>OX422208.1:457950412-459164825 GCA_949130495.1 Sambucus nigra | reverse complement strand
GTAGACTATATGAGGTGAAGATAGGAAGTTTATATAGAGTGACTCGGATGGAAATTTCAAGGTCATGATTGGTTCTGAATAGGCCACGATAGTTAGAATAGAGTATCCGGGGTAGTAATTGGGTCTCGAGGCCTTTTTAGACATTAGTTGGGTCCACATGGGATATTTGAGTCAGTTGGGCTTGGCCCATTCAACTAATTTCGATATTGAGGATTATAAACCTAAGTCTAAGAATTTAAGGTAAACATAATTCATATTGTAAATCATAGGAGATTGAAATAAGAGAGAAGGAAGAAAGGGGGGAGTTGTAGTAGCCGAAATCAAAGAGGATTGTGGAGTGTAATCATCGAATCGTCTTCTTCAAAAGAAAATCAGACCCTATGAACATATGAAGGAAAGTAATTAACTTGAATTTAGTGTAAATTGTCAAAATCCATTTTCATATCATGGTAAGTGTAGAAAAATTCATTTTGGGTAGGGATCTCAAATGTAAAATAGATTCTAGGTATAATAACCATTGAAATTGATATTGTGTGAAGAGTACAATGAAATTAATATCATGTGAAGATATATATTCATTAATCTTGCTGGAAATCAAAGCTAGATTATAGATTTATAATTCAAAATTGAATTTTTTCAATTGAGATTATTGAAATCAAACACTAAGGTTTGATGAATTTCCATTTAAACACCCAATTCGTGAACTTGATTAATGATAGTTGATAAAATTATTGATACTTAAGGTTATATTTAAGTTAGATTACGTGTAATAAGGAATATAAATGATTGGTAGAATTTACTTGGGAGTTGGGTTGAATTGATGAAAGTTTAATAAACCAAAAATGGAGGGAAAACGAGTTGTGGAAGAAGGTCTCTCCATCCAATATCGATCGATCGATCGATTTCAACGATCGATCGATAAAGCTTATTTTTGACGAATTTTGTAGTTTTGATTTTTAGGCTTTGGTTTTTAGGATACATTCAAGGATTATTAAATTGATGTAAATCGAGAGGAAACCTATAACCTAGGGATTATGTATCAATATGTATGGGTTTAAAAAAGTGATAGCATTTTTGGGAAAAAAATTTGGTGAGTTATTACTCAGGAGGATGGTTATTATACGTGATATATGTATGATTATTGTAGTATAATAGCACGTATATAATAGAGTAAATAAGTATATATGAGTTAAATACATACAGTGTGATTATATTGCATATATAACTAATATGAATATTATATAATCAATTAAAGTGGAAATGATTAAATAAGTTAATGAGTAAAACAACTTATGAATCCAAGTTAAGAAGTAATGAGGTTAAAGTTGCATGATATAAAGGATCGTAACAGGACTAGTTAGGTGGTGTAGCATACCTAGTTGGGTTATGAGGTAAAGCGATAGGTGTGCACAATAGTTTAGGGATGAGTAATATCTCAAGAGAGTGCAACACCAACTTATATATGAAAGGTGTTCACGCATATTTAATTTTTTCATCTTTATTATTTGCTAAATATATTTGAAAGCATTTGGTCTCTAATCCATGTTAAAAATATTTTTCCAAAACATTTTAGGTATCTAATCAGACGGACGCCAAGCTTGATGACTCAATCCAGGGATGCGTATCTACAACACTTGTGTAGGCTTGTAAGATTGATATAGATGCTTCAAATATTCATTACTATATTAGGATTTATGATTCAGTAGTTCATTTAGGCATGTTTCCCCTTTAGTTGATATATTCTTATAGTTTTATTAATTAGACTATGTTTTGGATTCAGTTTTATTCATGTAGACTTTTGGTTTGGATTTAGTTTTAGAACCCATGGTTTATTCAGTGTTTATTATTTATCTATGTATCATGTGATGATTCAGACTCTTATATTTGTGTCGATGAGTTATATTATTTATATTTTTCGCATGCTGTTACGTTAGTGAAAGATAAAATTGGCATAGGCTTAATTTAACATAGGTGGTTAGTAATTTAAAAAAGTTTTTCGACAATGATGCTCAGGATGAACCAAATGAGATTCATGTTTATTTTGGTAAAGGAATGATAACCCGTGATTAAAATAGGTGGGGTGTCACAAAAGCAAGTGCTCTTCTCCATGAAAATATCATCAGAAATAACAACACATGCAAGGATGATGTTATAGATATCGACGAGGAAATATCATTTCTTGACTGTAGGTAGTTATCGTCCAGTGAATCTTCCTGGAGAATATTTAATTTTTACATTCAATATCTAATCATAAAAGTCGAGATATTAACATTACACCTACCCGATGAGCAGAATATAACATTTCGAGATTTCGAGAAATTAAACAATGTTGTTAACAAGATGGATGAATGGGAAACAATGTTCACTAACTGGATGAGGATATATTTGAAAAATATCGACGCTCGTGAACTTACCTATGCCAAAATCCCAATTAAATGGGTCTAGCATAGATATTGCAAAGAGTGGAATGAAACAAAATGCATAGATTTCATTAGGAAACTCGTGTATGCACATCCAGGGTCAGCAGAGAGGTTATACTTACGAATGTTACTGAACATTGTGTGTGACCCACGTAGTTATGAGGAGATCATAATGGTAAATGGTGTCAAATATCCAATATATAAGGTTGTGCGGTATGCATTAGGTCTTTTAATGGTTTTACAAAGAATGGCATAAATCATTGTCCCATGCATCAAATTGATCAACTAGAAATCAGATGTCTGAATTATTTGTTTAATGCTTATTTTTTGTGAAGTTGTTGATCCAATCGCCCTTTAAGAACAAACCTAGAGCTTTCTATCTAAAGATGTTTTGTACAAAAAGCTAAAAGTATTTCAATTCTATACATTAATCGTAACTGATTGGTAGTTCGAAAATGATGCACTCTGTGACATTGAATAAATCATGCGTAGGAATAATAGAAGTTCGAACAATTTATCACCAGTACCACTTCCAGATGAATCTTTTTTAAGGGATATGGGTAATCGATTAATGCGTGAGTTTACATCCTACGATATTCATGAAATGGTTGCACAACATGAAAGACTACATGATGGCTTAAACCATGATCGAATATTGGTGTATAATAATGTTATTGAATCTGTTCATAAAATAAGAGGAGATTGTATTTCGTTTATGGTGCAAGACGAATTGAAAAAACATATTTATACAAGATGATTATTACGTTCTTCATATCTAAAGGAGATCGTACTTATGCTAGCATCCTCTAGAATGGTTGTATTATTACTACCCGGAGGAAGAATAACTTATTAACATTTTTCAAATCCAATCGACACATGCGAATTGTTGACATGTGACATAAGACAAGGAACCAGACTCTCTGATCTCATTCGTAAATGCTGACTAATTATTTGGGAGGAATTACCTACAAATCATTGTCATATATTTGAAACAGTTGATTCCGTTTTGATGATGATGTCTTTAATGATAAAAAGTTTAATGGGAAAACTGTTCTTCTTTGAGGAGAATTTAGGCAAACCTTACAAGACATAATATCTCTCGTGCTTTAATAAACATGTTCCTTTTTGGAATAACTTTAATGTTTTCATCCTAAAAAAAATGGAGAATACAAGTCAAATCCAAATTTATAGAATGGGTTCTCGAAATATGTGAAGGCACCATAACTTAGACTTCTTTTAATAATGAGTTGAATAAATCGTGAATTGAAATATTAAATGAATTACGAACTCAATCAAGTGATATTCGAGTAACATCAATCATTGAAAGCATGTACCCTACTCTACTTCAGAACATAGGAAACGAAGAGTACTTGAAATTCAAAGCAATTCTAACCTCGACTAGCATTTTGGTTAATAAAATAAACCACTATGTTCTTAATGCTATTCGCAATGAGGAATGTACATACCACAGTTTAGACTCAATTTGTAAAGCATCCGCTCGAACAAATGATGAAGACACATAGCTTCCAGCCGAGTTTCTAAATCGTTTGAATTTTAATATGATACAATGCCATAAGATACATTTAAAAAATGGCGATGTGTTTATTTTATTATGTAACATTAACGAAAGTGTAATCCTTTG
This sequence comes from Sambucus nigra, assembly GCA_949130495.1. NCBI lineage: Eukaryota > Viridiplantae > Streptophyta > Magnoliopsida > Dipsacales > Adoxaceae > Sambucus > Sambucus nigra. The sequence goes on along the minus strand of OX422208.1, from coordinate 459,160,763 downwards.
TAATTGAATGAAAATGATCATTACTCAACTAAGAGAATTTATTTCTTGGACCAAAAGTAATTACTGGGTCACACATTGGGATAAAAAATATCATTCCAAGAATTGTAATGACGTCGACGGACAACAAATGACCTTTCATACTAAAGCGTCGCCAATTACCGTTGCGGTTATGTTTTTCTATGACTATAAACAAAGAGCCAAGGAGAAACTTTGTTCAACATTGGTATTTACTTTCCACGACCTATTTTTTTCCATGGACAACTTTATATAGTTATTCTGAGGGCCACATCATGATTATGATTGAAATTACTTATCAAAAATGGGGATGGAATTCCTTAAAATTACACTATGAACATAGTGTTCAATGAGATATTCCAACAATTAGAACCGGATAAATAAATATAAATATTTATACATACATTACACTATAAATGTAACTTTTATATCATGTGCCTATACATTAATACTATCTCAAACATTATCCCAAAAATGTATAATTCCCTACTTATGGCAAATGAAATATGAGGGAGTCGTACGCATCCCTGGTGGAAATGAATAGCAGCTCAAACAATTGTACGATCAAAGTACATGTGATAAAAAGGGGGAATTCATAAACTTTAATAAAAACAACACGCTTGTCTTTATTGGCAACATTCTTCTACATGAATAGGTATGTATTGCGATCGTTCTTTGTGCTTACTACGGGTACACTGTGCCCTCCTACTCTTATAGCTCCTAAACAAGAATTGAAATTTAATTAAATTCCTCATTTGTCATAAATTTGTGTGACGAATTTATTGACTATTTTTTTGGCTTGTAAAGTTTCACTGATTAGAAGATGTATGTTTGTGCCGAATGTGGATTTGAAGGTCTTTAAAACATTACATTTATGATTATTGAGTTCACATACGAGTTATTGTATATGTGAAACTTATTGATGACTGGTCTGAAAATATTTTAATTTATACCTTAATATGCATTGTATCATTTCTAGGTTGAGTTTGGTATTAATGAATGCATATCTACTATTTCTAGCTTTCTATTTTCTTTTATAACATGTCCAATTGAATTACGTCCTCAAATTTATCAAAACTTTGAATATGAATTTGTGATGATTGGTAATCGTGATAAGACAATAATTATACTTTATAAATTACCTAGCAGTATGTTACCGAGTGTGTGCCCAACTATATATATATATATATATATATATATATGTGTGTGTGTGTGTGTGTGTGTGTGTGTGTGTGTGTGTGTATGTGTGTGTGTGTGTGTGTGTGTGTGTGTGTTTATTTGTTTATTTTTGAATGGTTGAGTGATTGTGATGATTAAGTTCTTGTCTTTTTGTTACCTTTTAACATTTTTTATTATAATCTTTTAGGGGGTGTCCCCCCCCCCCCCCCCCCCAAATGAGTGATTAATTAGGTAGGAAGATTGATCGTTCACAACGAACGATATCCTATAAACACACTTCGAAGATCCTCTGTACAGTGGTTCGCAGGACCTACCTTGAGGGTTCTTCACAGCAAGTGGTTCGCATGGCCCTATCTCAAAGAGTCTACAACGGACCTAGCGTGAAGGATCCAATTCGAAAAACAAAGTCACCTAGATGACAATAGTTTGTAATAAGAAATATAATGTTGTATTATGTATTTTATCTGATGAATATAGATGTCGAGTGAGGATGCTTGATACCCATGAGGGACCATGTCTGGTAGGGCATAGGAGATCTTTCATGCTCTATCAAGCAACCTCCTCTCGGTAACATTGCATGGACATGGTTTGGAGGATTGAGAACAAGGAAACATTGGGAATTATTACCAACCCTCATGGCACACTTGGGCAAAAATTCACCTATGACAAATATCACTCGAGCCTACTCATTGCTTACTTATCCAAGTGAACCTCCTCAATGTACCCAATCACCCTCAATAATTTCCCCCTCGAGGTACCTTGGGTACCAGCCCGCCTGACTGATGTGACCAGATACCTAATAATAGTCACTGTTTGAATCACTTTCTAACATCATAACGTTTGGCATTTAGGAACTCAAGCATATAGCACTCAAATGGTTTAACCTTAGGATGGCAGGTCTAGTTCTCCAAAACCTGACCATCTAGCCACCCTAGAGTAAGCCTCAAGATGACGAGTCATATCCCTTATTAATTCCCATAATAGTTCCAGCCAATAGAATTGTTTCCTGCCAAAACTGTCAGATTCCATGCCGTGAACGCAATATCTTGCGAATTTTAATGCACCCTACCAGAGGGATCGAGGGCATGCTGACTCGAGCAACCTCTCCCATATATAAATAAACCAAATAAACAAATCAGGGCGGGAAGATCCTGAGCCCAGAATTGCTACCCAAATTTCCTTATACCGGAGAACCCTTGCGAGAGCATTAACTCCCATGCACATTTAATGTACCCATCATTAAGCATTAACTGAGCTTGAAGTTCTTGACTTGATTTTATTGTGCCTGGGGTCCTTGTTCTTTATCCCTCCGACCACGTCACATGCTGGTCTTATTCATTTATTATGCTTGTCATATGTCTCCTGTGTTAATTTTCCCTTTAATGTAAGCCTAAATATTGAATCTTTTTGTCTCTGATTTACCTGTGGCTACTATCTGTATTGTGTGATTAACGGTGTTAGTCCCGATCTTGATAAGGAGTTACACCTCACTTAATACTAATCGTATTTGAAGAACCCACATGGGAAAATGTAGGATACGCATATTCTAATTTGGCTCTTGTCCTTCTTTCCCACAAGCACAATGCTAGAGAGCTAGATCGGATGTTTTATCAGGACTATGAAACCAGTTGTGAGCAACCTTTGGTCCTCCTCCTTAATCTTTAGTTTTACTTGACAACTCTGTCGACCTATGGAATTTATTTTCATATATGGATACAGTATAATATAGTAGGAGTAAGAAAATTCATACAATTTTATAGAGACATATTACATTGAGGAGAGGTACTAAGCATGTGTGATGAATTTGTAGACTGCCTTTTAATTATATGGATAGTTTTACTTGACAAGTTGATAATAAAGAAACACAAATAACACGAGCCTCCAGAGAGGATTGTGGATAGATTATATAAATTATAAATACTGCGTTGACCGATTGTTTAGGTGTAGTATTGCATCCTATTATAACATTTGGTGCTGGTAAGGGTACATTTTGGCCTGCTACTGGTAAAACTTTGAAGTCTAAATACTAACTCAACAGTCCAAATTCTTGGTCAACAAAACAATTACAATAGGTATGTATAGATTTATATCTATAATGGAAACTGGTAAGTAAAACATTAACAACTCGTTAGATCAATAGATAACATAATGTCATATAAGTTGTATATTGCCAATCCTTACCATAGTGTCAATCCTTAACATATTGTCATCTATAATGGAAAATTCCCCAAACTTCTTAGAATGTAATTTCATACATGGATACAGGTAAGGATAGTAGGAGTCAGAAAGTTCTTACAATTTATTAGAGACATATTGTAATGAGGGGTGGTACTAAGCATGTGCCAAACGAACGATAACACATGTCCCCATCACTCTATTTATTTTGTTTGACTCTTAAACTTTATCTTCGAGAATCGAAGGCTATTACACAAGCAACAAATGGGATACCAATGCATTTTATTTACGTCTAACTCATTGAAGAGATTTTCAAGTGTGATCCCATTGCTACAATATTATGATTTCTTTATATTCTTCATCGAATGATCATATTCATGGAATTAGTTGGTAAAATGAGGTTAATCAATGTGATGGAGTGATTGAGGAGGGAAAGGTATATTAAATACCAAATTTCAATGTTGTTGAGAACAAGAGGCCATACAAACTGGTGACATGTTCATGTGTTATAACTTTTGCATCCGAGACAAGGATCGAGGAAGTGTAAGAATATAGCCCTAGTATTTTATTGCAGAAATTTAAATTCGTTGACAACAAAATAATCAAAGACCGATTCATCGAAAAGACAAACTAACGGATGAATTTACCCCCCCCCCTCCCCCCAAATCAATCCTTTATAATATTATGTTATATTACAAATTAATATGTGATAAAAACTAAATATGCTCTATTGATTAGATGTTTTTGGACCCCCCCCCCCCAACCACCACCTATTTTAATCTTGGATGATCCTTTATCAAATTAAAACATGATTTTCATAATGGATCATTCTCAGCATCAGTGTTGAAAATCAATTACTAATAACCTATTAGGCCCGGTGTCAAATTTTGAACCTTCTAATCTTGTTAACTTAAACACATAATAAATCTATCAACACAAAGTAATATACACATTAGTTGAATTAAATAAACAATAATCAATAAATCTCCGCAAAACATTAATACAACCATATCGAATATGCGAAAACGAAAATGCAGAAAAATAAAATAAATGACAACAGTTAGGCAACATGCCCGAATATTTTAACAGTACCTATTATCTAGATCATGAGGATAGAAGCATATAAACAGTCACTGCTAGCATTCTCAGCTGTTGCAGCATCATCTGACTCGAAGGAATAATATCATCGGGACATCCCTGTGTCTGCACACCTAAAAGGTTTTTTAAAAAATTTGCAAGCGGGAAGGAGGCCAAAGTCTTTTGAAAATATTTAGAAAGTGTTTAAAATACTTCAACATTTAAAATATGATATTATTCATATTTAAACTGGCGTCGCAATCACATGAGATACCCCTCACCTCTCATCAAATAGTGCACACCTAACGCATGTATTTTAAACAACCTAGTTACGCTACCCAGTCTAACTAGCATCTCTCAAAACCTCTAAATCACCATACGCTATCTCATACCCCGCGTATATAATACTCTAAGCTTTCGCACGAGCTTATGCATTATAATATTCACTTATAATTTATTCATTCATAAAAATAACTTTCACCAGTTCTAATATACTATTCACATTTTAGTGTTATTAGTTCTGTATATAATATTCTCATTTTTATATACATATCTCACATTTTTATTTCGGATCTTGTTCTCCCAGATACCACAATTTATATCTCACTTTATTCTTTATTTTTTCCGTGTATATATATATATATATATATATATATGTGTGTATAGAATATACTATACACATCATGTATATCCGTACTTATATATCACACACTATTTAAGTATAATAACCATACCTCGGAGCTATAACTCAAGGAACGTAGTCTCTAGAATGATATCATCTTCAAAGGAATACTCACATCATCCTGGGTACCACCAATTGGGATCTCACACCAACCTGATAAAAACATAACACAAACGTAGGGGAATCAGTCATAGTTCGTCACCTGAAAGTGAGAACGAATCATACCCAAGATGTGTCACCCATGATAAAGTGGAACACTGCATAAATTACTAGACGCTATGATTTGGGGACGTTACTCTACCTGCATTCACTGGCCAGGGGATTCATCCACATCGCCAACATCTCATGATAACACTTGAGGCGCATGTTTCAGACAAATATATCATTCACTATCATATACTATCTCACACGGCATTAGCCTATAATTCCGATTATACCAATTCGTATTAATTCATAAGTACACACACACTTATGTTAATCAAAAAAGTATTCACTCACTTATAATAAAATTATCACATTAATTTCTTCTAAATGATATCTTATCACAACTAGATAGTATTCTAATTTCATCCTACTCGCACATTCGAAATTCACTCATACATATTATCGGCATATATATATTCTACACACTTAAATATATATATATATATATACACACCTGTATATGTATAAACCCGCTAAAATAATTTCCCAAGTTTTGCTCGTTCCAAACACTAGTAAAATTCATACACCGAATTTTATTCCCACGAACCCAAAGGTCATATATTACTCATCTAATCATTTAGAAGTTCAAACACTCGCTTTAGGATCCCCTAATAATTATCTCCACCAAACAACTTTCCTTCAAACTTTACAACCAAGAAAATTTTCATAACTTACAGGGCCGAATCGATTCGCCTTGACAGAATCAATTCGCCTCCTAGCGAATTGATTCAAAATTATGCAGTTTGCTAACTGTTACGAGTTCATCTTCTTCTTCACTTCTCATTTTCAATCCAACACTCAACCAACCCAATTTCTATGGCTTCTAACATCAATCATCATCATATATACTCATTTCCCCACTCATTTTTACCCAACGCAATAGTTTGTTCGTGCGATTCATCAATTTAACTAATATTTAAACCCTAACTTAGTTAAACCCTAATTTTTTCAACTCTTCCAATTTCCCACCAAAATCTACATCTTTAACATGGATTCAAGCTTAGATTTCATATGGAGTAATTATCACATCAATTTAAATGAAATCATTTCTGAAAACCTCATTTTGATTCAAGAATCCCAACCCAAAATCCATATAGTTTTCACCAACTATAATATGAATTATAAACACACATAAATGATTAAAGAAAATTAAACACTTGCCTCATTGGATAAATCCGACGACCTCCTGTCGGAATCCACTAGAGCTTGGCCGAAATCTCATCTTCTTCTCCCTTTCTCTTCTTCCTTTATTGTCTTTCTTTCCTTTCTACCGTTTATCTTTCTCTCGTGGCTTGTGTTAGGGAGAAATAAGGTTTCTTCCCTTATTAAACCAAAAATTGACTCGTATACTCAAATACGAGTCCCTACTTGTCCAAAAAGTCCCTGAAACCTTAACACTACCCATGTGTACTCTATTTTTACTATTTCGGCCCATCCGAGACCAACCGTGCACTCAAAATCTCCTTTCGAGTCACTTATAAAAAAATCACCCTTTTTAAATACAGTACAACTCTGTACTTATTTTCCAAATAAAATATTATTACTTATCGCTTTTTCCAACCGCGACGTGATATAAAATAATCCAACTTCATTTACTGATTCCCGTAAGTAAATATAGTACACATCGATAATAATCGAAAACTTTCCAATTAATATTTAACCCACACTTCAAATTAAATTTCACTTTAAATTCACAAATTATTAAATTACACCCACTTATGTAATTTAAAAATCCATAAAAGTACGGGGTATTACATACATCTCCCTTTACAAAGTAATTTCATCCTCAGAATTCGAATACGATTGGTACCAAAACTTAGGATCTTGAACCATACAACACCCTTTAGTACCCACAATTAAATCACGATAATGGTATGGTCACTTCACTATTCACCCGCTAGTGGGACCGAGCTGTATAAATGCTTGATCACTATAACCCCAGCTTCAGGGCAAGATTGTTCAATACACTTCATACCGATACACTCCATCAGTCAGAAGGTCTCACCTAAATGATGGCAAATAACACATTATGCTTCTACCAACGACATTTGAATATCACGAGCATATACATCACTAGTTATATCTCCTTAATACAATTGGAAGGCCGCACATCACTAAATGTTAGCTTTTCGTATCCATCCCAACATAAAACTCCCATCCTGAGAGAAACTACAGTAACATCTGACCACTCCTGTCAGTCCTTCAAATCTCGATTTATGGCGATGTAACTCTTACAATGCTCAAAACTCACCCTAAAATAGTTCGTTGTTAATGCCACTCTCGACAATGGACTCTAAATCCCGTTTGATCCAAAAGTCTAGTTATTCTCTCACCTCTAAATAACCAGAGGGAGAATGACCAGGCTTTCCGACACAAAACCTTAATAGGCACCTTATTCATAATAAACGGGTATGAGTTATTTCACACAACTCTAGTAATCAGTAATTTTCCTTCCCAATTACTGTATAATGCTTTACTTTAATTCTAAATTAGGTTAATTACGGAAGTAAAATAATCGCAGTGACTCGATAATTGCATTCATATCACTTTACTAGTTGTCAATCACCTCCCGTTTACTCATCGGGCCATAGGTGGCACAACCTGCCCAAAACAAAACTCCATCCCCACTGCTTCCAAAAAATCCCTATCAGAGTTGGGTTCAAGGATCTCATCCTGATTCACAATAATATTGGGCGACACCTTGCACCGATGCAATCCTTATTTACCATCTCATCTGCCCATTTTGTCACTAGAATCATCGGCTTAGTACAAAATTTCGAGTTAATCATCTCGAACCAACCTATATCCATCCAGGAGTAGTGCGCCCGAAAACAATCTCACTATGTCCCACCTAACATCGATTCCCACTTATAATATCTCACATTAAGTACTACTTTATACTCACCTTCTTTCCCTCGGGTATACCAAAAGTCATGGCCCATGCATTTTTCGGCGCAATGCGCACTTTTGGGCCCTTTTTACTTATAGACATCAACATTCTATTTACACGCAATCCACCATAAACATTCGACTAAGTAGTACTCTGCTCTACTTTCCCACAATATTTGGATTTCCTCTTATCAAGAAATATCCTTTAAATGGCTTCCCACAACCATTCTACCCATTTCGGGTGTGCTACTCTCATTGCAAACATATACTTGGATCATCGTCCTTCTTACATGACGTTCAATCCATCATGCCATTCCATGTTATTTATAACTGCCCCACAGACATATATTCCACACATTTATTCCCACGTCCTCCATTCTCGAACGATTTGAAATCAACTAACCAGGGCACCCATACACCCTATAATTTGTGCATATTTGCACAACACTAAAAATGCCACACGCGCAAAACATTTTTCTCAAAATTGGCCTTGCATTCTCGACGTGGATATTCTCAATCGCCCCATAAATTTAAATTTAATTCTCCTTAACATCGTTCCACCGTTCAACTCATGGTGAGAAGAAAAATTTCCAGTGCTCTCTCATGGCACAATCGGATCCAGTGGCCCTATTCTATATTATAGCTCTCAGCTCAGTGTGTTTTCTCCACACTTCCATTGATTATTATTCAAAATCGATACCCTAGCATCCATTAACGTCTCTCTACTCATGATGTTTATCAAGATCCATGCATATCTCATCCCGCAATAACATTCAAACAAGGGACATTCCCCAATGCACTATCACTCAGCATTAGCGGGGATCAGATTCCATAAACATCGAACACATAACCAGGACTCTTAAAAATCCTATCCCTAGAAGTATAAATAGAAACCTTAACTACCATGTCTCTAAAGGAGTGATATAATAATACGCTCTCCCTATCACCATGCCCGGAGTGCTAAACTTAATAATGAGCTCAATCTCTCCGCTCGACAATGAACCCAATGTACCCCGAATCATATTTGTATAGTCCCTAAACACTGGGGTCAATATCTCAAGACAACTATACTCTCCAAAGTCTCTAACATAATATAATATAAATGCGAGATCGACCCTCTCTCACATGAGGCATTGCCAAAACAATACATATTTCCCTGGAACAACAAACACAATAGCCTTACAATATCATCCCATTATCGTTAGAACCATTCTATACTCAAGATTATATCATACTCTTTAAGACATATCTAAAATGAGTAATTCCAATAAATTATATTCCACTATATATACCCACCTCCCTTGTAAATAAACAAAAGATAACCCCACTACACAACGAAAAATATATAAACATAATAATGTTATCAAAATACACACTAAACCCGTCTAACACGCGAATCTAGATCTAATAAAAATACCGTGATTCGCTCGTGTCACATAAAGCATACCTTATTGACTCGAGAACAAAACTCATATGCCAATCACCTTGGCCGTTCAATTGGTTCTCGGATATAACACGCTTGTCTCAACCGAACCAAACTATCTTAAGTAATGCCCTTTAGAGGCACCATACTCTTGTCCCTTTACTCACTTTGGGCAAATTCAATGCATGTGGTCCTACTCTCCACATAAAAATATATCTCCATATAATTCACTTATCTCCGGCCACATTTTCCTTACTAGGGTTATCCTTATCTCGAACCTTGGTAGCCTCAACCCTGATGGCTAACCCCATCGTTCCCTTAGCTCTGTTGGCCATAAGGAACACAATACTAGCATTACCAGTCTCGACTGAATCCACCATCACTCAGTAGAAATTTAGCTATCTGGATCCTTTAAATGGGTCCCCTAATGGGTCTCCCCTTGGGGTGTTTCGCTAGCACCATTACATCCAGTCTTAGTCCCTAACCAAATTCTTTTTTAAAAATGACCTATGTCCGGCCCACCTGTGATAAGTTCAGAATTTCATTCACATCTCTTCTAAACAACAGATGAAGGAACTTGCGGTCAAATCGTACCTAAGATCCTTCTATTGTCATACTATTTTAATTTTCAAATGTAGTTATTGACTCCCACCACTACAACATTGGTCCCACGAGCTAAAAAAAATTTTACCCTAAATTTTCACTTCCGAGTATACTACACTCTGATGTATGCCAAGGCCTCTATGTATCTTACGTCCATTAGCTAACACACAATCTCTGCATTTTCTAAAATTCCAATAGGTGGTCCTCTTTAAAGACCCATTTGACTCTCCCATTCTAACCACACTGGGTGAGTCTAGTTTGGCACCACTTTCTACTATCGTGGTACTTAAAAAAATATATGTTTCACCCAAGTAGTCCTTACAACCCCAACTTCCCAAGCAACACTAGCGGTGACCTCGACTACGGTCATCGTCCCAGATATAATTTATAACTCCTACTAAGCCCCGCCTCCTGTTGTTCTCCCAACAGACCTCATCTACCATAGCTCATTGCTTGGCATAAGGAGCACAACTGAACGCATATAAGATTCACCATAATTATACATTATAACATAAGAACGAAATATCACCATAGGAATCGACAATTCTAAATATAGGTATCTATATAAAATAGAAATCAACATTGAAAACGTAGTACGTCCACACAGATTCCTAAGGACACTAGAACCTGATGCTCTGATACCATCTGTGACACCCCGCCTATTTTAATCTCGATTGATCAATCCTTAATCAATATAAAATAGGATTCTCATAATGGATCATTCTCAGCATCACTATCGAAAACCAAATTAATTACTAATAACCTATTAGGCCTAGTGTCAAATTTTAAACTTTCTAATCTTGTTAACTTAAACACACAATAAATCCATCCACACAAATTAATATACACGTTAGTTGAATTAAAGAAAATCGATAACTCTCGGCAGAAAATTAATACAACGAAATCGAATATGCAAAAATGATAATGCAAGTAAATAATAAAAATGACAACAGTTGGGCAACATGCCATAATATTTCAACAGTACCTCCTATCTACATCACAAGGATAGAAGTGTCTAAACAATCCTTGATAGCATCCTTAACTGCTGCAGCATCGTCTGAATCGAAGGAATAATATCATCCAGGCATCCTAGTGTCTGGAAACCTAAAAGGTTTTGAAATTTTTTTGCAAGCGGGTCAGAGCCCAAAGCGTTTTGAAAATATTTAGCAAGTGTTCAAAATACTTTAACATTTAAAATATGATATTCTCCATATTTAAACTGGTGTCGCACTCACATGAGATACCCCTCACCTCCCATCTAACAGTGCACACCTAACGCATGTATTTTAAACACCCTAGTTATGCTACCCAGAAGAACTAGCATCTCTCAAAACCTCTAAATCACCATATGCTATCTCAAACCCCGCGTACATATAATAGTCTAAGCCTTCGCACGAGCTTGTGGATTTCAATTCTCACTTATAATTTATCCGTTCATAAAAATAACTGTCACGAGTTCTAATACACTATTCACATTTTTGTGTTATTAGTCCCATATATAATATTTTCATTTTTATATACATATCTCACATTATTATTCCGAAAACCACAATTTATATCTCACTTTATTCTTTATTTGGTATGTATATATATATATACACACACAATATACTATACACATCAAGTATATCCATACTTATATATCACACACTATATAAGTATAATAACAATCCCTTAAAGCTATAACTCAGTAGATTCAATCTCTATAATGCTATCATTTTCCAAGGAATACAAGCATTATCCTAGGTACCACCAGTCAGGATCTCACACTTATCTGATAGATACAAAATAGAATTGTAGGGGAAGCAGTCATAGTTCCTCATCTGAAAGTGAGAACGAATCATACCCAAGACGTCTCACCCATGATAAAGGGCCATACTGCATAAATATCTGGACGCTATGACTTGGGGACTATACTCTCCCGACATTCACTAGCCACGGGATTCACCCACATCGCACAACTTTCCATGATAGAACTAGAAGGGTATGTTTCACACAAATATATCATTCACACAAAGATATATTTTTAATCCTATAATATATATAATACCTCTATACTCGTATACATTAACTCATCTAATCCAGTTATTCCTACCTGTCTCACGTGGCATTAGCCTATAATCACTTATATACCAATTCGTATTAATTCATAAGTATACACATAATTATGTTAATCCCATAAGTATTCACTCAATTATGATAAAATTATCACATTAATTACTTCCGAATATTAGTTTATCACAACTAGTTAGTATTATAATTTGAACCTACTCGCACATTCAGATTTCACTCATACATATTATCGGCATATGTATATTCTACACACATAAATATATATATATATATATATATACACACCCGTCGAACTAGTTTCCCGAGTGTCTCGCTTGTCCCAAACACTCCAAAAATTCATGCCCCCGATTTTATTCCCACTAACCCAAGGGTCATATATTACTCATCTAATCATTTAGAAGTCCAAACACTCTTTTTAGGATCCCTTAATAATTATCCCCACCAAACAACTTTCCTTCAAACCTTAAAACCAAGAAAATATTTCATAACTAACAGGGCCGAATCGATTCGCCTTGGACCGAATCGAATTGCCTCGACCAAATCCATTCGAAATGGTGCAGTTTGCCAACTATTACGAGTTCATCTTTTTCTTCACTTCTCATTTTCAATCTCAACCAACCCAATTTTTATGGATTCTAACATCACCCATCATCAATATACTCATTTCCCTACTTATTCTTACCCAACACAACAATTTATTCATGGCATTCATCAATTTAACTAATATTTATAACCTAACTTTGCTAAACCCAAATTTCTTCAAATCTTCCAATTTCTCACCCAAAATTACACCATTAACATGGAGTCAAGCTTAGATTTCATATGGAGTAATTCTCACATCAAATTATATGAAATCATTTCCAAAAACCCCATTTTGATTCAAGAATCCCAACTCAAAACCCATATAGTTTTCACCAAGTATAATATGAATTATAAGCACACATAAATGATTAAAGCAAGTTAAACACATGCCTCGTTGGATAAATCCGAAGACCTCGTGATGGAATCCGACAGAGCTTGGCCGAAATCTCCTATTCTTCTCCCTTTCTCTTATTCCTTTCTTTTCTTTCTTTCCTTTATTCCTTTTCTCTTTCCCTTGTGGATTATATTTGTTATAAATAAGGCTTCTCCCCTTAAGAAACCCAAAATTGACTCGTATAGTCAATGCGAGTCCCTATTAGTCCAAAAAATCCTCGAAACCCAAACACTACCCCCGAGTACTCTATTGGGAGAAAAATAATTGATTATGATCCATGATTGGTAGGGATTGCATGTAGAACGTTTTTGGATCTCCAAATATTCCGATATCATAGAAAACTAGATGATTGAATCGAACTAAAAATCTGGAATTATAATGAATGATGTAAAGAATGTATTTTTAGGGTTCTTTAATATTAGTAAGATTTTTAGTTCATTTGGCCAAGATTTATAATGATTTTGTTGTTGTAAATCGTTAGTAATCATCCCAGAACATGTAGGAATGATTAGAAATTGGTGGTTGCAAATATGGTGGACTACCATGAAAGATAGATGGATAAAAATGGTGAAACCCGCATGAAGAAGACGAACTGGGTCTTTCACTACTTGATCGATCGATCGACCCTTGAATGTCGATCGATCGAGCAGTCGATCGATCGACCTCATCCCATCGATCGATCGACCCTACCTGGACTCTAGAGAATTTTGTAAATAAATTTCCTTTTAATTACCATCTCTTAATGGGAACCCTAGTGATGATATTTTACCTATGAGGAAACTTCATAAATACCAGTAGGTGTACAGTGAGATTTCTTCATAAATAATTGAGTGGGAATTTTGGAGAAACGGACCGACGGGAGAAAGATCGATTTAGCCGTATGTTGGGATTGAGAGAATTTAGCTACGGAAAGAGTGAGAGTAAATTTCGAGAAAAATACCAGTAGGTTAAAGTTAACTTAACTACTGAATTAAGGGAGGGGTAACCAGGGCCCTTAGAGTTGCGTGAATAATCAAATAAATAAAATAGTGAAATAAATTATAAATTAATGAGTATGGTGAATATAAGTGAAATATATTACGTACGGTCATGATTTGATAGGTCGGGTGTGTACCTACTAAATTATATAAAAGTTTGGGTTAAGAGAATTTTACCTAAATTAATTATGTTAGGTTCGATGTGACATTTTGAACTAACATAAGGTTATTATATGTTTGGGGTCGATGAAAAATGACGAACCAAACTTTAAACTGGTGTCGCGATGAAAGAGTCCCGGACCAGAATATGTGTATATATTCATATTTTTAAATAGTTGGGGTCGATGGATCATTCCGAACCAACTCTTACTTGGGGTCGATGAATCATTCTGAACCAAGAGTCCTTTATGTGTGGTCAAAGGATATGTTAGTGATAACTGATATTAAGTACATGATTGTGTGATAAAAATGTATTATATGTGCATAATTTACAGATTGAGAATAGTAGATAATGAAATGAATTGTAAATATCTTAGTAATAATTTATAGCGTGGTGTAATTATTACAAGAATAAGGATAACGAGCAGTAAATAAGTTAACTACGCTTATGGGTAGTATAACTAGGTGAACTAAGTGTCCTCGTTAGACATAAACTATAGAAGAGAGGTGAGGAATTCATGGGAGTTGTGCGAAACTTTAATATGTGTAATCAATAACTCAATTGTGATAACTGCTTGCAAAATATTTTCAAATGTTTTGAGTACTAGCTCTTGCTATGTAAAATCTTTTAAAAACCTTTTAGGTGCCCAGCCATAGGGACACCCAGCATGATTTCATTCCAGGGATTTGGGAGCTGTAGCACGTGTGGATGTTGCAGGGATTGTTTAGACGTTTCCTCTTTTTCAGTTCTAGTGCAGGATCTCAATTTTAGTATTCTTAGTTGGGACATGTTTTCCTATATTTACTTTTATAGTTATTCTGATTTTGGATTTTGAGATGTCTTTTATTGGCCGTGGTTTTCGGCAAGACCTTACCTGCATTCAGTTATTTATGCAACTATTTTTTATCACTAGACTTGTAATGTGCTTATATGGATTATTTTTTTTTCTTAAGAAAGATAAAATTTGGCAATCGCTCAATTTCACTTAGGTGGTTAGTAACTTAAAAAGTTTCCGACAGTGATGCTAAGAATGAACCATTTAAAAAACCTTTTTAAATTAAATTAAGGCTTGATCACCCAAGGTTTAATTGGGCGGGGTGTCACACATGATCAAAGAATTATACTGTCGGATAACCATTTGTGTTTTAGCAGCATTAACTCTAGTGTCACCTTCATGTGCAGTAACCAAAGTATCCCAAGCTTCCTTAGAAGTGGCACAAGATGAGATCCTTTTGAAATCATGTTCAATTATAGACATAAAAATGGCATTCTTGCCTTTGTTATTGTTTTGAGAAGATTGCTTCTCCTCTTGAGTGAATTCACTTAATACTTTCTCAATCCTCTCATTACTTCCTTTAGTGCTTCATTTTATAGGATAAGTATATCCATTTTCAATAATATCCCAGACATCATCTCCCAAGGTTCCTTGTATGAAAGCAACCATCCATAATTTCCAGTAAGCAAAGTTGTTTCCACTAAAGAGAGGAGGTATGGTCAAGTTACCAAATCTTTTATTTTTCTCCTCCATTGTTTGATTTTTAGAAAACAATTTCAGAAACACAAGATCTTTAAAATAAATTTCCAAAGTTGTGATACCAATTGAAAAAGCTACTACTTAGGCTGTTTAATACAAGATTAAACTATTGAAGTAACTCTGAACTATTTTTTGAAGAAACTCTTTTCTTTAAATCAAAAAGAACTAATCACAAGATGTGTTTAATAAAACATGAACGATATTTGTTCAAGATTTTATAATAGGTTTAGTAAATCAATTTAAACTAATTAAACTCAACACAACCATAAGAATGAGACGAGGAGATGTCGAAAGATTAAGGACAAGGCATTTTTAACGTGCTAAAACCTCACCCAACTGAGGAAACATCCACGGTGACTTCTAAGTCACAAACCAAAAATCCACTAAAACAAAATATACAAGTTATAAACTATTTAACACACATGCAGACTAATCAGACCTATACAAGTTTAGAAATGTACCCACTGGTTTAATTCTAACTTCTCTGCAGTTCTGATGTTGATGTGGCTTTCCCAGTTTGCTAACTTCTCCACTTTGTTCCAGTCTTAACGTCAACTCTTGAAGATTAAAGATCTTATGGACAACACTTATGTGTTGTAGTGTGTCAAGTGTTTGTGATGGTGCTCTAACACATGCATGCACACACACACACTTATTTTATACAAACAGCCCTATCAATTACAAATCAGATCTAAATGATGCTATTTTTAATTTCTCTCTTCCTTACAAACAAAAAATACTTTAATTGACCTTATAAATAATCCTGGAATCCAAGGTTACCTTGCTCGTAAGACTGCCAAGGTCATATCCAATTTCAGATGGTTTTGAAAATGATTCTAAAATTGGAAACCACCAATTGTGGTTCCAACTAGATCAACAATATTGTTTTATAAGAACTAGAAATATAAAATGTATTTGTTGATTCTAACGTTTTTTAAAAAAAAATACAGAACAGTATTCAACAAATGTGATTTCTCAAGATGAGAAACTAAAATATGCAGATCTATATGTAATATGACATGCAATAATTAGATATACTATTTCTATGAAAGAGAAATAGAGATCTAACAAGTAATGTCTAAGTTGGAAACAAGATCTCGAACCAAGAGGCTAAAACACTTTAAACACCCTTCAAACCCCCAACAACAACACTCTCAAACACACAGGTATAGTGTTTGGTATAAACTATTTTGGACAAATGTGTTTAAGGTTTGAAAACGAAAAGGGTTTGGACGATTTAGGATTTCTTTCTATCTCTGGTTTCTCTCCCTTCTCTCTCTCTTTCTCTTCTCTCTCTTCTCTCTCTATTTAGACGAACTGTCAAAAAGTTTCCAAAAGCTGAGGCTAAGCCTCCTTACATAGTAGGACAGGAAGGATCGAGAAGGGATACACAAATCTAAGGCTGAGATTTGGTTTAAGTCAATTGACTTTGATCCAACGGTGGAATAACAACGGTGATTTAAACGCACGCTGATTGGTCTAGAGAGGTTCACAAGGATTGGGTTCAAAGGCATGTAGAGCGTTGATATAATTGATCCGAAGGATGATAAGGTGTACGAGTTATGAGTCTACCAACAAACACAAACCAGGTCGTTATAAAGCTGACAGGTGTAAGGCCCAAATGCACTGACACACGTGTGTTTTCAAAATATTTACACATGCACCCTGAATTATCAAGCGCATTTGGATTCTACCCAACCAAACATTCAGGTATCAAAACATAAAACCAGTAATTAAATAATGACCCCAAAAGCTTTTTAAACCACATTTTAATTTCCAAAAAATCATTTAAAAATTCCTGAAAAATCCCAAACAATTATTAAAACTAATTTTAAATGGGATTAAACAGACACAACTCTCACAAAATTATTTTATGCAATATATATGTTATGAATGCAATCCTAATGTGTGTGGGTGATTGAGAATATACCTTTAAATAATCAATCAAGAGGAATGAAGAGTAGAGTCTGAGGCTTTTTGGAATCTAGGGAATGGACTCAATTTTGTCACTATTTCCAAACTAGATGAGCACTTATACAATGTAGACTCAAGTGAGTCAAGAGTATCAGGTGCTTCATATATGACACGTTGCATGACTTACAAAGGGGAACCTTTCATGAATCCATTCATGTTGAATCAGGAGATAGATTTTATCGAGAAAATATTATAGGGGAAGATAAAAAATTTGAGAAGTTATTATAAGAGGCTCAGCATGAATTGTATCACAATCGTACAAAGTTTTTATCATTGCCATTTCTTGTGAGGTTACTTCATTTGAAAGTTATGAATTAACGAAGCAACAAATACTTCTATATGTTTCTTGATTTAGTGAAACAAGCATTTCCTGAGTGTGAGATGCTCCCGAAGTCACATTACGAAGTAAATAACATGTTACAAGATTTGAGCTTGGGATATGTCTCCATTCATGCTTGTAAAAATGATTGTGTGCTATTTTGGAAACGGTTCGAAGATCGACAAGAGTGTACCATATGTGTGGAATCTAAATGGAAAATTAATGATAACAAGGAAAAAGATACCTAACAACTTATTACATTACATCCCAATTAAACCAAAACTTCACAGATTATTTATGTCGAAGAAAATGACTGATAATATTAGGTGGCACAATAAGAAATGTGAAAATAATGACAATGAATTGAGACATCCATCTGATTCCAAATATTGGAATGAATTTGGCAAGGAGCATCAATGATTTTCACAAGAACCTCGAATTCTAGGGCTTGGAATAACAAGTGATGAGTTGAACCCCTTTGGTAACATGCATAACTCATATAACATGTGGTCGATTATACTTATGCCATATAATTTTCCTCTTTAATTATATATAAAGGACCATTCTTTATGATGTCCTTTTTATTCCTAGACGTACTTCCCCTGGAAAAGATATAGATGTGTATTTACAACCTTCAATCGATGAACTTAAAGAGTTTTGGAAAGTCAGTGTAGAGACATGTGATGCATCTAGAAAAAAGAATTTCAAATGCATGCAGCAATATTATGGATTATAAATGACTTTCTTGCATATGCTAATTTGTCTGGGTGGAGAACAAAAGGATATACGACATGTCCAACTTGCAATGAGCATACTTATTCACACAAGTTACGTTATGAGATTTGTTACAAGGGCCATCGATATTATTTACCAATCGATCATAAATGATAAAGGAGTAAAAAGTTTGACGGAATGGAAGAGCATGGATTGAAATTTGTGGGGTTAAATGTAGATGACGTGTTAAGACAATTGAACTATGTTAAAGACTATAAACCAGGGAAGCCTGCAAATAATTGTAAGAGAAAACTTATACTACAAGGGATGAATTGGACCGAAAAGAGCATATTTTATGAGTTACCATATTGGGGGACACTAAAGTTATGACATAACACAAATTTCATGAACATTGATAAGAATATATGCGAAAATGTGTTGGGAACATTATTGAATATAGAAGGGAAGACAAAGGACACTAATAAAGCAAGACAAGATTTAGAGGATATGAAAATACGAAAGGAACCTCATTTGAACCACATGGTAATGGGTATAAGATTCCATAAGCATATTACACATTGTTTAAGTTGGATAAACAAAGATTTTGTGAGTTTCTAAAATTGGTGAAATTCCCCGATGCTTATGCTCATAAAATCTCTCAATACGTTAACACAAAGGATTGAAAAGTACCAGGGTTAAAAATTTATAATTTTCATATTCTTTTACAGCTACTTCTCCCCATTGGTATACATCAGAATTTACCCAAGTATATATATATATATATATATATATATATATATATATATATATATATATATATATATATATTGGATTAGTTGAGCTTGGAAATGTTTTTAAAGACTCGTGTTCAAGAACTTTAAAAATTGAGGAACTTGAGAGATTAGAAAGAGACATTTACCATAATTTTGTGTAAACTTGAAATGATTTATCCACCAGCATTCTTTAAGATAATGATACACCTATCGGTTCATTTATCGCAAGAGTCAATGCTTGGGAGCCAGTGAAATATAGGTAGATGTACCCAATTGAGAGTTGATGGTTTATTTTTTCCCCTTAGTTTCTTTTGCCTTAAGTTAATGATATATTTTTAACATGTAATATTTGGTCTTTTGTGTATTGCACATAGGTACTTAGGCACCCTTAAGGTCTATGCTCATAACATAACCCGCCCCGAAGGTTCAATAGTGGAAGCATACATTGTCAATTAATGTTTGACCTTTTGCTCCGTATACCTTGAAGGGATTCAAACTCAATTGATAGTTCATAATGAAACTATGATGAAGAGATGGAAGATGGTGGCTTTGATGATGTTCTCTTAAAAGGTATAACCCTTTGGAGCATTTTTATTTGAATTTCTTTTTGATAAAGATCGAGAAATGAGTTAATGGTATGCTTTGACTACTTGCTAGAAAGTGGAACCACACCTGCTGTAAATCGTCAATTATTCTTTGTAATCTATATATTATTATATATTTATTATTATTATTATTTGGATGTGAAATATATAGTAGATTGTTATGTAGTGAGAATAATGAAGGTCTTATGAGAAAAACCTTTGAAATTTAGAACAACGGTAAGAAAGCGATTCCTTCGATGGTTCGAGCAACATGTAAGACATTACAAAGAGTTTAATGTCATAAACATTTATGAAATTAAACTAATATTGTAATTCACTCGTATTTCTTCACAGGTGAAAATTTTGTAACACCAAAAAAAATTCGAAGCAATTAAGCACCTATATGCATTAACATAAGATCCAGACATTCGAGCGCGCACTACAAAAAAATGTAACTATGCCTACATTTTTTTTCGAAGTTTATAGAAAACGTCAGCATACTTATCTTGCACCAACGTTTTTTCCAAAACATTGGAAAATTTCCAACTATTTAACAAAAAACATCGTCCAATTTTTCGTCATTTTAGAAAAACAACGGAAAAGGTAGGGTTTTACGTAGTTTTTGGAGAAAACGTTGGATACCATTTCCTTTTTATTTTATTTGGAATCGATTTCCCTCCTATTTGGCTTCCCGCTACTTTTTTATTTCTTTTCTATTCTTTCTATTTGCACAAGATTTTCACGCATATCAATTCAGAGCTATCTTCAATCGAACTCTCTTCTTCGAAGATACACTCTCGGTCGGATTCCGTGTTCATGTGCAAAGATTCCTAAATATAAATTCGAAGCTCTCTTCTTTCATTGAAAATCCCTGAATAGTGTATTTTTATTTAAATTTCATTGTTAAAACTCTTCTTATTTGGATCTCTCTTCTCAATCAGAGCTCATTGGAGAATATCTTCTCAATCTCTATTTCTCGTTTACTAGAAGAAATCTACAAGGTAATCTCTTTATCTCTCATATGTGTATTTTTTTTTAATCTAATTTAGGGAAAAACAATGGTCCTTAAACAACGGTTGATGGTATTTGTAAAGGGGTGGGGTAGAAATCTGGAAAAAAAATAACTTGTATTAGGGAAAATATACAATTACTAAAGAAAGAAGGGGAATCAATAGAAATAATTAAATCTATATCTAACCACTTGTATGACGATAAATATTTATGATTTAATGTTTAGCCTACACAGTTTTTTAAGGAAAATTTACAATTAGGTCCCTTATTGACAATTTTTAAACATTTAAGGTCAATTTACTATTTGGTCCACTTATTATGTCACTAGCATGGACTTCTACTAGAAGAGAATTAGTGGACCCAAATGTTTAAAATTTGGTCAAAATTTCGTTAGTATTTAAAATTTATTTGTGAGGGACCTAAGAGTACTTTCACCTTTTTATGATTAAAATTGTTATGATTTAATGGATTTTTAGGATTTGTAAGTTGTGGTGGAGGATTTCTACATTGGAATTTTTTTCTTCGATTGGAATGGAATTAAGTTTTACATTTTATTTAAACTTTTGTGTATTTTGAAAACTTTCTACTTTTCTATAAAAATTTCAATGAATGTTTATCTCCTTTTTAGTAATGAATTGTTATTGTATTCGATGTTGATTAATTTGAGTTATACTTGTCTGAAAATATAAATTATCAATTAAATATTTGTAAAAACATAAAAATAACCCTAAAAAAATTTCAAGGGCTACCATCACCAAAACCCCTTCAATGGTTTGTGCCCCACCCAAAATTAATTCCCGGCTCTATCAGCCCTTGGAGTTATATATGGTTTTCATTGATTATATATATATATATATATATATATATATATATATATATATATATATATATATATATATATATATATATATATATATATATTCTCTTTGATGTGCAAAATTTGAGTATCCAAGTGTATGTATATGTAATACCCCGTAATTTTGAGGGCTTTATTTATGAATATGGTATATAATTTTAATATTATTATTATTTTATTAATCGAGATATTGATATTATATTTATTTTTATTTGAAATGAATCAAATATTTAAATTCAAATTTAAATGGCTTTTGGATATTTTGTAATGGTTTAAATATGTAAAGTTGACAATTTTGAATTAAAGGGAAATATAGTAATATGCATTACTTTAGGGTCAAAGATAGGATATGAGAGAGGGATTATATAAGGAATATTATGGGTGATTATAAGGAAAGGGAGATAAAAAAGAGTGGCCAAAAATGAAATCAAAAGAGGCAAAAACGAGTGGAATGAGAAGAGTCAATTTAGAATGTTTAGATATTTTTTTTGAGTGCATTCAAATGAGATTTGAGAAAAACCCAAAACACATACCTACCTCAATTTTTCGTGTAAAATCCAAATATAAAGTCAGATCAGCGATTCGAATAAATTTTGGATTTTATTTTTCTGGGTTTTTAAAATAGGACTATTTGAGGTTATCTCGTATTGGGGCTAGAACATGATTTGATTATTTTTGCGAGAGGAAAGTGATGGTGCGATCAGATTTTGAGGCTTAATTTATGTGGTGATTCATGCAATGATTTTAAGTTATGGTGTTTTATATAATATGCTCATTAATCTCGCGAGTGTTATTCCCTTTGAATTCTTGCGATTATTGAATTTATATTTTAATTGCTAAATTCATTGAAATCTGGAAAAATAATTGTTCAATTATTTTGATTCATGTGCTGTCATTACATTGTTGTTGATCACATTGTCATGAGATTTTAAAATGGCACGGATGTTGGGTACCTGCCAAAGTTCCTGCTTCCTGGGCTATGGCTTGATAAAGCATATGCTGATGGGTGAGGCCTGGTGACCCGGTTAATGTGTTATTGAGAAATTTATTGATAAATGCTTTGAGATTTGCATTTGATTTGAATATTCGTAGTCGGGTTATTACGCTTTATTCATCGTTCATATATTTGTTGAGCATCTTTCCTGTCGTATTGTGTACTTCCCCGTATTTTCTTTTAGTTGGCAGGTTAGCGTGGATTGTGATGCTATGGGCTATTTTGGATAATTATTTTAGATCTTGGATTAGAAGATTTATTTTCATTATAATAATTAGTGGTGAAATTTTTAGTTGGAGAATTTTATATTCGAGAGATTTTTATTGTAATCTTTTTGTGGGAATAGAAATTGTGGATTTATTTCATTTAAACTTTGGACATTTAGATTCTCTATACTTGTTTATTGATGGATTTAGTTTAGTTTTATCATAATAGCACGTTGCGTGTCTCTCCGGGCGCGAGGGGTGTTACTGTATATTCCTTGATTGATATATATATTTTTTCGGTTTGAACTTTTGTAATCTATTCAATGTTATCCACATATTGGGAACCAGATAGATATGAATTTTATACTAGTTTAGAATCAATTGAGAGCTTGGATTGTTTAAAACACTTAAATAGGAGAAAAATATTAATTGTATTTTTGTGTATGTTTTCGATCGTAAATTTCCATGATACATAAAGCAAATGCAGATTAACAAAACTACTTGTGTAGAATTTTTGGTTGGCTTAGAATTATATGTTGTTGGGCAAGGAACACTATAAAGTTGTTGACATGTTCATCTTAATGACTAATTGTCTATTGTGGTTAGGTTTCGTCACTTGTCCCAACTAGTTTATTACTCAGATCTTGATGTCCCTTTATATTAGATAATTATTTTTTTGCAAGTTACCCACTTAGCTATTGTAAAATTCTTTAATTGGTTATTTTGTGAATAATTTATCTATGTTTGAACTTAAAATGTCTTAGTAATTTATGTATATTTGTGTAAAGATACGTGTGTTTTTGTTTCGGAGTAGCAACGGGCTGGGTTGCTGAGAATGGGATAGGAGGGGCTAGTTATGGGTTAGGTAAAATTGGGGGAGGTAGCTGGGTATATGTGGTTGTTTTGAGAAATTGCAATTATTTTCATAATTTTTCAAACATGAGTTATAATTGTTGTTCTTGGAAACAATCACATTTTACATATCTCTTAAATCAACAGTGTTTGGGTAGGAGCTGAATTCAATAGAAAGGGTTCCATTTTGGGTAATCATTTTTAGGTTTTCATTTTGGGTTGATGCAAAGATATATTCATTTAGGTTTACGGTATGTGTTTTAACTTTTAGTCTGGTGTTGGGTCTTAAAAGCAGAATTTTATATTAGGATCTTGAATTTTTATTTGGCTCTTAATGATCATAGCATAATGATATTGGTTGTTTTGAATGCGATATAATGGGTTATTTATATTGAATAAAATGATATGATTTGAAGTAAATTTTCTTCAAAGATTCTCTTATGGAGTTTTATTTTAGTTTGTGAAAGAAAAAGTTTGAGGCCTTTATTTTAAATGCATAATAAAGTAGTTATTTATAAGAGCATTCACAATTGCATAATAAGTTTATTTAAGAGGAATTTAGAGATATTTGTTGCATATATAAGTTAGATTTCAATTTATATGTACTATATACTTTTATATTTTACATTTAGACTCGAGTGATTAAGTAGTTGGTTGATAATATATTTCCAACAACTTTATACATACATTAAACCACACCACTGATAGAAAATTATTAGTAATTAAGGATTAATATGGTTCTCAAATTCATTATGTGTAATGTTTGATAAAGTATGTATGAAGTTTTCATCCATGGTTCCTTTTCACATATACGTTGCAATTTGAAAATTGAGGACTCTATCATTGTAATTTGTATCTATGAAGTTCAGAGTTGTGTCTTATGTTTTATAGTTCTATAGAAGTTAAGTTCAACCCCCCCCCCCCCCCCCCCCCCCATTTAATGTTGCTACATGGATGATGGATATTAAGCCCTCTTAGTATTATTATTATTATTATTATTATTATTATTATTATTATTATTATTATTATTATTATTATTATTATTATTATTATTATCAGCATCATTATTATCAGCATCATTATTATTATTATCATTATTATAATCACTATGATTATCGTCATCATCATCATCATCATCATCATCATCATTATTATTATCATCATCATCATCATCATCATCATCATCATCATCATCATCATCATCATCATCATCATTATTATTATTATTATTATTATTATTATTATTATTATTATTATTATTATTATTATTATTATTATTATTATTATTATATCGGTGGGGGGGGGGGGGGGGGGAGGTATTCTCCTTTTTGTATGTTATATGTTTTAGACTCTTTTTTATGTTGTTGCATTAAATTGGCATTATTGTTTTACTGTAACTTTTTTTTATTACTAATGATCTCTATTTATGTACACATGTCTTTCAACATACTTTGAGATGCGATTCCTCAATTAAACTTGTTTAAGTCTTCATTACGCTTTCGCTTTGTTATGAATTTATTCTGAAACTATGCAACGTCAATTTTCTTTTCTTCTAATGCAACCAAAATGAAACATTTAAGATTTTTAAGTTGGCTTTATAGTAAATAAAATTTCTACACCTTGACCATCATTCAATGAATGTAATGCATGACTTTATAATCATGTTTGAAGTATTGATAATTCATTTGTCTCACATGTTTTCTCATTACTAACTATTCGACTTATTTAACAACAATATTTTTGTATTTTTTCATTAGGTTGAATTTATTGATGGACGAGAAAGGAGCATTCTCTATTCGACTTATTTAAAATCGGAGGGGTTTGTGCTTGATGACATTACATATGCACAAGCACATCAGTGTGTGCTCGTTAAAACAGAAGCAATTGGTCCATTTCTAGAGTAAGTATCTTATTGAACAAAGTTACCCCATTTTTTATCCACGTGAAATTCAATGCAATGACACATTTGAATGCAGGATTCACCGTGCGTCAATTAGGAGTAATTCGCATCTCAGACCACATGATGTGGACCACATTCACAACGAAATATTTCATTTATGGTTTAGAGATCATGAAAGTAATATACATATTGAAAACAATTGTATACATTTAATAATGTTATACACATGTATAATGTGTAACGATATCGTTTATTCTGAATGAGTAGGTTCGTAAGTTGCTTAAGGCACCTAATAGAGAGATATCAAAAGAAATTAGGAGATTAGCTAGGGGCCCATTAAAAACTCAAAGATAGTCGCATGGTATATTATAAATGGTGTTAGGTATCATATGAAGGCTCAAGAGAGGAAAAGAACGATGCAAAATAGGGGAGTCATATTGAAGGCAATGACTGAAAGTTATCAAGTGCAAGAGATAGAAATCCTGTATCTGGAGATGTTGATTTCTATGGGGTTTTAATAGACATCATTGAGTTGCATTATTATAAAGCTTATAAGTCTGTGTTGTTCAAATGTGATTGGGTTGACCATGGTATAAGTCTCATCGAGCGGGATGATTTTGGTTTCACTCTTATGAACTTCAACCATTTGTTGTATACAAAGCAGTAAATAATGGGTGAACCTTTCATCTTGGCATCTCAAGCAAATCAAGTTTTTTATGTGCGAGACCCAGTGAAGAAAGATTGGAATATTGTTGTGAAGACAAAGCCTAGAGACATTTTTTATATTCTTGGACAACAATGTACAACCTAAGATATCATGTCGGATTAAGTAAAGTTGTGGAGCGAGCAAAAGTTAGATAATACGACATTCACACATGATGACGAGGCTAGTTGGGTAAGACATGGTGTTCACGAACCATTGTTGACGAGGGAACACAAGGAGAGTCGCATGAAGATGATGAGGCTAGTGTGTAGGTTCATTCGAATACAATTAGGAGCTTTAAGGGGTACATTTAATTAAACACTTATTTTTCTCTTGAATTTTATTATGTTCATGTTTTGGTGTTAGTAAGTCGATGAATAACAAAATTTTATTTTAGTAAATTGAAAGATTGGTTATCAACTTTCCTTTTGTATTTATCTATGTATTATTAATGCTAAGTTTGAGGATTGTGTAACGTTGTAGACTAACATGGCAGTCCATGGACGTCGAACTCAACACCATTGAGCAGTTATGCCTAATCCCGAGCGACAAGAGGAGGTTGATGAAAATCATACATGGGTGAGCCTCCAACTAACTGGACAGCTACTCACACTGCTACTACTAGACCATTGAGGACTCCATTGTCTCGAAATAGCCAACAAGACCAAGGGGCATGTAGATTTAATTGCAAGAATAACATATACTAATGAACTGTTATTATTTTGCACTGATGTTTTTCACAATTGTATATTAGAATCTTAGATCATAGCTCGGAGGGGCAAGCAAAAAATAGAGGCCCTACGTTATAGTGGTTGGGATGAAGATGAGAGAAGTTTACAAACTAAGGGGAATGAATTAGGCGAACCTAATGGAAATTCTACAACTAAACTTGCTTCAAATCTAGGAGTTTTGTCCCAAAATGGGATTCTACTATCATTAACTTATCGTGATTGGATACACGTGGACGAAGAGTTCAAGAAGGATGCGTGGACTCATGTCAACATATAAGTTAAACTAAAACATATGTGCACTTTATTTGCAACAGAAGCTAGAAACATATGAGCTACATCTAAAACATGTATGCACTTTATTTGTAATAGAATCTAGATACATATGAGCTACATCTTCTTGTGACTAAGCACTTTGAGTCCTAAGATAAATACTGCATTACCCTCAGGTTATATAGAACTTTTACCAGTAAATAAGTTACAAAAATCTCACAAAACATAAGTAGAAATCATAGAGATGATACTAGACTATTATGCAACAAACATAACGGATGCTACTAGACTATTATGCAGCAAACATAATATTATGCAGCAAACATAATAGTTGCAGAAATCATAGAGATGCTACTAGATACTTGAAGAAATTATCATACTTATTGGATTACTACTAAAGTATAAAAATATTTCATTTTCTTAAATATAGAAACTCAAACTGACCACTTAATATTATAAAATTTCAAATTCAACAAAAGATAACCAGAAAAAACATATACTTTTGTATACGCGGACACATATAACTCACATATATCATTTTGAGTGTGCAGTACTTGCTTTTAACAGTTCCAACTTTCCTTCTTGGAATTAGTATACTAGATTGTATATGTTAAAGTTCATTTGAATTGGTATACTAGATGGTATATAACTCACATATTCACCTTTCTCCAATAAGTTGCAGACTGAAATTGCATTAGGAAATCATATGCCAACTTGAACACACGCATAGGGTATGAGTTGATGTACCAAATTTCCTATATCCATAATCTCAAGAAATTTTATTCATGGAATTTTTATTAGCTTTATTATATACCAATTACCCGTTGAAATGTCAATCGATTTTCGATTTTAAAAAAATAGCTCTCGTATCCATGAGTTTGAGTCATTATATCATCGTCTCCAAGAACAAAATCAACATCAGCGGCATGACCAGAAGAACTAGTAATTTGAGAATCAACCACACTCTTCAGATATAAACTCTTCATCAAACTTGCACCTTTCTTTGAACACTTGTGCAGAAGAAAAGTCAGTTAAAGCATATATACCATTATGTATGATAGAGACTGATTTCACGGCCAAATTTTCAAAATGTTTTTGATTTCTAGCCTTCTATATTTTCCACATTAT
This sequence comes from Sambucus nigra, assembly GCA_949130495.1. Taxonomy (NCBI): domain Eukaryota; kingdom Viridiplantae; phylum Streptophyta; class Magnoliopsida; order Dipsacales; family Adoxaceae; genus Sambucus; species Sambucus nigra. The sequence continues at coordinate 459,131,781 of OX422208.1, read as the reverse complement.
CATCTTGGGAAGGTTTGATATAATGAAAGCATGATGATCCTTAGTTGGCATGTGTAGCAAGCAAGACATAATGCGCACTTTATAGTTGCCAAATTTCATATTAATTTCAAGTATAGTTTTAAAAAAAACTCCAAGCCTCCATAGATATGTTGCAATTACTGAGCAAGTGATCCAAACTTTCAATCTCCCTTTCACAATTTCTACATCTTGAAGCTAATATAACTCCAAACTTCTAGATTTCATAGTCGGTTGGAATAGCCTTATGCATAACTTTCCATATAAAAATACTAATCTTTACAGGGCAATGGTTACTCCATATGAAGTTCTAACTCTGGGATGATGGCCTACACTTTCTGATTGCTTCATATGCTGACTTTAACTTGAATTTCCCTGATGATGATGGCAACCACAGTTTCTTATCCTCATCTATCAATTCAATTGTTTCAGATTGAACCAAGGAAATTATTTTAAAGGCATGAGAGACTTTATGAGGAGCTAAGATGTCTTTGAATTTATTTCTCATAAACTTTCCCAAAATAGCATTATCAAATCTCCATTTCTAATTTAATTTCAGACTAGTAGGTTCAATAATATCAATTGATATTGGGTAACTCTAGCTTAATTGATAAGAAAGCCTAGTCATCGCGATGGAGGACGGTGTTGATACCAAATTTAGTCTGTTGACGTGAACCAATCACTTGAAGACATGTGGAGACCTACATGTCAAATACAAATACTTAAGACGAGCAATTTAAGCGTACCGAGCAACTGAAGAATACGGAGCAACTCAAGCGTAGCGAGCAACTCAGGCACCCCGAGCAACTTAAGCGTACCGAGCAACTCAGTCGGTCCGAGCTACTTAGCATGAAGAGCATTAGAATGAAAAGGCAGTTACGTATTAAATGCCAATTATTATCGTACAGATTTATATGTCTACTGGATAACAGCGCATTATCCTTTCATATGTACAACCTCAAGGCTATAAATACATTGTAACCTCCTCATAAGAGGGGGACTTTGGATCTCTTGGTAAACCTATTATCGAGATTCCAAATAAACAGTCAGCAATACAAAAACAGTGGACGTAGGCCATTTTCATCAAGCTGAACCACTTTAAAAATCCTTTGTGTTATTAATTTATTTATCTGTGATTGATTAATTAGAGATAATTTAGTTTTTTACATCAACAGATTGGCGCCGTCTGTGGGAGACGACTATACTGATTGTTTTTCACCAAAACAATTCATCATCAATGGCTGATAATCCGAAATCCAGCAATCGAGACACTGGGAACCCTCCAAACCCTTCTACTCCCCCAAATATTCAAGATCTGGCTGGCATAATGGCTAATTTAGCCCAAGGGCAAACGACCATGCAGGAAACTATGCGTCAACTTATACAAACTGTTCAAAGTGGAGTGCCGTCCCAATCAGGACAACGAAGTGTTCAGAGAAATACCCATTTGCCTTCTTCAAGAACTAGACGAACGTTCTTCCCGGAGGTCTTTTAATCTAGACGTACTTACTCATATCGTACTGAAATATCTAGGGATCCTTCATATCAACCAGGCCGAATTTCATCAGTACGAGCTACTGATTCCCACCAAAATGTCACTCTCACCCTAGAAAGGACTAGTGCCTTTAGAGAGGTTGAGTAGAGTATCTAATTTTGATCAATTGGGACCTAGGAGGAATAGGAGTCCCCCTAGGATTGCATCGAGGAACTCTCAACGACCATCCGACCTAAGGGAAGGCTCTGCCCAGTCATGACCACCATCCCGTATTGAAAGATCACAAGAGGAAAATTCAATGCGATCAGTTGCACGGACGAATAGGCCCGAGGTAGTAAACGATGAATGGAAAGTCTATATTCAAAGGTTGGAGGACAGATTAGGGGAAATGGATAAGGCCAAGAATCCTCTACAAAGAACTTTTGTCCAAGGAACACCATTCGTATAAGCAATTATGGATTTTTCCACACCATCAAAATTCAAAGCTCCTATGGTAATGCCTAAATACGATGGAAAAACTGACCATATCCTTCATATAGAACAATACCAAGCAACTACCGACATCTATGAAGTTCTAAATGAGATGAGATGAGATGTAGGGCATTTTCAGGTACTCTCACCGGGTCAGCCCAGATATGGTACAACAACCTTCCTCGCGGGAAGATTGCAACTTTCCTTTAACTGGTAGAGTTGTTCATAGGGAATTTTTGTTTTGGAGCGGAACCAGTTAAACGAGTAGCACACTTGTTGAGTGTTAGACAGAAACAAGAAGAAAGTACTAGGGACTACATTACTCGTTTCAATAATGAGAAGCTTGAGGTAATTGATTACGAGGAAAAAACGGCAATTACTGCTTTGATGAGTGGATTTTTGCCAGATAAGTTGTACTACACTTTAGCCAAAGATCCACCTAGAACCATGGCAGAATTGATGGCAAAGGCAGCCAAAATCATGAACGCTGAGGAGGCCATGGCTGCGAAAGAAGAACACAGAAACTAAGGAGACCAAGGTTGAAGCTGGTAAAAATGAGAAAAAGGATCAGAAGAACAATGGTGGCAACAGACCGTCAAGAGGAAATCAAGCACTAGAGCAGATGAGGAAATTTGGAAATTATACTCCATTAAAAGTGGACATAAATTATATTCTAGAGGAGATCAAGAACAGCGAAGAGCTAGCCTGGTTAGGAAAAATGAACGCAGATCCTGACAAAAGAGACAAATCCAAATATTACGAATTCTACTAAGACCATGGTCACACGACCAAACATTCCATAGCTCTCCAGAATGAAATTAAAGCACTCATCAGGCAAGGAAAATTGGCTAAGTATATTGATCGCCAAAATGGTGGAAAGACCAACGGCCGAGGAAGGCAAAGGTCTAAGTCTCCTCGTCGAGCAAAAGAAGACAAGAAGATAGACCACGAATATGATTCAGAAGATGACCCCGATCTCCCCAAAAGACCAAGACAGCCAAAGTGTGAGGTATTTTTAATCCATTTTGGGTCATTTGAATGTAATGTTATTATAGGTGAAGATGCAGGAAGTGGAGATATGACTGCGGAGAGAAAAGCGTACCTCAATGAGGCTCAAGCTTGCTCGTACATACAGCGAATAAACTTGTCTAAAGATGATCGCCCGAGGAAGGTGAATAAGGACAAACTAGTCATTGGTTTCTCCAAGAACGACCTGCAAGGGGTACTATATCCTCATGATGACCCATTGGTAATCAAGATGAGAATGAAGGAGGTGGTGATTTCACGAGTACTGGTGGATAATGGCAGCTCGACAGATATCATGTTCTACCCATATTTAGACAGTTTGAATCTAAAGTTATCCCAGTTGGATCCCTATCATAGGCCCCTCCTCAGTTTTACTGGCAAAAAGGTTTTTCCACTTGGGACGATCAAGTTGGATATGCTTATTGGTACTTGGCCTACTTGTCGAATAGAAAGGGTACGCTTCTTCGTAATGGATAAAAATGTCCAATCATCTTACAATATCATCATGGGAAGGGTAGGTATGAAGAAGTTCAAAGTAGTACCATCTACTGTACATCAATGTTTAAAATTCCCAACCAATTTTGGAGTGGGAGTTATGAAAGGTGACCAGAAAGTAGCTCGTGAATGCTAATATTCATCTACCGAACAGGAGGAATGAGAAGAATCCAGGAAGAAGACTACTACATACCAAGTGGATAAAATAGAAGATGCAGAGATTGAAACATTAGACCCCAGAGACGAGTCCCGACTCGTGAAGTTCCAGGTCATGGAAGCCACCGAAAGTATCACTCTGGATGACGAGCACCCAGAGCGAACAACCCAAATTGGTGTGTTACTGAATTATCGATAAAACAGGAACTGATAGCATTTCTAAGGTGCAAAAAATAGACTTTCACATGGAGTTATGAATACATGACAGGGATAGACCCGAGTTTCCTGTGCCACGAGCTCAACATGAACAAGGAGGTCAAGCTGGTGAAGCAGCGAAGAAGGGTGTTCAACCCTGAAAAGAACCAAGCTATACAGGAAGAAGTGGAGAAACTGTAAAAATCTTTCTTTATTAAGGACGTCAAGTATCCTAATTGGCTAGCAAATAAGGTGATGGTGAAGAAGAAAAACAATAAGTGGAGAATGTGTGTAGACTTCACTTATCTTAATTAGGCATGCCCAAAGGATCATTTCCTTTGCCCCGAATCGATCAGCTGGTGGATGCTACCTTGGGGCATGAATTGTTGAGTTTCATGGATGCTTATTCTGGTTATAACTAGATTAAAATGAAGCCTGGGAATAAGGAAAGTACCTCTTTAATCACCCCAAGGGGAACTTATTGCTATAATATTATGCCTATTGTACTTAAAAATGTAGGTGCAACATATCTGCGACTGATGAATAAGGTGTTTGTGGAGCAAATCATTCATAACATGGAGGTTTATGTTGATGATATGCTGACGAAGAGCAAGAAAGCTGTTGATCATCTAGTTAACTTAGGTCAGACCTTTGATCAACTAAAGAAATATCAAATGAAGTTAAATCCCACCAAGTGCATATTCGGGGTGCGAGAAGGCATGTTTCTCAGATATATTGTGAACCAACAAGGTATTGAGGTGAACACCGAGAAGATCAAGGCCCTACTGGAACTGTGATCTCCAACTACAAAGAAAGAAGTGCAAAGTCTCACAGGGCGAGTTGCAACACTCAACAGATTTGTATCACGAGCAACAAACAGATGCCTCCCATTCTTCAAAACACTCCGAAAAACTTTTGAGTGGGATGATGAATGCGAGAAGGCCTTCTAAGAGTTGAAGAAATATCTGGGGACACCTCTATTATTATCTAGACCAGTGATGGGAGAAAGATTATAATTATATATGGCAGTTTCAGAGAATGAAGTTAGTTTGGCATTGATAAGAATGGAGGACGGAGTACAAAAACCGGTCTACTACACTAGGAAGGCCTTCCGAGGAGCAGAGATCAGATATCCTAAGCTAGAAAAGTTAGCACTGGCATTAATCGTAGCGACCAGAAGGATGAGGCCATACTTCCAAGCCCATACTATAGTGGTGTATACTGACATGCCATTAAGACAAGCTCTGCATAAATCAGAGAAATCGGGAAGATTAATGTATTGGGCAGTAGGATTTGGTGAATATGACATAGTTTATAAGCCTAGATCGTCACTCAAGGGGAAGGTAGTAGCTAATTTTATAGCAGAGTTTAGTCGTTCGGATACCACCGAAGAGCAGGAGTTAAATACAGACCAACCTGTGGATGTTACGAAATCATCAATTTTAACCCCCGACCAACTTCCATCCGTGGACGATCAAGGAAAGATAATCAATGAGCAGCGAGAAGTGTCAAGTGAGGATAAAAGTAAGTATCAAATATTTCACCAAGGAGTTCTGTCTGACTAAGAGTTTGATAATGAAGTACCTGTGTGGAATCTGCATGTGGATGGATCTTCGTGCAATACGAGCAGTGGAGCAGAAATTATTTTAGACAGTTCGGATGAGATTAATATGGAGTATGATCTGCGCTTTCAATTTAAGGCTTCTAATAATGAGGCTGAATATGAAGATATGATCGTGGTTCTAAGTATGGCCAAAACCATGAAGGCAGAGCAGGTCATTATATTCAGTGATTCACCGTTAATAGTAAACCAAATTCTGGGGGTGTATGCAGTAAAGGGAGAATTAATGGTCAAATATCATGCAAAGACTATGGAGGTTGTCTTGACTTTTACAGCAGTACAGTTAATCAGGATACCGAGATTAGAAAATTCAAGAGCAGATGCCCTATCTCGGTTAGCATCAGCCACACACACCAAGCTACGAAGAACAATTCCAATAGAAGTCCGGGATGGTCAGAGCATAGATGAAGATTTAATGATGAAAATCATTGCCCTTGACTTGGGACCTTCCTGGATGGATCCCATCAGGGCTTATATCGAAGAAGGGATTCTGCCACTTGATAAACTCACAGCTAAGAAACTAAAGTTTAAAGTTGCTCGTTATGTATTGACCAGTGGCATTTTGTATAGAAGAGGAGTTATAGCAGCACTCTAGAGATGTGTACATCCCTCCGAAGTTAAGGACTTGATTGAAGAGGTTCACGAATGGTCTTGTGGAGCCCATGTAGCAGGTCGAACGCTTTTCAGAGAATAACGACACAGGGGTATTATTAGCCAACAATGAGGGTTGACTGCGCTGCTTTCGCTAAGAAGTGCGATAAATGCCAATGCTTCTCTTCCATCCGAAGAACTCCTCAAGCATTATTAACACCCATTACATCACCTTAGCCATTCTCCATATGGGGGATAGACTTGGTCGGGCCACTTCCAACGACCAGGGGAAGATTCAAATACCTCGTCATCGTTGTGGATTATTTTACTAAATGGGTGGAAGCTGAACCTCTAATTGATATGACATATGACAAGGTCTATCAGTTTATTTGGAAGAATATTATTTGCAGATATGGTATTCCCCATGCATTCATTACTGACCATGGAACCCAGTTTGACAACGAGGAATTCATTCAATATTGCCATCAATCCAATATACGAATAATCCACTCTGAGCTAGGCCATCCCCAGAGCAATGGGAAAACGGAAGTGATGAATAGAACCCTATTGAATGGTTTGAAAAAACAGATGGATGATGCAAAGGGAAATTGGATCAACGAGCTTCACTCTGTGTTATGGGCATATTGCGCTACACCACGAACAGCAATTGGGGAATCTCCATACATGTTGACATTTGGAAGTGAGGTTATCATACCCTCTCAATTGGGTCTACCCACACATAGGGTGCTTAACTTCGACTCCCCTATAAGTGACTTAATGAGAAGATTAGACCTAGATATGCTCGAAGAAGTCAGGGAAGAAGCAGCAATCAGGAGTGCAGCATACCAACAATGAACAACTTTGTTCTATAATAAAACATTGAAGAAGTGAGATTTGAAAGAAGGGGATTATGTACTGAAGAAAGTGATCCAAAAGCATAACAAGCTGGAAGCCAACTGGCATGGACCTTACAGAGTAACTGAAATTGTTCGTCCAGGGACATATAGAATTGAAACTTTGGAGGGAGAAGAATTCAAGAATGCATGGAATGCGGAACACTTGCGCAAGTACTATCAGTAATTGGAATTCCTATGTAATACAGTTTCTTCAATATGAATAAAGTGATGTTTCGCCCATATTTTCTTCTTTGTTAAATTTTTTTTGAAATATTAGTGCTACACACTACAAAGCGAACACCACCAACTCCGGTTGGTCGGCATCTCAATACCACTAACTCCGGTTGGTCGACAACTAATTACCACCAACTTTGGTTGGTTGATAAATCAATTACCACCAACTCCAGGTGGTCGGCAACTCATTACCACCAACTCCGGTTGGTCGATAAATCATTTACCACCAACTCCGGTTGGTCGGGAACTCAATACCACCAACTCCGGTTGGATGGTAAATCAATTACCACCAACTTCGGCTGGTCAACAACTCATTACCACCAACTCCGGTTGGTCGGTAAATCAATTACCACCAACTCCGGTTGGTCGAGAACTCATTACCACCAACTCTGGTTGGTCGGTAAATCAATTACCACCAACTTCGGTTGGTCGATAAATTAATTACCACCAACTCCGGTTGGTCGGCAACTCATTAGCACCAACTCCAGTTGGTCGGTAAATCAATAACCACCAACTCCGGTTAGTTGGTACCAAACTAGGCAAGAAGTTGGATAACCTCCCGGGGCATCTACTGTCTAGGCAACCAGGTAATCCATACGAGATTAAGACAACTAAGCAGGAACATGGGATGAAAATCATTCCATTGCTTAGGCCCAAAGAGTGATAAGTCACTATAACAAACAACAAATGGAATAAGTATAGTATATACATATATATTTAACAACCAACAAACAAGGACATTCTACAAATTATTTCGAAGAAAATGAAATGGCAAAAGACAAACTTTTTCTTCATTAAAGAAAAGAAGATTACACAAGATATGAAGTCTAATTCATTACATCAAATATCCTATTCTATTGGTTTCTTTCCCTCTGCTTTTGAAACAGGATCTACCCCAGCTGGAGGATTATCTAATTCATAAGAGGAATTTATAAAGTTTAGATCTCGCAGTATTCTGACATTCATTATGGATGGTCGATCAAGCAAGTGTTCTGGACGAGCTATCTCAAACTTTGCATGAAGACTTTAATCACCGAGATACTTGGAAATCAGGCATCGAGGAATTACACGAGCAGGAATCCAACTAATATCAATCTTAAAAGGAGGCATGGGAAAATCGAGCATTCCAGGCTCATAATAATCCCATAAGTAGTGTCCTTGCTCCAATTTTAGCACACACATAGCGTTCAACCACCCTGCTTGTACCCCTCATTATTCGATTGCTGCAACCGAGCATCAAGATGGTACAGAGCTTCATTATACCCAGCCATCCAGAATTCCCTAGGCTATTTGTGAAATTGATAAGTTAGCCTCTCAAGTTGCTCGTGGAGTTTCTTCACCAGAATTTCTTTACTTTCCAGAGTAGAACTTTGATTAGAAAGTTGCTCGATAAAGTTCAGAATCTTCTCAGACATTTCTTCCAAGGCTTGGTTCTTCGCCATCAATTATACGACTTGATTCTCTAAAGCCTACTAAGTTCTCGCTTCTTCAATGGTAACCCGACCAGCCCTTTCTCGTCCACGAGAAGATCTTGCCCTACCACGAGTAGATGTGGAGGGACCAGATAATTTCAAGGTTTCTAACTCATCTCATAAATTAGCATTTTCTACCTCCAAGAAGTAAAAACCTTCATCATTAATGGGGACCAAGGTTCCCAAGGAAGAGGCAGCAGATTTGTATTGTTTTATTTCCTCCTGCAAAGCAATGTTCTCCTGCTCCAACAACTTGGCGATATGTCTATGCATTTCAATTTCAAGCTTCAGAACACTCTCTTTTTTCTCATAAGAAGAAATGAACTTATCATACCCCTTGTCAGCACTCAATTATTAGTACTTTTTCTCATAGCCTTGATGCAGAAGTGTGGTGGATTCTTTGTACTGCTGTTGGAGTTCCTTGATCGTTCCATGGAGATCTTCAATCATTTCATAATAGGCCACATTGTTGGCAACAGCACGATCAAACAGGCACTTCAGGTACTGATAAGCATCAATGGGTCGCTCAGAGGCATCTGAACCAAGGATATCAATGATTTGAGCTTTAGTAAAATCAGCATGACCAGCTTTGAAATAGTCATTGCATTTTTTCATTAACTCTGAATCATGAGCTGATAAAAGTTCCATCCTGGACACAAACTAGCAAAGACAAAATGAAACACAAAATCAACAAGGGTGCGAACAGAACAAGTAAGAAAGAAATATAAGACAAATAACTGAAGTTCAAATTTTATTCATCGTGATAAAGGAAAATAAAGTTTAAGGTTATATCTACAAAAACAAGAAAACAAAAGACCACAATAGATTTACACCTTCTCCTTGTTTCCTACGACCTCTTCGAATGGCTTGGATGAAGGGGTTGGTTGCTCGGAGAGCAATGGCAGCTGCTCGGCAGATGTGCTGGCTGGTTGTTATTATTTAGAAAGTTGAACAATAGGGACCTGCTCTCCTGTCATTATAGAAGATTCATCTGAAGTAGCCTCATTTTATTCTTCTTCTCTAGGAGAGGGAGGAGGGCCATGAGTGTGTTGCTCGAACAACTCAGAATTATAAGTAACCTTCAACTCCTTCAAGGCTGCTACCCATCCATCCCTAAAATATTTGATACTGACATACTACATTTGAGAATACATGAAAGCTAGGCCCTTGTTCCAACCTTTGTCCCATCCAGCACTGAATGATTTTTTAACTGCAGCTCTTATTTTTGCCTTCTCCGAGGAGGTCTTAAGTAGACTTCGTCTTTTCTTCCACATTTGTCTTGTGTTGCTCAACATCTTAATGTTTAGCAACATTTTCCTCAGCATCTTTGAGCTTGAATTTAAGCTGGCTATTATGTCGTTTAACCTCCTTTAATTACTTCTCCATCTCTTTGGAGGCAGTCACAACTTGATCTCAATTTGCTTCAACAGACTTGAATTGTTTCTCCCAAGCAACTTTGTCTTCCTCGTACTTTTAACGAGATTCCTTCAAAGACCGGGTTAGTCCAACAAAAGCTTCTTCTACTCCACCCTAGGATCTTGATGCCCTTATAGCTTTATCCTTCTTCAAAATGTTGTTAAAACACGTCACAAGCTGAAAAAAGAAAGAACTTTAAGTCAATACATGAACATAGTATTAAAAAATAAATGGGTGAAGCTAAAGACATTTACTAAAGTAATTTATTGAGCAGCCAGCGTAGTAAGTTTCTTGTGAGAAAAGGTGTCTTCAACACCTTGGGATTCTGGAATATTCCAGGATCTTACTAAGCTCTCAGTAGAGCTCGAAGACATAAGAGCTGGAACACTACCTTCAATATTTGAAGGTTGAGAGATAGGTTCAGCAGGTCTCTCAGAAGAACTTCTTTTTAATCTCCTCAGAGGAGGAGGAGCAGGAGCAGGAGCAGGAGCAGGAGCATTTTTAATTAAAGATATTGTCTCTATTGGGGAGATGACAACAGTCTTACTCGGAGGCACAGGGGGCTTCTCGCCAGTTTCCTTGGCAGCAGTGGGAGGGGGTACATCTATAGTCTTTGTCCCTTCTTCTGGGACATATTGTTTACTTTTCTTTGCCTCCACAGTGGCAGAGGTAGACTTGTCAAAAAAGGCAGGATCTCTTCTCTTCTTCATCAGATCAGTGATGGGAATGCTTAAGTCAGAAGAAGAACCTTCCACACTGGTTTTAGAGGTTGGTACTTGGTCAAGATCAACCACCACATGACGAGGACGAGCACTAAAAGACGAAGTGTAGCTTCAGTATTATAGCAAATAAGAGGCAGATCTAACGTGCTCCTCAGCAACAGATTGATGCAAGCCCCAGATAAGTTTTAAATGCTTTATATTAACCTCTGTTTCTTTTTTAGGTTTCCTTTTACTGTCAACTGTAAGAAACAAAAATAAAATGTCAGTGATGCATTTTATCAAATACAAAGAAAATAAGATTTAAGAAATAAAAACAACCTATCCCATTGCCATAAAGTGGACACCTGGGACCTTGGTATACATCATCTCCATTTAATGGAGGGTGTTGCCTATTTTTCATCACAACCCCATGATCAAAATAATCCCTATTGGCATCAGGAAGATTAACAACTAACGCTCAATTCAAAAACTTAGTTTTTAAATAGAAAATACTGTCACTGGTGACCCATCTGTAGCAATACATAATCTCTGGAATCCCAAAATGAGTTCCATGAAGTTGATTCAACCTATGTACGCCATTAACTATCCTCCATGCATTTGGAGCTACTCTTGCAGGTACAATATCGAAATATTGGCAAAACTCCAAACACAAGGGATTTGGTGGGAAAGAAAAGCCACATTCGACTACAAAAAAGACTTGGGAACCAATGTTCCTCAGCCAAAGAAAAATAATCAGAAGGACCAGAAATTTCTTTCAAGATAACCAACGAAGGGATTGAAAACTCATACCAAAATTTGTCTAACAATTCAACAAGATAAACCATGGTGAATAAAGAAAATAAAGAAGAAGGAAGAAAATCTTACAGAGGAAATAGAGATCTGTTGTCAATGAATGATGGAAAGAAAGAAGGCACAAGATAGGGAGAAGATGTAGAGTTCAGAGATACAGATTTGAAAAGTGAAAAATGATAGGATTTCTATCACACTTAAACACTTTACCTCGAGAATAGAGAAAAATAATGATTACAAGGAAAAACGTTTGCGTTTTCGGAGACTAAAGAAGAAAAGGGCACAAATATCGAAGTGATTGTGAAAATTCAAAATATTTATGAAGTCTGATATTATGCGCTCAAAAAGGAATTATAATTTTTTCTAAAATCCATGAAGATCCGTAATCCAAGCAGTTTTCAAGCAAAATGTTCCACACTCTCCTTCAACCTCAACTGTGAAACATTGGGGGCTTGTGTTGATACCAAATTCAGTCTGCTGACGTGAACCAATCACTTGAAGACACGTGGAGGCCTACATGTCAAATACAAATAATTTAGACGAGAAACTCAAGCGTACCGAGCAACTCAAGCGTACCGAGCAACTCAGGCAGTCCGAGTTACTTAGTGTGCAAAGCATCAGAATGAAAAGACAGTTACGCATTAAATGCGTATTATTATCATACAAATGTATATGTCTACTGGATAACAGCGCATTATCCTTTCATATGTATAGCCTTAAGGCTATAAATACACTGTAACCTCCTCATAAGAGGGGGACTTTGGATCTCTTGGTAAACCTATTATCGAGATTCCAGATAAATAGTCAGCAATACAAAAACAGTGGAAGTAGGCCATTTTCATCAGGCTGAACCACTTTAAAAATCCTTTGTCTTATTAATTTATTTATATATGATTGATTAATTAGAGATAATCTAGTTTTTTACATCAACATACGGATGAACTATACTAATGTCCATGACATCGTCGAATGAAGTTATAATTAGCATATTTAATGTATTATTCTTTCATACACAATGACGGGGGCAACGGAGCTACTAAAATTCATGATGCCGTGTAAATTTTTTTATAGGTTCCCAATGATGCCAGTATTAATATAAAGTAAATGTGGACCGATTATTAATTGAATCGAAAATAGCCTAGACCGAATAAATAAGCTAAACCGATTAAATCGGTCTTAATTTGGTCCGACACTTAAAATGGCCAAAAATCAAGACCGGATCGGACCGCGCCCACCCCTAAATTTGAACTGTATTTTTTCTAAGCAATTAAAATTTTCAATTTAAATCATCTTATGTCTTTTTCTTAAACTCATTTATCTAATTTTTTATTTTTATTTTGAATGTCTCAATAAAAATGTATATAATTTGTCAAGAAAAATTAAGGGGTGGTTACATTTCAACCCCTTGTATATAATTAATATATATGTAAATCCTATAGGAGCGGTAAGGCCTTTCATATGAAAATTAAGTAAGCATCCAATATGTATGTATCAAAAGAAAAACTTGGTATTAGATAACACATACTTACATAAATACATATACATCCATACTGATGATACGAGAAATCTTCCACTTTTCGTTCTCGTACCAGAAAATCACGTGTAGAATAAGTAAAGAGAAAATAAATCAAGTAAGGGAGAGATCAGGCAAGATATAGAGTGGTTCAGCCCCTAAAATAGGCCTACTTCCACTTTGGTATTCTACTCTCATTAGGTGCGTTGCATTGTACAATATAATCGTGCCTAAAGAGGCGTATACGCATGAGTATAAAGGAGAATACATGGTAGTAGTGAGTATTCCGGTGTGCTGGAGAGGTGACTGCAATGTAGATGTGAAACTCCCAAGTTGTATGTTCAGGTTGTGTAGAGAGAATTTTGCCCAAAGGAGAATCGATCCCTTATTTCCAGGTGTGGTCTTCTATTAATAGGAGGTATGTGAGCTGTGTCACGTGCCCTGAGCACGTGACATATATCATGTCTGGAGTTGTCATAATAGGGAGGGATGCGGCCTGTAAGGCAAACATTAAGTATTGCATGCTTTATGAGGCTAAATCTAAAGGTGCCACACCCTGTAGGAGGTAGGGCCACTGCCTGTATATAAGTCCAAGTGGCATATGTCGCACCCTGTAGTCGATAGGGACGCGCCCTATGTTGAGTGGGTTCCGCAACCGCACAGGATGCAATATTTGTACTATCAATAAGCCCCCAAGTTGTAGTGCCAAGAGATTTTGATTGGGGCTGCAGCTTAGTTCAGTCTTCTTAGGTGCCGCAGTACTTTCAAGGTGACGTTTCGTCTTCCCGCGCCCTCTTATATAAATTGTTCAGGTCGTGGACTTCATTTTGTTATCTAAATATTTGAGAGCATTTCGAGAGTTGAACTCTGTTCATACATCCTTTTGCTCTTTCCAGTGACTTTTCGAGGCTGAGTGTGGTGGTTCTAAGGCAGTTTGAGTCTGTTCATTTCTGATTTCTCCATTTCCAGGTAATTTTCCAACCAACATCCTTTTTAATAGCTTTTGTAGTTCGTAATTCTTCTTCAATAGACCAACACATGAATTTCTACATTTTTGAACTTCGTGTTAGATTTTTCTGGATTGTATTTGTTTCTCAGAAGAAACCACAAATTTCTTGATAGGAACCTAGGGTTTTGATTGAATAATATGCTAATTTTCAATAATCGAACACGTATGCATGATAAGTAATTGTAATTGTTGCTAACTCGTTCTTTGAATCAATCTTCATAATATGAAATGAAACCTTAATCTTCCACTGCTTAGATCATATGGCCTGTATTTGTGTTGAATCGCATTGAATCATATAACTGTTCATGTTGTTCTTGAATAAACCCTTCATATTCTGAGTTTTCTATCTTTAAATGAATTAACAATTTAGATACTAAATTGTTTGAGTGTGAGGCCGCGGCATGGTATAATGCCCCTTTAGAAACTTTAGGTGAGGGTTGCGGCCAGTAGGCTCTGAGGATAATCCACAGCAGTTAAGCCATAGCGATGACTACGACCTAAGGTTCCTTAATTACAGTCAACGGTCTTTTATCCCATAAGAACCATGGTAAAAAAGGTGATGACACCTATCAAATCAACATTTCGTGGTGTCAATTGTCTTTTTAGGGCTTTATCACCCCCACACTTGTCATATATAGCCTACCTTGTTGATCACCTCTTTTCACTTTAATCTTTTTATACTGTCGCGACTTCTTATGTCTTTTTAGAATCACAATGGCTACGGTGCCTAACTGCGGACTCTATTTTTCAGGTATTGTTGTAGTCATAGGAGTTTTGATCCTGCCGAATTTTTTATATGATTTTGAAAAAAACATTTTGGAGTTTCACCCCCTGATCTTCCTTTAGTGCTTCCTTTAAGGTCGATAGGATATTTCCAGCTAAGAGATTGCCCCAATTACATAG
This sequence comes from Sambucus nigra, assembly GCA_949130495.1. Lineage (NCBI taxonomy): Eukaryota > Viridiplantae > Streptophyta > Magnoliopsida > Dipsacales > Adoxaceae > Sambucus > Sambucus nigra. The sequence continues at coordinate 459,116,762 of OX422208.1, read as the reverse complement.
TGCTAGACTCAGACTCAGATTCTGCGGTCATGGAGGAAGGGGCTAATTCTAGCAACCAACCAATAGACATATATGAGAATACCGTAGCAGGGGGTCCATTTGTGGTTAGGGATGTACTAGCTGGCACATCTGGGAGAGTTGAGAGACCTCCCACTTCACTTGTTGTTCGCAGCATTATGACCCAAGAGTGGGTTGTCCAAGTGGCTAAAGCCTTCGAATTTCCACAGGATGTGGTCTGTACTTCTCCTTCCGCGGAACAAAGGCCATGCTCCCTAGTTGCTGAGGATGGAGTCTGCTTCCCACTCCATGCCTTTGTATATGGGTTGCGGCTTTTAGCGGCAGTCCTAATTAGGAAGATCTTTATCGCGGTGGTTCTCTAGAGTAAGATGTTTAAGAGGGACATAACTCCTGTGGAGTTCTTCTATTTTTACACACCGAAGGAGAACTCCGTCAAATTTGCCTAGTATTACTACATGGCTCTTCAAAAAGATAGAAAGGAATTGTACACTGGGAGACCTTCTAGTGTGAAAAACTGGAAGGTAAAGTTCTTCAATATCTCTGGAGAAGGATGGGAGATCCACCCAGAGGAGTTAGAGAGAGAGGAATTTCATAGGATGCCGCGACAGTGGGGATGCCCATCCAAACTAGGTACATAAGGATGCAACCTATTTTATTGCATCCCACTTTGCCCTCTTATTGTATTTTACTCATGTTAATCCTCTTATGCAGCACTTGATAACTTGCACCTCAGTGAGCGACAAGAGAGAAGGGTCAGAAGGGCCGCGACAATTAAAGCTAAGGACAAAAGGTTTAGCACCTTAGTGACTTTTTCTTTCATAAATGAAGCAGGCTACTTCCCCAACAAATCTCAGCCAACAAAGATGGCTGCGGAAGGTATTAATCACCCATCCTTAACACTTTGCAACACTTTTGTTCCTATAGTACTTGAAATTTTTACTTTGTCTCTTCTTCAAGTGAGGAGATAGATAGGGAGATCTTGAAAGCTCAGTTACTAAAGATGGATGAGGATGCGGCTAACCTCAATATGCTATAAAGAAAAGGAGGAAGAGAAAGAGGGCTCCAACTGCAGTCCTAAATGATGTTGAGCCCACTATAGTTGAAGAGGCAGATGTAACAAATCCCACACTATGGAGGGCCGCAGCCCATATGGTAATTGAGGCTAGTGCTACGGCGTTAAAAAGATAAGGCCAATATGATGATAACATTGGTGAGCACCTAGCCACAGTAGGCCTGTTGCCCTCCGAATCTGAGGACCATGGTGGACGTGTCCCCTCACCTGTTAGTTCTGCCATCCATTCCTCTCCACGCACTGTCATGGCATTAAATCCCAACTTGCCACCACCTCAAGTTAGGCTAAGGGTTGGGCCTGATGGCCATCTGCAGCTCTAGCTTAGGGAAGAAAATCCCAGTTCCTCTTGGGATACAACTGTGAGATCCATTTGCAGAATGTGAAAGGTTCTAGAGGAGGTGGATCTGAATTATCTTATGGAGGAAGATCACGAGGATTGGGAGGAGTTCGCCCTTCATAGCTTCCTGCGGGTAACAACTTCTCCCACTTAGCTCTTTTTTGTTGGTTTATTAATTCTTGTACTAATTCTTTAGAATTCCAACAGGCCGTGAACATCGTGGTGACCCAAATAATGAACTACGAAGGGCTCTCCAAGCTTTATAGGGCCGCGAAGACTTCCCATAAGAATGACTTAGACGCGGATAAATCTTCCTCTTTTTAAGCGGGCAAGGATTCCTCGACTGCGGCACTTGAGGCGGATAAGCAAGACTTGGAGGCCGCCCTTAAGTCGAAAGATGAGGTTGAGAAGAACTTGTCTTAGACCGAAAAGGCCTTATCAATTGCCAAGGCTCAAGCTTTTGAGGCTGCAGAACGAGTTGCTACAACTCAAAATAAACTCACTGCGGCTGAACATCAAATGAAGAAGAAGGTTGTTGATCATGCCACGGCCCTAAAAAATATGGAGAGTCACTATAGTGAGGCCAGCAGATTGAAAGAAGAGAGTCACGCTGCGACCATAAGTCAAGCCACGGACCTTGTTATGACCAACTTCAAGAAGTCCAAGGACTTTTTTCTGATCAACAATAGAGCCTATTTTTGCGGCTTTCAAGAGTTGAGGCACAGAGTCGTCAAAAACTTCCCAGAGTCTAAGGACCAAATTATGTCCTAGAAGTTGGGTGATGTTGAGCATGATCTGTGCATGACTGAACTAAGAGCTGTAGCTGAGGAGAGATCAAAGAAGAAAGCTGAGAAGGGCTGCGGCACGAGATGAAGAGATCAAAATATCTACAGAGGGCGATGTCAATGATGATGCAGCCTCATGAACATGTAACATGTATAATCTTTTTATATTACTCATCCAAACAGGGTTGCGTCCCTTCCAATTTTTGAACTTTGCATATATGGTATGTAATCTTAGCATTAATAGTTGTTAAGATTTTTGACTGTGGCCAGCTTTAATGTTGACTGCTTTTTTTCCTAGTATCTTTTTTTATTCTTTTATTTTTCTTGTACACTTGAATGAATGCCTTCCCTATACATCTTTGACTGCTTGAACCATATAGTTGTTTGTTATCATCCCATAATCAATATGGAATATAAAGAGTGGTCAAGGCCGCGACCTGTAATCTCAACATTTGCCAACTCTTCACTACCAACTTTACTATTAAGGTTGTGACCTATAATCTCAACATTTGCCAACCGTTTATTTATAGGTCGCGACCCTATACTACAAGAGGTTTCTGTGACACCCCGCATAATTAAATACCGGGCGATCACTCCTTTATTAAATTAAATCAAGGTGAACAGTTGGTTCATTCTCAGCATCACTGTCGATAAAAATAAATTTTCCAATTTAACACCCTAAATAATTAAGCTAAGTGTCAAAACATTTTCATAAATAACTTTCCAAATTTTACTTAAAGAAAAAGATTTATTTATTTATTAACAACATTCCATAAGTAAGAATCACACCACATTAAATTCTGCAACATAAACCAATTAATAGAATACATTCGTCAATCGAATGTCAACATGCGAAATCTAAAATCACATAACCAAACTGAATAAATCCCATAGTAATAATGCTGGCAATAACTGAAATACAATTGTCCCAATAACAATGAAATAATGGAAAGGGCGACACATGCCCAATAGATGAGAATTCTAGAAGTGGAGTCAATAAAGGAAGCCGTCTACGCGAGTGACCTGCAACTCCCACCTAAGCTGCAGCGCGTTCCTGCCAAGAGATCCTAAGCAAGTCGCCCCTGTGGCTGGGCTCCTGTAATACATACATATATATACAAGAGAGAGAGAGAAAAAGAAAGGGGTCAGATCCCGGAAGTGTGTTTGATTTAAAATACGTTTAGCAAGTATTTAAATTGATACAGGCCAATGCAACAACATATTAGTGCGACACTCTCTTGAGAAAATCTCACCTCTATTCTAATGTGCACACCTATCGCACTAACCTTCCCAACGGTTTGTCTTATCAATCATCGCACTAGTCTTCCTAAATGATTTAACTTATCTTAGATTACTCGTAAGATTTACAATTCAACGATTCCATTTTAAAAAGGATGTTCCAATTAGTAACCAAAGTTCTCCATTTTAACTTTATAAAATCAATAAAGTTTTCCAGTGACATATTATACTTTCTCAAAACAAGTATTCATAATTTATAGTCCAGAATTATTTCTCACTTACTACGTTACAGCAACAGTCTAAATTCCCCAATTCAGATATATATATAAAGCACTCGTATAATATATATATATATCCTAACATCACCAACATACAAACTATGGTACAGGCATACTCTGCTATCCAATCCCCGTATCGCTCACACTAAGGGGTATACAAGTTCGGAATCACTCTCGAACTGTAATAACATAAATACACAAAACAAGATTGAGGCGAAGCATAGATTCCAAGTCTCTAAGAGGTCAGTACATACCCTCACGTCTCTTAGGACCGTCTGAACTATCGGTCGGATAGCCTGTACCAAGGATATCTATCTTCTAGGGTACAAGTCAATATCCCCCATAAAGGTCCCATCGAGATAAGACTGTCCCAGCGCGGTAACCTCAAGGATAGCAAGTAGCGCGGGTACGTTTTTCACACGTATATAATATATGCATACACAACCATATAAATATACTACTTATCATTATATCAATATAGGTTTCTCTCATCACCCATAATTACGATATTTATCCTTAATTTTTTTTTTTACATTATTAGAATTACGTATAAGGTTTCATCTCTAACCTTAACTCGAAGGGTTTTCTCACTTATTACATGACACTAGTGGACTCTATCCTTTCAAGTAAAAAATTTAGTAGGTATACCTCTATTCACTATCGTAGCTATTCGCCGTAATTCTCTCGCTTGAATTTCATAGTTTCATCGTTCATTATATAATTGACCCAAAAGCAAAGTTCTCGACTTACAATAAAGTTCCCAACACTCATTCATATGTCCTACTAGTCCTTCCTATCTCCCAAAACATTTTATGAAGAATACCCAAGAATTATTTCATGATAAATTTACTTTAACTAATTAAACAAGGGAAAATAGGAGTCTGCCAGGAGGGGTCGATCGATCGATGTCTGGGGCTCGATCGATCGAACCTTCGATCGATCGAAGCTCTAGGCTCGATCGATCAATCAAGCAGGTCTGCGAAAATCTGCAGAAATGCAGTTACGGGTTCTACCAATTTTCTTCATCCAAAACCATGTTTTTCCATTCTAAACATCCCAAAAATCCTACTACTATCATTATAACAATACACCAGATGTTTTCCACGTAAAGCTTGTGTATATCTAACATTAAACATGGATAATTAACCCAAAATTCCATCTAATCATCAAGAACCCTAGAGTTTTTCTTAATCATGGTTCTAATCTGTTTTTACCAGAATTTCCTTCTAATATATCATCAAAATTTCGTGGGTTATATTCCTCTACATGGCAAGGATTCGAGAATTTTCATATAATCAATACTACATGCATTTTCCTAACACAAATTTGGTTTTCTTCCATAGTTTTCATCTCTAATCAATCCTAAACTAATATGAAGATTGCACTAACGAAAATACGCAAGATAAATACTTGCCTGGGATTTTTCAGAAGTCTGGTTTGCAGATAAATTCGGTGTGGTTGCGTTCCCCTTCTCGCGATCTACGCGTTGGTGGTGGCGGCGGTGCAAACCGGTGACTTTTTGGTCTTGAATTGCCTTGGAGCACTCTCCTCTCTTCTCCAATGGCCGTCACTTGTGTTCTGAATATTCTAACCCTAAAAGACTAACCTAAATGGCTGATATAGGTTGCTAAATTTCGTGGGTTTAATTACCCAAAAAGGTGAAATGACTAAATTGCCCTCCCGGGGTACCAATTAGGCCTAAAAACGCCCCGAGACCCAAACTACACCCCCGGGTACACTTTTCGGACTATCTCGACCCTTCTGGATGCGTTGGGGCACTCAAAACGACCATACGAACAACTTATAAAATATTCACTTTTTATTTAACAAAATTAGTCTCGACGTGACACGGGCACGTCCCGACTTAAATTTTTGAAATTGTCATTTAATTCACTCATGACATTCAATATAACCAATATAATATATTACTTTGCTCATTAGTAATATTCAACAAATTTTCCATAATTACTAACTCTCATCACATTAATAATTATAACATAATTAATTTCCGGATTTTTATTAAATAAATCATTCACGTTAAATTTAATAAATCCCCAAATTAATATAGCATAAAAATACGGGGTATTACATACTTCCCCCCTAATAACGGAATTTCGTCCCGAAATTCATAAAATAAGGCATACCTGGTAAAAACAACTCTGGATATCTCTCGCGCATATCTGCCTCACGCTCCCAAGTGGATTCCTCTACATTATGATGCTCCCACTGGACTCGCACAAGTGGAACTATCTTCGACCTCAATCTCCTCTCATTATAGTCTAGAATAGCCACTGGTCTCTCCTCTTAAGAGCTATCAGGCTGTAAGTCGATCTCATCTATCGCAATGTGAGTATGGGCCATATCATCCCGAAGATATCGTCTCAACGACGAGATGTGGAATACATCATCGATGCGATGTAAATGTTCTGGCAGTCCCAACCTGTATGCAACCGGCCCAATCCTCTCGATGATGGGAAATGGTCCCACGTACCTCGGAGCCAACTTCCCCTTCTTCCCGAACCTCATCACTCCCTTCATAGGGGATACACGCAATAACACTTGGTCCCCCACACTAAACTCCCGAAAGAACCGTTTCGCATCGGCGTAGCTCTTTTGCCTGTCCTGGGCTACCCGAATGCGACTCCTGATCATCTCAATCCTCGCGGAGGTCTCCTGAATCATCTCTGGTCCTAGCAACTTGTTATCCCCCACTTCGATCCAACAAGCTGGGGAACGACAAGGCCTGCAGTAGAAAGCCTCAAATGGAGCCATACCAATCGTAAACTGATAAGAGTTATTATAAGCAAACTCTACCAGTGGAAGATGTGGCTCCCAACCTCCTCCAAAATCGAGAACACACATGTGTAGCATATCCTCTAACATCTAATTAGTACGCTTTGTCTGTCCGTCTGTCTGTGGGTGGTAAGCTGAACTCAAACTCAACTCTGTACCCATAGCCTCCTGAAAGCTTTCCCAAAAATGTGACACGAAAATCTTGTCTCTATCTGACACAATATTTAGGGGCAGCCCGTGTAATCTGACAATCTCTGTGATGAACAACTGAGTATACTGACCCGTGGTATAATCTGTCCGCACCGGCAGAAAATGAGCCACCTTGGTCAAACGGTCTACAATCACCCAGATAGAATCGTGGCCCCTCTATGATGTAGGCAACCCTGTAATAAAATCCATGGAAATACTCTCCCACTTCCACACGGGTACTTCCAATGGCTGAAGCAATCCTAACGGTTTCTGATGGTCCACCTTCACCAGCTGGCAGGTAGAACACTTGGACACGAACTCAGCAATGTCCTTCTTCATCCCACTCCACCAGTATTGCCTCCTCATATCCTGGTACATCTTATCTCCTCCAGGATGTACTGCAAATCGGGACCCGTGAGAATGAGTCATCACTGCATGACGTAATTCTGCTCCTTCTGGAACTACCAATCTCCCATTAAACCGCAAACCTCCATCAGAACTAACAGAATAGGACTCAGCACCCTCGGCTAGAAGTCGCACAATCTGCTCCTGGCCAAACGGGTCTGTGGTCTATGCCTGTATCACCCTCATAACAATCTCGGGTGTGACTGACATCACGGTTATGAAAGAACGGGCTACTGCGTCCTGGTGGCCTAACTCCTTCCACTTTGCTTTTCAGACATCCGCTACCTCGTCTACCGGTCTACGACTCAACGCATCAGCAACTACGTTGGCCTTTCCCGGATGGTACTCTATATCAAACTGGTAGTCCTTTACAAACTCTAGCCATCTGCGCTGATGCATATTCAGCTCTCGCTGAGTGAACAGGTACTGCAATGACTTGTGGTCTGTGAACAAACGGAATTTCTCACCCAATAAGTAGTGCCTCCATATCCTCAACGCAAAGATGACCACTGCTAACTCCAGGTCGTGGGTGGGGTAATTCTTCTCATGCGGCTTAAGCTTGCGGGAGGCAAAAGCTATCGCCTTCTCCTCCTGCTGAAGTACTCCCCCAAGTCCCCGTAAGGACGCATCGATGTAAACCAGGTACTCCACACCCGTCTTTGGTAACGCAAGGACTAGCGCTGAAGTAAGCTTGTCTTTCAGCTCATCGAAAGCCAACTGACAAGCGTCATCCCAAACATATGGTACCCCCTTGTGAGTCAAATTCGTCAATGGACCCGCTATTTTGGAGAATCCCCGAATGAATCTCCTGTAGTAACCAGCTAACCCCAAGAAACTACGCACTTACATCGGTGTCGTGGGCTGTCCCCACTCCCTCACCGCTGATACTTTACTCGGGTCAACTGCTATCCCCTGCTCAGAAACAACATGCCCCAAGAATTGTACCTCTCGCAACCAGAATTACACTTCTCGTACTTAGCATACAACTGATGCTCTCGTAGAGTCTGAAGAACCTGCCTCAAGTTCTCGGCATGCTCCTCCTCGGAGTGTGAATATATCAAGATGTCATCTATGAAGACGATGACAAACTGATCCAAGAACTCTCTGAATACTCGGTTCATGAAGTCTATGAAAACGGCTGGGGCATTTGTGAGTCCGAACGGCATCACCCTGAACTCATAGGACCCATATCTCGACAAGAAGGCAGTCTTTGAAACATCCTGCTCTCTAATACGTAACTGATGGTACCCCGACCTCAGATCTATCTTCGAAAAGAAAGTTTCTCCCCTCAACTGGTCGAACAGGTCATCGATTCGAGGCAACGGATACTTATTCCGTATCGTGACCTTGTTCAGCTCCCGATAGTCCACACACAATCTCAGTGAACCATATTTCTTCTTCACAAACAAAACTGAAGCGCCCCAAGGTGAGGTATTCCTACGAATGAAGCCCTGACCTAATAGCTGCTCTATTTGATCTTGTAGCTCTCGCATCTCTGCCGGAGCCATACGGTACGGTGCGCGTGCTATAGGTCTCGTCTCAGGCAATAAATCTATAACAAATTCTATCTCTCAACTGGGGGGTAGGCCTGGTATCTCCTGGAACACATCGGAATACTCCCTGACAACGGGGATCGAATCTAAGGGAATCACAACCTCCTTAGAGGTATCCTCCTCTATGTAATACAAATGAGCGGTCGAACCTCCCTCTGGGCGAGGCATCGCCACTACAAACATCTCTTGCCCCGGAATGGTAAAAACAATGCTCCCACCGAAGCAATCAATCATGGCTCTATAAGCTGCGAGCCAATCCATACCAATAATCACATCATGCTCGTGCATGTCTAAGACTAACATGTCCGCAGGTAATACCAAACTACCGATCCCTACCCCCACTCCCCGGCATATAAAGAAAATAAGTGACCCACTCCCCAATGGTGAGTCGACACACGTCACGGTGCTCTCTGCTGTGGCTAACAACCCTAAGGCCTTTGCAAAATGCTTAGCTATAAAATAATGCGTTGCCCCCGTATCAAACAAAACCCGACCCATAGTACCATGGATAGGAAACATACCCTCAATCATGGGTGGTGCCTGTGGAGCTACTGGCTGGTGGACGTTATAGACACGTCCATACTGCAATTTCCCCTGTTGCACTGGAGATGCTAGGATGGATGGTAGGGCTGGCACCTGGGCTGGAGCTGGGAGTGCAGGTGGAAAAAGTGGTCTCTGTGGCTCAATACGGGCTCCCTACTGCTGTGGGGCCCTATCTCCCTCTGGGCAATCCTGACGCCTATGGCCATGTTTACCGCACCCAAAACATCAGCCTCTGAAGTTTCCTCCCCTCTGTCCATGCTGACCACAGCCCTGCTGGCCGTTACCTCCTCGCCACTGGCCCTGTTGGCCCTGATTAGTACGCTGTTGGCCCTGATGGCCCTGTTGTTCTCCCTATTGTCGGTGTTGGCCCTGCTGGCCCTGCCTAAAACCCCCGAATCCCTGCCTAGAATCACCTGAACGGAATCGCTTAGCAGGGTCCCCCTGATGGGAACTCTGCTCGTGCTGACGAGTCTGTCCCTGAGATGGTGCCCCACTGTCACTATTACCCCCGGTCCTGTCCTGCTGGCTGGACTCTCCTGCTCTCTTGCTTCCCTGCAGATGGAAGCGGTGATCCTGGCAATGTAGTAATGCTGCATTGAGTACATCAGTGAAAGTACTCAGGGATAGATTCCCAATAAGGTGCTGACGGATCCTCCAAGCTAACCCGTCGACAAACAGCATAATCTTCTTGCTCTCAGTAGGTGCCTCATCTGGCACAATGGTGAGAAGTCTTTTGAACTCCTCCTCATATTCCGCTACGGTAAGATTCTCCTACTTCAGATTTAGTAATTTCCGCCTCATCTCAGTCTGCACTGCGGGTGGAAAATACTTGCGGTCAAACCGCTCCCAGAACAACTGAATAGGGATCGTGTCCCTCTCCTCCAAAGTAGTAGTGGACTCCCACCACTGTAATGCGGCTCCCACCAGCTTAAAGGAAGCCAATAACTTCTTTTGCACATCAGTTCACTCATACATACGGAGATGCCGCTGGATGTCCTTCTTCCATTGGCTAACTGTAACAATATCGGAGCTACCAGAAAACTCAGGGGGATGCGCTTTCTGTAAAGCATCCTGAACCCTCTCCCATGCAGATGGAAGCTGTGCTGGTACTGGCGCCACTGCCTGAACCTGGGGTGGAGCCTGCTGAATCACCGCTATCGCGGCATTTACCGCCCGAGCAACAATGGCGGCTACTTCATTTGCATTCATTGTGCCTGGTGCCGGAGCTGCTGACTGCTCGGTTTGGGCACGCCTATCTTTCGGAGCACGTCTCGGAGGCATCTGAAACGTGAACAAGTTTATTAGTCTACAGTTATTATCAAATCTCAAATAGCTGAACACTTAAACGTAAAAACAGGAATACAACAATCCTAAAAATAGGGCTCTATCGCAATAACGTTAAGCTGAAAGCGAAATAAGCCGTACAGATCCTATGGACACTAGAACCTGATGCTCTGATACCACCTGTGACACACCGCCTAATTAAATACCGGGCGATCACTCCTTTATTAAATTAAATTAAGGTGAACAGTTGGTTCATTCTCAGCATCACTGTCGATAAAAATAAATTTTCCAATTTAACATCCTAAATAATTAAGCTAAGTGTCAAAACATTTTCATACATAACTTTCCAAATTTTACTTAAAGAAAAAGATTTATTTATTTATTAACAACATTCCATAAGTAAGAATCACACCACATTAAATTCTTCAACATAAACTAATTAATAGAATACATTCGTCAATCGAATGTCAACATGCGAAATCTAAAATCACATAACCAAACTGAATAAATCCCATAGTAATAATGCTGGTAATAACTGAAATACAATTGTCCCAATAACAATGAAATAATGGAAAGGGCGACACATGCCCAATAGATGAGAATGCTAGAAGTGGAGTCAATAAAGGAAGCCGTCTACGCGAGTGACCTGCAACTCCCACCTAAGCTGCAGCGCGTTCCTGCCAAGAGATCCTAAGCAAGTCGCCCCTGTGGCTGGGCACCTGTAATACATACATATATATACAAGAGAGAGAGAGAGAGAGAAACGGGTCAGAGCCCGAAAGTGTGTTTGATTTAAAATACGTTTAGCAAGTATTTAAATTGATACAGGCCAATGCAACAACATATTAGTGCGACACTCTCTTGAGAAAATCTCACCTCTCTTCTAATGTGCACACCTATCGCACTAACCTTCCCAACGGTTTGTCTTATCAATCATCGCACTAGTCTTCCTAAATGATTTAACTTATCTTAGATTACTCGTAAGATTTACAATTCAACGATTCCATTTTAAAAAGGATGTTCCAATTAGTAACCAAAGTTCTCCATTTTAACTTTATAAAATCAATAAAGTTTTCCAGTGACATATTATACTTTCTCAAAACAAGTATTCATAATTTATAGTCCAGAATTATTTCTCACTTACTACGTTACAGCAACAGTCTAAATTCCCCAATTCAGATATATATATAAAGCACTCGTATAATATATATATATCCTAACAGCACCAACATACAAACTATGGTACAGGCATACTCTGCTATCCAATCCCCGTATCGCTCACACTAAGGGGTATACAAGTTCGGAATCACTCTCGAACTGTAATAACATAAATACACAAAACAAGATTGAGGCGAAGCATAGATTCCAAGTCTCTAAGAGGTCAATACATACCCTCACGTCTCTTAGGACCGTCTGAACTATCGGTCCGATAGCATGTACCAAGGATATCTATCTTCTAGGGTACAAGTCAATATCCCCCATAAAGGTCCCATCGAGATAAGACTGTCCCAGCGCGGTAACCTCAAGGATAGCAAGTAACGCGGATACGTTTTTCACACGTATATAATATATGCATACACAACCATATAAATATACTACTTATCATTATATCAATATAGCTTTCTCTCATCACCCATAAATACGATATTTATCCTTAATTTTTTTTATATTATTAGAATTACGTATAAGATTCATCTCTAACCTTAACTCGAAGAGTTTTCTCACTTATTACATGACACTAGTGGACTCTATCCTTTCAAGTAGAAAATTCAGTAGGTATACCTCTATTCACTATCGTGGCTATTCGCCGTAATTCTCTCACTTGAATTTCGTAGTTTCATCGTTCATTATATAATTGACCCAAAAGCAAAGTTCTTGACTTATAATAAAGTTCCCAACACTCATTCATATGTCCTACTGGTCCTTCCTATCTCCCAAAACATTTTATGAAGAATACCCAAGAATTATTTCATGATAAATTTACTTTAACTAATTAAACAAGGGAAAATAGGAGTCTGCCAGGAGGGGTCGATCGATCGATGTCTGGGGCTCGATCGATCGAACCTTCGATCGATCGAAGCTCTAGGCTCGATCGATCGATCAAGCAGGTCTGCGAAAATCTGCAGAAATGCAATTACGGGTTCTACCAATTTTTTTCATCCAAAACCATGTTTTTCCATTCTAAACATCCCAAAAATCCTACTACTATAATTATAACAATACACCAGATGTTTTCCACGTAAAGCTTGTGTATATCTAACATTAAACATGGATAATTAACCCAAACTTCCATCTAATCATCAAGAACCCTAGAGTTTTTCTTAATCGTGGTTCTAATCTATTTTTACCATAATTTCCTTCTAATATATCATCAAAATTTTGTGGGTTATATTCCTCTACATGGCAAGGATTCCAGAATTTTCATATAATCAAAACTACATGCATTTTCCTAACACAAATTTGGTTTTCTTCCATAGTTTTCATCTCTAATCAATTCTAAACTAATATGAAGATTGCACTAACGAAAATACGCAAGATAAATAATTGCCTAGGATTTTCAGAAGTCTGGTTTTCAGATGAATTCGGTGTGGTTGTGTTCCCCTTCTCGCGATCTACGCGTTGGTGGTGGCGGCGGTGCAAACCGGTGACTTTTTGGCCTTGAATTGCCTTGGAGTTCTCTCCTCTCTTCTCCAATGGCCGTCACTTGTGTTCTGAATATTCTAAACCTAAAAGACTAACCTAAATGGCTGATATAGGTTACTAAATTTCGTGGGTTTAATTACCCAAAAAGGTGAAATGACTAAATTGCCCTCCCGGGGTACCAATTAGGCCTAAAAACGCCCCGAGACCCAAACTACACCCCGGGTACACTTTTCTGACTATCTAGACCCTTCCGGACGCGTTGGAGCACTCAAAATGACCATATGAACAACTAATAAAATATTCACTTTTTATTTAACAAAATTAGTCCCGACGTGACACGGGCACGTCCCGACTTAAATTTCCGAAATTGTCATTTAATTCACTCATGACATTCAATATAACCAATATAATATATTACTTTGCTCATTAGTAATATTCAACAAATTTCCCATAATTACTAACTCTCGTCACGTTAATAATTATAACATAATTAATTTTCGGATTTTTATTAAATAAATCATTCACATTAAATTTAATAAATACCCAAATTAATATAGCATAAAAATATTGGGTATTACAGTTTCTTCACATAGGCTGCGGCCCATTCCCTTTCACTCATTCATAGTTTGAAAGTGATAGCACTCTTCTTAAATAGGGCCGCGGCAGGTTGACAATCCTGCATGCCTTTATCTGTCGCGTCTTCTTAATGAATTCACTTAATGGTCGTAGCCATATATTTATCCCTTTAGGAGATTAAGGCTATCTTTCTGTAGCTTTGTCATGCTTTCATGGAATATGGATTTTATCTTCTTTAAAGCTATCCTTATGTATATATATGGGATGCTATCAAACCTCCCGAGGATGGGTTATGTTATTAAGCCACCCACAGCTAATATATTGGATACTATCAAGCCTCCCCATGTTATTAAGCCACCTACAGTTGATATATGGGATACTATCAAGCCTCCCAGACTGCGTTATGTTATTAAGTCACCCATAGCTGATATATGGGATACTATCAAGCTTCCCCAGGTTGGGTTATGTTATTATGCCACCCACAGCTGATATATGGGATACTATTAAGCCTCCCCTGGATGGCTTATGTTATTAATCCACCCACAGCTAATATATGGGATACTATCAAGCCTCCCCAGGCTGTATATTACAAGCCTCTCGGCTTAATAACGCAACCCGAGAGCCAAGAACACTTTTTGATAAATGCTTTCCATAATGTAGTCATAATATGTAGGAATATGGTTCCTATAAGTGATGTCGCAGACCAATCCAGATAGGTGTTATCGATAGTTGCTTTCGCCATTCCCGATTATCATTTTCTTTCGAACAATCAGACGTCTTGATGGGCGTCGTGGGCCCATTTAAATATTATTATTCCCAATCTAACACATTGTCTTGAATCAAGATCTATTTAAGATAAAATAGTCTTTTATAAGATAACATTTCATGGAAATGAGAATCAAAACATGGCACTATAGAGTGAACTTGATTTCATGCATCTATTCATATATATACGTATATGATTTGGTAACGATAATAGAAAGTTTAATTTAAAACAGCATAGGAAGAGTTTTCACTATAAAGTATAAATAGATGAAATATAAGACATAAGCATGAAAAATGGGCATGTGGTGTGTGAGACTAGACTGCATCCCCTAAACATCTCTAAGGAACCTCCGTAGCATCCCTTGCCTAATCATCCTTTTAATTTCATCCTTTAGTGCATAGCACTGCTCAGTGTCGTAGCCATGGTCCAGATGGAACTTTCACCACTTGACTTTGTTCCTCTTGTGGGGTGGAGCTTTAAGCTTCTCTGACCACCTCAGCAGCTTGTCCTCCTTAATGGACTCAAGAATGTCTTCAATTGGTAAGGCCAATGGGGTGTAGGTGTTAGAGCTCCCTTCTGTCTTATCTGATTTCCTATTCTGACTCCTGCTGATTGCTTCTGCGAACAGATTCTCTAGTACTACCGCGGTAGCGAAGGCTGTTGAATCAATGCTCTTGGGTGCCCCACCCGCATTGGATGTGGACGCAAACTCTAGCATGAGGACCCTTTGAGTCAAGTAGTTGACATGGGTCGAGAGTGAGGCATGACTATCGTAGAGATAGTTGAGGTGATTGCACAGATGCATAATCTCATCTTTAACTTCTGTGCTCTGGCTGGATTCCCCTTCCGTTTCTGCTTTTGTTAGTCTTTACAAACTATATATAATTTGAGACAAAACTAACAGAAGTGAGTAATCTCAAAAATATTTGAGTAACTAAGTGGGAAATGGTGATGCCAGCATTTGCACTGCTACATGGTATTGCTGTTGAGGCCGCGCTCAGTAAGGCACATAGGTTCACTGTCGTGGCCTTTGTATGATATTCACCAAGGTTGAGCTGGAGACCATCTGAGTTCGTTACTCAATGTTATGAAGCTTTTCTAACACAATCGTGTTAGTAGAGGTCATGACCATAAGTAATTTGAATTACAGGACCGCATCCCATCCTAGGCGGCAAAGGGATCAATCCCAAAGCATTAAGCCCAGACTGAGTCTTTCTCTCCCAACACGTGGAGAGCATACCTACTAGGGTTTGTTAATGAGTGTATGACCTCACGGTGCACAAAATGACACAGTTTCGATGAAAACCCCTAGATCATAGGTCGTGAATGGCAAGAAATGGGATTAATACAATCCTTCCCTAATCATTCATCTTTTCGGAGCTAAATCCCGTCCTGTTTTTCAGCATTATCTAGATGAAACGATATCACAGGGGTATGTAAAATATATCTAAGGTTGTAAAACGAAGACCCAAGAACAGATCTGAACATATGAAATACACATTTAAGGGTGTAAATATAAATCAGAGATCAATAACCAAAATTTACTCGTGAGACGATGATCCAAAGCATCCCCACGAATAAACTAAGGTGTTTAAGAACTCGAAACAGAGAGAAATAAGATTGAAATATTTCGCTTCCCACAGACCGCGCCAAATTGATGATACGAGAAATCTTCCACTTTTCATTCTCGTACCAGCAAATCACTTGTAGAATAAGTAAAGAGCAAATAAAGCAAGCAAGGGAAAGATCATACAAGATATAGAGTGGTTCAACCCCTAAAAAAGGCATGCGTCCACTTTACTGTTTTACTCTCATTAGGTGCGTTGCATTCTACAATATAATCATGCCTAAAGTGGCGTACAAGTATGAGTATAAAGGAGAATACATGGTAATAGTGAGTATTCCGGTGTGCCGGAGAGGTGACTACAATGTAGATGTGCAACCCCCAAGCTGTATGTTGAGGTTGTGTATAGAGAATTTTTCCTAAAGGAGAATCGATCCCTTATTTCCAGGGGTGGTCTTCTATTTATAGGAGGTATGTGAGTTGTGTCACTTGCCCTAAGCACGTGACGTACATCAAGTTTGGAGTTGCCGTAATAGGGAGGGATGCGGCCTATAAGGCAAACATCAAGTACTGAATCCTTCATAAGGCTAAAGCCAAAGGTGCCGCACGCCATACGAGGCGGATTATATATAAGGCTAAGTGGCATATGCCGCACCCTGTAGTCGATAGGTCCGCACCCTATGCTGAGTGGGTTCCGCGATCACGACAGGATGCAATATTTGTACTCTCACGTACTATAAGTTAATAGAAACTACAACATCTTGATAATATTATTCGATGCTAATTATCTTAACTTTTTTCATTATCACTCTATTATCTAGAACCAAGTTAACTCATTTGACCTATATGATCTACATAGGCCTCCACTATTGGGGTTATTGGAAGTTTCACCCCCAATACCTTAGTTTTGCCGCCCTACTCTTTTGTTGATACAACTTTGGCCCCTGAAATTGCCGATACTTATATAAGTAATAAAAAAAAATTATGAAAGGTCGTACCCAATATACATTTCTCCCACTTTAATATGTCCTGGAAGAGGTAGATGTAGGAAAACCTTATCCCCGTTACTTATTTGACTTTAGTTAACGTGCATTCTAGCATTACACTATTTTTTATTTATTGTAAGGATAATAAACTAGTTTTTAATTTTAATCGTCCATGGATTTACATTTTCAAAAATTGGATATTCTAGTATGGCACTCCATCTTAAGTTGGATGATTTAATAAAATTTCTTTTACCTTATTTTCTTTAATTACTCACATAAAATTGAAACAATTACTCTTATCTTTAATTTCAAAATCGCATTGCAGATAGGAGGATAAAAAAGAAAAAGTAGGAAAAAGATCCACGGGCGATGTAAGTCCACATTTCATTTCTTTTAATATCCCCTTTGACCAATTTTCATTTTAACATATCATTCACTTTTTTTGCAAATTTTGAATTTGGCCCTACTTGCTCGTGGACTTGTATTTTGATTAATTATAGGAAACTTTAGTTACTTTTACAATGATAATTTACAATATCTTTATATTTTGTTGGGATAGTTTGGATACGTGGTAGACTTTGTTTTGGATTGAAAATACATTTTTATTTTGGAAGATTGATTATATAAATACTCAATGTTTTGTTGATTCTATATTTATTGAGACACATTGATATTAATGATGCTCCCTTGAATATAATAGATTCTTGGGAATGATGTTTCACTTCATTAGAAGTTCCTTTTGATTTTTTATTGTTAAATAACAGTTAAAGATAAACAAAGTGGCTTCTGATAAAACCTGACATTTATGTATAAATATCGTAATTTTTGTCCTTATTTAAAAATGCTGGCATATAATTCAGCGATGTTTTTTCCTAAAGATGTTATGTAGTCTACCCAAGGGCAAAGATTTGAGGTAGTTTAAAAAAACTTGGAGAAAACGTCGGGAAGTTATTTGTCGACGTTTTGCAAAAACGTTGGCTATTTCCCAACGGGAGAAACCACGACGCTTTCCATAAATGTCGGATTTCTTTTCAGCAATGTTTTTTAATGATTTGCTGACACTTTTAAAATGTAGTTGTAGCTCAAATTTCTTGTAGTGGCAGAAGTATACAAGTTGCATTGTTAACGGAGTAAGGTTTCACAACAAGGAGCGTGAAATTCATTGTAAAATTCAAAATAGTGGTTTGGTTGTCAAGGGGGATCACGATGATATTTAAACAGAATTTTATGGAGTCTTGACTAATATTGTTGAGTTTGAACATATCAAATACAACAAGGTTGTTCTATTTGATTGTGAGTGGTTTGAAGAAGACAAGAAGAAAAAAGCAACATATAAATTGATGACCACTTCAGTAGCATTTATATGAATGGTAGGTGGTATAATAATGATCCTTATGTCCTAGTGGTGCAATCGAAGCAAGTTTTCTATCTTAGTGACACAAAGTTGGGTAAAAATTGGAAAGTCGTGCAAGAGTTTCAACATTTGCAATTGAAGTTGGGTGATTGCATAATGATGATTTTAATCTGGAGGATGTCGAGGTCAATGTTGTTCACTTAAACAAATTAGCTTCCTATGAAATCAATTCCTTTCATGATGATAGTGAGGAAGAAGATGCATCATTACTGAATATTGTGATACCGATGAGGATCCTATAGATGATGATAATATATAGACTGTTTTTTTTTCTTTAGTTGTTATAATTTCATGTTATTTCTTTGAATTTGTTATGATGAGATTTAAAACATTTACTTTTTCCCCGCAAATTAAGCTACTGGGCTAGAAAATATGATAGTTCTACTTTTTACATTTTATTTATGTGATATGGTGGAAATAATTTATGTTTATGTAGTTCTTTTTTATTTTTATCTGTTTTGTAATACTTTTTCTCATATGATGTCGTATTATTCCATTACATCATCTTGTAATTTATATTAACATGGAATATATATTGCTTGGTAGTATGACACATGAACGTACGCGGATAAGGGTAGATGGCATACATATTCAACAATTGAATTCACTAATCGCTTCAAATCCCACCCCACCAACGACTTTGTTGGAAAATTGGACCTAATTTGGGACAGAAATTGTGAGCAACTTTGAACTCAAATTTAAGTGGGACCCACACCATGATAATTGTGGGCCACATACGAACGTGTTATCCTCCGCAAGGAGATTAACATAGTATATTCACATGTCCAATCTAATTCAGTTATGGATGATAAATATATTCCCAAGGTGACTCACAAAGCAATGATAGTTAATGAATTGGGTATGTTTTAACTCTTGTCCCATATTGGAAGAGTAGTTGAAAATTGATGAGTTAATAAAACTCAAATGATGAACTAAGGCTTGGATGTCTTGGAGTATCCCAACTCTTTAAAGGGGAGATGACCTACATTATGCATGTGTTGGCCTGGGGCTAAAAACCCACATGCACTCGGGCTTGGGCTTATAAAATTCTGCTATATTTTTTGACCGAATTAATTAAACTTTTTGGGATTTTATTAATTAATTACGAAATTAATTAATTATTAATTAACCATTTTGACAGTTAATTGCCAAAGGTCAACAGTTAACAAAATTAACTCTTTTTTACAATTAATTTCGGTTTTGACTATTCCAACAGTCAACATAAAAACTATAAATATAAACCATTCCCTCCAGTTTTAGTTGCTGTCAATTAAAACCCCTCTAGAAGAATTCTGAAAATGCTACTGCATTCTTTCCTTCATCCAAAAAAATTATTTTCTTCATTTCTACATATTAGGCTACTTTTTCGATTGAGTATTAACATAGATTTGTGTTCGTTTGGATTAATTATTGATGTGCTACATAACTTATTCGAGAAATTTGTTCTATTTTGGGAGGCAAATATTCATTAACCTAAAGCACATTGGAGGGAATAAATTTGTCTAAAGGAGACTGTTCTACAGGACTCGAATTTATCTTTTTATTGTGTGATTAATTCTGCAATATCAAGTAAATTACATTTTCTGTAATTCATTTTTTATTTTTGTAATTATAATTTTATTCATAATTCTATACTTTTGTATTATTAATATAGTAGACATAACAATCTTAAGGAAAATTTATTTATGTTCTACTCTTTATAGTGTACAAAAAAAATTAATACAGAATTTTATTTGTATAAAATAAATCTATTTTGACAGAAAATTTTGAATTAAAATATTATTTTATTACAGAAATTTAATAAAACAGTTATTGTTAAAGAAATCTATTTATACACTGTTTGTATACTGTGTTTTAGAAAATAAAAATTTTATTTGTAATTTTTTGTTAAATCTGTTTATATAAAACTTTTAATCTTAAAATTATAATTATGTTTTGTACGGATTTTTTTTTTAATATTAAAAACAATGTGACACATTTTTTTTAGACTAGTATAAACTTGTGTTTATAGTTTAGTTTAATTCTGAATACTTAAGAATTCCTTTGAAATTCATTTATTGTTAATTATATTTGGAGAAAATTGGTGTACAGAATTTCGTATTCTATTTTGATTAATTCATTTATATATGAATATTATCATTGATTAAAATTATGTTTTTGTAACAGAAATGGAATCGAATAGTACAAACACTATTCCTGCTAATGTGACTGCATACGTATCTTTGCCACGCGGGGAGAAACTGAAAAAGTTCAATGGGGCTGAACTCAAACCTTGGCAAGGACAAATGTAGTTCTATCTCACTACCTGCCAACTGGGTAGGTTTGTATATGAAGATTGCCCCTTTATTCGAGAGGGAGATGACTCGAAAAAGGTTGTTGTTGTTGATGCTTGAAAGCACTCAGACTACCTATGACGGAATTATATTATGGCCTACTTGGACAAAACATTGCATCATGCCTACTACACGATTAAGACATCCAAGGAATTGTGGAATTCTTTGTAAAAGAAGTACAAAACGGAAGATGCTAGGATGAAGAAATTTATCGTCGAGCGTTTTTTGGACTTCAAAATAGTTGACTCTAAACCAGTGATCTCGCAGGTGAAAGAACTCCAAGTGATCCTCCACGATATGCATGCTGAAGTAATGTCCCTTAGTGAAACCTTCCATGTTTCTACAATTATTGAAAAATTGCCACCATCTTGGACTTTATTCAAAAATTATCTCAAGCACAAGAGAAAGGAGATGAATGTGGAGGAGTTGGTGGTCAGGCTGAGAATTGAAGAAGATAACCGTGAGTTTCAAAAGAAAAGTGGGAAGAATCCAATGGAAACGAAAGTCCATGTTGTTGAAGGTCCTAAGAAGAACAATAGAAAGCATGATGGGGAAGTCACTTCCAAACAGGACAAGAAGAAGTTCAAAAGAAAATGCTACAACTGTGGTAAACCTGGACACCGCTCAAGCGAGTGTCGTAAGCCTAATAAGCAAAATCGAAATAATCCTCAAGCAAATGTAACTGAGGGTGAAAACATTGCCAATGACTTGGAGGATATGAATCTTTCTGTCGTGGTATCTGAATGTAACTTGGTTGGAAATACCAAGGAATGGTGGCTGGATACAGGAGCTACAAGACACATTTATGCAAACAAATGGATGTTCTCCACCTATACGCATTTGGAAAATGAGGAGAACCTCTTTATGGGGAACTCTTCCACTTCTAAGGTGATGAGATGAGGAAAGATTTCTCTGAAAATGACTTCTGGAAAGGAACTTACTCTCAATGATGTTCTTCACATGCCTAATATCCGAAAGAATCTGATTTCTGGATCTCTCCTGACTAAAAATGGGTTCATACTTGTGTTTGTGTTTGATCGCTTTGTGTTGTCAAAGAATGACATGTATGTAGGAAAGGGCTACCTAAATGAGGGGCTCTTTAAAATCAATGTTCTTACTGTAACCCCATAAACATTTGTTTCAATGAATAAAATTGCTAGTTCTTCTTACTTGATTGAGTCATCTAATATTTGACATGCTAGATTATGACATGTTAATTTTGATACATTGCGTAGATTAATTAACATGGATTTTTTACCAAAATTTAATATTGATAAAAATCATAAATGTGAAATTTGTGTGGAATCTAAATGAGCCAGATTACCTTTCGATTATGTTGAAAGAATAACTGAACCTTTAGATTTAATTCACACTAATATTTGTGATTTAAAATTTGTTCAAACTAAAGGTGGAAAAAAGTATTTTATTACTTTTATTGACGATTGCATAAAATATTGCTATGTATATTTATTACATTGTAAAGATGAGGCTATTAATGCTTTTAAATAATATAAGAATGAAGTTGAGAATCAATTAAGCAAAATGATAACGGCTATTAGGAGTGATAGAGGAGGTGAATATGAATATCCATTTGAGGAATTTTGTTCTAAAAATGGAATTATTCATCAAACAACCGCTCCTTATTCTCCGCAATCGAATGGTGTTGCTGAACACAAAAACAGTAGTTTGAAAGAGATGATGAACTCAATATTATTAAGTTCAGGAGCTCCACAGAACTTGTAGGGGGGAAGCCTTACTTTCTGTTAATTATATTCTCAATAAAGTACCTCACAAGAAGACTCACAAGATACCTTATGAATTATGGAAAGGTCGAATACCTTCCTATAAATATTTATGAGTGTGGGGGTGCTTATCCAAAGTGATGGTTTCTAAACCTAAAAAGGTAAGAATAGGGCAAAAAACCGTGGATTATGTGTTCATCGGTTATGCTACTAATAGCAGTGCATATTGATTTCTAGTTTGTAAATATGAGATTTTGGATATTCATGTAAATACGGTATTGAATTGAGGGAAGCTTCATTTTTTGAAAATGAATTCCCGTATAACATGACCCGAGAATCTGGTCCTTATAAAAATACAAATCAAGCTACTACAAGTGGTACTCATCAACCTATTGAACCAATAGAGGATGAACCAAGACGTAGTAAAAGAGAAAGAACCTCAACTTCTTTCGGTCCAGACTTTCTAACATATTTGCTAGAAAAATGAACGTCAATCGTACAAAGAATCCATATCCTTACCCGATGCTTCTAATTGGAAAGAAGAAATTAATAGTGAAATTGAATCCATATTACAAAATCATACATGGGAACTAGTGGATCATCCATTAGGTTCAAAATCGTTAGGTCAAAAATGGATCTTCAAAAAGAAGTTGAAGACCGATGGATCAATTGATAAATATAAAGCTAGACTTGTAGCTAAAGGCTATAGGCAAAAGGAAAGGTTGGATTACTTCGGCACATATTCACAGGTAACAAGAATAACATCCATTCGGATGTTAATAGCAATAGCTTCTATTAATGGACATAAAATACATCAAATGGATGTAAAAACTTCATTCTTAAATGGTGAACTAGACGAGGAAATTTATATGGAGCAACCTGAAGGATTCAAAGCTCCCGGAGAAGAAAGAAAAGTATGTAAGCTTATTAAGTCACTTTATGGATTAAAGCAAGCACCTAAGAAATGGCATGAAAATTTTGATAATTCAATGTTATCAAATGGTTTCAAAATTAATGAATGCGATAAATGTATTTACTTTAAATACATTCAAAATGGATATGTCATTGTATGCCTCTATGTTGATGATATGCTTATCATGGGTAGTAAATTGGAAATTGTCAAAACTACAAAACAAATGTTGAGTAGTCGATTTAACATGAAAGATTTGGGAATCGCCGATGTTATATTATGAATTAAAATTTCTAAAACATCGGATGGCTTCTATTATCTCAATCTCATTACATAGATAAAGTACTTGAAAAATTCAAGAAGTATGATATTAGTCCTACCAAGACACCTGTAGACGTAAATTTACATCTAGCAAGAAATAATGGTGAAAGCATATTTGAACTAGAATATTCTCGTATTATTGTCAGTTTTATGTATATCATGAACTGTACATAACTAGACATAACATACTCAATGAGTAAGCTAAGTCGATTTACGAGTAATCCAGGGAGAGATCACTAGAAAGCAATATTGAGAGTTTTGGGTTATTTGAAATATACTCAAAACTATGGACTACACTACTCAAAATATCCAGCTGTTCTTGAAGGACATTGCGATGAAAATTGGATATCTGATACAAAAGACTCTAAGTCTACGAGTGGGTACGTGTTTACCCTTGGAGGTGCAGCCGTATCTTAGAAATCCTCAAAACAAACGTGCATTGCTAGATCGACAACATAATTCGAATTTAATGCACTAGACAAAGGTGAAGAAGAAGGTGAATGGCTTCGAAATTCCTTAAAAGATGTTCCAAATTGGTCTAAACCTGTGCCAACAATATGTGTACATTGCGATAGTCAATCGGCGATTGGAAGGGCACAGAATCACATGTATAACGAAAAGTCATGGCATATTCATCGTCAACACAATATCGTTAGACAACTTCTCTCAAATGAAATTATCTTAATTGACTATGTAAAGTCAAAAGAAAATATAGCGGATCCACTAACGAAAGGTTTAAATTGAGAGAAAGTTAAAAAATCATCGAGAGGAATGGGTCTAAAGCCTATAAATAAATAAGAATCAATATAGTGGCAACCCAACCTAGCTGACTGGAGATCCCAAGATCTAGGTTCAATGGGCAAACCGAACTACATTGTATTCAGTAAACACTGGAGGATATTTAATCCTATCCATTCCAAAGATGAGACAGTGCATATCTGTCGCGAAATTAAGATACGTTATGCTTTTAATGACATCCATATCTTAGTATGTCTAAGTGGGGCACTTATATGAGAATAATGAAACGCATATTCTCTAAAATACTCACGGAACCAAGTGGTGTTCATCCCCAAAATGAAGACAAATATGAGAACCAACTGTGTTAAAGAATTACTGTGTGAATACTATTGTCTAGCTTTACAAAAACGGTTAACGGTTCAAAGACGTGAAGTCCACTGATTAACTAAGTAAATCCGATGGTATATCACTAAGTAAAGTTCAAGGCCACTAGGCTACTTCTTCCGATGCAATAAATCTTCAGTTTTACTCAACCAGTATCTCCATCTGCTTTAGCATCTGTTATGTTTTATTTATAGCGATATATAATTCATGTGGGGGATTGCTAGAAAATTGGACCTAATTAAAAAAGGTGTCCATATTTTTTAAGACAGAAATTGTGACCAACTTTGAGCTCAAAATTAGGTGGGACCCACACCACAATAATATTTGGACCACATACGAACGCGTTCTCCTCCGCAAGGAGATTAACGTAGTATATTCACATGTCCAATTTCATTAAGTTATGAATGATAAATATGTCCCCCAAAGTGACTCAGAAGGCAATGAAAGTTAATGAATTAGGTATGTTTTAACTCTTGTCCCACATCGGAAGAGTAGTGAAAAAATGATGAGTTAATAAAACCCAAATGATGGCTTACATATGCATGTTTTGGGCTTGGGCCAAAAGCCCATACGCGCGCGCGCACGCCGTCTGTCCGTCCAGCCGGCTCGGATCGACTCGGGCTTGGGCTTATAAAATTCTCCTACATTTTTGGGCCGAATTAATTAAACTTTCTGGGCTTTTATTAATTCATTACAGAATTAATTAATTACTAATTAATTGTTTGACAGTTAATTGCCTTAACAAAATTAACTGTTTTTCACAGTTAATTTCGGTCACAAAAGCTATAAATACAAACCATTCCCTCCAGTTTTGGTTGTTGTCAATTAAAACCCCTTCAGAAAAATTTCAAAAATATTGTTGTATTCTTTCCTTTATCCAGAAAAATATTTTCTTCATTCATGCATATCATGCTACTGTTCTGGTTGAGTATTAACACGGATTTATGTTCGTTGGGATTAACTATCGCTGGACTACATAATTAATTTGAGAAATCCGTTCTATCTTGGGAGGCAATTATTCATTAACCTAAAGCACATTGGAGGGAATAAATTTTCTTTAAGGAGACTGTTCTACAGGTTCGTATTTATCTTTTTATTGTGTTATTAATTCTGCAAAGTTGTTTTTCATTTCCACAAAATTTTGTGATAGAGTGAAGAAAATCTTGAGATTAATTATATACATGCAAGGAGTTAAGATAAGTAGAGCCAGGGGTGATAATTTGACCATTTATAACCTCGGGGTCACTGTCAATTCAGGAGATGAAAAAAGAAATTAGTGATGAATATACTTCTCTCATTTTTATATTTGTTGTAGAGAAGCTTGAGATGCTACTCTTATGTTTCAATAATAGTGGTTTTGCCCAAAGTGTACCAAAATACTATATGTTAAGGAATTATACGGTATTATTTTAAATAGGGGTGTGTATAATGTTTGGAAGTTGAAAGTTTTTAACCATTGTGGGATGAGAGGATTGACTCGGCGGCGACACAGAGGTAATGAGGGAAATGGTGTTTGTGGTAAATGTTAAAGAGTGATGATTTGGGATTTTAAGTTTTTGACTAAACGATCATTGACCACGGTGTATGTTGGGTGTGGGATTGGGATGGGATTGGGGTGAAGAGGATGGTGGGGAGGGTTGTTTTAAGAGTTTTGGAGTTAGGGGTCGTTTGCGAGAGAGGTTCAGGAGATGGCAAATAGCCATGGCTATGGTTTAGTTTTGCACTGCCTTGGATTTTAGGTGATTGGGAATGAACAAGTGTGAAGATAAGCCGGTGAGCATGAACGAAGGTAATGTCATGGATTCTTCTTCTTTTGTGTAACGAATACCGGGTGATAATTTTGGATATCGGTCAGGTCAATTTATGTATATTGAGTTTGATAATGATGTGATTGTAATGACTGATATTCATTTTAGGCCAACCCCCAATAGACCACATTGGAACACTGCATTTTTTTTTCATATTTGAAATAAAGCCCCATTATAATGTTTTTGAAATTTAATTAGTACTTACTTTATTAGTTGTATGTTAATTTTTGTAAAATTGGAAATCCTTCAATCAAACACAACATCACATCCATTTTTAAAGTGTGCACTAAACTTACTAAAAAAAATGCCCAATTGAATATTTTATGGAACTATGGCACCCAAACAATATACAAGTTGCACATTAACATATTCATATCTCACCTCGAAACATTATGACACACTCATATTGTACCACACTCGAAGCCGTATCACATTCATTATCCATATTCAACAATACGATCATCCATGCACATTTTTCTTACTCACATAATTGCACTTGAACAAATCGATTATTGTTATGTTATGTTTGCTATGTTTTAAGGTCTTTGTATGAGGTCATCTTAGAAGATAAAGAAAAATTACTATATTACTCAAACTTTGAAGTTATTTTTTTCCTAAATTTATTTCTTGTTGGACTTACAATGCAATTTAGTTTGGCTTATGCATTTTGATATATGTTGCTGATCACTGGCGGAACTAGTGGTAGGCTCACCCCTAAAAAAAAAAAAAAAAAGAGTAGTGTTAAAATTTAACTTCAGCCCACCAGAAATTTAAATTCAGTCCACCCTTAATAGGAATTTTGATGATTTTCGTCAAATTGTTTTAAATAACCTCAAAAAAATTCGGCTCGGGGGTCCCAGCGTCAAATCCTAGTTCCGCCACTGTTGCTAATAAGTGAAAGCTTAGTTGATTTTTTTTAAGAAACCTTGATCCCGGCTCAATATATTTGTCATCATATACACGAGTACATCCTGATTTTGTAGGTGCATCTATTCTAATCTTTACCACAACTATTAGGAATTTAGAAATATGAAAGTATCTTGCTATAATGCGTGCAATTGACAAACTAGACATTGATTTGTTTAGGCTTTGATCTATTTAGACTCGATATTACAAAGGATGGGCTTATCGTGGATCACTTTCTGCTTTTGAGAGTGACTTGGCTTCAGACACTCTGCATACACTTTCTCAAGAACCTTAACCTGCTCAGCAGACGTTTTCCATCACCGTCGAGTCATTTTCTCTGGTCATTGCCTCTGTTGCTGCTGCTCCTTACACCTGGAGTCCCCTCAATTACCAATTCTCCCACTAAAACTTGATACCCACAAGTGAAGAATATGTAAACTGAAGGCTGAAAGCTTTGGGTATGCGAAGAGCTGGTTATAACCAAGCTGTGCTGGAGTCAGAAGCTTAGTAAACTCCGTCTGCGAGTATCTTGGAGCAAAGTTTACATTGATAAGAGCAGGATCAGTCTTTCCACATGAATTCATACAAAAAAACAGGGTTGACTTATTACTCACAGTGCCCGAAAATGTTGCTCAAATTAAAATTTTGAGCCCTTTTCCTGTAATTGGAAATATGTATGCTATTCAATATCAAAAGTTTCGGGAAAGTGCCAAATTATGCATCAGGGTCGGGGCCTGTATCGAGCACTGACCACCAGTATTGAAAGGTGGATTCCATTTAGATATTTTATAATGGATCAAATATAAAAAAGTTCCTCAAATATTTTTTAATATATATTTAATTTAAGTTTTTTATTTTGTATCAAAAAGTTTCTTATTTTCTTATCTTTAAAGGTCTATGCCAACGTCATGATAAAATCTTTTTGGCATGGTGAAAGACTTTTTGGTGCAAAATAAAAAGGCTTGAACTATATATATATAAAAAAAGAAGTTCAAAGGACTATTTGGTATATGCCCCTATTTCAAAGGAGTTTTTTTTTAAATGAATTTAAAAAAAAGACACCTAAAGTAATATGTTTTTTTTACCTTTTTTATTGGTTATTCTAGATTTTCTTTCATTGTTTTTGTATCATTATTGTTTGGAGTCTTTCCCCTCCTTTCTATGTACTTATTTTTGTAAGATTTAGTACTGGGAATGCATATGAACCTTTACAGGTTTTAAAAAACGATAACACTAGAGCTACTCCTTTTTGTTATACTTAGCTTTAAAGTGTTATACTTTACTTTATCTTTTATACTCTGGCGGGACTCATACAAGTAAAGAGAAAGTAAAGTACAACACTTTGAAGTTAGAAGTAACGAAAATGGTAACAAAAAGGGGTAGCCCTAACATTATTCTTTAAAAAAATTCTACCCTCACATGGAATATGTTTATGCTCCATTGTAGTATGTGTATATTTATAGTTATAGTTGAGGCTTCCATACTTAAAATTTTGAATATTCATAGCACTATGTACTTATTTTATTTGCATTTGGGTTATTTTTGTTTACGATTACTTTTTTAATGATGTACTCTATCTTTTTATGTCTATTACTTATTGTGATTAATATTAATAAATCAATTAGCCTTTTCATTCATTTTATTTATCTTTCTATGACAAACTTCTCCAGTTATTCACATATATTACATACCAACACATTTTCTTTAAGAATAAAGATTAGGTTTATTTCTTAGAGTTGCAATAAAATGGCATATTGCTTAAGAAATAGAAAATAGTATACGCCTCATGATAATACATGATCCTGCCCCTAGAGGAAATGCTAAACTACCAATAAGCCCTATATTCGGATTTATAGGATTATAACTTTACTTTTTGTTGACACGGAATTGGGAAGCCCTTGATAGATGGTATCCCATGAGGGTAGAGTGACTTTCTCGAACAAATGTTAGTTTCTTGAAACTTTTAGTGCTTTTTCTCTTATTATTATAATGGTTTAGCATTTATTTTACTCAAGGAACCTTACTTTCCATCCTCCAATCCAAAACTCTAAAAGATCCCATGGCTACTTTGGTGGGCTCCTAAGCCCCTCGAGCCCTGCTAACTCGTACCACTGACTTGACCAAAGGTCCCTTCCCGGTAACGTGTAATATAAATTACCATTAATACTAAATTAATAGCATAATCGATATATATTATAATCAATACATAAAAGCTCTCGGACCCCTCTACAACGACTGCTTTTTAAATTATATTTTGTAAAGTTTTCTAAATATGATTTAGAAAAAATATTTTTCAAAAAATATTTTTTAGTATCCACCATGATAAAAAGAGTATGTGGTCCAACTAAAGGAAACAATTTTGAGAATTTAAACATGGAAGATGGGAAAAAATTAACAATCGAAATTGCAAAGGACAAGGGAAGGCCGATAAATGTCGTATAATTTTCTAAATTATCAAGTGAATTAGGAATCATTGCACACAATCTAATTCCAGTTCTTACAAATGGAAGGATATGTCTGAAAAGGACATAAAAGAGGCCTTTAAGCATGTCGATGTAAGTAAAATAATATGTTTTATATATGTTATGGATTTCAGTCTATACATTACTTAAATTTTCGATTTATCTATGCTACATATTTTATTCCAAATTTGACATTAAAATGGATGATGACTATGTTAGAGAAATTGTTGAAAAATTGTTGACGAATCGAAGCAGGGTGCAAGATACAGGCATCAACAAAGGTTCAAAAAACACAACTCAGCTGAAGGGGCACGACATGATAAGCCAATTTACATGAATGGAGAAAATTGGAATAATCTTTGTGATTTTTTCTCTAATTTTAAACTTTCGGTATAATAAGTTTGTAAAATATATTATTCATGTTCTATTACTTGATGCACAGTGTATTAATTGTGCATTAACACGGAACGTAGCATCAATATGACATTAACAAAAATAATCTAGAGAAGCAGACTATCAAACACAATCAGTAGTCGAGGGCATCTATTAGCTCATTATCACTTAGTATATTTTCGTTTTGTAAAAAATATCTTGTTATTCCTAATCATTTATGATAATTATTATTGTTGATAATGATTTTCCTTATTGACTATGTGGAGTGAGGTGGAGAATGATGAGTTGGACCGAATTGATTTTCACAAAAAACTCATTGCGCAAATGAGAAATTGTCTTCTCCCGAAGTTGATGAACTATATGCAAGTATATTTTATTTTATATTTCATATAGTTCTTAAAACTATAGTTTTTAAAATTATTTTTTAAAAGTGTTTTTTAAACAGTAATCACTCGGTATACTGTTTTAGTATTTTTTTTTTAAACAGTAATCATTGAGCATACGTTGCAAAAACTATCATCGATACTCCTATACGACGACGTGGAATCAAGTAATCAACCCATACGGTGAAGCAGTCAGTTTTAAAAAAACTGAATGAAATAGTTTTTTTAAAACTACGGTATAAAAAACTCTTTATTAAAAACAATTTTTAAATAGTTTTTTAAACACCGTTTTTAAAATAGTTTTATAAAACATATTTTAAAATAGATTTAAAAAAAGATTTGAAAATAGTTTTTCAAAACAGTTTTTTTAAGATATTTAGATCGACTAGATGAAAAGCGTTATGTCATGATGCACAATTGGACGGCCTCCTCAGGGAAGCTCATAGAGCTACTCGCGAGTTAAGGGAGCAAATGTCGGCCCGTGATGAACGTACGCAGCGTTTAGAAGCTCGTCAAGCTGGATTTGACAAATGTTTGATTCTTTAAAGGAATCAAATTTTTTTTCTTCCACATTTATCGTATGGTAAGCTTTCATCAACTTTAATATGAGATTTCGTGAAACTATGTTACTTTAGTGCATCATTGGAAGAGATTTATTGTTGATGTGATTTCCTTAATTGTTGAACTAATGATTATTAAAATCACTTTAATGTTGATGTTATTACCTTAGTTGTTGAATTAGTGGAAGGGATTTATGTAGTGGGTTCTTATTAATTCTTGAATAGTTGTTTTTGATAATTTAACAGGTTGGATTTTCATCTATGAACAAATAAAACTCTGTCGAATTTTTTTAATATACTAAAGACTTGAAAGGCTAATGAATTTAGTAGTTCTTATGGTGTGTAGCTTGGTGCGTTTGTCATGGAGTCTCCGGTTGAGCGTTATTGTTATTAAAAGAAAGTCAATATTTTATAATTTATTAATTGTTAATGGACTTGTTGAAGTAGAATGTGAAATAATGTCATTTACTTTTTGTATTGTAGATTGATATTATATGGAGCTTTACTTGGAAGTTCTTTTTTTGGAACATTTGCAGGTTGAAATCTTGATGAAGATGGTGGGAGAACTTCACGAGATTTCATTAGGAATTTGCACATTTTGAATTTTATGAATGTTCTGCAAGAAGTGATGTAGGCTACTATGTAATTGACTAATGGTTTTGAGATATTTATATGAAGGGTTGTTATCATAATCAAGGTTCTAAAAAACGCGGGGCGTGATTGAGGCGTGGAGGCCAAGCCTTAAGCCTTATAAGCCTAGGCGGGCATAGGCGTAAAAAGGCGTGAAAACGCGTTTAGGCCTTCTTAATATATTTTAATATTTTTTAACCATAACAAGGCTAATAAATACAAAAATTGCACAAATCATAAAAATATGTCTGAATATATGCAAATTAAAATACTATTTGATTATTTTGTATGAGATAATGATCCGGTTTGTAAATAAATTCTTTAAAAGGCGACATCATTTCACTAAATCATTGTTGTTTTTAGAAAAAGTGCGCCTTAAGGGTTTTACCAAAAAGAAGGCGTGAAAAGCGTAAGGCGGGGCGTTTCTCCCAAGCCTTAAGACTAGGTGTGCCTAGGCGGAGCCTAGGCGGGTTTTTTAGAATAGTGATCATAATATACAATGCTTTTAACCTTAATTTTATGTGTTTAATTTATTGAAACGACATTTCATCATTTGCGGGGTGCATTTATAGTTTAATCTATTTGTCATAATCAATAATTTCACATGGAATTTATATTATGATGATTTATTTGTCTACCGAACACGAAATGGAAAAGAAATTAGATTTTAGTGACATGGTGGAAGGTTTGAGATAGAGTATACAAATTTATTTTGTGGCAATAATATTTTGTCACCAAATGATATTATTTTTTGTCACAAGACGATACATTGAGTTTTGGTCAGACACATTAGGTGATACAGATTGATATTTCATGATGAAAAAATATATATTTGGCTGCAAATACTTTTATCACTAAAAAAAAATTATTACGTAACAAAATTACATTATGCCATCAAATATTCTTGTATTGTTAACAAAGTGGTATTTCCTGGCGGAAACTTTCTACGATGCGGATTGCGTGACAAATAGATGATAAAAAAAAATCCGTCACCAAATACATTAAGTGTCGAAATTAATTCTATTACTTCTAATTTTTTTCGCCACTAATTGACTATCCTGTTATTGTGTATCTAGGAAGAGAAAGTATATTGACACAATAAAAGACGAAATGTGAATTCGGTTAGTAAATTGTATTACAAAAAAAATATATATATTCTTTAAATATCCTTTGGATTAAAATATTAAAGATGCTCTCTGTTACATTGTCGGAAGGGCTATAAACTCACGACATTCTAAATCATGAAGTTATAGAGACAAATGGGACAAATTCATACAGCTTTGGAATCGAGGAGCCTTTTTAGGATTTTAAATTTATAAGGATTGTAATATTTTGAGTCATTATATTTAACATTTCAATGTAATTTTATAAAGGAATGTGCCTTTCATAGAACTTTATATATTGATTTAATATTAAATTTCATTTTCATCAAAGAGTATTAGATGAATCACAATTGAACTTAACACATATATTTGCTCAACAACTTTACAATAATTGTATGGCCTTCGTGCTAGTGTGTGTGTGTGTGTGTGTGTGTGTGTGTATATATAAGGCTCACCTATATTATGGTGTATACATCACATCTAGTTCTAGGCCATAAGAATTTTTTTTATAATTTTTTATTTTTTTCTTGAAGTTAACCTTCCAATCAACCATATTCAAAAAATTAGGTCAAAATATATTTGGTAGCTATTTTTACAAAAATCCACAAAAAGTTGTTAGTGCACACCCTTATAAATAAGGTATTTTGAGAAGTTTTTTTGTGAATTTTTAAAAAATAGTTACAATATGTATTTTGACCTAATTTTTTGAACATGAGTTAATTGTAAGGTTAATTTAAAGGGAAAATAAAAGAATTGAAAAAAAGTTTTTTAGTGCCTACAATTAGGTTTGGTGTATGAATGATGTATAGAGCATGATGTAGGTGAGAATATATATATATATATATATATATATATATATATATATATATATAATGAGTTGTTAGGTGCTATTTTGTTAAGGTTCATAAAAAAAGTTCATCATTTAGGTTCACTCTCCCATCGACACGCGTGTTTGTTGCCGTTGGCGCGAACCAATTACAACATAGAAATTAAAATTAATGAGTTGTTAGGTACTATTTTGTTAAGGTTCATAAAAAAGGTCATCTTTTAGGTTCACTTGTGAACCTCTCCATATATATATATAGGATTATCTGACCCATCAGATTTGTTGGTAGTATGTATAAGCTCATTTCTAAGGTCCTTTCGGTTAGACTTAGAAAGGTGATTGATCCCCTTGTTTCCGACGCTCAGAGTGCGTTTACGGGTGGACATCAGATTCTTGATGTAGTTTTGGTGACGAACGAGTGCATCGAGTCTAGGGTGAGAAGTGGGACTTCGGGCATTCTTTGCAAACTTGATGTTGATAAGGCTTATGATCATGTGTGGTGGGACTTCCTCTTTTATCTTCTGAGGAGGATGGGGTTCGAGGAGTAGTAGTGTAGGTGGATGAAGAGGTGTGTCTCGTCTATCAGGTTTTCTATCATGGTGAATGGGGTGCTTGCTGGTTTCTTTTCTAGCACTCGTGGCGACTCCTTATCTCTGTTTCTTTTTATTTTGGTTATGGAGACGTTTTCTCGGATGATGAGGCGTATGGTGTAGGTGGACTGGTCTCCGATTTCGGATCGGGAGGTCTCTTCCCGAGAGTGTTTGTTATCTCTCATCTTCTATTTGCAGATAATACTGTTATTATTTCTAGGGCGACTGTGGATGAGGTCAGGACGTTGAGGATATTGTTAGTGTGTTTTGAGGTGGTGTCTGGGCTCCGTATTAACGTCAGGAAGAGCAATATTACTACCGTTGGGGATGTCGATAACATGGCCAACTTGGCTGGGGTGCTTGGGTGTACGGTTGGCTCGCTCCCATCTACCTATCTTGGCCTCCCCTTAGGGTCTAAGTGTAAGTCCACAGTGATGTGGGATCCGGTTCTTGAGAGGGTCCAAAGGAGGTTAGCTGGTTGGAAGCATGGGTACCTTTCTAAAGTGGGAAGGTCGACGTTGATCAGAAGTGTGTTATCGAGTCTCCCAACATACTTCATGTCTGTCCTCCCTTTACATGCTTCTGTTGTAAAAGGCCTCGACAAGATGATGACGAATTTTCTGTGGCGAGGTCATGATGATCAGTTCAGATACAGTTGGGTGAGTTGCGATGAGGTGTGTATGACGCTGAAGGAGGGTGGGGCGGGGGTGAGGAGCTTATCCCATTTCAATAAGTCTTAACTGGGTAAGTCGTTATGACAGTTCAATATGGAGGATGGCAGACTGTGGAGGAAAGTGACGTTGCCTAGGCATGGAGCTGACCAGTTTGGGTGGGGTCCTAGGTAGGGACGTATTGATGATGGGGTGGGGGTTGTGGAAGTGCATTTCACGTGGGTGAGATGATTTCTCTAAGTCCACTTCCTTCTAGCTCGGGAGGGGGAATCGTACCAGGTTTTGGAGGGATAGATGGGGTAAGGGTGGTTCTTTGGATGATTATTTCCCGAGGATGTATGGGAATGCGGGGGTTAGGGAGGGGACAGTTGAGGACCACGGGAGGAGGGTAGGGGTTCGTGTGGTATGGGACCCGAAGTCTAGGAGGGAGCTCCGGGATTGGGAGCTGGAGGAAGCGAAGGCGTTCTTTGAGTGGATGACTGCAGCACCTATTCCGTCTAGCGAGGCTGACGGCTTGAGGTGGACGAGTTCTCATAATGGAATTTTTTCGGTCAAAAAGTATTACCATGTGCTTAGGGGTAGGGGAGGTGTCTCTCTTCCATGGAAGGCTATTTGAAAGAGCCAGACACTCCCGAAGGTTAGTTTTTTCCTGTGGACTGCGTCCAGACAAGCCATTTTGACTATTGAGGGGTTGTAGAATCGTGGGAGGAGGTTGGCCATTCGTTGTTGGTTGTGCAAGAAGGAATTGGACATGACCAATCACCTTTTGATACACTGTCTTGTATCTCGGGGTCTGTGGGATTTGATTTTGTCTTTCGGTTAGATCTCGTGGGTTATGCCTCAAGAGGCGAGTGGTGCGTTGGCAACTTGGGGGAGTCCTAGTGGTTGGCAGGGTCCGAGAGGTGCTTGGAAGATGGTCCCGCATTGCATTTTCTGGACGGTGTGGCAGGAGAGAAATCGGAGATGCTTTGAGGGGGTTGAGATGGACCCTTCACGTTTATGTTATTGTTTCCTGAGCCTTATTCTCACTTGGTATAGGAAAAAGCTGGATACGTCGATGTCTGTCTTCCTTCACTTTTTGGAGGAGTTTCGAGTGGTAGGGTAGTCTTTGTTTGGGCTCAGGACTTTGCTTTCTTTGTTGTGTATACTTCATGTATACGGGATTTCTCCCCCTTAGGCAAGTTTGTTTTATTGGAACATCTACTTATAAAAAAAAAGAAGCTAAATTTATGAATGATAATGATTGATGCCCTACTTTCTTGAGTATGAAACTCCACCTTGTACTGACATTGGTTGATGAAACTTTTGCTCTTCATTTTTTGATATTGTTTGTTTACTTTATTAATTAATCAATAAAATTAGGCCTCGTGCCATATCCATGAAGACCACTTAGCTAATGATCATCCGTTCTCTATTTGATGACAGACTGTACCTCTTTAAAATAGAAAAAAGAGTCAAAGGTCATTACTAAAAGTATATATACACTACACAACAACTTGGATGTGTTTGAAAATATATACTAGCTATGTAATTATGATCAAACCCCTTTACTTATTCGAAAGCTCGTGTGAGCTTCTGAAAAGTGAGAAAACGAAACATAGCAAGTTTTTTGAACATCTAGACCTCTGGTCACATATTCTATTATTTATAGGCCGACATGTCTACGATAAATTTATAATAAAAATCAAAAAAAGTATTTCTGGATACACAGGAATTCTATACGTTGCCTATTGTGGCAAAAGCTGCTTCATAAGGGGATGGACAAAGATACATTCCTTCATGCGATCTACCCGACTCCAACATTCATATCTTTATAACATGCCCCAAGACCGCTCAATATCGAACCAAGTGGTGCAGCTTATTCAAGCCCACCAAATGCAGACCTCACGGTCTAATTAAACGAAATGGGCATATCATATCTCCTGGGCACCTCCCGCATAACCTTTCTACAAGTGCAACACCGACGGTACGAAATCCCACATAATAGGCCTTGCCTCCATCGGCGGATTAATTATGAACTACTATGGAGATTTTATATTGGGTTACACCCACAACATGGAATATGTATCATCATTGACTGCTGACCTTTAGACCATAAAATTGGGCTAGATTTAACTTTTCATGCAAGTATAAAATGTATTGAGCTAGAAATCGATTGTCAAACTGCAATCAATATGATTTTCAGGAACCAAGCTCACCATCAAGTCCACGTGGATTTACTTTAACCCATCGATGAAGCCTTCAGAGATTCCACCAAGTAGTCCTTTCTTTATGCTTCTGTGATGCAAACATGTGTGATGATGCTCTTCCTGCTTTTTCGGTGTCTAGTCCTTTTTTTTCTACACTTTTTAGATCTGTTCCTAATTTTTTATTTATTTTTTTATGTCATGATCCGAGTCATCTAGTTGGGTTAGCAACCGCAAATATCAAATGTAAAATACCTTTTGGTTTGAATAAAGTTTCACTTTTTTGAGGGAAAAAAAAAAGAAAAAAAAAAGAAGATATATTCCTTTCACGTAAAAGAGAAATGAGCCCCACCAACATGAAAATTCTTATTAGAGAAGGATGACAAGCATGCATGTTTCACATATCTACTTCGTATACCTAAGGACATGAAACATGGAACCAGCTATTTGTATTTTAGCAGTCCATAAGTGCGGTAAAAATATTTGACGTGTTTTTGCCAAATGAAGTGTCGAAAATTGTGGAAGCTGCTGAGCTCATAAAAAATAGTAATTTTCTTACTAAATTTTACTAGACAATAATCAACAAGGAAGATAAATATTAGTTTCACAGTGGAGTATTGTTACACCGACCAAAGTTTTGAACAAATTATATAATAGAAAGTGCATTTTGGGGTATTTTAAGTAGATACAAGGTATTTTGCAAGCACCAACAAATGTCTTTGCTAGGTAATTTGAACAGTGTAACATTACACATTGTGCCATTCTACATATGGAGATGGAAACTACAAAAACATTAGATGGAACATAGAGCAGACAAAAATAAAATCTAAATAAAAATCTGAATAAACACAAATGGAACCTAGATTGAAATGAAACCACAGAAGAAGTCAAAATTACCGATCAAATGAAAGAAAACCTAAATCTTGAAACAAAATCTCACTCTAAATTGCAGAAACTATTTGCATCATAGTCAAAATGGTATTCAATTAGTAATTAGTATAAGTTGAGTTTATTCCTCCGGAAAATAAAGATTATTATAAATTGTAACAGGTGAATCTTAAAAAGTGCCACCTTTTAGCTAAAATTATTCATGGGAAATTTTACTCTCATCAAACGGGAGATATTTACCTTGTAGGATAAAATAACTTACTCCTATGATATCTGATAAAGCAGAAGAAACCCACGAGAAGAATACTTTTCTAATTATTTAAATGGCCAAAAAACAAAGGTGTTTTTTGTATTTCTTATGTTTTTTTCTGTTACCATGAAAATACGATGCATGTAATAAAAGCATTGTCGTCTTTGTATATGATTAATTTTCTGTTGCAAAAGGTAATCACTACTATGATGTTTTCAATCGTAAAGGGATTATGTTGTCGTTGAACTTTGGAATAACGTAGTGGCCATGATTATTCCTCTGTTTCAACAAAAAAAATTGAAGAGTTTCGATATAAACAAAATAAATCATCTCAAAACAAATAAATGAACCAAACAGTTGTAATCAATCGATCAGGTGGTGAAGCGAGGGCATGAGACCACATCCGGACGCCAAACAAACAACTCAGCAACGCCCAGTTACAAGGAGACGCATGACAAAGGTGGGACCAACCATGGCCTCAGGGTTTACCGACAGAGCCCACACAGAAAGATAATATTTTAATTGGCTATTCAAATGTTGGTTGGTTGTAACTTTAGAAAGTGACCCTTTTCTCGCCATCTCAAACCATAAATGTAACTATTATGTTAATCATGGTTTTGGTGGACAATTTCGCCATTCCTTATTTTGGGGCCATTCTATCCAAATTTTATGAATGAATTGAAATTCAACCTCTTTTTTCTCCTGTATGACAGCAACTACTCACCCCAACTCTTAAAATAACAAACCAGGTCCGCGTCCTCACCTGAAGACAATTGTTTAGTGTTGTAAAACTTGATAACTCCCAGTCGTGACCATGGTATAATAAATACTAGGATTCAATTTCGCGCCATGCACGGACGAATTATAATTATTGTCTTTAAAACAATATATATATGCTTGTTTAGCCAATACACACTTAGTTACATTTATAATTACTTTTGCTATAATTATTGTATGTGACAAAACATTTTTAATAGAAGTTGAAAAATATGCGGTTAATTTAGATAGAGGCACTTTTGTCCATACATTTTAGTGCAATCCTTAAGAAAAATTACAAATTAATTTTGAGTCGGTATTTTACGTAGTTGTTAGTTAACAATCAAAACAGAATATGAAATAAAACTAAACAAACATATAATATAAATTAGAATAATAAAACACGAAACATAATGCATATTATTTCAAGGCTCATGAGAAACTAAAAAATAGTAACACATTGAGGTTTGTGTTGAATAACTACATGATAAAAAATCAAACCGAACAAATTATTTTATAAATTAGAATAACAAAATAGAAAAAAAGAAATAAATGGCTAAAATAAGACGTAAAAACAACAACCCAAATTGCATTAGTTATGCTGACACGCAAATTAAATAAAAGGGTTTAACACCATATATGATCAAGTTGAACAAAATAAAGTTTGATATACCAAAATACACCCTCCGCCTAGCCGAGGGTATCCTCATACAAGACGAGGGTCCAATTCTATTACACCGGGGGTCTTATCAGAGACCGGGAGACCCCAAAAATGGGCCGACCCTTCACCATATGCTAGACGACCCTATAAGGGGCCGTCCCTACACCATAGGTCAGACGACCCTATAGGGGGTCGACCCTTCAGCATAGTCCCGACGACCCTAAGAGGGGACGACAGTACGAGGCCCACATCTAATAAGACTCAGTGCCAGCATGAACTTTAGTCTCGGTCTGGCATCATATGCCGAGGGTGACATCACCGAGGCGCGTGGTTTGGGAGACGCGTGGCACAACGTACGTGGGACTCATATAGCACGTGGACCTGCCCGTTATAATAATATCATCCCCTCACATGAGGGAATATTATGTCATCATTAACCACAAATGGCACATCCAGGTGTCAATAGGAGATTGGCTAAATCATCATTCACATGCATGTTTGGGGGGTACACTACTCCCCCCAAGCCCTATATATACTTGTCATCTTCAACCTTGTAAAGGGATCGATAATTGTAACCCTAGCTAAAACTCTACTTGTACACACAGTAAAGAGAGAGTAAGACTATGAGCATTGTATCCGAGGCCATTAGTACCCGTATTTAGTGGATCACACACTCACAGTGGATTTAGACGTGATTGGCTGAACCACTATACATCATTGTCTTCATTCCTCTTATACTCATCCCCTTCTATACTTACACACATATATAACTCTATTGTTGGCATTGTTATTACTGTTTGAGCTCATCATCTCTTATCTGGTGGAGCTAAATCTTAGCATCATCAGTTTGGCATTGCCTGTGGGAATGAGAGGCTATCTCTTCTTTTATACAACTTGATATCACCGAAAACTCTGGCAGTGAACCAATTCTTCCCCTTCACGTGGTGCTGTTTCACCATTGAAAGAGACCCATTAAGGTTCTCAAGCTCTTTTGATCACCACAGCTAAAACATATGGCACCGGAGTTAC
Source organism: Sambucus nigra (assembly GCA_949130495.1). NCBI lineage: Eukaryota > Viridiplantae > Streptophyta > Magnoliopsida > Dipsacales > Adoxaceae > Sambucus > Sambucus nigra. The sequence continues at coordinate 459,075,787 of OX422208.1, read as the reverse complement.
CATCACCACCTCCTCCACCAGCTAGTGGAGTAGGACCTTCTTCTAGTCAAATACCACCTCAGTCTGAGATGGCAGATGTGGCTGCCACCCTGAACTCCCTAGCTGCCAGTCATCAGATTATGCAGGAGTAATTTATAGCTCTTATCCAAAACATACTGAGACCACCCGAAGTCTCACCGAAGATCATTACTCCAGCAGTAGCTCTAGGGAAGCATGAGGCTAGGGGATCACCCCAGGCACCACGCAAAGACTTGCCACATCCACAACGACGGAGGGTTGTTGCTGACCCCCGACGTCTACACCTGGGGAGGCAAGGAAACCCTTTCTTAGAGGATAAATATGATGATGTGGAGGTAGAAGAGGCCCCCATAGATTGCTGGGAGCCATATGAGGTCTCCAATAGTACTTTACGACCTATCCAGGAAAGCAAAGGGAAGTGTAGGGGTAAAATGCCGATGATCGCCCGAGAGGCTCAGCTTTTGATCATCTAAGCAGATGGTCGACCTTTGACATGCTGGGACCAATAAATTACTTGAGGGAAAGCTTGTCCAGATCGAGGAGTATTGAGAGGTCCATAAGGGAGGCAGGAGATAGACAACCCCACGGACGCCGACCCGACGGACGGGATGACAGTCAGGGAGAAGTGAACAGCCGACACAGACCTACCGCAACAGAACCCTCAGTTCACCCCAAAGAGGCAACAAGGGATAATATCGGCCAAGTTGACCCTATGAGACCCTGGAATGACTCGATCCAAAGGTTGGAGGATGAAATTGGTGATATCCTGAGAAGCAGGGGTCCCCTTTTAAGAGGATACTCCATAGGCTCCCCCTTTGTGGCAAAGATAGTCAACTTCCCAACGCCATCCAAGTTTAAGCCACCTATGGTCACCCCAAGGTATGATGGGAGTACCAACCCTGTCCATCATATTGATATGTATCAATCAACGGCAGACATATACTCTATCCCAAATGAGATGAAATGCCATGCCTTTTTCGGCACTCTGACTAGGGCTGCACATGTCTGGTATATGTCTCTTCCAAAGAACTCCATTGAAATCTTTAAGCAGTTAGCAGACTGGTTTATCCATAACTTTTGCTTCAGAATGAGGCCACAGAAGAAGACCACACACCTTCTCTATGTTAAGCAGGGGAAGAACAAGATCTTAAGAGATTTCACAGCCAAATTTAACAAAGAAAAGTTAGAGGTTGAAGATTACGATGAGAGTATAGCCATAACAGTCCTCATTAGAGGACTCCATAAGGGGAAGCTTGCTGAAGACCCCCTGAAGATGATGGTTGAATTGCTAGCAACAGCGGGAAAGGTGATGAACGCCGAAGAGGCGATGACCGTAAAATACGAAGATGAAAAAGGAGGCACTTGTGGGGGTAAGTACTAGAAAAATAATAAGGAGGGTAAGAAGAGGCTAGCAGATGACAAATTTGTTGATTATACCCCTCTGACAGTCAGCTGCGAACACATTCTAAATGAGATAAAGAGTAAACGATCCTTGAAATGGCTTGAAAAGTTGAGGGAACCTCCGCACAAGAGAAATAAAAACTTGTGGTGTGAGTTTCACCAAGACCATGGCCACTTGACCGACAAGTGTTTTGCCTTGAAAGATGAAATTGAAAAAATTCTAAAAGAAGTTAAGTTAAGAAAATACATGGACATGAGTGCCTTCAAGAGGGGTCGAGGGGACGCCCCCAGGAAGAAAAGAAGCGATCTATGCCGAGAAGATCCTCCAAACAGAAGAGACAACCCTTCAGAGGATGAGGACGACCATGACCTCCCATTGAGAGACGAACACAACCCTGTGAAAAGACTTAATATGATCTCGTTCGGTGTTAGGATGATCTCCATGGGACTAAAAGGAGGAGGATCAGAGGTTGCCAATAGGAAGGGCCATGTAGCCTAAGCCAAGGCAGTCACAAAAGCTGTACACTCGACCTCTATTGAAGCAAAGCCAGAAAATAGAAAGAAAATTAATATGGATACTATGATAGAGGGTTTCTCAAGAATGGACTTCAAGGGCCTATTAGCCCCGAATGACGACCCTCTTGTCATCACCACCAGGGTGCACGGATGTGAGGTGTCGAGGATCTTGGTGGATAGGGGTAGGCTCGTCCCATACCATCACCCCTTGATTAGTTTCAGTGGGGAAAAGTTCATCCCCCAGGAGTGTATGAGGATGATGTTAGAACGGGGGACGAGTGGCAGAGATGTCTTACCAAGAAGGTCAACTTTTTTGTTATGGATGAACAAGCCTTCTCAGCCTACAACATTATACTAGGGCGAGTGTCCCTCAAGGAATTTGAGGCTGTGCCTTCCATGATTCATCAGATGATAAAATTCTTGACCCCTTACGGGGTAGGGGAAGTTAAGGGAGACCAGACAATAGCACGGGGATGCTATTTCAACTCCGTCGAAGAAAGAGAGGCACACAATAAAGCAACAATCACTTATAATATTGATACCCTCGACCACATGGATGAGACAAAGCTGAAGAAAGGAGAAGCCGCGAAAGAGGTATAATCCATCATCCTCCATGAGGATGAACTGAAAAAAAATGTTCAATTTGGCAAAGCTCTAAAGATAGAAATAAAATAAGATCTCATCAAGTCGTTAAGGAGGAGACATAGCGTCTTTGCATGGAGTCATGCAGACATGCTGGGGATAAACCCCGAAATCACGTGTCACAAGATCAACATGGTAGTGGACGCAAAGCCAGTGAAGTAGAAGAGGAGGATTCATTCTTAATAAAAGTATAAGGTCGTTAGGGAGGTCATTTATCCTGAATGGATACCTAACGCGATCATAGTCCCCAAAGCCAACGGGAAATAGAGGATGTGTGTAGACTTCATCGACCTCAACAAACATTATCCCAAAGACAACTTCCCTCTCCTCCACATTGATTAGATGGTAGACGCTACCACAGGCCATGAGCTAATGAGCTTCATGAATGCCTATTCAGGCTATAACTAGATCTTTATGAGCCCTAAGTGATGATGCTGGAAATAACACCACCCTTCAAGGTGTTTACAAGCTCAATTCAATGTCAACAATGGCAGAATAAAGGTATATAGAAGGTGTACTTATACAGTAGAAAGAGGTGAGGAGAAGAGGATTAACATCGGAATATAAGTGGTTCAGCCAATCAGGCCTACGTCCATTGTGCAAGTGTATTATGTGTATCACTGTATGAGGGCTCTAATGGCCATGGATACAATCTCTCAAGCTTTCTCTCTCTACTGTGTGTGTTTAAACAGAGTTTCATCTAGGGCTGCTAACTTTGAGGGGGCCCTTTACAAAGTAGAGGATGACATCTATATATAGTAACTAGGGGGTGTAATGTACCCCCCATGCATGCAATGAGCATGTGTGTGTTGATCTAGCCAATATGGAGAAGCCATCTATCACTGTCACATATAGAGAATGATGATGAAATATTCTCCCCACGTGTGGGGAATGATTTGTTATAACTAAATTGTGTCCACGTGCCCTTATTCCAAATGTCAGGAGGCGTTCAGCCATCGTGCTATCATAACCTCGGCCTGGTACAAGGCGAGGTTAATGAAGTCCAGTCGCTCGTTCAGTCCGAGGTAAGCCATGAAGGTCTCGACTTTTATTAAGCCGAGACAATGGTTAGGGGTCGGCTTGAGCCGAGGTTGAGCTGGCTTATGCTTGGAGCATCGACTAATATCTTGATGAGGTTGACCTTGGTAGAAGTAAGGCTTCTTGCAAGCTCGGCCTACATCGGGCCGAGGTTTCCATTCCCAGGTGTACTGGAGTGCTGCTGACCCTTATGATACGTGCAGTGTCCTTTGAGGAGATTGGTGATACTATCAGCCTGGGCCGATCCTTATAAGGCCGAGAGTTGCTATCACGAATCCAAGGCTTTTCCAACGTCGGCTACATTCTCAACCGAGGTTGGTGTCTCTGAGCCGAGGTCACACTTGGGGCATATCAATCACCCCCAGCCCTTAGTTACATGTGAGAGCAGGTGACTATGGGATCCCTAAACCTCCGAGGACTTTTTCTTATGAGCCAATGTTCGTTTGACACTTGTCCAATGCTGAAGTGTGGCTTACTTGGCAAGCGTGTGTTTTCAGCCTCCCTTTGGGGCTCCCAAGGCAATGATGGGCCTTGGGAGATGTGGCTGCATATTTAAGGGTTTGAACCCTCATTCTTCCCTCATTCCTCAATTCTCTTTCCTGGCACGATTTCACTCCAGCAGTTTCTCTTTTCAAAGGCATTTTCTTTGTGATTTCACTTCAGCAGTCTTTGGTGGTGATTTCCTCGCATTTTCTTCGCTTTCCCTCATTGTTTCATCTTCAGGTATCTTCTTCCCTTTCATTCGTCTTCATTTTCTCTACTTTTTCCCTTACTTCTGTGTTTTCTGGTGAATTTCTGAGTTTTCTGGTGAGACCACCATAGTTTCAGGCGAACAGTTTTTGGTAAGTTTGGGCAGTTTGATCTTTAAATTGCTTTATTTCCTTAGCCAATCTTGTTTGTCACTTGAGCTTTAAAGTGTAGTGTCTTCCTCTGATGCTCATACCCCTCTACCAACTTCTTGTGGAGTTCCCTTCTCTCAGAGAGAAGACTTTAGAGAAAATTAGGCAAATAGAGAGAGTACAGGAGGAGGCTCGTAGGTCACAAGAATTCCCTCTGAGGCCCATATTTCCACCACCCCTGAAGGTGATATATCCTGATCCATTAGAGCCATTTAGCCAACCAGAGGTCCCTGCCAAACCAGTGCCGATGCCTGAGTCTGAGTCCTCGACCTCAGACCCTATGTCTGTGGATTCCTTCAAGGAGGCCATGGACTTCTCAACTTGGCAAGATCAGGCCCCTGATCAATCCGAGGTCTCTAGCCGGGCCTCGTCCCATAATAATTCAAGCACCTCATCCTCTTCCTCAGAAGTTAAGATTATCGAGCCGAGTGTGGCTATTCTACCCATACTTGACACCATTCCTCTATCGACCGTCACCGGGGATGAATTCGCTCAGAGGTTCCCGAGTAATCCATCAACGTCTGCTCCGACCGACGTTGAGCAAGATAATGACGAAGATGATGATGCTGAGAGTGATGTCAACATCTCTGAGGCAGCCGAGATCGAGAGTACTGTTACTGAGGTAGACCTTCTTTGCTTCAGATATCTGTACTCTATCATCCCCTCTATAAAGCTTAGGAGACCTCTGAGGGAAGAGAGGGCCTACAATGGCCGAGATGGTGAGATCTTCTTGTACGAGCAGATGTTCAAGTTAGGATTTCGTTTGCCCATGCATCCCATTATCAAGTCCATCCTTTCCTATATCAATTTGGCCCCCTCTCAACTATCCCCTAATGCCTGGAGGGTCATAATAGGGGCCATAGTCTTATGGAGGGTTGTCCACCACTCAGACCTTCCAGTTCAGGTCTTTGTTGGTTGCTATGTTCCTTCCTCAGCCAAGAATCATCCGAGCTACTATCATTTTATAGCTCGGAAGCCTGAAAAAAAGATGCTTCAAATAACTCAGACTTCCAACCACAAATGGAAGCCTCGATACTTTTTTGCTTCAGGGCCATGGGAATTTGGTCCATGTGTTCCCCCGTCCTTCCTAGAGCCGAGGATGCCCCTAAGATGGGTTAAGGTCACAATGTCTGCGAGGGCCGACCCTGTCCTAAGCCCGCAAAACCTTCAGAAGTTGAAAGCCCTTCAAGATCAGGGGATACATGGTATGTTCGTTAAGTTTGAACACTTGATGACCCCCCACTACCTCTCTGAGACAGGTCTAGGTGGAAGTCCCCTTGCTGAGCTTGGTAAGCATTTTTTATTATAACATGAACCTCTGAGTTTATTCATATCTGATCTTCTAACTCAGACCTTTCAATTTTGCAGAGCGCCTAAAGGATATCTCAGACGAGCTTTAGGAAATGGCTGCGCCTAGCTTGACGAGGCTCACAAATAAGGCAGGCCTTAATGCTACTCCTCCAGCTCCCTCTGCCCCAAAGCCCCAAACCACGAAGAAGAGGGCTTCAACTGAACATGTCCTTGAGGATCAGAGGCAGAAGAAAAAGAGTGTTGATTCTGCCATCCCAATCTCTTCAGCAGATGCCTTATCGGCTTATTTAGAACAATTGAAGATTACTTACAGCATTGTCGGCCACAGTCTGCAGGCCCTGGATGCTTTCGGCTCTATAATGACCGAGGCCGATAAGCGTTTCTTCCGATCCCTGGATACTCCCTTGCTAATTGAGTTCGGCATCCACAGATCCATTCAGGTATGACCTCATATTTCTTTGTAATTTCCAAGTGTAACCTCTGATTTGCCTCTAACTTACTCATGATCACAAAATCTGCAGGGCCTGGCAGCTATGCACCATATCTCCAACTGGACTCTGAGGATATTGCCCCTCATCCAGAAGGGTCAAGAGGCCGAGAAGGTGAAAAGAACTCTGAACGCAGAAATTGACCGCTTGAAGTCTGAGATGGGTGAGTCTGAGAAGAAGGTAAAGGGTCTGGAGAAGGAGATCTCTCAGCTTAAGAAGGACAATGTTATGGCTCTGAAGGCCAAAGATGACATTCTGCAGCAGAAGGTCAACTCGGCTGTGAAGGCAGCCCTCAATGATGCCTCTGAGGGGATAATAGCTGAATACAAAACTTTTGATGAGTTCATGAGATTTTGCTTTGAATACCTCGAGAGGGGTATCAAAGCTACTACCAAGTGGGAAGCTTCCAAGGAGAAGGAGGTTGGCACTTTGAAAGCCTCTAATTTCTTAGGCCTTGGCTTTGCTAATCCTCAGCTTGCCCAGGCCCTTCAGGAGGTTGAGGAGGAGGTTGCTGCGCCTGTCGAGACTGCAATGTTGGACGGCACAGAGGTAGGAGGGTCAAACCACATTGATGACATTACCAAGGTGACCAATGTCGTCCAGCTTAACCAGGCTGAAGACACCAGCATTCCCCCCTCAAACTCTTGAATTCAATTGTGAAGCTTATTTGCAACTCCTGAACATTTGTAATCTTGTAACCTATGAACATTTATAGTCCCTAAATATGTCAATCTCTGAGGAGGATCATCTTCTTCATTTACTTTATTGAATGTTTGTCATGTGATATTTTAACTCTTGAAGTCTTGTTGCAATGGTGTCTGCTTAAACCAAATTAGTAGTCTGACCTCAAACATTTTCACCACAATGATTTTATAAGGGTCTGAGGTTCTTAACTAAGATGTTATCCAAACAATTAATCTCACCAAATTAATGATGTTAAGGGTCTGATCTCATCCCATTATGGTGTCTGAGCTCAGACCTCGTCACCACTGAATGGTGTTATGAAGGTCTGAGGTCATCACCTAAGATGTTATCCTCTCGATTAATCTCACCAAATTAATGATGTTATGGGTCTGAGGTCATCACTATTATGGTGTTTGAGCTCAAACCTCGTCACCACTGAATGGTGTTATGAAGGTCTGAGGTCATCACCTAAGATGTTATCCTCTCGATTAATCTCACTAAATTAATGATGTTATGGGTCTGAGGTCATCACCATTATGGTGTCTGAGCTCAAACCTCGTCACCACTGAATGGTGTTATGAAGGTCTGAGGTCATTACCTAAGATGTTATCCTCTCGATTAATCTCATTAAATTAATGATATTATGGGTCTGAGGTCATCCCATTATCGTGTCTGAGCTCAGACCTCGTCACCACTAAATGGTGTTATGAAGGTCTGAGGTCATCACCTAAGATTTTATCCTCTCGATTAATCTCACCAAATTAATGATGTTATGGGTCTGAGGTCATCACCATTATGGTGTCTGAGCTTAAACCTCATCACCACTGAATGGTGTTATGAAGGTCTAAGGTCATCACGTAAGATGTTATCCTCAAGATTAATCTCACCAAATTAATGATGTTAAGGGTTTGAGGTCATCCCATTATGGTGTCTGAGCTCAGACCTCGTCACCAATGAATGGTGTTATGAAGGTCTGAGGTTATCACCTAAGATGTTATCCTCTCGATTAATCTCACCAAATTAATGATGTTATGGGTTTGAGGTCATCACCAGTATGTGCCTGAGCTCAGACCTCATCACCACTGAATGGTGTTATGAAGGTCTGAGGTCATCACCTAAGATGTTATCCTCTCGATTAATCTCACCAAATTAATGATGTTATGGGTCTGAGGTCATCACCATTATGTGTCTGAGCTCAGACCTCGTCACCACTGAATGGTGTTATGAAGGTCTGAGGTCATCACCTAAGATTTTATCCTCACGATTTCTGTCATAAGTAAATAATGTAGCAAGAATCTTCATGGGAACTGATCTTTTACTGCTAACCTCTTTATAATAAGATGGTACATTTACATAAAACTCTTTGCAACATCATATGTAATACTTCTTTAGGTGATCAGCATTCCATGGATTGGTGAAAGGTTCCCCTTCTAGGTTTTCTAGCCTGTAGGTGACAGGCACAACCTCTTCTATCATTTTGTAGGGATTGTGCCAGTTTGGGTGGAGTTTGTTTGCTTTCTGTAAGGTCTTCTTTAGCACTAGGTCTCCCACTGCGACGGGTCTTGACTTCACCCTCTGGTTATAGAATTTTGTTGCTCTCTGTTGGTAGGCTGCTTGTTTTACCTCTGTATCTTCTCTTTTATCTTCACTTAGATCTAGGTCTAGCCTCCTCTCTTCCCCATTGTTATCAGGGTCATAGGTCTGAACCCTATGAGTTGGGAGCCCTACTTCCGTTGGTATGACGGCCTCTGAGCCATGTGCCAGCATGAACGGGGTTTCTCTTGTTGGTGTTCTTGTTGTGGTTCTATAGGCCCATAACACAGCATAGACCTCTTCAGTCCATCTTCCCTTCGCATCTTTTAACCTATTCTTGACTCCATCGAGAATTATTCTGTTTATGACCTCGGTCTGACCATTTGCCTGAGGTCGGACAGGAGATGAGAAGAACTGCTTTATCCTAACTCTTAGGCAGTACTTTTCTAAAGAGGAGTTCTTGAACTGGGTTCATTGTCCGAGATGAGAGTTTTTGGGAGGCCGTATCTGCATATGATGTTTCTCCAAATAAATTGGAAGGTCTTCTGCTCTGTGATCGTTATCATCGGCTCTGCCTCTACCCACTTTTAGAAATAGTCAATGGAAACTATTGGCAGCTCTTGGTAGGGGTCCTACTAAGTCAATCCCCCATACTGCAAATGGCCATAGAGAGGTTATTAGCGTCATTGGTTGATGAGGTTGGTGAGGAATAGTGGCGAATCTTTGACATTTATCACACTTCCTCACGTAGGCTGCAGTGTCTTTGGACAAAGTTGGCCACCAGTATCCATGTGTGATGATTCTCTTAGCCAAAGGTCTTCCCCTTACGTGACTAGAGCAGGAACCCTCATGAACTTTCTGTAAGACCCGGGGAACTTCTGTGGGATGCACACATCTAAGGAGAGGCAACATAAATCCGTTCTTGTACAGGACGTCTCCTACTATCGAGAACTTAGCAGCCTTATATCTTAATTTCCTCCTCTCTAGCTTGGACTCAAGTAGCTCTCCGTCTCTGGTATATCTGACGAAGGGGTCCATCCATGAATCTCCTAGGTTTAGTTGTGACAAGGGTTACATACCTCTTCTCCCTCGATGGTCACCTTCCCTAAGACCTTGATCGGAACGGTCCTTCTGACGTCTGTCTTTATTACCGAGGCCAACCTCGCCAATGCGTCTGCGTGGCTGTTACTTTGTCGTAGCACTCTTTTCAGTTTTGCCTCTTCGAAATATTCTAACATCGTTCTCACCCTCTTCAAATATTTGACCATCCTTTTATCTTTAGCCTCATAGACCCCCAATACTTGATTGATGACTAACCTTGAGTCGCTGTGGAGTAGGAGTCTCTTTACGCGAAGAGTCTTTGCCAATGAGAGACCTGCTATCATGGCCTCATACTCGGACTCGTTGTTAGAATCCTGGAAGTTGAATCTCAAAGTGTATTCAATGTTGGCACCATCTGGAGCTAAAAGTATCAACCCTGCACCGCTTCCACTGTCGCAGGAAGAGCCATCAACGAAGAGGCTCCAAATGTCTATATCCGATGAGAAGACCCCTTCTGACATGACTCCTTATTTGAAGAGGTACCGATCTTCCTCGTTCTCCGTAACTATGCTCCTGAACCTATTCGATGCGATCTCTTCCTAATCTTAGAAGATGTTTGGTGTCGTCTCTTCTGAATTTTAGAAGACATCACAGTTTGTCTTTTCAACACCCTCCAAGACATTCTCTATCTCGGCCTCTTCCCATGTGAACTCAGTAACAAAGTCTGTGAGATCTTTCCCTTTGATGGCTGTCCTAGGTTGGTAGGTAAGATCATACTCCCCCAACTCAATGGCCCAGGTCATTAATCTCCCAGACTTCTCAAGTTTATATAGGACCGTCTTAGCGGGGAGTAGGTAAGGACAACCATGGAGTGGGATTGGAAGTAAGGCTTTATCTTCCTCGAAGCGTGTATCAGGGCGTAAGCTAACTTTTTCATGCGAGGGTAATTTTGTTCAGCCCCTTGAAGGGCCTTACTGTTGAAATACACGGGCCTTTGGATCCCAGCATCTTCCCGTATTATGGCCGCGCTGATGGTTGATTCAGAGACTGCCAAATACACATATAATTTCTCTCCTGCGATAGGCCGAGATAGCAATAAGGGAGACCCCAAGTAAGACTTGAGCTGGTTGAAGGCTTTTTCTCACTCTTCGTCCCACTAGAAGGCCTTTCTCTGTACCTTAAAGAATGGAAGGCGCTTGTCCGTTACCCTAAAAACAAATCTGTTAAGTGCATCCACTCTCCCCGTAAGTCTTTGGACATCTTTGATACTCCTCGGTGTCTTCATGTCAAGCAAAGCCTTGATTTTTTCATGGTTCTCTTTAATCCCTCTTTTGTTGACGATAAATCCTAGGAACTTCCTAGCTCCTACTCCGAAGACACACTTCGCGGGGTTGAGTTTCATTCTGTATGAGTCCATAATATCGAAGGTCTTCTCGAGATCTGCTACATGAGTGTAAGCTTTCAAGCTCTTTGTTAGCATATCGTCTACATACACCTCAATAGTCTTACCTATTTTTTCTTCGAACATCTTATTCACAAGACGTTGGTATGTTGCCCCTGCATTTTTCAGATCGAAGGGCATCACATTTTAGCAGTACGTCCCTTTTTCGGTAATAAAGGCTGTCTTCTCAGAGCCTTCAGCATCCATGAAGATCTAGTTGTAGCCTGAATATGTGTCCATGAAGCTCATGAGCTTATGTCCTGTTGTAGCATCCACCATTTGATCTATCCGAGGTAAGGGAAAGCTGTCATTTGGATAATACCTGTTCAGGTTTTTGAAATCAACACACATTCTCCACTTCCCATTGGCCTTGGGCACGATGACTGCATTCGATAACTACTCCGGATATGTGACTTCTCTTATAAACTCAACCTCTTCCAATTTTTTGACCTCTTCTCGAATGATGTCATACTTCTCCCTGGAGTAGACTCTTCGTCTCTGTTTGATAGGCCTGGCATCTTTGGTCACGTTGAGCTTGTGACTCATAACCTCAGGGTCGATGCCGGGCATGTCTGCGTGACTCCATGCGAAGACACTATACCTTCTCCTGAGGAAGTTTATCAGCTCTTCCTTGATTTCTACCTTTAGGGATTTTTCGACCTGGATGGTTTTTTATGGCTCGTGCTCATTGAGGACGATGGATTCTACCTCTTCCGCGGCCTCTCCCTTCTTAAACTTTATCTCATCTCTTGGGTCAAGAGTATCAATGCTATAAGTGGTGGTTTCCCTCTTATGGGCCTCTCTCTCTTCGACCGAGTTGAAGTAACATTCTCGCGTTATGGTCTGGTCACCTTGCACTTCCCCTACCCCATAGGGAGTCAAGAATTTTAGCATCTGATGGACCATCGACGGCACAACTTCAAACTCTTTAAGGGCCACTCTTCCTATGATGAGGTTATAGGCCGAGAATATGTTCTCGTCCATCACGAAAAAATTTATCTTCTTGGTCAACCTCTTAGGCCACTCATCACCCATCCGTACATCCATCTCATACATGCCCAAGGGGTTGACCTTTTCGCCACTAAATCCTATCAAGGGGTGGTGATAGGGTACCAGCCTTGATCTACTAAGACCTAGGCTCTTGGAGCAAGGCCAAAACATCACGTCTGCTGAGCTCCACCCATCTATGCGGATCCTCTGCACCTCGCACCCATGCACCCTTGTCGTTATTACCAAAGGGTCATCATGGGGGCTAAGATACCTTTGAAGTCGAGTCTTGAGAACCCAACTATAAGGGTGTCCATGTCCACTTTTTTCCTATTCTGCACTGTATCGGAAGACGTTAGATTCACAACTTCAAGCTTGGCCACTAACTTGGCCTCTGCCATGTGAGCCTTCCTATCAGCTACTTCAGAGCCACCCCCTACAAATCCTCTGCATATGGTGTCAACACCAAATGAGATCATACCAACCCTCTTCATCGGGGTGTTGTCATCTTTCGGCGAAAGATTCGGATCGTCTTCATCGTCACCTTCTGAATCATCGTCTCTTATGGCTAGAGCATTGTCACAACATCTGTCATTTCTTCTTTTCTTAGGGTCATCTCTTCCCCCTTTGGGAGCCTTACCGTCCATATACTTCCTCAACTTTTTATATCTTAATATCTTCTCAATCTCGTCCTTCAAGGCGAAGCATCTATCTGTGACGTGGCCATGATCCTGGTGGAACTCACACCATAGGTTTTTATTCTTATTATGTGGTGGGGCCTTCTGTTTCTCTGGCCATCTCAGAGTCCTGTCATTCTTGATCTCGTTGAGGATGTGCTCACAGCTCATAGTCAGAGGAGTATAGTGGGCGAACTTGTCATCACTCGACCTCTTCTTCCAGTCTTTCTTTTTTTGGGACTTCCCACTACTACCGCGGTTCTCATGCTCATACCTGGCGACCATTGCCTCTTCTGCATTCATGACTTTTCCTGAGGTTTCTAGGAGCTCCGCCATAGACCTAGGAGGGTCTTCCGTGAGTTTCTACAACAGCTTTCCTTTCTGCAGACCCCCTATGAGGGCGGTCATGGCTATATTCTCTTCATAATATTCGACTTCCAACTTATCTTTGTTGAACCTGGCTATGTAGTCTCTTAGGCTCTCGTCCTTTCCTTGCTTGACATACAGTAGGTGAGTAGTCTTCTTTTGAGGTCTCACCCTAAAGAAGAAGTTGTGGATGAATCGTTCAGCCAAGACTTTAAAGTTATCAATTGAGTTCTTCTGAAGAGAGGTAAACCAGCTATGTGCTTCCCCTGTTAAGGTCCCAAAGAAGGCCCTACACTTCATCTCATTGGGTATCGAGTAGATGTCTGCTGCCGACTGATACGTCTCAATGTGATATATATGGTTGGTGCTGCCATCATACTTGGGAGACACTACGGGATGTTTAAATTTAGCGGTAGTTGGGAAGCTCACTATCCTAACCACAAATGGAGAGCCCTCTGAGTAACCCCTTTGTAATGGGTCTCTACTTTTGATGATGTCTCCTATCTTCTCCTCAAGGCGTTGGATAGAGTCATTCCACGGTCTTCTACCATCGTCTTGGCCGAGGTTGTCCCCAGCTACCTCCAAGGGGTGGACTGAGGGTTCCCCTGCCACAGCACAACGGCGGCTGTTGACCTCTTCCTGGTCCCTGCCCCTTCTTTCACAGTGTCGGCCTTGGTCTGTCCGACCCTATCTGTTTCCTCTCTGAGAGCCTGTTGTGCTCCGCGATCTCGATAATCTTTGTCTTAGGTCATTCATTGGACCCAACCTCTCAAAGCCTGACCCTCTTCTCAATCGATCAAAATCTGATCCTCGCTGTTGGGCCTCTTCAGCTCTTCGACCAGCACATCCTAGGCTCTATTAAAGAGGACGAACCTTATTGTTCGAAACCTCATATGGCTCCCAACAATCTTCTGGGGCCTCTTCCGCCTCTAGATCGTCATACCTGTCCTCTGGGCAAGGGTTTCCTTGCCTCCCCAGGCGTAAGCGCCTAGGGTCAGCAACATCCCTTCTCCACTGGGGTGCAGGTTGGTCCTTCATTGGTGCCTGGGGTGGTCCTATGGCGTTAGGATGAGGCTGAACAGCCGCCGGAGTGATCATATCTGTTGAGACTCCAGGTGGCCTCATCATAATTTAGATGAGCTGTGCAAATTGCTCCTGCATAGCTTGTTGTGTTGCTGCCAAAGACTTTAAGGCTGCAGCTACCTCCGCCATTTCGGATTGGGGTGGTGCCTGACTGGAACTAGGCCCCCCACCTCCGGGTGGCGGAAGAGGCGGTGGTAACTCTGGTGCCATGTGTTCCTTAGTGAAGAGCTTAAGTATCAGGTGAGATTAATACCTTAAAGGACCTCTTTCAATGGTGAAACATCTCCACAAGAGGGGTGATGCCTGGTTCACCACCAGAGTCTCCGGTGAGGTTAAGCTGAAGAAGAGAAAGAGATATCTTCTCGTTCCTACAGACGGTGCCAAAATGATGATGATGGAAATAGCACCACCCTTCAAGGTGTTTGCAAGCTCAATTCAATGTCAACAATGGCAGAATAAAGGTATATATAAGGTGTGCACATATAGTAGAAAGAGGTGAGGAGAAGAGGATTAACACCGGAATATAAGTGGTTAATCCAATCAGGCCTACGTCCACTGTGCAAGTGTATGATGTGTATCACTGTATGAGGGCTCTAATGGCCATGGATACAATCTCTCGAGATTTCTCTCTCTACTCTGTGTGTTTAAACAGAGTTTTGGCTAGGGCTGCTAACTTCGAGGGGGACCTTTACAAAGTAGAGGATGACCTCTATATATAGTACCTAGGGGGTGTAATGTACCCCCATGCATGCAATGAGCATGTGTGTGTTGATCTAGCCAATATGGAGAAGCCATCTGTCACTGTCACATATAGAGAATGATGATGAAATATTTTCCCCACATGTGGGGAATGATTTGTTATAACTAACTTGTGTCCACGTTCCCTTACTCCAAATGTCAGGAGGTGCTCGGCCATCCTGCTGTCATGACCTCGGCCTGGTACAAGCCGAGGTTGATGAAGTCCAGTCACTCGTTCAGTCCGATGTAATCTATGAAGGTCTCGACTTTTGTTAAGCCGAGACAATTGTTAGGGGTCGGCTTGAGCCGAGGTTAAGATGGCTTATGCTTGGAGCATCGACTGATATCTTGATGAGGTTGACCTTGGTAGAAGTAAGGCTTCTTGCAAGCTCGGCCTACATCTGGCCTAGGTTTCCATTCCCAGGTGTACGGGAGTGCTACTGACCCTTATGATACATGCAGTGTCCTTTGAGGAAATTGGTGATAGTGTCGTCCTGGGCCGACCCTTATAAGGCTGAGAGTTGCTATCATAGATCCAAGGCTTTTCCAACGTCGTCTACATTCTTGGCCGAGGTTGGTGTCTCTAAGCCGAGATCACACTTGGGGCATATCACTGAGGACTCAGAAAAAATGACTTTCATTACCGACAAGGGGACATACTGTTATAGGGTCATGCCCTTTGGCCAAAAAAATGCGAGGGTAATGTATCAACACTTTGTGAATAAAATATTCGAAGACCAAATTAGGAAGTCCATGGAGGCCTATGTAGATGACATGTTGATCAAGAGTTTAAAGGCCGAGGATTATGTGACTGACCTCGAGAGGACCTTTAACATGATGGACAAGTACTGGATGAAGCTCTACCCAGCCAAATGTGTCTTTAGGGTCAGAGCAGGGAAGTTCTTAAGGTTCATTGTCAATTAAAGAGGCATTGAGGCCAATAATGAGAAGATAAAGGCCCTCCTAGAAATGAAGACCCCTAAGACAATTAAAGATGTTCAGAGGCTCACAGGGAGAGTGGCTGCTTTGAATAGGTTCATATCCATAGCCATAAACAAGTGTCTACCATTCTTCAAAATTCTCAGAAAGGCCTTCAAATGGAACGAAGAGTGTGACTAGGATTTCAAAGAACTAAAGTCATACCTAGGGTCTCCCTTGCTGTTGTCACGACCAGTGCTGGGCAAAAGATTATACGTGTACATAGCCATCTCAGAGTCATCCATCAGCGCAACCATTATGAGAGAAGAAGATGGGGTGCAGAAGCCTATGTATTTTAATAGTAGGGGACTCCGTGGGGCAAAGAAAAAATACCTTAGGATGGAGAAATTAGCCTATGACTTGATCCATGCATCAAGAAAGATGAAGCCGTACTTACAGTCCTATACAATGGTCATCCTTACTGACTCTCCTTTGAGGCAAGTCATACACAAGCCAGAAAAATCGAGGAGGCTAATAGCCTGGGCTATAGAGCTGGGAGAGTTTGACATTGTGTATCAACCTAGGGTGGCCATTAAGGGGAAAGCGTTAGCAGATTTGGTGGATGAATTCACATGGGAAGAGGATGAGGCTGAAGATGAGAACCTCGAGAAAATAGATACCTAACAAGGCAGAATTATTAACCCATCCCTGGATAAGGCTCAGACAAGCACCGCTAGAGAAAAATTTGTCAAAAACGAGGAGGGAAAATATCTCTTTAGATAAGGATCCCTCACAGAGGGAAATTTCTCAGAAGAACAGGTCGTGTGGAACCTCTTCGTTGACAGGTCCTCTTCTGAGAGCTGAAATGGGGCTGGATTAATAGTATCAGCGCCCGACGGCACGTACATTGAGTATGCCCTGATGTTTAACTTCAATGCCTCCAATAAAGAATCTGAATATGAGGCCTTATAGCAGGCCTCTCCTTGGCTAGGTCTCTTAGTGTCAGTCAGATTTTAGTCCATAGTGATTCAAGACTGGTAGTGAATAAGATACTATAAGCATACGAGGCTAAAGATGAGTAAATTGCCAAATATCTTGAAATAACGAAGTCACTATTAAAGATATTCAGAGAAGTAAAGTTTAAGAGGATACCTAGGCTTGATAATGGCCGAGACGATGCGCTTGCTAGGCTGGCCTCATAAACTAGGACAGATATTAGGAGGACAGTCCCAGTAGAAATCTTTCTTCGACCAACGATTGAAGATGTATATGGAACACTTATCTCTTGCTTAAATATAAGCAGGTAAGCTTCATGGATGGACCCTCTAATCAGATACATTAAAGAGGGGGAGATGCCATAAGTGAAATAAGAAAGGAAAAAATTGAGATACAGAGTAGTAAAATTCACTATCATCGGAGACACCTTGTACAAAAAGGGGTTCTTGCTCCCCTTCCTCAGATGTGTGCACCCGTTTGAAGTTCCAAACATCTTGCAAGCCATGAACGAGGGGTCTTGTTCAAGCCATATTAGGGGCAGGTCGTTAGTAGAGAGGATAGTCACATAGGGATACTGGTGGCTGATATTGGGGAAGGATGCTATGGCGTACGTAAAGAAGTGCGATAAATGTCAGAGGTTCACTACCATCCCTCATCAGCCCCATCATCCTCTTACCTCCATCACATCCGCATGGACATTCACACTATGGGGGATCGATTTGGTAGGACCCTTGCCAAGGGCCGTCAATAACTCTCAATACTTGATCGTAACAATTGACTATTTCTCAAAGTAGGTGGAAACGGAGCCGATGGTCACGATCACGGAGCAGAAGACCTTCTGTTTCATCTGGAAAAAAATTATATGCCGATATGGTCTCCCAAACACCCTCATCTCAGATAAAGGGACTCAATTCAAGAATGTATCCCTGGAGAAATACTGCGAAAGAGTGGGGGTCAAATAATTCTTATCTACCCCAGGACAACCTCAGGCTAATGGGAAAACTGAAGTTACAAATAGAACAATCTTAGACGGGATAAAGAAAAAACTCGAGGAGGCAAAAGGAAGATGGGTTGAGGAGGTATACGTTGTACTATGGGCCTATTGGACGACGACAAAGACTCCTACCAGAGAAAACCCGTTCATGCTAGTGTATGGCTCAGAAGTCGTCATCCCCACCGAAATTGGGTTTCCTACTCAAAGAGTCCAAATGTATGACCCCAGAGAAATATGGAAGAAAGGATACCTAATCTAGACTTGATCGAGGAGAGAAGAGAAGACGCTAAGGTAAGACAAGCAGCCTATCAACAGAGGACTGTCAGGTTTTACAACCAGAGGGTGAAGTAAAGGCCAGTCATTGTGGGGGACCTAGTCCTCAAAAAGACATGGAAGAAACCTAACAAGCTCCACCCAAATTGGCATGGCCCATATAGGGTCATTGATGAAGTTGTCCCTGGAATCTACAGACCAGAGAACCTTGAAGGGGAACCCTTTTTGAACCCCTGGAATACATATCACTTGAAGAAATACTATCAATAATGTTGTAATGTCCTATAAGAACATCGCTGTAATGAATGTGTTGCTATAGTAGAACACTTGGGAATGTTAATGAGAATATTATATTGGACCTTTATCTTGTGTTCGTCAATTAATAGAACATTGGGGGAATTCTCAAAAAACCACCATCGGCTATAATGAGGGTGAATGGTGGGGACGACCCCCGCCCCCCATTCACTCTCAAGAAAAACGAGGGAGGACTTAAAATAAAAAACACCATTAATTTCGTGAATATCAACCCTCGACGGTGATGCGGGTGAATGGTGGGGATGACCCCCCACTCACTCTCAAGAAAGACGAGGGTGGACTTTATATTTAAAAACATCATTAATTTGGTGGAAACCACCCTCGGCTAGGATGAAAGTGAATGGTAGGGACGACCCTCTATTCACTCTCAAGAAAGACGAGGGTGGACTTTCATTTAAAAACATCATTAATTTGGTGGATAACCACCCTCGATTAGGATGAGGGTGAATGGTAGGGACGACCCTCCATTCACTCTCAAGAAAGACGAGGGTGGACTTTATATTAAAAACAACATTAATTTGGTGGAAACTACCCTCGGCTAAGATGAGGGTGAATGGTAGGGACAACCCTCCATTCACTCTCAAGAAAGACGAGGGAAGACTTTATATTTAAAAACATCATTAGTTTGGTGGAAACCACCCTCGGCTAGGATGTGGGTGAATGGTAGGGATGACCCTCCATTCACTCTCAAGAAAGATGAGGGTGGATTTTATATTTAAAAACATCATTAATTTGGTGGAAACTACCGTCGGCTATGATGAGGGTGAATGGTAGGGACGACCCTCCATTCACTCTCAAGAAAGACGAGGGAAGACTTTATATTTAAAAACATCATTAGTTTGGTGGAAACCACCCTCGGCTAGGATGATGGTGAATGGTAGGGACGACCCTCCATTCACTCTTAAGAAAGACGAGGGTGGACTTTATATTTAAAAAATCATTAATTTGGTGGAAACTACCCTAATCTAAGGTGAGGGTGAATGGTAGGTGCGACCCTCCATTCACTCTCAATAAAGATGAAGGTGGACATTGTATTTAAAAACCATTAGTTTGGTGGAAACCACCCTCAGCTATGATGAGGGTAAATGGTAGTCATGACCCTCCATTCACTCTCAAGAAAGACGAGGGAGGACTTGAAATCCAAGAAATATCATAGCCAAGACCCAAATCATAAAAGAGGCAAATATAGAAGACAGGGGAATAGAAATTCCACTACAAAATTAAGTGTTACAATATTTGTCCAAAAGGAAGTGAAATACAAAAACTTTACAAACAGAGGGTATAGGCCACAGATGACCACCCTATTGAGCAACATCAGAAGGAAGAGCATCAACATGAACAAGAGGAACCCCTTCGGTGACCATAACAGGAGGCAGATCCTCAGACGTGTCGGTGCCTTAGACGTGAACTTGAGACTCTACATGGGCTAGAGCCTCAACTATCAGGGGGTCATCCAGCTCCACTACTTCCAAAGAGGGGCGAATAGATCACACGACATCAGGAAATTTAAAGATGACCCACTGACAGGTCTTCTTGATTCCTCTCTCCAAGTACTCAAGACTGAAGCCTTGGAACTCATCTAAGAGTTTGTAAGCCTCCAAATCACCAACCTCGGCCCTTCGTACAACTTCAGCAAGTTCATTCCTGAATTGGACCCCCTGATTGGTCAAGGTCTTGTCCTTTGCTTTTATAAGCTCGTACTTCAATTTTAGGTCAGCCTCATGCTGCTTCACAAGCCAGTCTAAAAACCTTGCATGCTTAGTCTTCACATTCTCCAACTCAACCTTAACTTCCTCGAACTCAATCTTCAAGTCAGACTCATTTTGAATAGCTCTCTCTGCCTCATGGAACTTCTGTTGGTTTCCAGCCATCCACTTGGTGGTAGAAGTTAAGGCACGGATAGACTGTATAAGGCAAGAGAGAGGTCATATTAAAGAGCTGAGAGAACAGTATAAAATATTGGTGAATCAAAAGAGAAGAGGTGAATGAGATACCTGGGCTAGAGTATGAAGCCCATAGTCATAAAACTTGTCCAGGAGCATCTTGGATAAGAATTCATAGTCCGAGGCCAATGGTGCCAAGAACATGGAGGCCTTGGATGACCTCAAGTTGGCTATCAGAGAGGAAGGTTCGTCACTCAAGAAGATCACATTTTAAGACTAGTAGGCGCCCATACAGGAGGAGGAGCTAGTCCCCTCGGTGTGTGTCGGAGGGAACTCTACCCTTTCCCTCTTACATGTGTCAGGCCGAGAGCCAGGAGGGACTTTTGGCTCCTTACGTTTGTGAGTGTCCACGGTCGGTTCTACTTGGGTCAGCCTTGTGGCCTTTGTCTTTTTATGAGGCATCTGAGGCTCTTTGCCTTTCTTCTTTCCTATCCCAGACATCAAGCTGGGGGCAGTCATCTCCCAAAGTTGATCAGACACGTTTGCAGGCCGACCTAAAAAAGAGACGATACATCAGATATGAGCAGTAATAATGAGGAAACACTTGGAAAGAAATGAAACAAAAAACAACTCAGATAATTTTGTTAATGGGACGACCCTTAGACCAACTTCTTTGAGGAAACAAGGGGTCATAAAATATTTGAAATTGGGAAGTTCACCTTCTTTCCCTTGTTCCATAAGCAACTATATCCCTCTCATCCAAACTAAGTCCAGGGTCTGACCTTGTTTTCATAGAGGGGTTAGACCATTCCCTTGGTACCCTCAGACTGTCTTCTAGAGGCTCAACCCCGGCGAGGAATTCCCAATCCCCAGAGATAAAGAATAACGTCTTTTTCAAATCATGATTGGAAGTTTATGCTAGATGGAGAAGTTTTTTGTTTAACTTCCTTGCCTCTAGATGAAAATACCCAACACAAGCTGAGCTAGGACTGGCGTCAGATCTGGCTGCACAATGGGTACTTGATCTGTGTTCTCCATAGAAAGAGGATGGATTCCGGACTCATAAGGAGTAATAGGGGAACGGACAAAACTCCGGGGTGACTTGAATGAAGATTGAAACCAATAGGGAGCCAGGGCAAGGGCTTGCGATCGACCTAAGAATGCGTAAAATGGGATTTATTTTTGAGAAAAAAAGGGATGAATATATTCTTGACATTTTTTTTTTTATATTGAAAGACAAAATATTTTTGAATTTTTGATAAATAGAGGACAAATGTTTTTGGATTTTTATAAGGAAAGGAAAAAAATGTTTTTTGAATTTTGGATAAATAAAGAGAATTTTCTTTTTGGAGACGGTCTCAACATGATTATTTTAATTATTATGTTTTCACTTGTATTAATTCTCCTAAATGAAATACTGGATAGGAACCGAGCCTGGAAAAATTGGTTTTGTAATATATGCAAAGCTATGACTGGACTTGTGACCAGGCTCACGGATAGGGTCCCGTTTTAAAAATGCGCAAAAATTCGAGCGGCAGCCCGACCCAGAATTTCGGTAGAGTTTCAGGTAGAAAATGGAACTCTAACATATGTGTCCTAGGCTCGACACATATATGAGGGTATGCAGTTGGTTGGACGAATCGAAAAGGGTTCCCCCCTTTGGGATGACTTCCACGATATACTTCTTGCTCTTGTGGGCAATCGCTACGTGTGGACAAGCCATTTGATATACCTGAGTGTACATGAATTGCCTCAGTATATACCTCGTGGGGACGATACATGTGAGAGAGAATTTGATATACTCGGTGTACGTGAATGAGTTCCCTGCGATATACCTCCCATCATGACTCTAGTCAAGTGGTACGATGCGGGGGAACCGTTTGATATACGTCGAAGGTACTTGGCCAATGGAAGGTGAGAGTCATATCACTTAGGATAACTATAACCTATCAGACCAGCGCCCATCAAGAAGTGACCCTCCAGTTACTGAGTAAAAATTTGGTCAATAACAATGCGCTTTGGTGATGTCGTGTGAATCATGCATGATTCTCTTATTAGTATCTTATGAGAATGTCTTTCTTGATTATGCCAAACAGGGAGCAAAGTACAAGCACCAATGGTACACCAAGTATGGATGGGTGATGCATGCAACATATGGATATATGTGATCCTAGGTGCACGTGGTGCGAAGTGTACATGCAGAATTTTCTACAAGTTTGTGAATAGAAGCATAAGTATGGGAGATACATGAAAAAGGGGAACATGAAAAAATGGGGAAAATATAAACAAACATAACATCCATGTAAATAGAGTCTATCCATCTAAAGAAAGTTTCCCCAGCAAAGTTGCCACTGTGGTCATCCCTGATCCTCGCAGCGGGTGGGCGGAGTGAGGGAGGATCCTAGGTCTCGCGCATCCCTCTCGAGAGCGCTTCGGCCGGCGTAATTTAGGTGAGGTGAAAAATGTAGAGAGATAGAGTCGCTAGTCTATTTTACTCAAAGCAGACAAAACAAAGGGAGCCATCCCGAAGGACAGCATCCAAAGACATACTGATTCATATGAAACCAAAATGATTCGAAAAGGGTCCGGCGACTAAGTTACAAAATAGGAAGGTGCTAGGTACCCATTCCACCCTTTCGATCTCTTATGGGTTTTTGTTATTTTCCTTTATTTTCCCCGTGATTTGTGTGCATGTCTATATATAGTGGAGATAGGAATCATCGACTTTCACCATGGAAGAGGTAAAGTGAGTCATCCGTAGGAAGGTATAAGAATATTAGAAAATTGAATTTACGCGATTATCCTTACGTTGACCGTTATAATGGAACGATAACACATGTGGAATAATACTCCAATAAGAACAAATATATAATATAAGAGAGTGGTGTTTAGAGAAAATAGAAAATGATAGAAAAAGTAAAAATAGGACTCGAGTCTTGGGTTTTACCCTGAGATGCCTACGTAGACTATAGAGGCATCAAAGTACACGTAGTTCACTTGCAAATTGAGGGGTGGGGTTTATCCCATAAATCCAATTGGGGATTTGTCTTATTTGTGTGTGTGTGTGTAGAAAAAGTGTTTTAGTTATGAGAAAAGTGTAAGAAAAGTATGAGAATTTTCGTTTGGAATTTATGAGCAAACCCTCTTCTTTTTTTTTTTGTGGGGGGGGGGGGGGGTTATTTATATGAAAATAAGAGATGTACAATAATACTAAATAAAAAGTATATTAGGATGTGTGAGATGAGATAATGAAAGTTCTAAGTAATAAAACAAGTTATTGCGAATTTATGAGAATTTAAGGACAGAGTTGAGAAACTTGGACCTTCTTGAAGATCTTAAGCTTGATCTTGAATATTGGAGAGCGTCCCTTAGAATTGGATGATGATGGAGGGTAGTGAATTCAACAAGTTTGATGAAAAGCATGATGAAAAGTGAAGGTTGGAAAGGTATATGGGTGTGGAAATCACGCTGACTTCGAGAGAGGTTTTCTGGATTTGCTAAGAGTGATATCTATCAGATCTCGACCTTCTTGCAAGTGAGGTCAGGCCTCCTTTTTATAGGCCCAGGTCATTGCCGATCGACATATCCCTATTCCTACCAGTTGGCAGGTGCGTTTAGGCACACTGTCGATAGGCAAGGTCTGGGACCTGCCGTTTGGCAGTGTCTTTCAGGACTTTTCAGAAAATCGGCCGCAGAGTGTAAATCGTTGATCCAAATCGAGCACGGGGTGGACCGTTGGAAAGGTAATTCAGAGACCTTCGAATGTATTTCGAACCGCTACAGGGTTCGGGGGTTAAGTTTGGGCCAAATGTGGCTCGAAATCATTCGCCTATCCATTGGACGGGGCATCATCAGACGCAAACGGATGATTCGTCGGCATGGTAAGTACTAATCGCACACGAGGAAGACCATTGGAAAGGTTAGGATATGTACTTTGAATTCCAAAGAGTTTGATCCGGTTCGGGGAGATGACTTCGGTCAATCGAGCCCTATAAGCATTCAGTGACCTTTTGGAGTAAAACGGATCATTCGTCTGTACCGTAAGTTGGAATCGCGCACGGGATGGACCATTGGAAAGGGGTTTTAGTTCACTCTAAAGATTCATTCACTCTCGCTCGAGTTGAAGATTTGAATTAGGTCAAACAGAACCCGGGAGCGCCCAATGGCCTCCTGATTGAGTTTCGGGGGAAAATAGGTCGTTTGTCCGCATGGTAAGTCAAAATTGCACACGGGATGGACTGTTGGAAAGGAGTTTCAGTTCCCTTCAAAGATTCATTCAGTCTCAGTGGAGTTGAAGTCTTTGACTTTTGGTCAAATGAAGACTGGGAGTGCTCGATGGCTTCTAGGTTAGTACTCGGGGTATGCTTTGAGTTTGTAGTTATGAAGGGAGGTACTAGAGACCTAAGGAGAGTTTAAGGGGTGACAAAATGGGGTGTCTACACCACCCAATACTCCCAAAGCCACGTGGAGGGTTGCAGTTCCAAGTTTGACAAACCTTTTGAAGTAAGTGGGCAAAAAGATAGCCCCCACCCCTCAGACCAAAAAGTCCACAACTATCAGCCCCAGCCAATATGAGGGGTCGAAGAAGTAGAAAAAGGTTTGAGAAAATCTCCCCCCATCTCAAAGAAAGAAGAAGAGCAAGTACAACCCATCCAAAATCAGGACGAATTAGGCTATCCCCATTTTCTATGAGGATACCTTGACTACTTGCTTAGAGAACTTAAAGATCAGACCTAATTCCCTCCAGGGGATTAAGGCCAAAGACTTTGACTCTTTCACCTCAATCATCTAAGAGTCCGACTCCCAGTTCCTGGAAGTCACCAATATCAATTGATGAAGGATTTCATTTTTCATAAAAACATCTAGGTAAATTCTTATCCATTTCATTCCTTTTTCTTCCCATCTCGTATTCACATTTTTTCTTTTACAGACCACCATCTGCCATTAAAAGATCCATCAATGGGTTGAGGCAAAAATCCCTAAAATTCGTCAAAGGCATCTTGCCATAAAAATGATGATACTCAAAAGAAGCGCATCTCAAACTTGGAGACTGATATTGAAAATTTGAAGAACATACACACTAAAGATATAAATAACTTGAACAACGCCCATTCCAAAGTAATCAAGACTCTGAACATCCAACATGATACTGAGATTTTTGGGAAAGTGAAGTAGGCAGTTAAAAGTAATATCAAGGAGTTTTAGAGACAAGTTGTGGAAGACTTCAAGTCTTCGAAACAGTTTATGGGATTTGTTCGGTCGTATCTCGAAAGAGGAGCTCATACTAGTTGCCTCTTGGATGCAAAAAAGTTGGTGAAATTGCCCACCTATCAGAGCAGCTTAAAAGCTTCATCTTAGACAACCCCCTGACCATGATTGCTCTGAGTAAAATTGATGGGTGAATAGAAGCGGAGCCTAAAATTCAAATGGATAATCAGGTGCACGAGACTGAATCGACTGACAATGCTGAAGCTAACAGTAATGCTGCAGGGGATGGGCGGGCACCCGGTGATAAAGAGACCAACTCGAGCTCCTAATTCATGAGTCCTTTTACTTATTTGGTCGGCCGCCAATAGCCTAATGCCCTTTCAAATTTAGTATTTTAAAAACAAATTGTGATCTCTAGTTTTGATTTGGTTTTGTAACTCCTCTTTAAACACTATAACATCACTTCTGAATGGAAATTATTATGTTGTTTATTGGCATATTTGAATAGGTGTATGAAAAGAGTTTTCTCTCGTATTTAAGGTATCTTTATCGATTTGTATGTGCGAATTATTCTAATGATTTAACAACTAACCATAATTAGATGGTTATAATCTTGAGATCACCGGTTAGCAATTTGTTTAACACATCATCTCGTCCTCAAACGAGATAAGCATAACTAAGTAAAATTATTTTTGAATTTGACTTCACCAAATTATGGTGTTATATCACAATTTCCCTCTCATCATTTTGAGAGTGTATGGATGAGAGCTACCTCGTCCATACACTGTCATCTCGACTGAGAGAAGTTTTCAACCAAGTTAATGATGTTAAGATAAACCACAATAAAGTTGTTTTTAAATTTGACTTCTCCAAATTATGGTTTTGTATTATAAGTACCCTCTCGTCGTTTTTGAGAGTGTGTCTATGAGAGCTACCTCATCCATACCCTATCATCTCGATCGAGAGATTTTTTCCACCAAGTTAATGATAATGTGATTTTTTAAATTTTAATTCACCAAATTAAGCTGTTATATTAAGTTCCCTCTCGTCATTTTGAGAGTGTATGGATGAAAGTTATCCCGTCCACACACTATCATCTCGGTCTAGAGAGTTTTCTTCCAACTTGATGTTTCTGGGATATGATTCCCTCCTATCGATGTTATTGAGAGTCCATGGATGAGTTTAGCCCCGTTTGGACTGTCGTGTCACCAAGCAAAAGGTAAGGCTATTTCACCGCAAATGATGTTACATAGCATAGAATGGACTGATACATACAATGTGGACTACTCATACAATTAAATATGAGAGAATTTCATTCATAACATTCTTTTCATACACTGTTACTATGGATCACATGTTGGTAATTTCCATGTTGAGTTTCAGCCAACTTGCATGAGGTTGAGACGAGCATATAACTAGTCCGATGAGGTCCCGGCCTTCCCTGGGGAAGGCAAGACAAGACATTAGGCCCATTGTGATGGTATGTGGTCTCTCCCTAGTGGAAGCACGATATCGAGAAAGCTACTATAAGATTTATTATGAGAGATCATTTCATAAGGTCGACCTGAGTCGAGCCAGACTTGAGTGTAGACGAGGTTACACTTGATCAAATAAATAAATTTTCTTCTCGTACAACAATTAATTAATAGAAGAAATTTACAAAATGTCCTACTGATAATACTACTTTAAATCGTCGGTATCCCACTAAATTCTTAAGACATTATGTGCTAGGAACTACCTCTTATGTTACCCTCTAAGGACTATGCCAATTAAGATGGAGTTTATTAATATTTTTTCCAGACTTATTCAAAACCGAGTTTCCTAGTGGTAATGGCCTAGCATTCACTCTTTTGTTGTAAAATCTAGAAGTTCTTTGCTAATAGGCTACCTGTCTAACCTCTGCCTCTTTTTTCCTCTCTTTAATGAGGTCCAGATCTAATCTCCTCTCTTCATAATTTGTTTCAAGGTCATAAGTCTGAACCCTATGGCTTGGTAAACAAATTTTTATAGGGGTCACTACCTCTGAGACGTGGACAAATATGAAAGGGGTTTCTTCTATCGGAGTTCTCTCGATCATCTTGTAGGCCCACAGAATAGCACGCACTTCGGAGGTATAAATACCCTTATCATCCTCCAACTTATTCTTTATCTCGTCCAATATGGTTATGTTAGTCACCTCTATTTGACCATTTTCTCGGGGTCGGCTTGGAGCTGAATAAAATTGCTTGTTGCCAACCATTTTACAATAGGCCTCCAAAGATGAATTTTTGAACTCTTTCCTATTGTCTGAGATGAGGGTATGAGGTAGACCATATCTATAAATGATGTTCCTCTAAATAAACTTTAAGTTCTTCATCTTAGTTATGCTGATCATGGCCTATACTTTAACCCATTTTGAGAAGTATTCAATCGCCACAATGAGGTATCTATGGTTGCCAATTTCCCTAGTCAAGGGTCCCACCAAATTAATTCCCCAAATAGCAAATGGACAGGGAGGGTTAATAAAAGAGATAGGATGGTGAGGGATACTGGGAAATATCTTACACTTATCACATCTCCTGACATAACTGGTCGCATCCTTAATGAAGGTCGACCACTAGGTGAATATCTGGTGACCCTGGGTGACCACCTTTTTCTCCAAGGATCTCCCTACTATATGACTAGATCAAGAACCTTAATGTATATATTTCAAATTGTTATCCACCACCATCGGATGGACACATCACATTAGAGGGAGGAGAAATCCTTTCTTGTATAAAACATTCCCAATGACTAAGAATTTAGTTGCTTTGCATTTGAGCTTTTTTCTTTCCAACTTTAAGTCCGGTAGTTCAATAAATTTTATATATTGGATGAGAGGATCCATCCAAGATTATCTTATCTCAAGGCTTAAATATAACTCAACTGTGTTGTCTTTTTCTTCGATGGTCGGACTATGTAGAATCTCGACAAGCACTAACCTTCTTATCTCGATTGTTATTGCTGATGACAATCTCACCAAGGCACCAGCTCGGCCATTATCCAGCCGATGGATAATTTTGAGCATTATCTCATTGTGTTTCTTCAGCATTAATTTTACCCTAGATAGGTACTTTTCCATCCTTTCATCCTTAGCATCGTACACTCCTAAGATTTGGTTTACTACCAATCTGGAATCACTATGAACTAATAACTTACTAACATTCAGTGCTTTAG
Source organism: Sambucus nigra (assembly GCA_949130495.1). Classification (NCBI taxonomy): domain Eukaryota; kingdom Viridiplantae; phylum Streptophyta; class Magnoliopsida; order Dipsacales; family Adoxaceae; genus Sambucus; species Sambucus nigra. The sequence goes on along the minus strand of OX422208.1, from coordinate 459,047,142 downwards.
TAAGGGAGAAATCGAAAAGAAGGGCCTCATATTCAGATTCATTGTTGGAGGCTTTGAACTTAAATCTCAAAGCATACTCAATATCAGTTTCCTCTGAGTCGACACTATCAAAACAAAGAGGTTCCACATAGTGACTTTTTCAGAGAATTTTCCTTCTTATAGGATTCCATTCTTGAATACAAATATTTCTACTTCATTATTGTCTGCCACTCTCCTGGCCATATGCATCTCGACCTCAATCAAAGAGGGACATGCTCTTTTTGGCTCATTGGTTGGATAAGAAATCTCCTCTGCATGGGCCTCATCCTATGTGAACTCGGCTGTAGTAAATGATGTTAAATTTTCCCAACTCTATAGAATACGCCATCCACCTACCCGATTTCTCACGTTTATGGATGACCTACCTAGCATGAGAGTCTGTTAGGAAGACCATGGTATGAGCTTCTAAGTAAGGTTTCATCTTTGTAGATGCATGGATGAGATCATAAGCTAAATTTTCCATTTTTTGGATATCTCTACTCGGCCCCTTGAAGAGTCTTGCTGTTGAAATATACTATCTTTTGTACACCCTCACAATCTCTCACAATTACTCTGATGATGGACGATTTTAACACAACCAGGTACAGATACATTTTTCTCTTTGAATGAGTCTTGACAAAAAGAGTGGGGAGCCGACATAAACCTTCAAGTTCAAAAATTCTCTTTCATTCCTTGTTCCACTTAAAGGATTTTATCAACAGCTTGAAGAAGGGCAGACACTTACCTGTAGCCCTCTGGTCTTAGGAAAAGCTTTGATTTTTTTTGGGTTAGCTTCTATCCCTAGTTGAATGACAATAACGCTAAAAAACTTGTCTGCTTTGACCCTGAAGAAACATTTTGAAGGATTCTGCTTCATACAATATTTATCCATCATTTTGAAAGTTGTCTCCAAGTCGACCATAGGCGTCTCGACCTTGAGACTCTTGGTAAGCATGTCATCAATGTACACCTTCATGGTATCACATATCGGAGCCTTAAACATTTTTTTTACTAACGCCCAATATTCTTGAGGCTAAAAGTCACTACCTTGTAGCAATATGTTACTTTTTTCATGATGAACAAAGTCTTTTAAGCATCGGCCGAGTCCATAAATATATGATTATAGCCTGAATAGGCAACCATAAAGGTCATTAGTTCATGACTAGCGTAGCATCAACCATTTGATCTATTCTTGGCAGAGGAAAGCTATCTTTATGGCATATCTTGTTTAGGCCTATGAAATCAACACACATCATCCATCTCCTATTAGGCTTTGGGATGATTACATCATTGGCTAACCATTCTGGGTTGATAAACTCTCTAATGAAGTCGAATTTTTCAAACCTTTTCACATCATCATTTTTTATAACTTCATATTTTTCGTTGGAGTAGACCCTCTACCTTTGCCTAACTGGCTTGGCTCTATCGGCAACATTTAATTTGTGGTAGAGGACCTTCAAATCAATTCTTGGAATATCTTCATGACTCCAAGAAAAAATGTTATGTCTCTACCTCGCGAGTTTAATTAATTTTTCTTTAATCTCTCTCTTAATGGTTTTGTCGATCTAGACAGTTTTTTTTGGATCATCCTCATTGAGGAGGATGAATTCTACCTCTTTGAAAGCTTCACCCTTTTTCATCTACATCTCATCCCTATGGTCGAGAGTGTCTATGTTGTAAGTTGTGGTGGAAATTTAATGAAACTCTCTCTCCTCGGTCGAATTGAAGTAGCATTCACGTGTGTCGACCAGGTCACCTCGAACATACCTTACTCCATAAGGAGTAGGTAATTTGATCATTTGGTGAACTGTTGAGGGAACTAACTCAAGCTCACTGAGGGATACTCGTCCCATAATGAGGTTATATGATAAATAAAAGTTCTCATCCATAATAAAGAAACTAATCTTCCTTGTGAGACATTTCGATCAAGTATTCCCCATTCTGACATCCATTTCATATATTCCAAGAGGCTATAATTTCTCTTCATTAAAACCAATAGGATTTACTTTCTCACGACTAAAACCAAACAGAGGTTGGTGATATAGGATAAGTCTCTTCTTTCTCATTCGTAGTCCTTTGTAACAGTCCCAGAACATCACATCGGCCGAACTACCACCATTCACCAATATCCTAGGGACCCTATATCCATGTACTATTGTGGTAATCACCAGAGGGTAATCATGTGGGCCTAGGATCACCTTGAAATCCATGTTTGAAAATCAAACTATCAGAGTATTCATATCAACTTTTGTTCTCTTACCCAACTTTGAGTCAACAGCTGCCGAGTGCACCACCTCAGGCTTTGGAGGAGCCTTAGCTTCTACTACATGAGCTTACGGTCGTCTATCACTTGAACACCACCATATAAACTACCATATATCATTTTCACACCATATAAATAGAATGCACTCGATCCTTAGGATTAGTTATCTTCAGTGGGAAGTCAGGGTCGACCTCTTCATCATCATCTCATGCACCGTCCTCCTTATTCACTAGATCATTAGGTTTACACCTGTCGTCTCTTATCTTTCGAGTGTCGTCTCGGCCACCCATTTAATTGTTCTTATTCACATATTTTTTCATATTTCTTTACCTCGTCATTTTGTCTATCTCGTCTTTCAGAGAAAAGCATCTGTTCGTGGTGTGTTGGTGTTCTTGGTGAAATTCACACCATTTACTTTTATCCCTATTGTGAGGAGGTATTTTGAGCTTCTCCGGCCATCTCAAGGACCTATCATTCATAATCATTGCTGGTGTGGTGGTGAAAGGGGCATAGTCAGCGAACTTGTCGTCCGCTGACCTCTTCTTGATGTATTTGCCCTTTGACTTTTGAAACATAATTCCATTGCTTACTCCCTTCTCATTATCTCCCTTGTTATCCATTGCCTCCTCTACATTCATGACCTTCCCAGCCATAGCCAGGAGTTTAACCATGGTTTTTTGAGGATCTTTGGATAGATTCGAGATGACCTTCCCGTTTTGCAATCCTCCCATTAGGGTGGACATAGCAATACTCTATTCATAGTGTTCAACCTTACATTTCTCCTTGTTAAAGAGGGATATATACTCTCTTAAGGTCTCGTTCTTACCGTGCTTAACATAAGATAGATAAACTTTTGTGTATGTTTTTGTGGGAAACCCTCTCTAATTAAAATCCTTGAAAACCTACGAATATAATATAAACTTGCATAGTGGTAAGGATGTCAATCCAACTTTAAGGAGTGAAACAGAAGAAAATTCATGTAATTCATTTTTCTAATTAATTTTCTTTCTTATTTCACTTTTTCTTTTTTTTTTCTATTTTTTATGGATTTTTTTTTATTAAAACAATTTTCAAGAGACGGTGAAATAACTAAACTAAGTGAATAAAATATTTAACGAAATCAAACACAAAAATAAGAGATAAAGTGAGGTAAATAAATGTGAGAAAAATCAAGGAATGGGATTACACCACAAATTCTAGTTACTCTAATTAATTAATTTACTTATTTGAAATCTCCCAAATTAGTATTAAAATTACGGGTCAACTCTTGTCACAAATGCAATTTTAACACTAACCTTTTAGAAAATTTATTTCAAACCCCCAAAACTCTAGAAATTAAATCTATACTCCCTTTAATAAACCAACCTATAGGATCGATTCATCCAAATTCATATAAATCATAGAAAATAAAATTTAGAGTAGAAATTCAAGGAATAATACCACATTTGAGAAACCCCTATCTGTAGTTCGGTTCTAAAATGAGTATTATATCTCGAATTATGATGTTCTTTCGAAAATCATTTACCCTCTCTCAAGGCATAAATTGAAAGGTGAAGGAACAAAATTAACATTGAAAGGGAATTTCAAATAAACAAACTAATTAATTAAAATAAGATAAAATAAGGGTTCATACCACCCCTTAAAAGGGGTTTTTAACCAAAAAAAATATGAAACATGGTAATCAAATGAACAAAGGAAATAAAACAAGAGTAGAGAAGAGAACAATTAAATCAAATATCTTTGAGTGAAATTGAACACTAATCCTTAAATTTTAAAGCATACACCCTCCAATTGAGTGATCAACAAAAATATAAATGAAAATTCTCACACTCAATTGAAACTCACCACAATTCAATTCCTTCAATATAAATTTAAAAATAAAATAATTACCTAAAAATAAAATTTATTTCAACCTAGAAAATATCTCTTTCTAATTTATCAATAGAACACTCTCTAACTCTCTACATTATTCTAACTATCCCTTGTAAATGCATCTTCTCTTGATCTTATAAGAGAAGCAAGTGGCTAAGAGGTAAAGTTGAAAGAATTAATGTGAATGAGGGTAAGTTGGGTAATGCACACATGTGCATGTGGGTTGTGATGTGAGGAGGGTAATTTAGGAATTAGGGGAACAAGTGGCATTTAAAACATGTCAGGGTTATTTGGTTTTGTTTGTGTTATATGCAGAATCGGTTTTTGAAACTGTAAAATGGGTGTGGGTCATAAATGAGTGTGGGTTAAGTTTGGATATGGAGATCGATTTTGAGGCTTGCTAACAGGTCGGAGGCAGGTCTGCTAAGTTTTGGGTTGTGGTGGTTGAGTAACAGGTATGGGTCGGATAGGTAGAGAGTATAAGAAGAGCGCCGAGTTTAAGGGTTAAGGGTGTTAAATTTTGGGTTTGTCATTGGGCTAGAATGTGGGGACCACCAGCGGATTTGGATAGGATTTGGGTTTCAGTTCGCCAATTTCAAACGGGGTCGCAAGTGACTGGGTGTTCAGGTTCATGGTTTAAGCCCAATTTATGGGTTCGATCAATGGGTTATGGTCGAGCCAATGTGTTATGGGCAGGTTCTGGTGTGATATTGGTTTTGGGATAGTAGAAGAGAGAGAGAGTGTGGGATTGTGGAATATGGGGAAGTGTAGATGTTAGTGTGGTGAGGTGTATGGGGTCGTGTGTGGTGGTGAGAGAGTGTGTATGTTTAGTTTGCAACTAAAAATAAAACTACCTAAAACTAATTAAAATAAAATCTACTAAAAAACTAAATCCTAACCTAATAAAAACTAAATATTTATAAATCTAATAAAAATAAAATAAAACTAAGAAACATATAAAATTTATAATACGTAGAAATTTAAATTCCTAATCTAAAAGAAAATAAACTAATAAAATATTAATAAAACTAAAATAATAATAAAATAAAACTCACACCTACAAAATATATATATATATATATATATATATATATATATATAGCTGATGGACAAATAAATCCTAAAATTATACAAGACTCAAAACAAAATATAAAATAAATTCTAAAAATTAAAAATAACACAAATAAAAGTCTAAAAAAATTCTAAAAGGGACAAACTAAACACACACGAGGCTTGGGAAAGAATAGGGATGGTCTGGGCTTGGTGTAGGTTTAGGTTATGATTTGGGGACTCGATTACCATCATTTAACCGCATCACTCCCACGCTTGATGTAATTGACCACTCACTTATAGCAATTGCTTCGAATTAAGCTTATTTGACACCGCAAATGCTCGTTGACCTAAAAAACAAATAAATACCAACATAAGTCTGACTTTATTGAGAACTAGCAATTAAAACTCGTCTATTTGGGGTTTTATTTCAACATATTTAGGTGCTTATAAACATGAATAGGTGTAACGTCTTCTTCTTGGGCTTCACTCCAAAGAAAAAATTATATATGAACCTCTCTGCCAACTGCTTAAAATTCTTAATGGTATTTTTGGGGAAAGAGGTGAACCTCACATGGGTAGCTCCCGTAAATGTGCCAGAGAAGGCCTGACATCTCATCTTGTCCGAGACCGAGTAGATATTGTCCACAGATTGATACATCTCAATATGATGGATGGGGTTAGTGCTTTCGTTGAATTTTTCTGTAACTACCGATGGCTTGAACTTAGACGGGATTTGATAACTTACAATTTTTGCGACAAAAGCAGATCCTTCAGTGTATCCCCTCCATAAAGGGTCTCGTCTTTTCAGTATATCCCTGATCTTCTTCTCCAACCATTGTATGGACGCATTTCAAGGCCTATTGGTTGCAACTACTATCTCTCCATCGTTCGAAACAACATTATCTCCTTCCCCTTCTCCCTCGATCGGGCGCACTGAGTGATCCTTGCCAGCCATTCACTATCGACTGTTGACCTTGCATTGTTCCCCCTCTCTGCCTCGTGAGGATCAATGGTCATCACATCTATCGTTCCTCCTGGAACTAGAGATACTTCAAGATCTGGAGAGATAATTTCTCAAATCTCCTCTTGGGCCCATTCTATCAAAGGTTCACCCTCTGCGTAGGCTATCTAAAGTTTATGCTTATGGTTGACAATCTTGGCTCGGCCTTCAACTGTATTCTCTAATCGGCTGAAGTGGACGTATAATGTACCCAAAAATCTGATAAGGCTCCCATAATTCCCTATCTACCTCTTTATCATAATGGTCGTCCTCGTATTCTTAACCTCGCATCCACGAGCTTAAACACCTAGGGTCGGCCACATCTCTATGTATTTTTAAGGAGGGAGATCTTTGTGTCGAGCCTAGGGTGGTCCTCTAGCTTCTGAATTCGGGAGGCCCTCTCTGGAGGTCGAAGTTATCATCTCATCTCTAGCACCGATGGGTCTTTTCAGAATGTTCTGAGTAAATGCGGTAAGTTTCTATTGGATCTTTTATTGATCGGTTGCCAATAAGCTCATCACCACTGCCACATCAACCATTTCTAACTGAGGTGGGGATTGTCTAGATATTGGACCAACACCGGAGGCAGTTCATAGGCCATATCTCCAATGTACTAGACAAGCTAAAAACTGCATAAAATCTTGAGAGCCTCAACACGAACTCTTTGAATGGTGATATAGGTCCACCTGAGCAGATCTAAATCACCATTATAAAATCTAATGAATGAAACCTAAGAAAGGAGGAGGAAGAAAATACTCTTTGTTCCTTCAGACGATGCCAGATTAATGGTGCTAGATATGGCACCACTAAGACAATGTAAATATGTGGGCTTAATCCAGTATAATAATGGAGTATGAACAAATATATAAGTGCAAAATTAGATGAACAACGAGAAGAAAGACAAAAATATAAGTGGTTTATCCTATCTAGGCCTACTCCACTTTGTATGTGAGTGAATTCCACTAATAAATGGTTATAATGGCCTTTAGATACATATCACTCATCTTTCTTTCTCTATGTTGCCATTTTAGCTGAGTTTCAGTGGATTTCGAACTAAGGACCTGTTCAAAGTAGAAGAAGGTGAGTATTTATATTACTGGGGTGGTGTAGTGTGCACCCCATGAATGCACCAAGCATGTGTTGTATGTGGCATCCAATAATGATTAGCCACCTGTCATTGTCACGAATAGATTATGATGATGAAATACCCCTCCACGTGAGGGTGATGCTGTTACAACGATTTTATCCACATGGTTCTCGCATTCGACGCACACTTTCCCATGAGTGCTCTATCCCATGCATTATGCCAGGTGTCAAATGTGTCATTTTGTAAGAGCATCGGCGTGGGCAAGTACGACATGTCCAATAATGCCACTGTATGAGATGAGATGGAACTATGGTCTCGGCTAATGATGGTATCTGGTCAAGACGAGTTTGATATGTATCTTTCCTTTGTAAGTATCCTCTTACAGGAGTATGAGACGAGATTAATGACATATGACATGAGTCGCACATTAGTCTCGGTATACGGATGACACGAGATCAAGGTTGCAAAAGTTGGATCCTTTGAAAGAAGTATGCTCTATGGTGTCAGTTTGAGCTCACTCGAGCCGAGGATACACTTGTCCTTATTATCCACATTAGTCTCTGATCTAAGAAGTCATTTCAAAATGCTTTAAGCCAACATTTATTCATCAAACCTCATAAACTACATCTCTACATCATTCACTTCCATATCCAAGAGAAGGACACTTTAGGAAAAAGTAAATGGACTTAGATTACATAATACATCTTGTTTTGACATAACTTAAACAAAAGTTTATTAAATTGTAAAATGTATTAAAACTTGGGTGTCCAAGTTTTAGACAATTTGAACAACTACATTATGCAATATACTTTTCTTAAAGAAAAACTATTTTCATAAAAACTTAAATTTTTATGTTTGTATTTGAAATAATAATGTTACTAGTTGAGAACAAACAAACTTAAGGTATTTTGCCAAAATATTTGCAAACTCTTTTATGGAAAAAAACTCGTTTAAATTTTGTGCACAAAAGCGTTACCTGCCTCACCGTAGTATCGTCGCAACGATGCAATGTCTCACCGTAGAGATAGCTTATTATTGGTGCCTTTTGGTTCATGTTTAGATTCTCTGGACAATGTCATGGACATCCTCATCACAGTTTTCCGCAATGATGGTATCCTTCACTATAGGGAAAGATTATCTCTGGTTCTCCATATCCACATCCAAATTTCTCTGGCTCATGGCACGACCTAGATCACCTCAGGGTCATCATAAGGACGCATTGTCTCTCTATAGTGACACATCAATGATAGTGTTAGATCTAGGGTAAAAAGTGAATCTGACCAAAATATTGAACTGTAAGACTTGAGATTTTTATTTTCTACCATATCTTTATTACCTCATGGAAGTGATCTATTTTTGTGCGGTTCAGAATGAATTAAAGGGTTTGGAAGTTTGTGTCCACATGTTTTAAAATACAAAACTCCTATTTAGTTCACTCTCTCCTTCCCCGTCAAAAAAAGGTTAATAATTTTGGAAAGGTTCACATTATTTATCAAGCAAAAGAAATCAGGTATTCTTAAGAGAAAAAATATTCTTTATATTTTTTAGATATCCATTATTATCATTCTAAGTTTAAAATTTTTAATGTTTGATTAAGGAAACATTTTGCAAAACTTGTTCTTGAGAAAATTGAAATACTTTTTGATATCTTAAAAATGCTTTATGAGTTTCCAAACGCTTTAAGAACTTTTCTCAACCTTTTGAACCCTCACATCCTAGGACGTGGATGTTCATTGGTGATTTTTTACTTGTTCCATTGGAACAACAAAAAGTTTTTGCACAAGGACTTGACGACATTAGTCATGGAATAAAATTGGTTGCAGTTGTGTAGAATTCTTCAGTTATTGGTTCTCTCTATAGAGGATACAATGGGAAAAAGTGTCTAGTCTGTCATAGTGTTGAATGTTTTTTAGTCTATATCTTTTAGTTGTAAAACTCTACCATCGTACATTTCTCTTTCTCTCACCCTGAGGTTTTTTCTGTTGTGGATTTTCCTTGTATGCATGTGTTTTATGAAATATTGTTTACCTTTCCTCACTTAGATTAAATCATGTAATATTGAATATAAAATTTGGTGTAATCTATTTGGTAAACAATTTATCACATAAACCTTAGGTGTTGTTTGTTTACCCATAACAAGAAATTAAAAGGAAAACATTGTCTCTTTTTGACAAGAAATTTTATTTGGGTATTCTTTGTCCATGTCGATCTCGAACACATTAAATCTCAACTGGTATCATACCTATACATCATTTTTATAGGTTTAATCGCCTTGATAGAGTTCTAGTGAGTGTGAAAATGGATTTTAGCATGTGAGGTAGAATTCGTGAATTAATTGGTGGACCTAATTGACAAGCTTTTATCATACATGCGTTCGCGTCTCAATGTTTGAATCACTATATTTCTAATATTGAAAATGTTTATGTTATTAATAGTGAGATTCAGAGTGACGAAGATTATATCTAAACTTCTTACGACAAGATTCAAATATAATCCAAACTACTATTGAAAAACAATGTGATTTTATCATCCAAGTTAAAAACAATTTAAAATAAAAAAAAATGTCATTAAGAGGAATGAAGACCTTTCAAATTCACAATTAATCATTGAAACACATAGTTTATTAGAAAATATCAAAACCCTTGAAACTGATAAAACTAAAATTTCGAGTGAGCTCGCAGTTGTAAAAGTTTCTTTGGAAGCTTAAAGACTCATCATTTTAAAAAGATTATAGTCGTCGATGTCTCTTTTCTAAATCTTTTAGACTCTCTTGATGAATTAAAAGATAACAACGTGATTTCAAAAAAAGATGATGAAAGTTTTGATAACTTTTAGGATAAAATAAAATGTTTTATTTTTTCCCTTCAAAAATGTAAAAGATGATCTAATTTTCTGTGAACAGTCCAAAGTTGTTTGGGAGAAGAAGTTTGAAAACATTCAAAATGATTTGATCTCGAACAAAAATGAAAAAGTGAATCTAGCATCGAGATGCAAAAACTTGAAGATATTACTTTAATAGCAACCCAAAGAGTAAATGATAAAGCATGATTAGCTTTAAAAATATTTTATGTTTCAACTTCCCAAAACTAAATATTTTGTTCAAAGAATCTTCTCGAAATGAGAAAACAAATGTTGAAAAAATAACCCTTAACATTTAAACGTGAATGTAAAAATATTTCCAATTACTTTGAAAAGAGGAAAGGTTTTGTAAACTCAAGTTTAATAACAAAACTCACATGCTTAATATCAAGAGACCTAAAAAAAATATATTTTTACTTATTGTCATAAGAAAGGTCACCTCAGTGATTTTTATTACATGTTGAATAATGTTAAACATTTTTTAAATGTTGTTCCTAAGCCCAAAACCCAGATGAGTAGACCTAGAATGTTTAATTATGATCATTGTCACAAAATTGGTCATCTGAGGGAGTTTTATTCTTTACTCAAACCAACTTTACATTTTCATCTTGGTAAGAGTGGTAAGACTTTTTAAAGGAATAACATATACAACAATGCATTTTATTCTAGAATTTTTTCTCCAAAACTCGTGAAAAGATAAATGTGGGTCAAAAAGAATCAAAATAATTTTTAGAAAAAAGGACCATAATAAGATAGGAATAGTTAAGAAAAATATATATAAGTTCCCATTTAAACCCTAGTCTCCCCATATGTGTCATTTGTTGGTAAGGAAATACATTTTAGGAACAACTGAACTTGGAAATAAATGATTCTGAAGTCCCCCCCCCCCCCCCCCCCCCTCCTCCTCTAATTGTCAGAGGTTGTTCAATTTTTTATCATGGTCTTTTTGTTAAAATGTAATTTCATATATCTTATGATTGGATATGTAATTTTTCTTGTTATGTAATTTTGATAATCTTTTATAACTCTTAGTGGATTGTGTGTCTTCTTAATTTACTCTTGATGTATGTTTTGAATAACTTGACAGACTTTGTTTTGGATTTCCAATTATATGAGTAGAATTGTCACATCTAGTTGGTCTCTTATTTGATCAATATATGTTATGTTCTTATGCATGTTAAAAGTATTTTCACATTACTTTGTATATATATTCTTTGCATTTGGCTATTACCCTTGGATTTTACTAAGATTTGTACTTAGGTTTTACATGTTCTCTTAAATTTAACTTAATGATTTCCCTAAATTGGTTATCTTAGGAATTCATTAGTTATTTTCATTATTTATTGAGTTTATTAGAACATGTTTGGGATTATGTTCATCATATATATATATATATCTTTTGATTGTATATCATGCTCTCTTTTATGGTTGTACATATCTTTAATCGATAATTTTTAAAAGATATTTTTGTTCGTACAATTGCTTTTTTCACTTTTAGATGATATACTACATGACATATTTTCTTACCTCCAAATGGATTATTTGATTAACTTTTCAATAGTTTAGGAATATGAAATGTGCTTCATGAAATGAATTCAATTGTCTTTTAATTATATAAACTTTATGGAAATTTATACTTTGAGAATACTTTATCATATCTTGTTGGACTTTACATTGCACTATACATTAAGTTGATGCAACTTTATAAGAAATTGCATAGATTTTATACATTCTTACAAGAATTCAAAGATTCGAAGACTTGTGAAAGAGTGTCTAACTCCTATTTCTTTATTCATCATTTTATTTTCATGATTGGGATTAGATGGAAAAAAAATTAAATAATATCTTAACAAATGAAGCGAAATGATGTGGTTAGGGCTACATCTTTGATTGGATGATGCTAATTTTGAAAATTGAAAATAGTATCCCATCCTGGCAATGTCTCAAAGATTTAACATCTATCTAAAATTAGGTAATGCCAAAGATATGAGATAACCAAATTTTAACCTAAATTTATAATTTGTGTGGGAAAAGTGATAGTTGGAAATGATCCAAAATAGGGTGTTGGAAATTTCACTTAAGTTAATGATTTCTATTCTTTTTTTAATGATTCATTATGTTAATTGAACTTAAGATGGGACCATTATATTAACGGTATTCATTTTATTTTCATTTTGCAAATTTGTGATATGGTTGGTTTAATGTTCTTGGTTAAAACTCTCATCGTGTTATTAGTCTTTTATGGATAATATTTTCTTCATTGTGAAGATTGAATATAATACTTGACCTTTGGCAGGTGTGATAATAATTATTATACTTTTTGCTTATCAAAAATTGGGTCTCGGTGTTGTTGTCTTAGCGCATTTGTGGTTATTATCCCATGCAAATGCCTTTATTCAAGATAAGTTGATAGAATATCTTTTTGTAAAATTTAAATTGCATCTTATTCTCATTTTATCCATGTAGTATATTTTGCATGCGTCTTAAAAGATTTGTTCAAAATTCATGTTATGATTATTTCTCTTCACTGAGTAGTAAATGTTAATACTTTCTTTTTCTGGTATAGTCTTAATTAGCTTTAGACTTAGTGTTTCTGATTCAAGTTCTTAGAGTATGTTATATTACCTTTGACATTGACATTGATACCACATTTTCATATATGTTGGTATCATAGTTTTTTCATTGGTATCAATATGCTACATCCAAATGTGATTTTGGTCATTCTTTATTTATATCATATTTGATAAGATGTTATGATAAATTTTATATTTTATTTTGGCATACGATATATCCATTGTGGTTTCTAAGCTTTTTTTTACCCATGATCACCTTTCGATGTTTATTTGACATATTTCATGGATATTTTAATTGATGTGACATATCATTTGGTATCTAGAATTATGTTTATGTTTTGATTATTTGGATTGACTGTATAAATTGGTATCTTTAATATCCTATACTCTTTTCTGGTGTACTTTGCATGGTGTTTAGTACCTTTTGAGTGTTGATGCTAAAATCCTGATGATGGTTTATATATTTGGATTATTATATTATTATTGATCATTTGTGCCTTTTATGTGATATCATGTGATTAATGTCCCATATTATATCATGATCATGTTCTTATTGTGATACATGGAATGTTTTCCACACTTTAAAATCATTTTCTCTAATTATGTCGTATACTTATATTCCATGTTCACTCCTTGATTTGATTTTTTAATCTCTTCATCTGTCTTAAGTACGGAGAAGTTTCCTAAAGGAAAAAAATAGTGAATAAAAAGGTAGAATCAATCAATGACAAAAGAAATCTAGTTATATGATCAGAGGAGAGAAAAATTGTTGCCTTAGGTTGTATCTTATGCTATACCATGTTAGGGATTATCGTAATAGGTTATATATATTTTGTCTATACTTATCATAGTTATCATTGTTGGCTTATATATTATTACATTGTGTTCATATCCCATTTAGCCATATATCTCAATTATATTTTATGATATATTTGTTTTAATCCTTTGGGTCAATTTTTTTCATGTCACCTATTGATTCTAATTTGTTTTCCTTTGTCAATTCCGTGATAGAAAAAGGGAGAGGGAGAGAGAGATTTCTTCCTTGTGACAAGAGATGATTGAAAAAGGGGTTGTTTAATTAATGAAAGTATAATCTTATGAAATAAAGTTTACAGATCATATTTTATATAGATATTTGATAAACTTGACATATGTTCTTTAGTGACTATATGAACTGCTCTAATATTATTTTATACATTGCTTCATGTTATTACTTCTATTTCTATGTCCTTTTATTACAAATTAGTATTTTGATAGGTATATTAAGTGTTTGACAGAAATAGGTACAATAGTTCCAAATGATTTTGCATTCCCTGGCGATTCACTCGAGCGCATCTTTCTATCTTTTATGCCTTTGGCCGAGCAAGCCATGTCATAGGCGATCGGTTTGATTCACTTTTTTATAATCTTTATTTTTGTGTGTTTTATCATGGAATAGATAAAGGGGTGTACTTCAAGAGCATGCAAAATATTCAAATTTCATCATAGAATTAAGTTTGTCTTATTCCGTTGATCAAAACACACTTTGTGTCTCTAGTCCAAGTGGTTATTTTAGAAATCTTCGAGTAAACATTTATTCACGGAACTTAATCAACTTCATCCTTGCATCATTCATTTCCAAATCCATCAGAATGCCATTTTAGGATTAGGTAAGTGGTTGACACAACTAAAATAAAATTTTCGTAGATTGGAAAATGTTTTAAAAACGTGTGTGTGCATGTTTTGGACAATTGGAACAAATACACTATGCAAGATACCTTTCATATAGAAAAATTACATGCATACTAACAAGCATTATTATTTGTGTATTTGAAGTATGAGTTTTCTTGTTAGAGAACAAAGATACTTAGGGCATTCTTACAAAATATTTTCAAACTCTTGATTGGAAAAAAAAGGTTCAAATTTTCTGGACAAAAGTGAGACGAGATCGCCATAGTATTGCGGTCTTGACACAGTGTCTTGCTGTAGTGATAGATTTTCACTAGTGCCTTTTGGTCCATGTTCAGAGTATTGGGACAATAGTACAATATTCCTCACTCCAATTTCATCACTGAGATAGTCTCCTTTACTTTAGCAAAATCTTCTCGTCATTACTCCTTATCCACGTCCAAAATTTCCTAGATCATGGAGTGACCTAGATCTCCCAAGTTCGTCATGGAGACACTACTGTGATAACATCATATATGGCATAGAAAGTGAATCTAACCGAAAGATTGAACTGTAAAATGCGAGATTCTCTTTTTTGCCAAATCTTTTTGTTGCATTGGGGATGCAATCTATGTTTGTGGTTGACAATGAGTATATGGGTTTGGATGTTTGTATCCACATGTTCTAAAATAGAAAACTTCGATTTAACTCACTCTATCCTTCCACACAAAAAGAAGGTTAAGAATTTTAGAAAGCTTTACATTGTTTATAGTGCTAAAGAAATCATATTTTTTTAGAGAAAAAACCTTCTTTGTATATTTGAGAGATACGTTATTATCATTATAAGTTTAAATCTTTTGATGTTTGATTACTTATCTTAAGTCTTGAACAAAAATTTAACAAAAATTGTTCTTAAGAAACTTTAAATATTTTTTATATCTCAAAAATACTTCATGAGTTTATTTTGAGTTGCCAAACACTTTATATAGTTCCATCAACTTTTAGGACACTCACATCCTAGGATGTAGATCTTCGTTAGTGGCTTCTCACTTTTTCGATTGGAGCAATAAATAGAATTTTATTGAAACTCTGAAAGAATAATGTTGCTTCAACTTTTAAAAAGAATGTTTTGGCATAAGGCTTCGACGACATTGATCGTTGACCAAAATAGGTCGTGGGTTTTTTGCATTCTCTAGGTATTGGTGCTCTCTACAGAGAATATGGTGGGAAAGTTTTTTTAGTTAGTCTTAGTGTTGAGAGGATGTAAGTCTTTGTAATATAGTTGTAAAACTCTACCATAGTACATTTGGCCTTTTTTCAACTCGAGTTTTTTTTCCTATTGTGGGTTTTTCCTCATACATCTTTGTGTTGTGCTATATTGTTAATCTTTTCTCACATAAATTAAATCACCTAATATTAAAGATAAATTTAATACAACCCATTTGGTAGCTGATCGCCTGAGCGGCATAGGCGTGGAAGGCTTGAGAAATCTCAATGACTATGAGCCCTTAAGAAATATTTAGGTTATATAAACATTAACCATTCAACAAGCAACATGATCAAGATTATGAATATACTAGTTAAGATTGCATGATATAAATCCTATCTCACAAAACATAAGCCTATTAACAATTGATATATATATATATATATATATATATATATACATACACACACACACACACACACACACACACACACACACAATTCAAAGGTTCCAAAAGATCAAAATTTGAGGCATGAGTACCACTATGAATAGGAATCACTTAGGATATAGGATAACGTAGACCTTAGGTGTTTATTGCTTACCCATAATAATAAATTATAGTAAACCATGTCTCTTTATGACATGATATTTTACTTGGGTAATCTTTGTCTATCTCAGTTTCGAGCACACACACTCTCAACTAGATTTTTCTATGCTAGTTTTATTTTATTATGTGACATTTTTTGCCTAGATATAACATTTACCAATGATATGTCTTCTTTCAATTTTTCATCTCAAAAAGGTAAAAAAACTTTAATCCTTGACACTAAGGGGGAGTAAATTTTATTTCTTTTATTTGTACTTTGTGTAAAAAAGGGAGAGTGAATTTTTCATTCAATTAAAAAAAAGTAAGTTGTTTCTCACTTTATATACAAGGTAAAAATATCTATTATAGGGGGGAGTTGTTGTTTTTCTTGGTATTTTCTATACACTGAGAGCATATTTGATAAATTGTGTTATTCACGTGCTTTGTAACTTTATAATATATTGGTATCTTGATATTAGATGATATTGATACTATTTTACTTATTCACATACTTTATCACATGTTTTTATTTTATGTATATCATTGATTCTTTTCTAAACGATTCCCATGAAGGGGGATTTTCTCTTTGTGCATGATACTATATGAATGAAGCTATTTTTTTATTTCATGGGGTTTGAGGCTTTCCATTGATGATTCCATATCCATCCCATGTTTCAGACACAACTTCTTCTTCGTTGTTGATCTTATGGAATTTTGTACATAACCTTACCACCACTCTAACTATATGGCTAGTGAGGTGTGATCCTTGTAGGAGTAATTAAGCATTTTGGGGTTTGGGGGGTTTGTAATAGAATAGCCAGAGAGGGAGATCAAAAATGTAATTTTTGAATTATTATATAAGTTGCATTAATTCATGTGACAAAGAGGTTAAGTCATTGAGTCTATCAAGTCATATAGACTTGATTCGTTATGAGTGAGTCATGTTTATTTGTATAGGATATAATTCGATGAATATTGAAGCTTGAATATCATGCACATCATTCCTTAAAGTCGTTTGTTATTGTACATTAACTTGGAAGTCAATATTGTATCCTTTTATATAATTGTGAATTGTATAAGATTAAACACATACATCAAGA
The DNA here is from genome assembly GCA_949130495.1 of Sambucus nigra. Classification (NCBI taxonomy): domain Eukaryota; kingdom Viridiplantae; phylum Streptophyta; class Magnoliopsida; order Dipsacales; family Adoxaceae; genus Sambucus; species Sambucus nigra. The sequence goes on along the minus strand of OX422208.1, from coordinate 459,029,877 downwards.
TTTGTTTTCTAAATTTTCTCACTTTTGATTTTTAAATGTCTGAGGTTTTGAAAAATGATGAAAAGGTGGTCTAAAAAATAGCCTCAGAGATTTTAAAATGTTTGTATAACTATTTTAGATTTTTTCCCATGATTTGAATAGTTAAAGAATTTGTGAAAAATCTAATTGACTTTAACTTCTTGTACGACTCAGTATATTGAGCCCGTGCACACGGTCTTCAACATGATTTCACACTGTCTGGAATCGTGCACATGACCACATCGAACAGTGCGCACGATGGACCTAGATTGTGAAATTTTCCTATCTAAAGGCCAATTTCCTTCCTTTGATGATCTGACTTTTAGACAATTTAAATGCTCTTCTAAGAGATTTTCGAAGTTCATAACTCTTCTTTCTCTCTTATATTTATAATCTCATTTGATCTTTCGGTAAATTTTGATACTTTCATTTATGTTCGATACGAAGTACTTTTTAGATAATTTAGAGTGGATTTAATTATATCTATACACTAGTATTCATGAATTCATTACACATTTGTTCAATTGCTTTGATCAACCACTCCGCGATTTAAAATTGGAGGAATTTCATTCTATTGTAAATATTTATGTATGGCATTATTCCAATGAACACAATGGATATCTTCATACATTTTATGGATCTTGTTACTGATTCTTATTAACTATGGGAGATAATTTAAAGGTTCATAGGTAACCACCTGATACGAATTTTGTGAGAGGCACCTTATTTTCTAGTATAAATGAGAATTGGAGTGCATCGAGGTTTTTACTCTACGTGGGGTTTTTTCCTTATAAATTGTGTTTTATTCTATATTTTTTATATGTTTTGAATTGTTCTTTAGACAATTGATTACACACGTTACATAGATATAATTTGTTTCTTGTGATTTGTCCTAAAATTGTATTAAGTGTTTTAAATCCAGGTTTCATCTCTAGATTCACTAAATCTATTATTTTATGAATTTTTAAAGGTTTTTAAAAAGGGTTTTATAAAATTAATTGGGGTTAGTTTTAAAAGTGAGAACAATTTTTCCCAACTGCGAAAAATTGACCTATGATGTTTTCAAACATATTCATCCCATCCCTCAAAGTTTATTTACGTTTACTAGATCATATCACCAAACCTTCACACAATTTTGGCATTATTGATACGTGGTTGCAAGGCTATGAGCGCTAATATTGGTATTTTCTTAGACATGTTAATTCAACAATTGAAAGAGGTGTGGGTTGAGGGAGTTTGAGGGTCATAAGGGTGAAGAGTTGACACTTAAAGTAATGTTGTTATAGGGGATCTATGACTTTCCAGCCCATGGAACTTGGTCTAGTTGCAATGTTAATGGTCATTATGGATGTCCCATTTATGTAAAATAAATTGAATCTACTTTGATAAACTATCATAAGAAGATATTTATCTTTTGCGTCATAGATTTTTGTAGAATAGTCACTATTTTAAGAAGGATAAATCCAATTTTTTACCTACTAGTCATGAATGTAAGATGTAACTGATTCATCTTTTTGATTACCAAATTCAGGTGAATGCGAAGCTTGCGAGTTTGGCGAATAAGTTTGAAGTAAAACCCCAAGTTTGCAAGACATAAGCAAAAATCTAGGGATGATCTGAAAGATCCAAGAAAAATAAGACCATGGTTAAGAAGTTCAATGTTATTTTACCTATTTATTGGAAAGAAAACCTTTTGAGGCGTCTAATTGATTTGCTATAAATGGAGAATAATTTTTTGGAACATCTCATATGAACATGTTTAGGTGTATCTCATTCAAAAGATTGAGAGAAGGAGTTCCATAATGAAAATTAAAAAAGTTATGTGGTTAAAATTTGATCCTACAATAGGAAAACAATTCATTTCCACCCGTCCTTTCACTTTGAATACTATTGACAAAGAGTTACTCCTTAACATGTTGTTAAACTTGAAGACTCTCGTTGATTATTTTGGTGATTTTCACAGGGTTGTAAATATAAATAAAATGATTTGAAATTGTGAAAGTATCATGACTGGCTCATGATTATGCAATTGGCTCCTATGTTTTTCAGGCATTGATTTTCTATGAACAAAAATCTTTACATGGAAAATTGTGCATATTAGCATGTGCCTTACATTACTGTATGCAAATGTTGCAAAAATAAAACACATTGCGAATGCGAAAGAACCTCTAACAAATGTAGCATGTGTATTAAAGATAGATATTCTTCCATCATTATTTGATAATAGTGTCCACATATTTATGCATATATATTATGAGGTGTTGTTATGTGGACTTGTTAGGTATTACTGGATATATCTTTTTCAGCATTTGATGAAAACCTTCAAAGATAATGTTAAGAATACACGATAATTGGAGGGTAACTTATGAAATAATATATAATAGAAGAATCATCATTATATACTCGTGAATATATGTCATAACAAGGGACTACAAGGTTCAATCCTCATGGAGAAAAATTGGTCGAGAAAGTTGATGAGTTTAAGGATGAAGTCTTTATTGGTAACCCTAAAGATGTGAGCCTAAAAAATGTGCAATTCAAGTAAGAAGCTTGTTATGTTTTTGAAAGACAAGATGAAGTTGAAGATTGGAGAGAGTAAGAACCTACATATATAGCATCCTTTTGTTTATTTATATTTATTATTTATGTTTTTGTCTAATTTCTACAAGTTCGCGAACACGTATAGGAACTATGAGAGTGAAGTTTCTCAAAACCATAAACAAAAAGTTCCGACGGACACGTTGGATGATTTTAAGGTATTGTATCAAAAGAGGTAATTTTCACCTTATTTGTTGCGGTTACTTATGCAAGTGTTTTAAAACATAATATTATACAAATCCATTAATAAATCTATCATTTAAAAGAGATGATGTTTTTTCATGGATTGCGCGCCCAGCCAATGGTCAGAGTTCTTATGAAAGAGAATTTAAAAAATTATCTTCAAATGATTTTAATTTATTCCCCTACCCATGTGATGAAAAACTATTGACGTAAAACTGTGCAATTTCAATTTCTTCCTTCAATTCTTGTAAGGATAGGGAAATTGATAAAAATTCAAATGATATGGTGTTGACTTATTATAGGATTGCCCATCCAATCTTAGAAATATATTACATATATTTTAAACAAATAATTTTCTACTGTGACTAGGTGAAAGTGGCAGAGACTACAATTTGTTACATACAATTAGTTAAGTGCAACTTTATCATATATTTGCACAAATGAAAATATACTTTCAATGTTTCTTTTTAGACAATCCTTCATGTGTGCTAAATACTAATGTTCTTAGGTGCCAAACTCTCATTTTTAATAGACTCTAATGTTATGTATATACGACATTTTACAAGTCATTGTTAGATGCGAAAACCTTGCTTATTATATTGATGTTACCTACGGGGTTCATTATTATTTTTTATAAGATAAGATTTAGTCCTTCGGATGCAAACATAGATTATAATGAGACTTCATATGCTTAGAGGAGACCAAGGTACATAGGCAGTTTGTAGAGAGTGCATTCTTTCTATAATGAAATTAAGATAATGGTTCCCCCAAACTTATATAAATACTATGTCCAACATCATAGCATTAAGTATGAATAAATTTGATGGTTTACTAATTTTAATATTATTATTTTTGGATGGATGAATTAATTAGTTCTACAATCAAATTATCTAATAGGTTTGAAACATGTACACGAATATTTTTTGAAACGAACAAATCAAAATTATTTTTTAAATAAATTCATTACAGTTCACGGTCATCACCCATGATAATAATAATGTTTTGTAGACATGACATGGGACCTGGTCATAAACCATGACATGATAAGGTCTTAGTTCATGGTCTTGACAAGCAAATATATTGGGTCACGACCTCGGTCATGGGTTTTGGACATAACCAATGATAATGTTGTCACGGTCAATGTCACATGTCGAGACCGTGAATTATGGATTAATTGGTCATGATCACCAACCATGTCCATTTCCTAAAATTGAGGTTTGTGTTAGGTCGGTGAATAGTATCTAGGATCATGACCTATAAAATGGTTGCACTAAATTTTATCATAGGCCTAGACCATGAGAAAATGTGTTTGTCACAGGCATGGACCATGATAATTTCAGGGTTTCTTATGTAGTGTCTCATAAGGATATTATTGGATTGTCGTGATGCATGTCAAATAATGCCTTAATTTCTAGTAATTTCCTAATTTCAAAAAATGACTCCCCATGTTTTTTACACTATGACCTCTCCATGGCCTTTCTCAACATGTGTAATAAACATTTTAGGGAAACTAACTCCCAAAGTATCTAATGGGCATGAATTTATCATTTCTATAATTAACTGCTTCACCAAGTGGGTTAAAGTAGAATCATACGCGGTCAAAAATGATAAGAAAGCATCCAAGTTCATTTGCAACAATATTATTTTCCACTATAGAATCATATTCGACAATGGCTTACACTTTGAAGAAGATGTTATAAAGGTAATCGAAGACAATGGTATCTAACAACATAAGTTCACACAGTAAAGCACAAACAAGAGGAGTCATTAAAGCAGAAAAAAAGATGAAAATCTATCGTCAACAAAAGGACAAATATCTACAGATATTCGAAAGACAAAAATCCATATGTATGTTGGGGTTATAAAATGTCGGTTTGAACTCCCATTAGGGCTGTACCATTTTCTCTAGCATGCGACATGGAAGTTGTTTTGCCTATGTAACTCGAGGTTTACTTCCTACGCAATTTGCCTTATAATATAATAAAAAACTTTGACTGGTTATGGAAGCATTATGAAGAATTAGTTCAACTAGACGAAACATGGGTCAAGGAACTCTATCACATTCGAGGCTATCATCGACACACCACGTGCTCATTCAATAATAAAGTCAAAGATCGCAAAATGAGAGAAGGTGATCTCTCCGTGGAAGATATATTTGAACCAATTTGGGACCCTTGGGAAACTTTCAAGCCTAATTGGAATGGATTTTATCCTATTAACAAGGTCATCTGAAGCGGTGTCTCAATGTTAGCTGATCTTGACGGTCCATAATTGCCCCGACCCATTAATATAAATAACGTCAAGAAATTTTACCCTAAAGATTATATTATATCTTCCTCTTTATCTCTTATTTTAAAAAAAATATATCCTTCCTCTATGGAATAAATACATTGGACTTTATCCACTTACAAGAAAAATTCCCCAAAAAATAGAAAAACCCTTATCCCCAGAGAGGTACGTATGTAAGCCATAAAGTGACTTTAGGTTCAGTGTTTTTCTTCTATCCCCCCAACCCCATGAGGGTATTGCATATACATTTTCTCATCGTTTAACATGAGAAGAAAGTTTTTTATTGCATCAATGGTTAATATATAAAAAATCAAATACATAACTTATTTTAATAAGGCACAACACAAATTATATGTGAGACCCCGTAAAATTCAAGAATAGATTTATCTGGTTACTTACAAACTCGTGGGAATCAAACAATTGAATATCATTCTAAGAATTATTGTTATAAAACTAAATTCATAAAATAAATAACCAAAACCTAGAATAGCTGAGCCATATAATTCTGATACCGAACCCACCAACACTACTAGTGCTGTCCCGTATCTACAATTGTATCATTGTAAATACAACTATTGAAATAATATCAGGGCGTAGGTGACACAACTGCCTATTTCCTGGAAAATTAGGAGACATTAATAGTAAGTCTATGTACCATGATAATGTAATTAAATTTGCGTCACAACATAACTACACACTTTTTTTAAACTTTTAGTTACTTTTACGTTAACCGGCCCAAACAACCCCAAAAATCACATGCGTTTACACCCAAGCCCACAAGTTTTGCCATGATTAAGTCTTAATCATCGTTATAGTTATTTTTGTACCGTTTCCATTTTTTCATTTATGCGTCACAATTATATAATGTTTTAGGGAAAAGTAGTGCTTACATTTACTTACACATAATACAAGCATGGGAATTCACTAATTAATCACCTTATATATCCCAACTATATAATATTTCAATAGAAGTATTCACTACATCTATATCCATATAATACAGGCACGATCCAATACTCATACCACAAATAAGGGACCTTCTCAAAGACACTCATAACGAAGTCATACCCTACCACCTTCCGGGATCACTCATGTGTACTAGGTATAATTATAGGTTATCCTACACCTATAACCATTAAATCACATGAAAAAGGAAAACCACTACACCTTCACACTAGTCATATAACCCCATACCCAAAGTTATGTGAAAGGATGATCCCAAGCATCTTACTCTAGACACAGTGGGAATTTTAGCACATTGTATTCGGGGTAATAATAACCAAGGTAAACCCGTCTAACACAATCATCGTAACTCAATTAAGGTAAACTCATATTTTGCATCAGGGTACAAATGCAATCATCGCCGCTCATGTCATATATGGATATCCCATTTAGTATTTATCCCACGATTATACATGCTTGGTATATTTCACATAGTATAGAGAACTAGTAATCCTACATATTTAAGGGTTACTAGTCTAATTTCTTGTCTTATTTCTAAATTAACCTCTTTTAAATAAAGATAAATATTTCATAAAAGATGATTTGATCTCCCTATTTGAACGATGATACATATATCATTTGAAGGAGTCCCTAATCTTGTTCGAAGAAGAATCCAACTATTTTCGAATGAGGACACAATCTCATTGGAACGAGATTGTTTAAGAACTTCATCTGTTCCTAGGAAATTCTCCATTTTTAATCATAAAACCTCCTTTCTAACCCTATAAAAATATCTAAACTTCAATATATAGATGTATAGTAGTCCCGAATATAATTTTGACCAATTTATATATTGCTTTTAGATTAACCTAAAACATATTTAAGACATCAATCCCAATTCTCATCTCAAGGACACTAAAAACGATATGATCCCAATATAAATCGATTACAGTTTAATCCACGAAATTAACAAATGATATCTAATTATCAAACCTGTAACATCACAACCATATCATGATTTAACAATTTATATCCTAAATCTCGATGAATCCAACAAATTTAAAACTATTCTAAGAATGTGCATTATAATTTAATTACCTAATTGAGAGTTCTACTCTTTGATAATTAATTTGTCTGTTTCAAATTATACTAATTCTTGGTTAAGAATACAATGAGTAATCACACGATGACATAGCCAAAATTATAATATTATACTAAACACATAAATGTACACATATATAATTTATTTTATTTCCTTTAAATTATGGGTTATTACATTGTAAGAGTATACCATACTCGTTATGCCAACACTTAAGATAAATTATCTTATTTTGGTTTCCAAAACTCTTTTTGTCCAAGAATTATCCAAAAGATTCATTAACTTTCAAGACATAGAAATTGACTTCTTTCTCCTTGATATCAAATTAATCTTGTGGACTTAGTGATCATGGTTTCTAAAATTCAAATTCTTCATATCTTTTTATAAAAAATGATGTGTTATTTTGTGATTTTTTCGTCTCCAAGTGTCATAGTAGTTTTTGTCTATGAAAATTTATGTTTTAAAAATTCCCGTTTGTCATCCCAGAGTACTTCTAAATAGTGATGGTAAACCTTCATTGGCTGTAAGTTGCCTTATGTTTTTTGCAAATTGTAGGGGTTGTTCTTTCAACTTCCTTTCATGAATGATTCTTTGTAGAGAGGTAATATTCACTCTAGAGATAGTTTTTCAAGAGTCAAAGCTAAGGTTCTTCTATCTCGTAGAAACTATATGGTAGATCACGCGATCTTCCTTCATCGATGGTTCAGTACAATGAATGGTTGTGTGCTCCAGTAATAGTTTTTTACTAGTCGGGACTATGGTTGTTTATATCATAAAAATTATGTGGCGTATCATGCGACCTACTTCGCAAATGGTTTGCGGATATGAAGCATCAGTGAACGATCGCATGCAAATCACCTTTTTTAACACTTAAAATATCTTTTCCAAGATATTTCCAAAAGTTACTTATGAACTTATGGGATGATTTTTCTTCTCTTTCCTTATCTACCAAGTCAAGTGGGATCATGTCTCTAAGGTTATATACTCCATCAACCTTTTAGATTAAACCATTTATAAATTTTGTCACATATGACGTTAGGGTGTACCCGTTGTTTTTAACATTGATTATAATTAAAATGAAAAAAATTAAACTAGTGTTATTATGTTATGGACCCTTTTTAAGACTCGAGAAGAGAGGTAATGCCATTGTGTTATGCAGTGGGAACCATTGGTGAGGTTCGTTATGAGATACCTATGGAACACAAGATTACTTGACTCCTGTTACGTTATTTCCCCCAAAGCCCAGTGATCGGTTGGATTATTGACCCAAGACATTGTTAGACACCTTATTCAGTTTTTCTCGCATGCTCGATTTAAGCCTAAGCCTAAGTATTACATGCGCGGGGGAGGAGGTTATTAGTTTTTTTATAGTCTCCAGGTTGTTCTGTATTAAAAAAGGTTTAAATTATCCAATTCAAGATAATACAAAAGTAGGTATAGGCCTAAATATGGTCCAAACATTCTTATTATAGGGGTCGAGTACCGGGTTAAAAATGGGGTAGGTGTTAGGCACCCCACTTATTATATATGCTTCCTTATCTATATACTTATTATCACTGTTTACATTATATGAGTACTTTTTAGTTTATTTTAGAACATTCTGAGACACATTAATTTGAGAATACCTTAAAAAATAAATGTATGCTTATGTACAGAAATGATGTTATTGAGAGTTATAGGAATGTCACTTAATTGGTGTGGGTACACAAGAGTGCTTGTGTGTAAATATATATACGGGTGGGCGTTAATATATATATATATATATATATATATATATATATATATATATATATATATATATGTGTGTGTGTGTGTGTGTGTGTGTGTGTGTGTGTGTGTGTGTGTGTGTGTGTGTGTGTGAATGCTCAAATTGGGTAATGGGAGGTCATTAAAGGTTTTAATGCACGAGGGACTGCGGCTTGAGATAGTTCAATTTCTCGTTTAAGTAGTAAGAGGGGTATAAATTTTAATGGGAGATATGAATGCATCTCTATTGTGATAACATATCGATATATATTCTAGGCTTGTGATAATGAGTAGAACTTGATATTTCTCCTACGTACCCGTGTAAACACAAGATCAAAGCCTATGTGTGTTGGTTAAATGCATATTCAAACATGATGTGCGTGCAGGTGTGAAGTCATGGCATGGTAGGCGGAGAAGCTATTTGTGGGACAGAGCATAGCTTCAGTGGAGGTTCATATTTGTAGTGGACTTAAACACACAGAAAAATGCATAACTTCTTATGACTATCGAGAGGTCACTAATAGGAAGGTAAATTCGTTAATTCTAGTTTGGAGGTGTAACGGTATGGATTTAATGTTCTAGAAATCATTCGTTACCTCTAGATATAGAGAGGTAGTATTTATCATTGGAGTGGAATTTTAGCCAGCGAAAGAGATCTTTGTATCCCTCATTGACATGACTAAATTCCTAAAGGTGTCGCAGGCCTTTATTTGGTTTGAGGTGATGGAGAAAGGGAGTTTGGACTATATATGGAGGCATCCCTAAGAATTAATATAATTAGATACATAGTACGAGGGTTGGGTTCACGCATTTTGTTCGGTATAGATCTTATGTACCAAAGAAGACTTGGGATTAGAGCCAACATAATTCTGATAAACACGACATATACATGGGTGTAGGCGTTGAAAAACTACGTATAAAATATGCATCATTCCGGTAATTATGGAGACTAGTCCTTAATGTAGAACTTACATTATTAGTTGGAGTGATATGTTCATATGTTAAAAATACATTGATAAAAGGTCGTTGTTTGACCAATATTGCAAGAAAACATATATTTAGAGATGTAGTCATGGAGATGGCTTTTTCGCTTGAAGAAGTGGCGAGAGTAATTCGATTTTACATTGGTTTTAGCAAATATTCAGAATGAATCGGCTCACTAACACTTTCTTAAGAACGTTTTTTAAAAGTATGTTTTCATGCTGTATTTAGTTGTATCATTTTATTATAATTTATTTAACTTACGAGTGTGTCATTTCAGTTCAAGAAACAATGGTGTTGGGTAAAAAATAGGCTTTAAAATATAAACATTGTAATGTTCATACCTAGTCCCCTAATGGAGGTTGGACTAAGTGATTTAAATATATATGGATAAATTATATCACAGTATATAGATATGGAATATTGATCCAAGATTTTTTCAGAGTTTCTTACCCTTGTAGATTAAGCAGAATTTATTCAGGGGAGTGCCCCTTTGTTGTCTCACCGTCCACTAGAGTGGAGCATTTTTTGGAAGTGCTACCTATCATGGAGAGTGCCTAGAGAATTGCCTCTCTTTCTTGGGAGGTAGCATCTTTTCATAAGTAAAAGCTTCACTCAGGATTTTTCAGAAAGAACTCACGATTTATAGATGCTTGGGGTTGAAGAGAGTTTGAAAATAGAATCAATGTTGGGATTTAGGATGCCTTTGAATGTTTGTGGGGACCCATTTCTATAGGGCCCAATTGAGATACCTTGACCATTTTGTCAGAGGCAGTTAAAGGTTAAGACACATTTACGGTGGATAGGGGTAGGTGCATGTGTATGGCTGTGGTGAAAGTGAAAATATTTGGTAATCATTGTTGCTTAATTTTTAACATTTTGATTAAAGAACATTAAGCATTCAGTGTAAGGGGGAATGACCTTTAACTGTTCGATAAAAGGCTTCCCCATGAGTAATTCTCGTCCTTTGAAGCTTTTTGTGAATTTGGACCCATGCAAATTTATTCATGATGTTTTTAATCCCATTACTTTTGGTTGGCTTCCAACCATCAACCCTTGAGATTTTAGAGGGTGTTGATTGGGGGGGGGGGGGGGGGACCCAAACCCCGATTGCCAATCGGGTAGTACACAAAGGCGTTCGACTAGATGGTGCACGTGCGAACACTCCTCATCGAAATTGGGATGAAAAAAAATAAGTTTGCCACTTTTTAGCATGCATGTATGGGTTTTAAGGGATAGAAAACTTGGGAGAGGGAAATGAGATTTTTTTAAATATAGTGGGCGTTTAACTATTTGGCTAAATGGTCCCTTTAACTCTTTGGCTAAACTGCCCCCAACCTTTTTAGCATTCTATTAAAGGGATTATAATCGTTTAATTGTTTGGTTATAGTCTTCCTCATCTAAAAGGTATAAGAACATCGCCTTTTGGCCAGTTCCTTCATCTTGCTCAACGTATCTTCTTTTTGTCTCTCGTTTCTCTTTCCCTAAATATGATTTTTGCACTCATTTGGGTGTTATTTCTTAGGTTTTCTTTGATTTCTATACACTATGGATCCTCGGGATATCATTGTGGTATATGATGTGGAGATTAAAAATAAGGGGGTTTCTATGGAGGGTGGCATGGCATGCGGGCCAACGGAGTTAGAGCTATGACCAACAATGTTCGTTATGGGTACCACGAGGCCCCAAGGCATGGCTCCATATGCCGATGTCTGGAATGGGGTGATCAGGCACGATGAGTCTGCGGTGCCTACAGCTCGAGTAAAAATGGAAAAAAATAATAAAAATAATAGTAATAATAATAATAATCATAATCATAATAATAATAATAATAATAGTAATAATAATAATAATAATAATAATAATAATAATAATAATAATAATAATAATAATAATAATAATAATAATAATAATAATAATAATAATAATAATAATAATAATAATAATAATAATAATAATAATAATAATAATAATAATAATAAGGCAACCTAAAAATCGAAAAATAGATAGGATAAAAATAACGAAAGACTGAACCAATCCAAAATATAAAATATGGTAATAAAATAAAGTAAAAGGAACATAAGTTGAAGTAGGGAAATAACTTATATTAGGGTATGATGAAGACAGACTAGACTCAAGCGTCATGTGCGTACATTTTAAATGAAAATAATATGGGAGAAAGCTCATGTGGGTTTAAGATCACCTCATGACTAATTAATCTTATTAGTTATCAAGAACCAGAGATATTTATCTTAAAGGTGATCATGTGGTAATTTAAACATGAATACGGAGAAAGATTTGGGGGGTTTAAGATCACCTTACGACTGATTAACCTTCCTAGTTATAGGGAATCGAAAATAGGTATCTTACGTGTGAACATATTTTAATTCAAATACCGAGAGGGAGAAATCCATGGGGAGTTTAGGATCACAACTTATTAACCTTCCTGATTAGCGGTAATTTAAGGTAAGTAGCTTAAGCATGAACACATGTTAATTCAAACATTAAGAGGGATAAAGATTTAGGGGGTTAGGATCACCTCATGGATAATTACCATTTCTGGTTAAAAGGATAGGTAGATCAAGTGTGAACATATGATAATTCAAACACCGAGAGGGAGATCCGGGGTGGGGTGGATCACCACACGACTAATTACCCTTCTTGATTAGAGGAAATCGAACTTGTGTAGCTTAAGTCAGAACATACGATAATTCAAACACCGATAGGATGAAAGCTAGAGTGAGTTATGATCACTTCATAGCTAATTAACCTTCCTAGCTAGCGAGAACCGAAGATAGGTATCTTAAATGTGAACATGAGATAATTCAAACACTGAGATGAAGAAATCTCCTGGAATTTTTGGATCATCTCACGATTGATTAACCTTTCTGGTTAGCTGAAAATGAAGACAGGTAGCATGAGTGTGGACATATAGTAATTCAAACATCGAGAAGAAGGAAGCTCGGGGCCTTTTGGATCATCTAGGGACTAATTTACATTCCTAGTTAGTGGGAACCAAATATAAATATCTTAAGAATGAACTTAAGGTAATTCATCCATCAAGATGGAGAAATCTCCGGGTGGTAGGATCACTTCATGACTGATGAACCTTCATGGTTAGTGGGAACTGAATATAGGTATCTTAATTATGAACATACATTAATTCAAACACCGAGAGGGAGAAAATTGAGGGGATTTAGGTTCAACTCATGAATAATTAACCTTACTCGTTAGTAGGAATCAATGATATGTATCTTAAGTGTGAACATTTGATAATTTCAAAACAAATAAGAAGAGAGATCTAGGGGGTTTATGATCATCTCATGGCTGATTAACCTTTGTTATTGGTGGGAACCGAAGATAAGAAGCTTAAGTGTGAACATAAGGTAACTCAAACATCCAGAGGGATAAAGCTCTGAGTGGTTTAGGATCACCTCACGACCAATTATCCTTCCTAGTTAATGGGAACCAAGGATAGGTATCTTAATTGTGAACGTATGGTAATTCAAAAACCAAGAGGGAGAAAGATCTGGGGGTTTATGATCACCTCACGATTGATTAACCTTCCTGGTTAGTAAGAACTAAAAATAGGTAGCTTTAGTGTAAACATACGATAATTTAGACATGGAAAAGGAGAAAGCTCCAGGGGTTAGGATCACATCAAGACTAATTAACATTCGTGGTTAGAGAGAGTTGAATATATATAGCTTAAATATGAACATGTGGTGATTCAAAAATTTAGAGGGTGAAATTTACGAGGGGTTTGGGATCATCTCACGACAGATTAACCTTCCTACTTAATGAAACTGAAAATAATTATCTTAAGTGTGAACATATTGTAATTCAAAATTTGAGAGGGTGAAATATCCTGGGGGTTTAAGATCACCTCATGATTGATTAACCTTCTTAATTAGTAAGAACCAAAGGTAGGTAGATCAAGTAAGAACATACGGTGATTAAAACATCTAAAGAAAGAATGATCTAAGGGTTTAGTATCACCTTATGACTGATTAACCTTCCCGGTTAGTGAGAACCCAAGATAGGTATCTTAAGTGGGAAAATATGGTAATTTAAACACCGAGAGGGTCAATGCTCTGGGTGGTTTGGGATCACCTCACGACTGATTAACTACCTTCTTAGCGGGAACTGAAGATAGGTATCTTTATTATGAAAATATGATAATTCAAACACCAAGATGGATAAACCTCCTAGGGGTTTTGGATCACCTCATGATTGATTGACTTTTCGATTTAGAGAGAACCAAAGATAGGTAGCTAAAGCATGAACATATGGTAATTCAAACACTGAGAGGGTGAAAGTTTCAGTGGTAGGTTCACCTCAAGACTGATTAACCTTCCTGGTTAGCGAAAACCAAAGACACGCAGCTTAAGTATGAATATAAAAAAAATTCAAACACCCAAAGGGAGAAAGATTCGAGTGGTTAAGGATGACCTCCTAACTAATTAACCTGCCTGGTTAGCTTGAACCAAAAATAGGTAGCTTAAGTGTGAAAATATAGTAATTCAATCACTAAGAGAAAGAAATATTTTTCGGGTTTAGGATCACTGACGATTGATTCACCTTCTTAGTTAGAGTCAATCAAAGATACGTAGCTTATGTTTAAACATATGGTAATTAAAACAACAAAAGGGATAAATATCTAGGAGACTTAGGATCACCTCAAGACTGATTAACCTTATTTTCTTTTGTTTGCTTTGTTATCTTTCCAGTCTTATAATACTGATTATTTCCTTAATTTGTTGTTTTTAAGGAGGAGAGAGTTTCAGTACCCAGCCTCTAAAAGGTAATGACCATTTGGTCCTTGCTATACCAGGAGTTGTCCTGCTCGATATTATTTTTTGGCACTACAAATGGTTTTATGGAACAGACAGTGACTCGGGTGTCTCGCTCACTCTCTCACTCCCATGAAAACACACGTCCGCCAGTTATCTATATGCATGCCTCCTTCCCCATGAACCATCTGCCAGTTGTCTGTATATAGGATAAATAGTGCAATGTTATACTTATTTACATGATAAATACTACCATGTATATGTATAAATAGAGCAACCTCAACTCTTTTATTATAATGTTAGTGATATATATATATATATATATATATATATATATATATATATATATATATATATATATATATATATATATATATATATAGAGAGAGAGAGAGAGAGAGGTTCAAAAGTAGACATAAAAGATGAACATTTTTATAAACCTTAACAAAAAACACTTAACACTCAATCAATTTGAATTCCTATATTGTAATTGGTCCACGCCAGCGTCAATGTACACGCATGCATTAGTAAAGACCTGTGCCATACGTGCGTCCATTACCGCTGGAGCGGACCAATTACAACATAGGAATTAAAATTGAATGGGTGTTAGGTGTTTTTTGTTAAGTTTCATTAAAATGTTTATCTTTTATGTTCACTTTTGAACCTCTCCATATATATATATAATAAGTTACAAGTGTGTTTTTACTGTTTCATAAGTTTATAAGATAATTAAGGGTGGGGATGAAGCCACGATGAAGCCAACTTAGGAGATTGATGACAATCTAAGGGTTCACGATGAAAGTTAAAATTTAAGATTGACATGGCATTTTCATAACTTACATGTTAAATTTGGATAGGTGTCAACTGATGGCTCAGACCTCGAGCCATGTGCCCTTACCCCCTTACCTCGAGCCATGAAATCTGCAAACTCATTTCTTACTCCACCGCTCACAACAATTCATCATAAGCTATTTTTTTACACAAGAATACATTAGAGCAATAACCATTGTTCACTCTACCACGTTTGTGTATGTTTCAGGGTTTGATTAGTTTACCTTTGTTTCAAGATTTGTTCCAGTACCTTGATAACTGGATCAATATCCATTTCTCACTCTACAAAGGTTTCGGCACCACGGTTGTTGAAAACACAAATTTGTATACCATATGATATTCTTTTCTAAAAACATTAAATTTAACAAACTTTGGTTCGAGGGGAATGCAGTGGCTGGTACTCATTCATTTTTTTTCTGATTTCGGATGATGGCAGATATCCGGTGATGGCAAATGACCGGTGATGACAGGTAGTGGTACTCATTCATTTTTTTTTCTGATTTTGGTTTATGACAGATATCGTTTGGTGTTTTACTCTGCAGAAAAAGATGATATTAATGGTTATTATACGTGTCATCACCGGTATTAATCTGAGATTTGGTACAAAGATATCTGTACAACGATAGTCTGAGATTTGGTAAAAAAAAATAAAGAACATAGTGTATCGAAGTGGTACATAGATATCTGAGATTTCGACAAAACATAGTATAATCGTTAATAACATCTAAAGTTTGGGTATTTGGAAAATGTATATTCGTTGATAGCATCTAAATTTTGGACGTTTGGAAAAAATATAAGTGGTCCTATTTTTATCAAAGAAGATTCCCCTTCTCACCATTATTATATCTTTCAAATTTCAAAATTTGACTTCATTTCTCTCTCTCTCTCTCTCTCCCTCTCTCTCTCTCTCTCTCTCTCTCTCTCTCTCCGTCACACACACACACACACAATGTGCCGACCTCTCCTCTGCCAATCTTTCCCGTAACCCGTCAGATTAGATATGTATAGGTATGTGTGAATTTTGGAGTTTTATGTAATTTAGTTCAAATTCTACCTTCTTATTTGAAACATCCATGGAGTCATTACTTTCATCTCTCACTATATATTTTGCCAAAAAAAAACTAACGTCCGGGGATTAGATCAGATGTACTTGCTTTTAGAATTAAGGTTTTTTTCACATTTGGGTTTTTTTGGAAGTAAAAGATTTCAGTAGAAATAATTTTTTAATAATTCCACGAATCTTAAAAAAAAAAACCTTCACATTTGGTGTTTTACAATGAATACTATAAGTAATTTTTTTTCACACTCATTTGTGGTTTAGATATACCAATTTTATGAGGTTTAAATATGAAATAATTTATAAAGACACATCTTAATGAGGGTTGAAGATGAGTTTATTAATAGTAGATCCAAACCACACTCATCTCTCTTTCTTATCTCTCACCGTGTGTGTGAGTGTTGACAACAGTTGAAGCTCATTTTTTTGTTTTCTATCACACTCATGGCTTTATAATTATTAGCAACCTTTTCTGTTTTCTATCAGAGGACTCTTTGCAGACTATGGACAACAAATATACTAGAACATGAAAGATGACCTCAATTGACGTCTTTGTTACTTTATTTTTCAATGTAACAATAATAGACGCCGGATTAGATATTTTTAGCATTTTTGTGCTAAAGTTCCAATAATGATTTGTTGTGTACTCATACATGGAGGCTTATATTTGAATATTGTTAAATCGATACGGTTTGTATGAAGTCCATGATGGACTATTAGTATTATTAATATTATTTTTGAGTATTTTTTTATTTCTTAAATAGGGTAGTTCTATAAACAAAAGAAAATTTACCCCAAATTCTTAAATTGTTTACACTGTTGTAAAAAAAAAATTCACTTAAATTTTGTATATTTATTTTAAAATGTTTTGTCGGGGAACGATATATAGATGTTTTGTTGGTGAAAGATATTTTTGCCGTTTTTGTGATTATTAACTTTTGAAATTTTCACCGTTTCACGATTACGTATTTTAAAAAATTTCGCCGTGCCTTCAGGGACGAGTATCCACTAATATATATATATATATATATATATATAAGGGATACATATACACATAAGAACAAAAGTGTCTCGTCTTTTTTTAGACATTTCTTTTCACGAGAGACCATTTTTATCTTGTTTGGAGAGTTATGTGTCCGTATTGACATTGAGCGTGAGGGAAGGAAGTTCCCTTTAACATTTTATGTGTTGCCAAGAGCCTTTTGGTATCTGTTTGGGATTAAAGAGTCAATCTTTAGCCAAGATAGGGGGACATTTGTGTGGAGCCCTTCGTGAGTTTGTCTATCGAGATTTTTGTCGAGAGATGTGGGATGATTTGAGGATGGTTTTGTTTGGTGTTTATTTCTCTAAAAAAATGTTACAAAGTAGAGTGATTTATCACTAGGATTCTCTAAACTTTTTAAGATGTTCGTAGTATCATCCTTTGTGTGTTATTTCATAAATGAGGATAACTCTATGGAGTTTTAAAATTCCTTAGGAAACCCTAATGTTTAGATTATTTAGACCAAAGTGACTCTTTTAGAGTAATGGCACAATGACCATAAATATGGTTTTCCTTATAAGAAAGGGTTTTTTAGTCTTTGTTTAGATCGAACTTGAAGTTATAGCTCAGGTTGCCTACGTATCTCTAATTTAAAGAAAATGGTGTGTTTTTATTTTAGTGTCTACAATACTAATATGATTGATTATCATCTATAGCTAGTTCTCTTGAAAATGAAACGTTGAGGACGTAAAGTTTTCTAGCTGACTTCAAATGAGTGGTTGGTGGCTCAAGGGGACATTTTTATGTAGGGCTAAGAATGTGTTTGGGCTTGTATGGTTTTCCATTCCAATTACGATTGATCATTTTTGTATTAAATCAATTTCTTCTTGTTCACCACTGGTAGGTTTAAGGAAATAATTTACTTAATCGGTCGAGATTTAAATGTTGGGAAAATGTGACTCCATAGAGTTCAATTATCGTAGCCTCCCCGCTAGATTTTATTTTGGTGATGAGATAGGGTCTTCACCAATTAGGTGAAATTTTTTTTCTGGAAGTCTTCGAAGGTTTGAGATTCTCTTTAAGGACTAAGTTACCTTATTGTATGTTTTACTTCTCAACCCCCTTATTGAATTCTCAGGTTATATGATTCAAGCTTAGATGATTGTCATAAGTGGACTCTAGACTCCTCTTATCGAGGATAAATAGTTCATCGTAGCGATCTTGGACTCTGTTGGTTTCGGCCACTAGGATTTCAAACATGTCCCTTAGTGAAGGTCTCAAGTATTATGGGTAGAATTACCTCTTTGCCATAAACCAATAAGTAGGTGTGGCCTCATATTAATTTTTATTATGTACCACGGTAGCTAGAGGGAATACGAGAGTTTGTCTAACCAGTCATTGTAGGTCTTTGTCATCTTTCTCATGATATTTTTTATGGTTTTGTTAGCATCCTTGACCACTCCATTAACGTGAGGCATGTAAGGGGAAGACTTATGTCACTTAATCCCATGTTCGTGTATTAGGTTTGGAACCCCTTTCTCAAAGTGAGAAATTTTATCTATACCAGCTCTTGGGGTATGTCAAAGAGGTATATGATGGCTTGAAATATGAATTTAGTCGCCTTCTTGGCATTCAGAACCGAGTAAGATTCAATCTTAACCCATTCGATGAAGTGGTTGATGCAAAGTGGGATGAACTCATGCCCGAAGAAGGATTTTGGGAGTTACTTTCTCTATGATGTATATCCATATATTGAGGAAATTCCATGGCTAGGTCATGCAATAGATATCTTGGGGAAGAATATGCTGATGTGCAGCGTAAAGTAGGCATTGAGGCACCTATTGGCTTCTTTATTCAGTCCTTTTGCCTGGTAGTCCAGTAGTGAGACTCTTTGAGTATTTTTTAGAGAGAGTGTGCCTCCTCTTGTATGCTCCACACTCACCACTATGGATTTTATTCGTAATCTCAAGGGTCTTGTCTTCGGTGATGCACCTCAAATGTAATCCATTAAAACCCTATTTTGTAGAGTTGGACCCTATAGATGATAAATTGGGTTTTTGGTCGTCTTACGGAAAATTGGATAGTCAAAGAAGAGTTCGATGGGTAGTGGTTCTCGTTCAATAAGTTACATATGTTGTAGAATCATATTGTAGGTCCTACTATTATTTCCTTAATGGCATCGGTGTGAAAATAATATGAGGGGGTTCTCTGGATAGTTATAGTGAATATGATTTCCATAGTTCCCTTTGGCATATTTATTATAGAGGCTAGCATGGAAAGTGCGTCTACAAAGTTGTTTTTAGCCCATGAGAGGAACTTGAATTTGTTATGGTTGATTTGCAAAGATACCTCTTATAAGTAAACATGGTAAGGTTTTAGTTTATCATCCTAGATTCTCCATTTTCTGAATATCTAGTGGATGACTAAGATTTAGTCTCCACGAGATTTTAGGTCAGTGATTTCCATTTCCCATGTGATTTTAAAACTCGTGATGCAAGCTTCTTATTTATCCATAATATTAGTGCATTTGTAAGATAGTTTGTTAATTATTAGGAGTTGTGAAGAGTCTCGAGATATTAGAAGGATTCTGATGCCTAACCCCATTTTCTTGGCGACTCTATCAAAGTAGAATTTTTAAGGTTCTCTATCATCTAAGGTGAAGAGGTCCTTTTTTATGAATTTCGATTCATTTTCTTCTTCCTCATCTGATAGGGGTTGCCTTGTGATAATTTCATAAATGGCTCTCCCATTTGTGGATTTATGTCTCGCGTAGGTCATTTCAAATTCGTATATCATGACTAGTGATTTGGAAACTCTCCTAGAGAGAGAGGGTTTCTCAAACACGTATTTCAAAGGATCCATCTCAGAGATAAATCATCTACTAAAGGAGATCATATGATGGTGGAGCTTGCAAGTGATACATAGTAAAGATACATATGCCTTTTCCAAGAACTTTATATGTATTCTCCCGATATAACTCCATCAGATGTATCGATTATAGTCATATAGAGTAAAAATGGTTGACCCAGTTGGGTGGTACTAACATAGGTGACTAAGTGAGCTACTCCTATATTTTATTGAATGTTTATTAATATTGCATGTTCACTCTTTGGCTGAGTCTTTCTTGAGTATTTGGAATATGGGTTCCCTAATGGTGGTAAGTTGGATAATGAATTGACTTATGAATTATATTTGGCCAAGGAATCCTCTAACCTCTTGTTCCATTTTGGGCAGTAGTACAAATTTGAGCTTGATTGTGTCTACCTCAATTTCATCTTTGAAAATAATAAACCCGAGTAATTTCCCCTTATAGACTCCAATGACACATTTTTTAGGATTTAGCCTCATTTCTAAGAAGCATAACCATTGAAATAATTTTCAAAGTTCTAGAACGTATCCTTCGCGATATTTGGATTTAAGGATCATCTCATCCATATAAACTTTCACTTCATTATCTATGTTATGTTGGATGTATGTGGATTCTCTTTAGTAAGTTGTAACAGCATTCTTAAGATCGAAGGGAATAATTGTATAACGAAACCTTCCTCATGAGGTGATGAATTCGGTATTTCATTGATGCTTAGGATGTGTTTTTGTTTGGTTGTATCTTTTAAACCCATCTCAGAAGGACTGCAATGCATTTTTAGTTTTACTATCTACCAATAGATCGATATGTGGTAGAGTGAAATCATCTTTGGGATAGTGTAGATTGAGATAACTATAATCTATGCACACTGAACTTTTTTGTTTGTTTTAGGTATTGGTAAGATGTTAGTTATCCAAGTGGGATATTCTACTTTTTGATGAACCCAATGCTAAGTTATTTCTCAACTTGCTCCTAACTTTAAGAGACCACTTAATTATTAGTTTACGGAGTCTCTATATTATGGGTTTTGCACCGAGAGAGTGGGTATGTTGTGCATAACTATGATTAGGTCGATTACGGTCATGTCAACATAAGACTAAGCGAATATATCTACAAAGTTAGTGAGGATATATTTGAGATATTTTCTAATGTTCTCATCTTGGCAAGCCCCTATTTGTAAATGTATAGGATTTTAGGGAGTGCACAAATTCATGGTTATTGTGACATCCTCATTGGGAGACGTACATATATTTTTTCCATGGCCAAGTTTTTATAAGTATTTTATCTATTTTAGATCCTCAGAGTCATAATAATTAGTTGTGAGTTCAAATCATTCGTTGGATTCATAGTCATCAGAAGCAACACATGCAGGAAAATACTATAAATCCCTACTTATTATTCTATTAAAGGGAGGAAGTAAAGAATTCATAATAAAAGAAAATATGATTTATCGAGGGATATATTAGGAAAGGGGATGAGGGCGGGCTCATTTCTTAACACAATAGACACAAAGGGCCTCCAAATGAAGGGACTTAGGATGCATTTGAAAGATTTCACGTTATTAACTACCGTAGTTCCCGTGATATTGTTGATGAGATGAGTGAGGTTATATCAGGGGACCTTGGGAGTATTCTTTGACTTCTTTGTAACCTTAGTGAAAATTTCATTCTGTGGAGGGAAGTATTCTTTAAGCTGGGCTATCTTCTCCTGGGATATGGTCACAAGGTCACCACTTATATCTATCAAAGGATTAGTGTAGGGGAGGGCCTTATAGAAGTCCTGCAGGAAGCGCTAGTGGCTTTTTTTGTTCCATTGATAATCCCATGAGAGGTGGTAGGTTTTATCGTGAATTTTGACTGAAGGTGGTGTCTCATATGGTGGAGTTGTTAAATCTAGCATACGAAGATATACGTTGTTGTATACTCATGGAAGAATTATATGGGGCTTAAGCTCTAGGACCCAAACATGGATTCTTGGTCAACTTCATCAAGAAATAATGCAGCAATCCCCATTCATGTTCTGGATCAATGATTTTTTATCCTTCTCGGTAACTCGTGATACATTTAGATCTTTATGGATGACCTTTTGGCTTTTCTTGTAATCCACCTACCATCCCTCGTTGTAAAGGACATTCATTAAAGATTGTAAGGATTTCTTTGATTTATCCCGCAATAGTTTGGAGAGTCCATGATGGAGAAATCACTCTCATTGGAGATGGCAGTGATCGTTCCATCCCTGGTGGGGGTCATCGGTATCAGGGGTTAGAGTTTTATTATTGTTCCTATACCCAAGGCTAGTCTTTACCGCGGGCTCTGAGGCGATGAGAGATTTAAAGGTTGCTTGATTATTTCTTGAAAGTTAGGACCCTATTATGTACTCCATTTTGAGGATGATTCAGGCAGCTTCTTTGTGAATAATTAGATCCTCCTCTATCATATGACCAAGCGAGGTGGCATGGAACTGGCTAGGGCAGATGTATTTACTATCATGGTAGGTATTTGGGAGGGAAATGGTACTAGTATTGACGAATGTGGCCCTGTCATCGTCTCCTTAGACCGTTATGACCTATATATCGAATGAGAATCTAACTTTTGATGTAGAATGATGAGTTTAATTTCCCCATGGGGTTTATTAAAAGACCTTTTTAGTAAGAGTTTGAATCTTGCTATGTTCTCGAAAACCTAAAAATTCACATCACATTTGATGCACCCTATTAATGAGAGTGAGGGTGATGGGTCCTAAGACCTCTTGATGAGTATTATCGTAGGCCCAGAAGGTTGTAGACGACGGTGTAAACTCAAAGGCGGTGTAACCTAGATTGGTGGCGATGCGGAGGGGGCATACATTGATAGTGGACAATCTCTAACATTATCTTTGTAGGCATTAGTCGACTTCCTTATAATAAAAAATTATTGCTTTTCACATGTTCCTTATTCAGATTTATCTAAAGGGATAAAAAGATCAGTTATGGATGGGGGTCGGAGGTAGGTGGTATTAGTTTTGGTCCCATCACTTCGATCCAATAAAGGGAGGAGGATTTTATTGAGCTTCGAGTAATTTATCTCTAGATTTGGAGTGAGTTTTGGATATGGAGTCATCTATCCACCATATGGATATGTCAGAGCTTATGCTAGGTTGGGGATTTCTTCCATTGTGTCCAAGAGTTGTTCGTCTTCCTAGTTGGACATATCTGGTGATGATTTCATAGACATGGAAGATCCTGACCATGTGTCGTTATCAAAGGTTCTTTCTTAGGGATCTTCATCATCGAAAGAGGTTTTATACTCAAATGAGTTCATTTTTCTGATAATGTTGGAGGCTTTGCAATAGATGTCTCTATAATTGTATCTGTAATACCTCGTATTTTATGCGGATTATATAAATATAAAAATTTATGGAAATTAATTATGTGTGCTTATTGTGACTATAGATGTCACTATTTAAATTTTTTAGATATTATTTAATCCGCATTTGAGATTAAATTTTTATATATGTTAATTCATTAATTGCTTGTGTGATATTTCAATACATATTGATTAATTACTAGATAACTGAGTTGTTAGTTATTTATTTGAGTATATTTGGTATTTTTCTTTTGGGAATCATAGGATTTTCATTTTTAGTCTAACATGTTGAGTTTTAAGACTATTAGCTTAGTTTAAGGTTCAATAAGGTTTTAAGCCATTTGGAGCTGAATTTGGGCTCTTTTAGGTGAGTCCGATTCGGGCCCCAAGCCTAAGTTCATGAATTAAATGGTTTAATGAGTCATGGGCAACTCATTTATCATATAACACAAATTGGGAGGCACCTTAGGTGTAATATCCTAGTCCCGTAATTTAATTTAATTATATATAGATTATAAATGATGTGGAGTTAATGATAATTGTAGAAAAACTATGGGTGAAATTGGAGAAAAATAAAATAAAAAGAAAAGGGTCCTTCAAACAACAAGGTAATGTCGTTTGAACGATAAGAGATGGTTTTTAGAAGGTCGTGAGATACTAGTCTATAAACGTGGTGCTTCTAGTTTATAATAGCACCTTGTGTGAAGAGTTGCGCGATCGTTCGAACGGGATGGGAAATCGGTTTGAAGAACCTAGGGTTGTCATTCGAAAGATGTTAGTTGAGTTTTTAATCTCGGTTGCCCTTATGCGCTGTCACAATCTCAGACGTTAGATATTCGAAATCTCGAGCCCAGATCAACCTAGAAGCGGCAAAATGACATTTTTTTCTTTTGGATGGTTTTTATACATGTATGTTTGGTGTATTTAGGCTATTTTTGGAGTTAGGAGAGAATAGAAGAAGGAGGAGAGAGACAGAGAGAGGTGGGCGGTCTTCCGCCACCACCCACCACCATTTTATGTAGTGTTCCACCTTGTTTAAGTCCACAATACGTAATTTAACCATTGATAAAGAAGAGCTACGAATTTTGGTTTTGTATTTGGGGGATTTTTTCAAGACGATGAAGGTGGGTTTTCATGGAGTTGAAAGGGGTTTTTGCTTGGGAGCTTAATGGAGCCAGCTTTTAGAGTGGGGAAACCTCCTTCAGGCCCTCTTAGGGGGTGGGAGTTTGCAATCTTCTTAAACCTTTGATGTCTATCATTTTTTACCTCCATTTAAGGTGAGAAGATTTTTGGAGCTCCATTTAAGATGGGAAAACATTGCTCTTAGTGTAATATTTATTTTTCACATTTGTAGTCTTGTAGTTGGACTAATTGAGTAGAGTGTATTTAATTAAATGGTGTAATTAATGTGTAGAATAAAATAAACATTTTTATGAAATAAAAATGTTGGAAAAATTATATTTTGTTGAAAACAAAGAATGAGAAAAATTTTCAAACTTTGAAATATTAAAAGTTGGTGTTTTATGAAAATGGTGTATATTATAAAAATATTGGTGCTAAACATTTTATGAAATAAAAGTTTGAAATATAATAATTTATGTTGGTAAACATTGGTGAAATAATGTTTTAAAGTTTCTTAAAAAAATGAAAATTTTGTGAAAAATAGAAATTTATTGAGTTTAAAGAAATTAAATGTCTTTTATGTATCAAAAATGTATTTTTTGCATGTGTGGTGAATTTCTTGGATGAAAAATATGTTTAAACCATTTAGTAAGATTTTAAGAATTAAAAATCCATCTTCTCATGCTTATACACTAGTAGTTCTTTGGATCTAACTGTATAAACAAGTTTAAAGAAGAATTGGTTGGGTTTAAACATGGGATGATAAAGGATGGAAATTCTAGTTTTCAAGTGTGTGAATAAGGGTTAAAATGTTATAAGGATAAAGTGTAGGAGTATAATGTAAAATGAAAGAACTATCATTTTCTTATAAAAGTAGTCTTAAGTGTAATTGGATTTCTTGAATTAATGAAGTAAAGAATTGTGTGGTTTGAAAAATGATTAATAAAGGTGCTCAAAAGTGTAAATGGGTAAACATGGAAAAGTTAGTGTATATAACTAAGTATTGTAGTAAAAGAGTTACACTTATGAAGTTGAAAAGAACCAAAGAGGTAAAAGTGTTTCCAATTGAGAAGAATGTTACTCCAAGATTAAAAAGGGTGTTAAGGTGTTAAAACACTTGAGAAGTTAGAATGGATAACTTCATAGCGTTTTATACGGAATTAACTCATGTGAAAATGGAGTGAATGGCGATTTTGGAATCAAATTGGTAAAATGGTAATTTTACATAATGTGGAACATTTTTATGAAATAAAAAATGTTGGAAAATCTGTTACACATGATGGCCCTAAATGAATATGACTTTTGAAATAAAATCAAAGTTTAAATGAAAAGGACATGAGATGGTAAAATTTCAAAGTGTGACCCAAATTGGAGTGTTACCTCGGGTTTTGGCTTCGTCTGTGTAAAAAGGATAAGTGGGTAATGTGGACATTTTAAAAATGTTAAAATATATTAAGAGGAACTTAGATGACACCGAGATAAGCAAAAATGGCCCGGAGCCCTAGGGTGAAAAGACCAAAACCATTGGCCAGAGCATATGGTTTGCATAGCCGGTGGTGTGGATCCCATTAAACTATGCATGATTAAGAGATTCCTAGAAAAGATAAAAGGAATAAGGAACATGTCAATAAATGGGTTGTGAGTAAACATATGTTAATACAACCTAACTTGAATAAATAAATAAATATTTCGATAAAGGTTAAAATAGATAAGTAAATATATAACTGATGAATGTCCACAAGGTAAGGAAAAAGGGTAAAGTGAGTGGTAAATGGGTGGCTATACCCATAATCAACACACGAATGTGTTGTAAAAAAGTATTCGAAGATTAAGTAACTATTTTCTAATATGGTGTTCATGTGTG
This sequence comes from Sambucus nigra, assembly GCA_949130495.1. Taxonomy (NCBI): domain Eukaryota; kingdom Viridiplantae; phylum Streptophyta; class Magnoliopsida; order Dipsacales; family Adoxaceae; genus Sambucus; species Sambucus nigra. The sequence goes on along the minus strand of OX422208.1, from coordinate 459,003,162 downwards.
TTTAAAGGGTGAGTTTCAATGAAAAATATTAAAGTGTGCTAGATAACCTAAAAGGGGTGATTTCAATAAAGTAATTTGTTCAAATAAGTCAAACGTAATAGTTTCAAGTGTGGAACTGTGTTTGTTAGATACAATGAGAAAATGATAAGGGTGAGTAAAGGAATTCTTGATAATAATAAGGCAAATTAATCTGGTTAAATAAGATTTTTAGTAGTAAAATCGTTTAATGCATTAAGTATGGGTATATGTATATATATGGATACTATGTAGTCGCATATGCACGTAGGCCTAACGTGTTGAGTCTCCTTTTTGTTGTTCAATTACACGCTTCATTTGTATATTTCCCATTGGGAATAGGCTCACACCCTCACTTTGTTACGGTAGGTTGGGAGTGGTTTCGTATTTTGAGGTCATTACATAGGTAAATATTTTTTTTTTTATTAGTGTCAATATATACTCGGGTCCCTCACTTACTTTTTTTTGAAATTGGAATCTCATGATAAATAAGTAAAACGTTAATTAAAATAAAAGTGGACTAGCAACACTATATAGGATTGTTTTATTGCACTTCACACCTACTCGGGTCAGACACGGTGGACTATGGGTAACCCATAAATCCGGTTATGGGCATTACAAATGGTATAAGATCTTTAGGTTCAAGGCTACTTTCGAGAGTGACGTGGTGAGTTGGGTATTAGATCCTTCAACGTCCGTGTGGTTTGGGTCGGTCACGCTAGTTTGGTGATGGTTTAGTTCATATCCTCAACGGTAAAGTCAATAGGTTAGCACGACAAGTTAAGTTGGTTCCAAGTGGCACAAAATTAACATGAGAGTCATCAATCACTTTCGTGCTTCTAGTTAGAATAGTAGTTTTTTACACATGTTCATGTTATACTATAGTGGTGACACTGTGGTTGTTAATGTAAGGGGCTTGTGTTAAATTATTGATGAATTATAATCATTTAAGGTGTCAGTAGGGTGAAATGATGCTCATTGGGTAAGTTGCACGAGTTGCATATAGTCAACGTTAGAGGTTAATGGTTGGGGTGTCATGACTATACACTAATGGGTTGTGATTGAAAGTTACGTAGCCCTTAGGTGTGGCGCTTATGGGTAGTTAACATCGAGAATGTAATTTAACAAATTAGATGCTTTAGGTGATATTGCAATTGATCGAAGAATGATGAACAAATGAAATTCTGTAGGTAAATCGTGACAATGTCGTGATCCTTTATGTGAGATGTATTGTGAAATGACTTTGCCGATAAAAGTAGCCTTGTTATGGAAACAATGAGTAGTGTTCGTCACGACCTAACTGTAAGGATGGTATATTTCACATTTGGAGGGTACTTAACTTAATTTCATTCATAAGTACTGATTTAGTGGTGAGTACGTACTAGTTCGTTTAGTTTATGAATTAGGATTAATAATTTTTCGTTATAATGTGGTATTGTGGAATAGGATCTAGAATGACATCTGCGTTATAGGCCTTGGTATATATAAGCAATATTCGACTTCCCATATCCTACCAAGATCGATATAGTCGTGCTAACAGGTAGATTAGAACATAATATGATATTTATTTAGTGAGGAAATTTATTTGCCAAAATTGAACATTCATTAATGATTAGGTTGGGTCGTCTTTGAAGTTCATAGGTACCAGACGACATCCTGTATCCTGCCATAACCCGCAATAGCATTAGTTGTGGTTTGTAGGTGACTCATGGTCAAAGTCGTTTGAGGAAAACATAAGAATTAGTATCCAGGTGTTAAGACTCATTTTAGCCTCCAAGGTAATTGCTAGGTGCGAGTTAATCCCATTGCAAGTGTAGTTCATAGGCATTTGAGGCGCCCATAAGAAAAATTATTGGTGTTGTCATTGAGGATAAAGATTGAATGTTGTAATGCCTTGAGGTTTTTGATGGTTAAGGTTCACTATAGATAGAAGCCTATAGACTAGTGTCTTTGTGAGCACCAGGTAATTACAATGTGTGTATTTAAAGGTTTGGAAAGCACACTTATAATGAGAAAGGTCTGGATGATGAAATCTTGTTGGGTTTTACGGCTTTTACAAGAGATGTGTTTGGTGTTCTTAAGATACCAATTAAGTCTAGTAAAAGGATGCCGTAGCATTCTAGTATTGATAGTGTTGAGGGTTAGGTGATGATCCCAGAGTATTGGTCGTGTACTATGCGCGCTAGGTATGGCTTATCAATCAGCACAGATTGATACCCATAAGTTTGGGTGTCATAATTGATACCCATAAAAAGTGTCATATTAGGTAGCAGTTATATATGACTTTTTTTTTTCAAAAGTATCATATCTGCTACAAAAAAGGTCATAATATACTCTATAAGATGTCATAGTTGATTTAAAAAATGTCATGATAAACAATTTTCAAAATTTTAAAAAGGTCTTAAAAAATTTCATCACATGAGGATTTAATATAAATGGTCATAAATTAAACATATAATAAAAAAATTAATAACCAATATTAATGTCATAGTTGACAAATAAATCTAAACACAAATCAAAATTTACAATAACATAAAAACAGTCTTGATTTTTTTTGTACTTGAAGTCACGTACACCTAAAATACACCAAATCAAGTCCTATGTCCGTATAAAAAAATAGTGGGACATGAATAGATATACCCACCATCTACATTAATTATTCACAAAAAATACTATATGTATCATCGCTAGATATAACCACTATTTACATCATTCAAAAAAATGTCTCCAAAAAAATGCCCATCCAAAAATCATGCATAAATGCGTTGGTCTTCGGCGTTCGCGAAATTGTGTTAACACATTAAAAGATCCAAATCTCCTTGACTTGAATAACATTCTAGGTAGAATTTTCAGGAATTCACAATGGGTTTGCGAAAGATGAAGATTTAGGATTACTCGATCTACAACCCGGATTTATCATCCACTTCTTCAACTGCAAAACAGAAAAGGAGAAATGAATCACTACAAGAAAAATAGTCATTTAGGTCACTTCCCTTAGTAACTATCTTCATTTGATTCTGGCCTCTGGAGATAGAAGAAGAAGCAATTTGTCAACACCTACATGTTCAAACAATAACTTCAGATATATAGGTGCATAAGTACATATAGCATTATACTCCTATAAGGACTTGAGACATAGATAGCATGCCTATTTATTTCACTCACAAGTGTTATTTGTTCACTGACATGGATCCTTTTCTTGATTAAGGGTTGTCCATATGTATATTTTGTTGGCAATCAATATAAATATGATACCCGTTTAATGAAGGGTTCCTAAGGGACAAAAATAAGACCTTACGTCTCAAAATTCAGTGAGACAGGTGTTGTGCGTTGAACACGAGAAATGTTGAATGACATACTCTCAGTTTTGGGACTCAATTCAGCTTCATAACTATAGGATATGCTTGGCCGACAGAGGGTGCTGCACAAAGGAAAACAAGAATTAGCTTACACATATGGTTGATTGTGTTAGTATTATCTTTGTGAAGATTTACTAACAAGCTATTACTAATATTAAACATCAGTCCAAAATATACCTAGTGTGATGGAAAACTAAATCGAGATCTTCATTTGCTTAACTTTTTAGTCGAAACTTTCACATTCTAGCAAATGTCTTTTCATCTCCAAATTAATAATTGTTAAATGAAACTGATCAAAGTTTAGTGGTCAAGAAATACACTGATTATACGACACATGTAGTCTTTTTAATTTTATATTCGGTTACTCGGTGCATCAATGTTGTTGACTTTACAGAGTCACAACAATAGTACCATAAAAAGGTTAAAATAATACTCCATTATACTAAACCACTATGTGAGAATGTGAACTCAAGTTGAGATGAAGTGAACATAAAACAATACCTTCTTATATCTTCTATGCTGACTATATAAACTAAAATAGCCAAAAGTGAACATTATAATCATAGTGTGAACAAAAAGGGACTTCCAACTATAAAAGAAATCCAATAAAGGAAAACCCAAAAGAGAAGATTTTGTCAACTTCAAGTCCATTGAATCCAGATTACTAGCATATGGTATAACTATACATCAACTGTATGATATTGAACTTCCTATTGGTTAGAAGACAGTTTCACACACCTAAACTTGGATTTAACTTTTCATTCAACCATTTTGTTGATGAAAAACACCTCATTAAAGTTTTCTTATCACTTCTGCTCGGTGGGAAGTCCATTAATCACAGACAACCTGAAATCGGATTACACAGTTGTGTGTTATGTTAAATGAAAATCTAATTAGCTTTAGGAATATATTCTTTTAAATTCTGAAATTTCCTCATCTCCAAATGTACACTGCATTTACAATAAAGAGAAACATTATTTCTTCAAACTCCTTGAGAAGAGCTTCTGATATATAGGTTCCAAAACCAGATAATTAAGCCACCTTTCATTCTAAAACAGAGCAAGTAAACTAAATAAAATAGTTTTTTTTTTACAAAACAAACAACAAAACATTCAAATATACAATTTTGGAGACTTTTTCTAACTTGATAAATTGGCCCCATAACAGAACCTCAATGAGAAGTTAAAAGTGCCATGTTTATGATAAATGAAAAATTTGAGGCTAAAAAAAATTCAAAATAATTTTAGTGCTTGTGATTGCTCAAAGGTCACTCGTCTACAGACGACGCTGGTGAATGAGCGGGGTATAATTTCAAAACATCTTCCCAAGTGGTATTTCCATCTGTCACGTGTTTTTCAACTGATGCTAATTCTTCCACGCTAACCCAAATTTGATCCTTGTTGTCCCTCTCCCGAATAGTCACTGATGTTGTTGTATCGACAGTTATGGCAAATGGTACGCAAATTCCATCCGTTCTTGCGTATCTTTTCCCTATCGACGTACCTATAATGTCAATCTTAAGTGAAATTCTAACCACGGTCAGTGATTTGGAGATGAACTTGGTAACTTCCTCGTATTATTGATTCTGAACTAGCAGAAAGACAATACATTTGATAAGTCAACAAGAGAGGGAAATCGGAAAACATTTAATTATTCAACCCCTCCTTTACTTGGCCTCATGTAGAAAGAATGTTCATAAAGATAATATATTAGCTGCCCAATACCAAAAGAGGTCTCAATCACAGAAGGTGTGAGAACTCTCTTATGTTCTTTCTTCTTTTCTTTTGAAATTGAGACCATGTTTTTATTAATAGTCACTGTTTTCCCAAGGGTGTAGACATCGAACTCTACTTCCCATTTGGATTCTGAAGAAGCCTTCATATCCATAGCCTGCTTTTTCATCCATGGACTCTAGAGCTTCAAGTACCATCTTCTGATTCCCCTTGAATGCAATCCACAGCTTCTTCTTCACTAGAACTATAACCAATTCCTTCACTTATCTAGGTTCTGAGAATTTCTCTTAAGCTACAAGAGGGACACCACTTTTTTTCCGAATGAGCTCGTAAGTCAAATCCCGATCTGTCTGCAATGCCAACACACTCGACCCAACCGTATGAGCACTCAATTTTAGCATCCTAATAGACTGTAGCATAGTGGGCCATCTCATTTGCAAGGTGTTGCCTGAAGCGTAGATGTTCTTTGTCAATACCGAGTCGCATTAGAAGTAGATATACCCTCCCAATGAAGTATGCAAGGGTTTTATTGTTGATAACCCCCGTTGAAACTGCTTCACCAAGAAGAATTATCTTTGTTGACTGCCCATCCATTTGTTCTTCCCTAGAGGGCATGAGGAAATCCAAGTTTACAACTTCAGAGTATTTTGGATGCAATTTGTCCTCGGGGTCAACAATGTGCTAGATCTCTGCCAATGTGAGCTCATGTACCCTCAGAAGGCCTTGTCGGGGAGATATCTCATTTCTAAAATACTGACCTATTTGAGCAGCGGCAAATGGGAGCTTGTTCCCATTGTAATAGTAAAGGTCTTTAAAATTTACAAATATTCCATGCGCTGTTTCAGGACGAATATAACCAAGGCTCACGCCAGATGGTCCTATTAAAGTATGAAACGTCAAATTGAATGGGCGAGGATTATAAAAATGATTCTTAGTATCTGACGCAGTTATACCCTATTCCTTGATCGTTGAAGAAAGTGCTTCTGTAGAAAACTCATCTAAGACAACAAGAACGTGTTTTAGTTCAGCTTCCTTATCTGCGATCATACTCAGGTCCTTTTCGATCTTCTCGCTACAATAGTCTTTCAGCAACTGATCGGCCCGATAACAGGTCCAGTCTTCTCATCCTTAACTATAAGGTCAGTAAACTTTTCAACATGACCCGATGCCTTCAAGAAACCTCAGGTGTAACACAGGGGCATTAACTTCAAACATGTTCTCCTCAACAACAAAGTGTTAGCGCCAGAAAGTGAGGATATTGGACTTAATAGCACATCCAGGGGGCCATAATCATACAAGTAACCACGCCTTTATAAATCTTGAAAGAGAGGATATAAAAAAGGAATCTTTGGAGAGTATTAATAACGGATTGCCTAAAACAATCTATGTTGTTAGAACTTGAACCGCCGCCAATGGCCGATTGGACTTGGGTTTTGATGGTGGCTTTGTCTAGTTTGAGGCATTGAAGGCTACAACGGTGGCGGAGATTTGGGGTTAGGTGGCGCCGGTGGATTTTAAGTGGCAAACGTTGTTGGCTTGGGTTTCGAGGAGGAATTGGGTCTCGGAGAGGGCTTTGTAGAGGGACTCTTCCATTTTGGAAAGTGAAGAGAGAAACTAAATAATATAGTCTCTTCTATAAAATAAAAGGAAATTCTGAAAATGAAAGAAGTAATTGCGGATGAATATGTCATTAGTCACTACAACAAAAGCAGTCACCTATGTAACTTTAAAATGAACCTTAATCTAAATACAACAATTAGGAATCCCCCCAAGTTAAAATGAGACTAGATTTTTTGTGTTAATTGTTAGATTACAAATCAATTTAACAAGAGAAACCTTAGCAACCTCCCCTCGAGTGAAACATTACTTCATTACTTTTAAAAATTAAAGTATAAGAATCCACTTTTGTTACATTCTTGTGTGCATTAGCAGCAACATGAGCAACCTGGAAAGAACCTTTTCATGTGAATTTAGTGAGTTGGGGGTGATTGTAATTTGTAATTATTTGTTCAGGCTTTGTTACAAGTTTTTTCCAAGTATGACAACTAGTCTCTGCCCCTTGTAATCCTGCTTCATATTTTATTGAATTTTGTTATTTATGGTCAAATTATTCATATTCTATTTTTTTTCGAGTTTATTTCCCACTTAGTATATGGAGACTAGAGCTTTATCTACATTATTTTAAACAACAAAAATTGAGAGACTTTTCTTTAATATCAGTTTTCTCAATTTAAAATTTCAAAATCGCACTCAAGTCAATAAATAATTGTCATAAGACTCTTAATTACTTAACGTCAACTATATGAATCTGGGGTGACCATTATGCTCTGTTTGAGGAAATATATTTTGTTAAACCACAAGCTATCAATTCTAATATTACTATATTTATGTCAATTTTCCTTTTCCCCTACGATTCAATATCAATCAGATTTCTCTTCCTTACTAGTTCACTAAGTGATCTAAGTTGTATGCATCCATATTGTCTAAAGAGTAATATCATTTATACGCCAGTTTCAAACTTCAATTCTGAACTACTCAATGAATTTATGTATTTCTTGGGTTCGTGTTACAGTTTCAAATTTCGATCAATATATAATGAACTACACAAAAAGAACGACAAATCACCCACGCATTGTGTAGAGCTATCAACTAATAATCATACCATATTTTGGTAACACGTCTCATTTTGTATTGGTTAAAAACGTCTCCTGAAATGACGGTTTATTAAAAGTGTGCTAAGGAGGTCCCAATCCTCTTTTGAAGCAACCTTTCGATGTTTACGTCGACAAGCCTCTTCCATGGGTATATACAAATAGGAAAAAATATAAAACAAGTCCACTGATTAATTAACAAACAAGGTAAATATATGGATATATACAAAGCATGGATATATATTCAAATATTAAGCCCAATAATAAAAACATATTTATATATGTATGGTTATGTTAAACTACAACCAAAATAGCTAGGCAATAAAGGTCCATATATTGGGGGCAAATTAATGAAATCATGTTATCTGAATATTTAGACCAAAATAGTTAAAAATTCATATAACATGTTATCTCAATAGTTAAATAGTCAGATAACATACTATGAGTCAATAGTTAATTATTCAAATATTCGATTAGTCACACCAAACATAGTATGATAATCTTAAGTTGATGTACAGTAAGGAGAAGGCGCAGGGAAAAAGGTTATAGAACCAAATTCATGAAGCAAAAGGGAACACTTGGGTGTTTTCTCACAAGGATATATAGAATTGACAAAGAAAGTATGTATATAAAAATGCCAATAATGAAATGACTCTCAAATCAAACCATGTAAACAACTCATAGCTTTTATGATTTATTTTCCATCAAACATGTCGAGTTAAAACAGAGTCTCATATTTACGTGGCCAAGTTTTCCGACAAAGCTGAGCATTACGAAGAGATGGTTGTGTATGCAGAAAGTTATGAATCCAACTTAGTATTGAGGAGAGGAACCTGCTTTCTGTTGGGTATAAGAATGTAATTGGTGCCCATAGAGCTACTTGACACATTATGTCATCTACTCAGCAAAAGGAAGCATCTAAAGTCAATGAGAAGAATGTCAAATTGATCAAGGGATACTACCAGAGAGTGGAGGAGGATCTCTCTAAGATTTCCAGTGACATTCTTCGATAAGCATTTGATCCTTTTTTCTATTTTAGAAGAAACTACTTTTTACTACAAGATGCAAGGGGGATACTATCAGTATCTTACTTAATTTAAGACAAACTGGGAAAGGAAAGATTGTGATTATCAGTCATTAAAGGCCTATGAGACTTCTTCTGCAACTGCAAAACTTCCTCCATCCCACTCAATTCATCTTGGACATGCTCTTAACCTCTCTGTTGTCTACTATGAGTTTTATGCATTCCCCTGAAAGAGGCTTCAATTTGACTAAGAAAGATTTTGAAAGAGGCTTCAATTTGACTAAGAAAGCTTTTGATGAGGCAATTGCATAATAGCACACAAAGACCGAGATAGCCAAATGGCCTGCCATTTGGCTAAGGAAAGCAATTGAAACACAATTGTAGAATTGGACACAAATCTTTTCAATGGGCTTGCCATTTGGCTAAGCATACCTAAACACCATCTATAAATTTCAACCATCTGATTTCAACATATTTACAGTAATCTAAGACCAAAATTACTCATGGTTTCGAAGAAAGAAATAAGTTGTCACGATCTCATTTAAATTAACACGACTACTATGGAGTTGGTCTTCCAATCGAATAAGACTTGCACTCTAATTTATATGAACACAAGCTAGTCATTTTAGGCACCTCACATAGTAGGTGTCGTTGGACGTTATGACATCATGAATTTTAACAACCCTAATCCATAAGAACTAAATAAACTACACTAGCCAAATGGAAGGAGGCGGAACTCTCCTGAATTCTAGGAATTGCTCATGAACTCATGGTATGATATGGGTTATGTCAATGCGTACAATCCTCACATCTACAATTACATTACACATAGTATGATATTGTATGTCATGTGTTGACCCTAAGCACTTTAACATCACAAACAATCACACAACATCCCTCAACAAACATCAAACACAACAAAGATACACCTAGAAATAAAACTAAATTTAGATACGAATGATAAACACAACAAAGATAATTATTGAAGTAGTAATGTACATCTTAGTCAACGGAAAACGAGAATGTCATCACACTATGATGCAAGATTATAGCCAAGAATCTTAGATCATTTTTTATCTTGATTATTTATGCATTAGATCAACTCAAATACACGTAATATTATGCGATTACATAATTAACACGAGTTGCTATCACAAAGCACCGATATCTTGTCTATTTGAATAAGATTGTATGTTTCCCTATCTACTAAGATATTAATGACCCACTTTCTAGTGCCTTTCTCCTAACACTCCATGGCCACATTTCAACTGTAGCATTTGTTGTTAGTGTCTACGATTTTGACTAGTGCTATAATTTAAATGGTGAACATATATCAATAAATGATGTAATGAACCCCAATTAGATTCTGAAATCATACAAACCATCATGTTTTGTGAAAATCCCAATCAAACACTATTATAAGAAAATAAAATTTGGGTATATATACTTTTGGTAATAAGACACGAGTTACGTTTATGCCCCATGATGTGTCTGTGCCTATCTCCAGGAAACTTGATCACTGTTTTGAATTTCCTACCCTTTACACACACTTTTAACCCCAAAACGAGCCTATACTATTTAATTTCGACAACATGGAGCCCGATGAGAACGCAGTCGCTTCCCATGGGTTACTTTTGTTCCTCATGGGGTGCATGCGCCTCTTTTTGGGTCAATTGGTAGCTATTTTTGAGTTTTCCCCCTTAATGCACACTTTTAACCCCAAAACAGGCCAATACTAGTTAATTTCGGCTATAGAGGATGTCGTCACTTCACGCGGGTTACTTTTATGCCCCACGGAGTGTTTGTGCCACTCAATGCCCAATTTTAACCCCAAAACTATACTATACTAGTTGATTTCAGCAACCGGGAGCCCAATTAGAACACGATCACTTCCCACGGGTTACTTTTATGCCCTATGGGGTGTCCATGCCTCTTAACATAAAAACTAAAACAATAACATGACACTACAAGAAACATAAAAACTCTCTTCTTCAGTAGTGTAACCCCATCACCAATGAATAATTATATTAAGACTAAAACAACATGACACTAAGTAAATGAAGCATATAACATTGAGAACACAAATTCTTCATAATCACCTCCTAGTTGGCAAATAGTGGTTCACATTAACCCAACAAATCTTTATAAAACTCCCCCAAATTGATTTTAGAAATATATTGTATTGCTTACCCACATAGAAAAAAATTAAAAAAATAAACCTAAGAAAATTGAAGCAAATTCCATATGTATGTGTAGTTGAAACAAATTATAAAAATAATTAAAATCATTTGTTAAAAAATTAACACATATCAGTTTGAATGTGTGTTTGTGGTGACATATACATACATATAATATATATATATATATAATAATGCTCCTGTGCGGACTAGTCCGCATTTTAAGAATGCGGACTGAACATGTGTCACCTAATGGTGTGCCTAGAAATTATCGCCTAAATGTCCGGTCCGCATTCTTAAAATGCGGACTAGTCCATACAAGAGCAGGACTATATACATATATCGGAGAAGAGATGAACCCACCAGAAAAGAGGCATACTTGCCGAAAAATAAACGATTGTTGTCGGAGAGAGGTAGATGATCGTTGAAGGTGAGAAACTCCGGTGAAAGTTCGTTGCGGACGTGAGTTGGCTGGAGAGAGAGGGATGAGTGAGAAATTAGTGAAATGGGTAGAGATTTTGGATTTTTAGGAATTTGGAAATTGGGATTTCTATATTTCCCGCGGCTATCAACGCACGATTAATGTTGTTTGTCGATTGATATTTCATAAGACGATTCAAATTCAGACTGAACAAAAATTAACTGTCACAATATTATAGAAGATGAATATTTCATTGGTTGATTAATATTTCATAGAAGATGAAAACGAAATAGCATTTTTATACCAACTCAGCTGTCACAATATTAAATCCCGAACAGAACCCGAAAACGAATCAAAACCTAATACACAGAGAAACCAACTATCACAATACCAAATCACCTTCTTTTCAACTTTATATTTGACACGATTGTTTTTTTTCCAATTTCTAGGGAGCCGACTACTAGTCCTAATCTATTACTAACAGTCACAAGAATACTGACATTGTGCCCTTGACTAATGCCTACAACACAAAATTCTTCTTTCTTAAAACATTCGAAAGACAAAAATAAAAAAATAATAAAAACAACTTGATTCTTAAACTATATTAAATGGCTTTATAAAGTCATGAAGATAAATAGATCTCCGAGTGCCATTTTTTTTAACTTGTTGATGGTTTTTATTTAGGTTATCAGTTCAAATCGACAACCTAAAGCAAAAAGTAAAATAATTGTATTTGAAACCTTCTCAACCCTCTACTTGACAAGCTTCCCACTAGTCCTTACAGCTGTTTTAACCGATGAAATTACAAAACTCCCACAACTTCCTAACTAGGAAAATTCACCCAAAAATTATCAAAACAACCAAAAAATTCTCTTCAGAAATTACATTTTGACACAATTAGCTTTGAAAAAATATAGTTTTACACTTGCCTTTTTTTTTAAATTACCATATATATATATATATATATATATATATATATATATGCACGGCCCCGGAAAAGTCAAGGCACCACAGTATTTCAAGTAAACTCGTGTCTTATTACTATGAATTCTAGTACATTTATCATTCATCCTTCAAGAAACAAAACATAAATAAAAATCATTACTCCGACTCCTTTTGTGAACTACACTGACGTCTCGTGTTTGCATTGCAGACACAGCACGTCAATGTCTTACAAAATGAATCAAAATCACTATTTTTCTTAAATGCCACCAAAAGACATAAGGAAGTTAGATTCCAATCAATATTCAAAAAACATAAATTCTCCTAAAATACTAAAAAATTAACTTGCTAATAATGAGCTCACATACCAGATTGATTAACTTAATCCAATTACAGATAAATTGACAGCTCAAATGCACATTTTATATATACATAGGGTTTAATTCGAGAGTTTATAAAAAAACTGACATTGTGACTTATCACCTAACAGTCTACAATACAATTAAACGCAATGATCAAAGATCAAACATTGAAAAATAAAGATAATGTATTTGTGAATATAATATGTATCTCATAATTTCTTTTGTGTATATAACATTTATTTGTTAGTATGGATCTTTTAAAAAACAAAACAAAATCAATCTAATCAAATTAGTTACCAATACCTAAAATACAATTGACACAATACATATAAGTGTAAGATTTTAATAATCAACATAAATATGAAATACCTTCCATAGGTTGAGGGTCTCCTATGACTAAATTCGAATGAGAAAGAGCATCTCATCCTCCTCTGCTTATAAGAAAAAAATAAATGAGGCTGAGAGATTGGATCTGATAAAATTAACACTGTTGATCAGAATAAACCTAGAAATTTAAAATTGTTGAAATATAAAGGTGAAGGATAATAAAAATAAATGATATGTAGTTTCAATATCGAGACTTAATTGAAAGTAAATACATACAGTAGACAACTATGATTTGAGTGTATACAATATTTAGATCCATGGTATCTCGTCAGCATGGAACAGTATGAGGCTGAGAGAAGAAGATGCATGAGAGAGGAGACAGGGAGAGAGAGAGAGAGAGAGAGAGAGAGAGAGAGAGAGAGAGAGAAGGAGACGCCTGTGTGAGAGAAACAGATAAGTCAAAAGGAGAGGGAGTGGGAGGAAATGAAAGACCGAAAAAATTTAGGGGGAAAAAACCCCCGGTTCTAAATTTTGGGTGAGAAAAAAATGTCATATTATGTACACTTTGGTGATAAAAGTTTTAAAAAATGTCATAACATCTATAATTAAATATGATTTTTATATTTAAAGTGTCATGAAAAATAATACTAATATATATAAAATGACATTTTATATTAGAAATGTCAAATTAATAATAACATTAAACTTTAAATGACATTTTTATAATAAATGTCTTTAAATTATTTTTTTGAGCGTCATAAAAAGGTGTTTTTCTTGTAGTGAAACTTATCCCCACTCCCAACGATGCGTCAAATTTAATGCGTGGGACGTCTCGCAAAATTCAAAATCCGAACAAGGAACCCCTCGATACACTACTACCTAACATTGTCGATCGTTAAGATTCGTTAAGCCCTCAGTCCACAACACGCACCCCTAAATACCTGTCTCTTAACACAAAAGTATACACACCCACTCTTATGCTCCAAAAGACAACATAAAATACCACGCCCTTACTATCACTTGTTCTTGCGCATAATAAGCCCCGAGTTTATATCTCCCCACTCGAAACTAAACCTAACCACCTTGCTCACTTCAGTAGACATCCTTACTTCCCGGAATAAAATATAATAACACAAGACATTCTTATGGGTATATCATACCACAAGATAGATTATACATACAATCGTGTATATATATATATTTTTTCTAGTCTCCCTCTCAAGTGACACCTAGTAGAAGTCATTCATACCCTAGTACCGTGAACACCAAAACTTACCATCACTATTTACAATAGTTCTAAACCATAATTATCCTGCTGATACTTAGAAAAATAATCTACCCTACTCCCACAATTCTCGAAAGTAGTGACCCCTCATACAATTCAAACCTTCTCTCAGTGTACACCCCACTCCATCGTAGTTAACACTAAAGAACTTTGCTACCCAACGAAAATTTATATACGAACTATGGCTTCTATAGCCTGCACACCCACTAAATTCGACTTGCCTACAAACTCTAGTGAAAACAAGTTTTATAATGTGACACCCTCATCATCACCCAAAACATACCCCATGACATTCAGATGAAAAGATAATTACCTCCATACTAAATCTGCAATGGATGATCCTTGGGTTCCTAAATAAAATTTTCTCATCTAAACTGGCCCCAAAACTGTTGGAACAATTTTACATCTAGAACCTCGTTCTATAGTTGCCCCTACCTCGCTTAGGGAAATCTCTCTTTTTAAGTCCCGCTTTCCCACAAATGAAACACTTCCTAATAAATTCACCCTTCCACTGATCCCTTCCTTGTGGGCCTTATCGGAAGTCATGTCCATCTTGTCAATAGCCCCCAGATCTAGATCGCTTGTCCTAATTCCCCTACTAAGAATTCGGCCCCTGATGTCCCCACGACTACTGCTGGGATACCACACTAGAGCTTCCCCCTCCTGCCTTTTCTGACTGACTGGGTTCAACTCCTCTCTTATTTCCCTTTATATTGAAGTGATGCTCCTGGCAATGTATGAGTGATGCATTAATGACGTCTATATAAGATTCTAATCCTCCAGGATAACCCATCCATGAATCTTTCTTTCGTTCTTTCTTCGTTGTTCACCTCATCCAGTACAAAATTTTCCAAACGAGTGAACTCTTCCTCATGCTCGTCCACTGAATGGTACCCTTGAGTCAATTCACTAAATTTCCTCCTTATCTCAGTCTCAACTACTAGAGGAAAATATTTGCAGTCGAACTGTACCCAAAACTCAGCAATAGTTAATGTGTCCCTTTCCTCAATGGTGGTGATCACTCACACCACTGGAGCACTTCCCCCACTAAACTAAAAGTGGCTAGAATTTTCTTATGTACCTCACTACAGTCAACCATGTGCAAGTGATACTGCATGTCTTTCTTCCACTGACACGCTAGCACCACATCTGAACTCCCTTGAAACTCTGGGGGATGGCCTTACTGAAAGGCCTCTCGTACTCACTTCCACTCCGACGGCCTCGGGTGGGACTGAACATCTGGTGCCACTAACGGTTGTGGTTAATTTTGTGGAAAGTATCTTTCCATTGTGATCATTATCACGTTAACTTCCAGTGCAACTAATCTAGTCACCCTTGCAGTCGAAATCATCTCTGGTAGTTTATGCGGTAATTCTGGCTCCTGATGAGCCTCTCTAGTCTCAACTTCCCTGTTGCCCTAGCTGCTCTCTCTCTCTCTCCTAGGCGGCATCTAAAATGATAATTGAATTTTATGAGTTCACCATCATACATAAAACCATTGCCACAAGAATGTAAATACGAATATTGTAAGGACATGAATTTCAAATTGAGTCCCTATATTGTTTTTACTTAATTTTGTGAACAAAACTGTGTTTGTAATATGTCATAGGGAGATTTTATTTTGTCATGAGCCCACTTGGTCTATGACGTATTGAAGAAATTGAAGACGTTGCGACAAAGCTTCAAAGAATTAATCATGCCGAAGTTTAATTGGTGCAAGTTTATTCGTCTTCAAGCTTATTGCATTCTGAGATCACACATGTATGAATGCGTATAATTAATGGTACTCGTGATTATTTTTATAAAATATAAGGATGCAATTTTATAAGAAAAAATGTTTTAAAATGTTTTAAAATGTTTTAAATGTTTTAAACTACGTTTTATTCTGATGATCTCTAAAAAGAGATTGACTTATTTGTATCTCTTTTGGGAGAGATGTTTCAAAGAAAAAGTCAAAAAGTCAAACGGACATGAACATCTTTCAAAAGACAAGCTGGCTCATTCAAACGAGATAGCCATTTCACGTGAATGACACGTCGATCTCATTCGAGCGACACTATTTTCGAGGCATTGATATTTTCCTATTTAAAGCGTGGTTTTGTCAAAATTAAGAAGTGTTCATTCTGGGAAAAATAGTTTACGATCTAGAAATGCGTTTGCACATGTTTTTATAAGGTTTAAAAGATTAAACACATCTTTAGAGTTTGAAAATATCCGAGTTATCATTATTATATGTTTATGTGATCTTACTGCACCAAGTTGGTTTGTTATACACTTGAAGATCTGGATTTTTCGGTGAAGAAAAGAGAAGGACTTCTTGTTCATCATCGTATATGTATCAAAGCCATTCGGTAGACACCGAGACATACGTGGACGCGTGTGTTATGGATAGGTATCGTGGAAGAAGGACTTTGTGCATGGTCACTGTGAGAGTAGTGATTGAAGATCATAAGAGCATCAATACTCATGAGGATCGTGTCGTTGAGTGAGTCTTTTGTCTGTTCATTGTAATTCCACATTCATAGTCATTTTCTAGATTTAGCCGTCCGAGGTTGTTTTTCCATTTTGGGTTTTTTCCTCGTACATCCGGCGTTGTGAGTATTCTTTACTTTACTTTAATTGCTTTAATCACTAGATGCATGTTTAGGATTAATGAAGATAAAAATGGTTTAACGTAAAAATTAGTTTTTCACAACTTCGTTTGGTGCTAATTTAAAAGTTGGATAATCTTTGGTGAAAATTGGTTTGATTTGAGACACATGTGTAGGACCACCCCTTCTCAAATTGGTATCCGAGCTAGAAAACATAATTTATTTGTTTTGTGATCCCTTGGTGAGGTCACTAATTTAAAGCCCGTCGAGTTATGGACCGAAACTAAAGATAAACTGTCACAATATAGTTCTAAAGGTTTCCACGTTATTTCTTCACATGTCTCACTTGAAGAATATAATAGAATTATGACTTGTGAAACAGCAAAAGAGGCTTGGGACCTTTTGGCACTGACTCACGAGGGCACTAGCACGGCTAGGGCATCAAAACTTCAAAACCTTACTACACAGTTTAAGACCATTAGGATGTTAGAGAGTGAGACTTTTGATGAGTTTTATGCTAAGTTGTCCAATATTGTCAACTCGTCATTTAACTTAGGTGAGAAAATTCCTGACAACCGTGTCATTAAGAAAATCCTTAGGTCGTTACCTAGTACGTTTGATGCGAAAGTGACTATTTTAAACTCCTTGGGTAAGTTAGGGTCGACAAAACTCAAAGATATTGTAGGTGACTTACAAACCTATGAAATCGACATGATTACCTCCAAGCAAGTGCCAAAGAAAGAAAAGGGTACTGCTTTGAAAACTCGAAAGGAGGAAATTAATGTTTCGGATTCCAATTCTGATTCTGATTTTGAGGATGTTGCTTTGTTGGCAAAGAAATTAGAAAATTTTATTAAGTTTCAAAAGAAATCAAAAGATATCAAGAAATTTGAAAAATTCAAGAACAATAAAGTTGATCCAACCTCTAAGGATAAGTTTGATAAGCCTAAGAGAGATGAGTCGGATAAGTGTTTTAGATGTGAGGGGTATGGTCACAAAATTAAGGAGTGTCCCACTAAACTTAAGAAAGAGGGACAGCAACCCATTGTATATAGTGTCACCTTAAGTCATAGTGATCCAGAATAGGGAGAGAGTTCCCCCATTGATTGTAACTTTATTGCGTTTATGGCATGTTATGTGAGCGACAAAGATCCTCATGTGAATGACACTTAAGAGGAGGTTTTGAGTGAATCCCATGATAGTAAGGGAGAAGAGAGTGATGAGGAGGAGGTAGATGTGAAAGAATTACAAAATGCGTTTAATGTGTTGTATACCGAAACACTGAAAGTGAAAAGGCTAACTCTAAATTGCAAGCTTAGTTGAATGAGTGTTCTATAGAAAATAATGATAGTTTGATTGAGGATTTTATGGCACGAGAAAAGACACTTAGGTAGAAATTAGAGTATGTCGAGGGTGAGAGACATAATCGCCGTGGTTTGATGGAGTCTTGAAAAAGGAGATTTTATAGTTTTAGGAGTCTAGGCATTTTCTTGAGTCTAGGATTCATGAGTTGAAGGAGAGATTAAGAGACTCGTCTAAAGTTAAGTTTGATTTGGAGGCTAGATCGGAGAAGTTTGATAAGATCTTAGGCACCATCCAAATTAGCGGAGATAGGGGAGGTATAGGTTTTGAGGAGATAATTGTTCCCATTCCCCCCGCTCGTGTGAGAAACACTTGGAAGGTTAGAAAAGGTCCACATATAGGTAATCATTCCCACCATTGCTACACTTGCACGTTTTGTGGTAGGAAAGGTCACCTTAGGCGTTATTGTTACGACCTTAGAAAAGCTCCTAGGAAGTTTAGGAATAATGTTGCCCCGGTTCCACAAACCCCCGTGCGTCGTTTTACACCTACATGGGTTAGGAAATCGGATTTAGCGGCTTTAGGAATAAAACTTCATGATTCTCGTTTGGGTGCACTTGATTCGTCCCATGATAAATCTAAAGGATGATATTATTTCCTTGTTTGTCATATGCTAGTTTGCTTCATGATATATTCATTGCTAGTGTAATGACTTGTGTATCATTTTGTATTATAGTTTTTCATTTGTTTGCGTCTTATTTGAAAAATACAAAAATATTTTGTTTTTGAGATAACTTTTCAAAAACAAAAAATATTTTCAATTTTTGTTTTTGAGTTTACATGTTTGATGTGGCATATTGGTGTGCTTAGACCCCCCCCCCCCCCCCCCCCCCCATCGTTTCATTATCTACATGGCAAGGACATTTGGTCATTATTATCGACGGTTAGATTGATCCTAACCATTGTTTATATAAGGTTGTTTCAAAGTTGATATGACTTTTGATTAGACTTTGTATATATGTCAACATTGCACACATGCACAAGTTTATATGATTGTTTGAATTCTCTTGCATATTTGAATTTGGTGAGGCGTTATTATCTCAATCTTGTCATATATGCTTAAGTAGACTTGAGGAGAAGTGTGCATGTAAGAATCGTTTACTATGAGAATTTGAATTGGTACCTATTTGAAAAAAATGATGAGTGATTCAAGGGAAAGGGCTGCGAGAGTTCAAAATTAACTCGTCGTGGAAGCCACCGTTTAAAAGAGCCCCAAAGAAAGAGTAATATACTAACAAACAGGTACAATAAGGATCCATTTGGTTACACCCTTTTGTCTAGGCAAATGGGTTTTACCCACACTTTTGCCCACAAAGGAGCTGTTTGTTAGCCAAATTTTGTTGATGGCAAAAAATTCCTAAAATGGCTCACGTGACCCTTTTTTGCCCAAAAACGTGTGTATTTTTTTCTTACCTATTTGGTTTGGCAAACTTTGTCGAAAGAAATGAAAGGGAAAAGCCTTCTTGTAGCTGACGTTTGCTTGATTTGATTTTCTATACGGTTTTGGTGAGATCAGTAGATAAATCATACATGGCTCACATAGGCTGCTATCATCAAACAACCGAAGAACAAAGCGAATGAGAAATCGATTTCATAGGTATGTGATCATCAACTATTTTTTTATATTAAATCTGTATATCAACATAAAGAAAACGATTTTTTGTTGTTATTTAGACCCATATATTGATTTGTTGCTACATATTTGTATTCTAGGGTTTGAGTTCATTGTGTTTGATTTTTTTTTTGCTGCTTACATATTGAGGGTTTCAGTTCATTAGGGTATATTTTTTGTAGTTCGTATTGTTCTTGCTAAAATCCTAGGTTATAATATGGTTTTATGTTCATACTGTTCATACTTAAATCGAGGGTTATAATTCGGTGTTTGATATCATATTTGTAATCTTATTATGGCTTCACCTATATATGCTTTAGTAAGTTTTGACATATTTAGGGTTTGACTTTTTTTCCTAATTTATGAAATGGTAATGTGGACTAAATATATTTTATTCTAAAATTTTGGGTTGAAAAAGCCAAAAAATCTATGGTTCCATCGAAAGATAATTATTTATTATAGAAAATAAATTTCATGATTATTGGTGCAACACGCACTCATCCCTTATTACAGGAACCCTCCTATTCTCCGAGTTATTTATTTTAATAACTTTGTTCCGGTTAGTTTTTCGTTGCCCTCCTTAAACTTTTTGATTTTTTGTTACCGAATTTACCTTTTACCTATTTTAATTTTATAAATTAATATCAAAGAATGAGCTTTCAGAACCCTTATTTTGTAGGAAAAAATGGTTAAATATAATTAAAAAATTCAACGAAAACGCTTTGGTGTTGCTTGGTCGATGATGAGATGGGCGATAGTTATCTATCAACATATAAGGTCGTTATTGGACATTCCTAGGGCACCTCAATATAATTGGGATGAGCATCGTCAAAAAGCATTGTTCCGAATGTACGAGATGAGTGATCGTTTATGCCATGATTCATTACGTATGAACATCGGTTCATTTCATAGGTTATGTGACCGCCTACGTGCATTTAGTCTAACGATTGTCGATCAGTTACCGTTGAGGAACAGGTTGTAATTTTCTTGAATATTGTTGGTCATGATGAGCGTTGTCGAACCGAGAGTGACACTTTTTGTAGATCAAGTCATACAATTAGTTTGTACTTTCATAAAGTCTTGGTGGTCTGCCTAATGATGTACAAGGAAATTGTCGTAAATGCAACACATGATAACTCCCCGAATGACAATCCTGGTAATAGAAGTTGGTATCATTACTTTCGGTAAGAAAATTCAATCTCTATAGATTAACAAGTGAATAATTTTTAAAATGAATTGTATGAAATAACACATGTAGTATCCCAACAAGATGTCGTAGAAGCGATAGATGGTACACACATATCTGCGAATGTTCCCCTTGTTGATTAACCTAGGTATCGTAATCGGAAACAATTCATCTCTCAAAATGTTTTTGTAGCATGCACGTTCGACATGAAATTTAAATATGTGTTATCCGGATGGGAGGGGTCAGCACATAATGGTAGTGTACTAAGGGCGGCCATACAACGATCAGGACATCAACTTACCATTCCAGCTGGTATGCCGGTTGATTTCCTATATTTTTTTATTAGATGTTTAACAAAAATCCTACGTTCGACGTATATTTGACTAAGATAAAATAATGTATTATCGTAGGAAAATATTATCTTGCGGATGCTGGATTTCCTTTGGTTCCTGGTTTACTATCACCATTTCTCAAGACACGATACCATCGCAGAGACGTGGAGGGTCAACGTCCGGAAACTAGTAAAGAATTATTCAACTTTCGTCATTCATCTTTGCGAATGTAGTCGAGCGCACAATCGGATTATTGAAAAAAAGATTTTCTTATCTACGCCACCAACCTTTTCATGGGATTGACATGCAAGCTAAGATTGTATTAGCTTGTGGTGCGCTACATAAATTTTTAAGGGATGATGATAGGGATAATATGTGCAATGATGATAGTGATAGTGATGATGATGTGAACCCAATAACGCTTAATGTACCTGATGGTAATGAGCATATTACCTTTGCCACACAGGCATGTTGGACAGAGAAACATAATGCAGTGGCAACACAAATGTGGGAAGAAATACCAACAAGTCATAATCAACCATTTACTTTTGATGACTAAACTATTACGTTTCACATTTATCTGTTGTAATAATTTCTTAACACTTGAATGTGAGGGTCAAATTGAGAAAATGCTTTAATATTTTTCAGATTCCATGTCTACATCATCTAATGCGAACTACTTGAATGTGAGGGTCAAATTGAGAAAATGCAAATGTCGATTTGTAGGTGACATTAGAATAACCAAGTCTGATAAGAACAATAACCTCGGTAGGATCTACCATTGTTATGCCAATTGTGGTATTTGGTCAGGTTGGGCAATGCCGTCTATGGATGATATATCGTCAGAATCTACAACGATGCCTAATGAGCCAAACTCAGATAACATCAAAGGGCAATGTGGTTCATCAACTTCCACCATTCCTTCAGCGATGATGGATATGCATAGCAATGTGGACTGCATAGCAATGATGGATATGCTTCGATCACTCAAACGGATGCTACATGTCATTATGCTATTATGTTTGTATGTAGTTGTCAAAACAATGTTTTAAGATGTATCAAATTGATTGTTCCCCTCATATATGGTCTGTGATTTTGTATTCTATTGTGTCAAACTGATTTTGTATGGATGATGTATCAAATTGGATGATTAAATTGGATAATTATCAAATTGGATGATGATTACATAAAATTGGATGATTTTGTATGTTGTTGTTTGGTTGATGTTAAATTGGATTTGGTATGCTGCTGTTTCAAACTGATATATGCCTCATATCCAATATATTTGATATCAGATACTCATTTGATATCAGATACCTATTTGATACTGATATTTGATGGTATCAGATACTCATTTGATAACTGATTAATGTAACTATTAAATGATACTCATTTGATATCAGATACCTATTTAATAACTAAATTCAATTACTTATATACTGAAATCATTTAATCAGATATATGCTACTGATATCTGCTATTTAATACCGATTTGATACTGATATCAGATATTTGATAATTGATACTCATTTGATATCAGATACCTATTTGATAACTAAAATATGTTACTCATATACTGAAATCATTTATACCTAATTGCACATTTGAACTGAATTCCTAATCAGATACTAAAAATGAGTACTTATGGTACTGAATAGATACCTCATATCATAACTTATGGTACTGAATTAGTTATGCTACTAAATAGATACCTCATTTGATACTTAAAATGATATATGTAATGTTTAGCTTATAGGATACAATAATTTGTGCATGCATATACATTTCAGAGATGGCCCAAAACAGAATCAATGTTCCTTTTCGACCACCAAAAGCAAATGCACCAATCAATCTAGAAACCCTTGGCTCACAAGTTGAAATACCTTGCAAGGCGCCACAAGTGCGTTGGACTGATAAAATGGATGGGTACATGATGTCTGCTCTTATGGGTTAGGTACTTGCTAGAACAAAGAAGTCCGATAATGGTTTCACATCTGCGCATATAAAAACCATTATCGATGTTGTCAGGAACGACTGTCATGTGATAGTGGGAGTCCCTCACATCCGCTCACGTTTAAAGACTCTTAAAAAAGAGTATAGGGAAGTGCACGAGCTATTACAAGTCAGTGGATTTGGATTTGACACAACTACGTCATCTGTAACTGCAGATCCAAGTGTGTGGGACGATTACGTTAAGGTACGTATTAAAGTGCAAATTCATGGTATACATTAAAAATACTAAAGGTGACTTTAATGTTGGCAGAACAAGATGGATGCTGCAAAGATGAAAGGAAAGTGTTGCCTATATTATGACGAGCTTGCCACCATTTATGGCAACGACACCGCAACGGAGTCAAACTCTCAATCAGGTGGTGATTACTTCCCATCAATGGAAGGTAAATGTGTAATGCAAGTTGTATTTATTAAAATCACGTGTAACTTCGTAAGTGGAAATGACAAAAATATTTCATATTGTTCCAGTAATATCTCAACCAGAAGAAGATTTTGTTGACATGACTGAAAATGAGTTCCCGGAGAGTGAATCAAATAACACCTCACCCCAACTAGGGAAACGTAAAGGTCCCGGACAAGTACCAAGACCTATTGCTATGCCAAGGCCAAAACGCAAATGTGGTAACATGTTGGACGAGAGTGCCCGTGCATTGGCCATTATTGCAGAATCCTCACGAATGATAGCAGCTGTTACGGACTCAGATGCGAAGCTGAACACCATACAGTATGTAAAATGGAAGGACATTCTTGATCGCCTAGAGGCAATGGAAATGACTGAAAGTGATATGTTGAGATTGCGTGGTATGTTTGAGGCGAATCAAGCACTGGCCCGGGTTTTCATGGGTATCACTAAGGAGGCATTAACGAAGAGTTGGGCTCTGAACAAGCTATATGGGAATTAATCCCACTTTTTAGATCTATATTCTTAATATTATTTTGTAATGGGAACAAACATTGGGCTATTTCTCGGGTCTACATATGTTATAGTGTGGCCAATTTTTGGGAACATATTTTGTGTTGTCGTATCTGAAACTATAATTAACTCATTTATAAAATCCCCAATGTTTTTATAATACACCATTGTCTTTATATTTGAAGATGAAAATGGAATACTTATAAAATTAACGTACATGTCATACAAAATGAAAATAGAATACTTGAAATATTAAAATTTTAACTAAACAACATTTTCTTGAACACGAAAATTTTTCTTGACACAAACTTCACATAGGAATCCATGATGAGCAGCAATGCGACATTTTTCTTCCCATGAGGCATCGTGGGAGATAGCTTACAAAATCACCGTCTCGATCATCTTCTGAGTAGTCTGGTATATCTGGGTTAGATATGTAAAATGGATCAACAATATTATAATTTTTTCCTTTCTTATGTCAAATTTCAATTTTTTTCCTTTCTTATGTCAAATTTCAAAATTTCAAAATTTCAAATTCATATTGAAATCTGATTCTATAACACGGTTCCACAACATTAACATCGGGGCTTTTTAAGCTAATCAATTCCACATTATTTTATTAAGGGGTCAATTACAACATATTTTGGCCAAATAAATGTGCTATCATCTAAAATATATTTTGTCCAAATAAATGCCATTTTTAGTACTTTATCGAGTAAAATTAAATACAAATGTGAATGAAAGTAACTATGTCCAACAAATTCTTTTGGTTCATACACGTTCAAAGCAAGCATCCAACTTGACTCGCATCCGAAATTTCATCGTTAATCCTAAAAATGAAAAATAAAACCTATGTAAACTATATTGATTATAAAGCAAATGTGTAAAATGGCAAGAATTTTAGAACAATATATAGGCAAAGTTTTTAGTTTCCACAATAAATTTTGGCTATCAAACAACATGTGTTGGCAAATAAGTGTCTTTCAGTAGATAAACTATGCCTATCAAACACAAAAAGTTGGCAAATACAGTTTTTGTCAGCCTGCAAATAAAGCCTATCAAACAGCACGAAAACTTATTTGCCTAGGCAAAATTTGCCATGCCTACCCTTTTCCCACAAGACAACCAAACGGACCCTAAGATTTTCTCTAAGTTGAGAATGCTAGAAACCTCAAAAGAACTTGAAAAAGTAAATATTTATGAGGGAGTTTGGTTGAAAAATTTTGAACGGGTTTGCATAACTAATCCTAATGTTAAAACATTGCAATTTGACGTTATTATTTGAGGAATCGTCAAAATTATGAATTTGTGTGCATGTAGTATGTTTAGTTCATTAAGCTCACACTTTAATTTCCATATGGCTATGATAAAGTTTGATTATTTATCGCTTTCAATTAGAGCTTCTTGATCGTTTCGATGTGTTGGAATTGTGACTCATTTTTTGTAGTTTCATGCCCATACATTCCATGACCATGTTTGACCACATCGGTACTATGTTTGCATGTAACTCGCATTGTTAGTTTTTATGCATTTTTGCATTTTGGGTAAAAAGCTTACTGTTTTAGCACTATTTTGTAGCTGTGAGGCCCTTCCAGTGTATTTTTTCAGGAAAATTTTTCACTGGGCAAAAATATAAGATATTTCTGGGAAAATGGGAAAATTTGACATGTCACGAGAAGTCGTTCTAACGAGATCTCTCTATCACGAGAAGTCTCATTCAAGTGACGTCCTCATCTCGTTTGAGCGACATCCCTAACTCGTTTGAATGACAGCCTGGATTTTTGCTTCGCTTTGTTTGCAGTCCACTGGTTTATTTTGGTATATTTTTTGGTACTGCTGGAAGCTTTTTCTGGACAAACTTTATTTATATGCAGGTTTTATTATCTCATATTGATATTTTGCATATGATTTCGTTTATCACACCTGATTAGTTTGATATATTCTTTGTGTGATTCCTAGTTTACTTGCTACAGATTTATCATATATTAATCATATTTAACTGGTTATTTCATGATTATCTAATGATTTTTAATTGGTATATTATCATGCTAGATACTTATTGATTCATTTATCTTTTCACTGGGTTGTCTATTTAAGACAAAAATGGGGAGAGATGTATAGGATGTAGGGGGAGATTTTTTGAGCATGTTTGTGATTACATATTTTACAAATCGGTAGTACAAATTGATATCATTTTCTTGCTCAATTATTTAACAAATGATTTTTCAGAGTTTATTCATATTGGTATCTATTGTAAAATTCTTATCGTTTTTATATATATATTAGTTTCATTTGTTCCTCCATACTTCACTGGGTATATGTTTGTTTGTTTCATGTGTGTAGGTATGCTTAGAGATTCGAGATTTCAAGTCTACATCACATTCAGAGAGTTCATGCTTGTGACGCCCCGAACCGGATTTAAGGGTTATTATATGATCGACCTTGATCCGATCTGAGTGTCAAGTGTGGGGTGCAATGAACAATCTAAATAATGTTACTATTCCAGTTTTATTATTAAATAATATTACACTTTTCTTAGCATGAGATTCCAATATAAAATAAACTACGTGCGGTACCCAAGAGAAGTGCCCCCAAGGCCAAGTAAACAGAGCTACTAACGTTAATGCAAGTAAAAATTACGTGTTTAATGATCTCAGCGTACAAAACCACATACAACCTACCTTAACAAAGAGGAGGGAGTGATCGAAAGGCTAAGTGGGATTTATACAAATGCAACATGGAAACGAATGGTAGAAAAGAATACTCACTCACTATATGCTCATGAAAATATGTACATATCTACACATATACTACTGAAAATACATGCTCCAATGTATTAAACCGTTTTATTCCAAAAATATTATTTATCCCCATTCATCCTCTTTTTCTTTCCCAAAATAGTAATTTTGGATAATCGTTCTTTAAGGTCATTTTCTATCGCATTAACGAACACGGATAATGATTTATTGGAAAAACCTTTCTTTTCTTGAAAATATTCATCTATTCAACGTTTATTAACTCACGCTAGAGTTACTTTGCCATTATTTTAATATTCTCATTAAAACAATCTTTATGACATGCACACCTCGTGTTGGGAAAATATTCATTTTCATTGAGAAACTTATACATCACACGACACAAAACATTTATTATTTCATGAAAACTTTGGTTATTTCCATCTTTCGACCTTTTGTAAATCTCAAAGATTTATTTGCATTAATTTTAAGAATATTCTCATTCTTCATTTCTTATTACAAGAATTATCAATCTTTGTCTTTGAGTCTAGCCATTATTCCTGGATTTCATGGGCTCTACACCATCGGTCTCCAGTAGCCATATGCTCATCTGTACAGGCTTTGGGGTCTTTCACCACTAGGTACATCATCCCTTGCTTATTTCTTGGTATCATTCATGTATCCGTTCTTATCTTTTCCATGTGTTTCGACATTATTCTCAATGTTCACATTCATTCTCACTTGGAAAATAAATTCTTTCCTTTTTCTTCCAAACTATTCATTGACATTTTTATTTCATAAAAATGTTCTGGATTACGTAAATTTAGCGATTTACCCATTTCTTGTCAAACACTCATTTAGCCATTTAACAAGTGTCGTTCCCAAAATACTTACAAACTTTCCAACTTAATTCTCAAAACACTTTTAACCAGTTGACACCTGTCAAAAACTATATTTTTACCCATATTTCACACTTATCATTTGTACACACTTTAAATATTCATTTGGCCACTACCAACACATTTGGCCTTCTTTACTTTCTTTAATTACATTTATGTATCAATTGAGAAGTAAGAATTTTATACTTTGATTATTTACATATCAACCCAAAATATTTCTTATTATGAGTTTATGCATCTCATAAACACCCATTTAAGTAAAAGTCCAGTTTCTTCTTCTAATTCATCATTTTGGTAAGAAAGTCCGATTTTTATTTTGTAAAAATGGCCTATATTAGCCAAATATTACTCTAAACATGAAATTACATTATTTACCTTTGAAATATCATTTTGACACATTTTATTTCATAAAATGTTCAAGGCTAATATTCTGAAATTTATTCACCTTTTGAACCCATCAAAATTACTTCTTAAAAACTCATTCCTACACACTAAATGATGATATGATGACTAAACAACATAAAGTTATAAATTAGCTAAAATACTACATATATAAAGTCTAATATATGTAAATATCATTCTAAAAATTATCAAACTCTAAACCTCAATTAAAGTCAGATTTTTCCACCTCTTAAGACTCCAAAATGGTAGTGTAGGAGGAGCAACCCCCACCTTTAAAGGTGACCTCAAGGGGTTACCAAATGCATCCTCCATGAGAGCTCTATATATGCTCTAGGAACTCCCTCTTTAAGCTTTAAGAAATCCTCCAAATCTCCAACTCTATCTCCAAAATATAAGCTCCAAGACTTCCAATAATATGCTCCAAACTTTCAAATGTACTCCTTCTAACTCTCTAACTCTTCATAGTGTTTGAGGTTTTTGGTGTGTTTACAATGAGGGAATGCAAGGCCTATTTATAGTTGTTTGGGAGTCACCATGATCGTTGGATTAAAACAAGATTGGATGGTTGAGATTAATAGTGTGCAACCAACAACTTCATTAATGCAACCCACCAACCACTCTATTAATGCAACCCACCAACCACTCCATTATTTCATATTTCATTTTATATTTTACTATTTTCACAACTGAAAATAGCTCCAAAACAAGTCTAAATGACGTTTTTGGGAAATGTCCAAGAAGAGAAAGTTGCTCAAAATTTAATTTTCAGTCAATCTAAAATTGTTTAGAATTTTCTGAGCACTTTTATTTTTTTGACGAAAATAATAATATTTTATTTATTTATTCATTTGTTGACTTTTGACCCCATGGAACTCTTAGGCCTATTTTTATCATCCCATAAATATGGTCAAATTATTTTTAATCCCAATAAAATGTCCTACAAAAATTCCGCAATTTTGCATCCTGCGCGACACATGCTGACAAAAGTCGCGTTATATTAAACATGACATTGTCACAATCATTCATTGAAATTTTTTCATCAAACATGACAAACATACTTACTAGGACTATTAGGGCTTAAATGCGCATCCATGCTAACCATACAACGTGGAGATCTTTTTTCCCTAATTACTTTTCGTGCCATTTTCGCGTAATTCCCTTATATATTTATTCCTAAAAAATTTCCTTTGAAAAAAATCATCAATTTATTATTCAATATTTCTTTTCAAGGGAGGGGTATCACATTATTCCCTCCTTAAGAAATTTCGTCCTCGAAATTTTTAAGCCTTCAATCTTAATCATTTAGTCATTTAAGCAAACCATTTCTAATTCTGGAGTATCCTGATCTTACAGTTAAAACTCAAAGATTCCATCCACGTTAATTATCATCAAGTTAACCCGATCATGGTAGGTTTTTTTATTAATAATACCCAAGCATGCCTAACTTATTCATCCCAATAAATTTTTTGAAACAATCGGTGTTCCTCAAACATCATGCCATCATTAATGAATTCATCATCATGAGTTAGAATTTACAAATATATGTTATCTCAAATTTTGAATCACGTCAAGACGAGGTTAATACATCTGTAACACTTCCTAGTCATTCATATCAGTAATCTTTAAAATAGTCACTTTATCACATTGGCCTGAAAGATCGAAACCTCCCATGAGATCTTCATATTAACCTCGAAGAATCCTAGACATCATAATCCAAATTATACATATGAGTAACTAAATCCTCAATTCAGAGTGTAACATTTGCACTTAAGGTCTCATTAAGTCTGATATCCACATAATTCCTAAAACGTATTCTTGAACCTATGATTGAAAAGTTACTAGCTATACTGTAAATCCAAACTGTTACTAGTTCTATCGGCCAACTAATAGGGTTGTTAACCTAAGATAACCGATTTACACATGCAAACTATGAGCAACAAATCGCGAGACCATGCACACAAACAAACTAATGAAAAAGATTAGAGTGCTTCCAACAAAGTGTGCAATCATTTACTGTGATGCATCAACCACAACTAGCCTAACCCGCGCCACTACTGAGCTTATGTAGTACCTAGATCACAAGCGAATAAAAACTTCCCATTACTAGGATTAAATGAAACATATGGAATCATAACGAATTAAGTGAATACCGAGCCAAAGGATAACAATCGAATTTAGGCAACGAATTGTTTTTCACAAAATACTTATCCATAAGTGTTCTTAAGGTCCACAACTTATAACCAATGCTCCTCCTATGTACATTGACTTATTCTACACAAATTTTCCATTCTTACTGAAGTATAATCTAATTCTTGCGGGAAGTTATCACACAAGGATTTCCTCCTTATGACTAATGTTATGGGTTACACTTTTATATTTGTACGTACTGCGCCAATTTCACGCCAGATCACCCTTCTCATATTTTATCATAAATAGTCGACCCATCGTACCTAGGTCTCCAAATTTCAATACGTGGTATCTAACCTCAATTTTCAAGTTCAACACATATGCACAATCTCAAACATTTGAATTTACCAACAACTTCCTAACTCTTAGAAACATCATATGCAATCCTGAATATCACACTTTAGTCGAAGTTGGCGCTTCTAATCTCATAGGTAGGATCTTTGCTCACCTTGTACTATCACTAAGGTTTATTCTAGGAAAATAGTGATTTCTTTTTACTAGGGTTATCCCCAACGTATTGGTATCACAAAAGGGTGATATGATCAATCCTAACACTTCCTTCCAAGAGTTATTCATTAAATATCGATACAACATCAAGTTACTCTAAGTTCTCACAAGAGCAAAACCTGGCACTTACCATCATGTGTACGACACAATCTTCCAAGATCATATTAGAGAAGTTTTACGATTCATGGTGCTTATCTCCAAGGTTTTTCCACAAGTCAACATGTGTGATAATGGTTCATCAACACCTAAACAATCCCTAATACTCATATTCTCCAAGGCTTTATGGATAACTTCGGTAAACTTAATATTTTTTTATTTTTTTTATAAAGGTTTATACACAATCAAATGTAAGCGTCATTTGTCACACTAAAATCTTGTCACTCTCGATGTCCTAGAAAGTAATGTCGAACTAAGCACATTCAAGTGCTTGTCACATTAATCAGATATAATTACTAACTTATATTCTCTAAGAGTTATATCAAGATACATATTCATAATATGAATCAATTCATTTTATTTCACCAATCCTAAGGCATTTTCGCACGTTAATATGATTTAGTCACTAACAACCTATTATTATTTTATGAAATCCTCAACGCAATAATTCTCCAAGTTTTAAGGTAACAACATAAGATTTAGCCATTTCCTGAAGCTAACACATACGACTAAGTTCAGTTATTATTTCGTCACGATAGGAGCTTATCGTATTAATGTTTTAAAAAGGTACTCTACTCAAGTCAACCTAATTGTTTCTCATAACGATTTGATTACTGTCACTAATATTCAATATCTTTATATGGTAATAATTTATTTAATTCTTCTAACATCACACCAATTATCTCCTATCATATACTAGGGAATCACATAGGATATATTCTTGTGTCACCTTAATTTTCCATTTCTACGCAAGTAAATAACATGCCTATCACCGAGGAACCCCAATCAAGCTTAGTTTTATATATGATATACAACCCCAAAGTTATCGCCTCGAAATTCTAATTACTCGCATTACTACTTTTCTCAAATAACCATAGTACTTACTCCTAAGAGAAATGGAATTACAAACTTATCTAATTTACTAACCCGTAGTAAAAATCACTAGACTATGTCATATAAACCTCAATGAGTGTAAATTTATAAATGTATCTTGTCTCCAATATGTGATCATCATACCACGCGATAAATCATTTGTTGATATTTACTAAAGACTAAGGTAGGATATGGGACGACGGGTATGGCCAATAAACATCCAAGACCGTATCACAAACACTACAAGAGATCATATTACTCAATATCGTACTATTATATTCACTAATTGATACCGTCATCAACATTGTGCCACAAGGACTATTTAATTTGACTCCTAGGTCACCTTAGGTCATCACGATTATCCAAGTCTACGGTATAACCAAAATATATACATCGCGGTATAATAAACCCTAGTCCTTAACTAAGGGACCTACTAATTTCTCATCGTAAGATCAATACTCATAAATATACTACCCAGTATATACACCCAAATACTTTAATCTGAGACTTAAATTTAATACACTCTCACTGCAAAGTCAACACTTCTAATATACACTCAAGTCACCTAATCTCCAAAGTTAAACTCAACCAATCTTTCTAGATACAATTTAGCTCACACTATTTCGTCCATTAACTTCTATTATTCTTTGTTACCACTAAAATTAGCACACAATATATATCTTATACAATGGAATTAAGATGTTGCCGACATTAACTTAAGCTGACATCCGTAATTACTAACACACCTATATCAGAAATGCGGAAGCGATTTATAAATATCAACCTGATCGTGTGCCACTTGGCACCAACTAACTTGTCATGCTAAACTCTTTGAATTTATTGACGAGGATACAAACTATCACCAAACTAGCATTACTAGCCAAACCCACATCGACGTCGAAAGATCCACTATCAACCTCACCACGTCACACCCGAAAGAAACATTGAACCTAAAGCTCTGATACCAATTTGTGACACCCCAAACCGGATTTAAGGGTTATTATAAGATCGAACCTGATTCGATCTGAGTGTCAAGTGTGGGGTTCAATGAACAACCTAAATAATGTTACTATTCTCATTTTATAATTTAATAAGATTACTCTTTTCTTAGCATGAAATTCCAATATAAAATAAACCACGTGCGGGACCCAAGAGAAGTGCCCCTAAGGCTAAGTGAACAGAGCTACTAACGTTAATGCAAGTAAATATTACCTATATAACGCTCTCAAAGTACGGACCCACATACAAGCTACCGTAACAAAGAGGAGGGAGTGAGCGAAAGGCTTAGTGGGATTTATACAAATGCAACATAGAAACGAATGGTAGAAAAGAATACTCACTCACTATATGCTCATGAAAATATATACATATCTACAGATATACTTTTGAAAATACATGCTCCAATGTATTAAATCGTTTTATTCCAAAAATATTATTTATCCCCGTTCATCCTCTTTTTCTTTCCCAAAATAGTCATTTTGGATAATCTTTCTTTAAAATCACATTCTTTCCCATTAACGCACACGGCTAATCATTTATAGGAAAAACCTTTCTTTTCTTGAAAATATTTATCTATTCAACGTTTATTAACTCACGCTAGAGTTACTTTGGCATTATTTTAATACTCTCATTAAAACAATCTTTATGACATGCACACCTCGTGTTGGGAAAATATTCATTTTCATTGAGAAACTTATACATCACACGACACAAAACATTTATTATTTCATGAGAACTTTGGTTATTTCCATCTTTCAACCTTTTGCAAATCTCAAATATTTATTTGCATTATTCATTTAAGAATATTCTCATTCTTCATTTCTTATTACAAGAATTATCTATCTTTGCCTTGGAGTCTAGCCATTATTCCTGGATTTCATGGACTCTACACCATCGGTCTCGAGTCACCATATGCTCATATGTACAGGCTTTGGGGCCTTTCACCACTTGGGACATCATTCAAGTATGTTCTTATATTTTCCATGTGTTTCAACATTATTCTCAATGTTCACATTCATTCTCACTTGGAAAATCAATTCTTTCCCTTTTCTTCCAAACTATTCATTGACATTTTTATTTCATAAAAATGTTACGCTTTAAGTAAATTGACCAATTTATCCATTTCTTTCCAAACACGCATTTAGCCATTTAACAAGTGTCGTTCCCAAAATAGTTACTAACTTTCCAACTTAATTCTCAAAACACTTTTCACCACTTAACACTTGTCAAAAATATATTTTTTACCCATATTTCACACTTATCATTTTAGTGAAACTCATTATTTTCACTTGGAAAAATATATCATTAATAACCTTTTATCAAACTTAATTAATACATTTAATTTCCAAATATGTTCTTGACAGCATACTATTCACTGTATTTACGACAATGCCACTATTATTTGTTTCACACAAATATTGTACTTTTAAATCGGTTTAAAAATATTAATTTCACCAAAAACTAATTTATAATTTCTCAAAGTGTATTTATGATATATCCAACATAATTTTAGAAATAAATTCAAAATTTTATAAAAAGACTTTATTTCCATTTATGTTTTCAAAATAAGTTGTACACACTATAAATATCCATTTGGCCACTACCAACACATTTGGCCTTCTTTACTTTCTTTAATTACATTTATGTATCAATTGAAAAGTAAGAATTTTATACTTTGACTATTTACATATCAACCCAAAATATTTCATATTATGAGTTTATGCATCTCATAAACACCCATTTTAGTAAAAGTTCAGTTTCTTCTTCTAATTCATCATTTTGGTAAGAAAGTCCGATTTTTATTTCGTAAAAATGGCCTATAATAGCCCAATATTTCTTTAAACATGAAATTACATTATTTACCTTTGAAACATCATTTTGACACGTTTTATTTCATAAAATGTTCAAGGCTAATATTCTGAAATTTATTCGCCTTTTAAACCCATCAAAATTACTTCTTAAAAACTCATTCCTACACACTAAATGATGATATGATGAATTAACAACATAAAGTTATAAATTAGCTAAAATACTACATATATAAAGTCTAATATATGTAAATATCATTCTAAAAATTATCAAACTCTAAACCGCAATTAAAGTCAGATTTTTCCACCTCTTAAGACTCCAAAATGGTAGTGTAGGAGGAACAACCCCCACCTTTAAAGGTGGCCTCAAGGGGTTACCAAATGCATCCTCCATGAGAGCTCGATATATTCTCTAGGAACTCCCTCTTTAAGCTCCAAGAAATCCTCCAAAACTCCAACTCTATATCCAAAATATAAGCTCCAAGACTTCCAATAATATGCTCCAAACTTCCAAATGTACTCCTTCTAACTCTCTAACTCTTCTTAGTGTTTGAGGTTTTTGGTGTGTTTACAATGAGAGAATTCAAGGCCTATTTATAGTTGTTTGGGAGTCACCATGACCGTTGGATCAAAACAAGATTGGATGGTTAAGATTAATAGTGTGCAACCAACCACTTCATTAATGCTACCCACCAACCACTCTATTAATGCAACCCACCAACCACTCCATTATTTCATCCCACCAACCACTCCATTATTTCTTATTTCATTTTATATTTTACTATTTTCACAACTAAAAATAGATCTAAAACAGGTCTGAATGACGTTTTTGGGAGATGTCCAGGAAGAGAAAGTTTCTCAAAATTTAATTTTCAGTCCATCTATAATTGTTTGGAATTTTCTGTGCACTTTTATTTTTTTGACGAAAATAATAATATTTTATTTATTTATTCATTTGTTGACTTTTGACCCCATGGAACACTTAGGCCTATTTTTAGCATCCCATAAATATGGTCAAATTATTTTTAAATCCAATAAAACGTCCTACAAAAATCACGCAAGTTCGCGTCCTGCGCGACACATGCTGACAAAAGTCGCGCTATATTAAACACGACCGTTTCACAATCATTCATTGGAATTTTTTCATCAAACTTGACCAATATACTTAATAGGACTAGTAGGACTTAAATGCGTATCCATGCAAACCATACAGCGTGGAAATCTTCTTCTCCTTAATTACTTTTCGTGCCATTTTGGCGTAATTCCCTTATATATTTATTCCTAAAATTTTTCCTTTAAATAAAATCATCAATTTATTATTCAATATTTCTTTTCTAGGTCAGGGTATCAAAATGCTTGTTAGTGCTTCATATACTAGTCCGTGTCCTGTAATTTTTTACCTTTGGTTTTTGGAATGGGATTTAGGCGTCATACAGGTTGACGGCCCGGCTTAGGCATTTCGCTGGTTTAGTTTTGTCCCGAAATAGTCAAAGGGGGCGATTTGTAAGGACATAAATTTTCAATTGAGTCCATGTATTTTTTTGAATTAATTCCGTGAACAAAACTGTGTTTGTAATATGTCATAGGGAGATTTTATTTTTTCCCGATACCACATGGTCTATGACGTATTGAAGAAATTGAAGACATTGAGACAAAGCTTCCAAGAATTAATCATGCCGAAGTTTAATTGGTGCAAGTTTATTCGTCTTCAAGTTTATTGCATTCCAAGATCACACAGGTATGAATGTATATAATTAATAGTGCTCGGAATTATTTTTATAAAAGATAAGGATGTAATTTTATAAGGAAAAATGTTTTAAAAGTGTATTAAATGTTTTAAACTATGTTTTATTCTGATAAGCTCAAAAAAGAGTTTGGCTTATTTGGATCACTTTTGGAAGAGACGTTTTAAAGAAAAAGTCAAACTGACACGTGCGTCGTTCAAACGACAAGATGGCTCGTTCAAACGAGATAGCCATGTTGCTCGAATGACAGGTAGATCTTGTTCGAGCGACACTATTTTCGAGGTGGTGATCTTTTCCTATTAAAAGCGTGGTTTCGTCAGAAATAAGAAGTGTGCATTATGGAAAAAATGGTTTACGATCCAGAAACATGTTTGCACATGTTTTTCTAAGGTTTGAAAGCTTGAACACATCCTTAGAGTTTGCAAAGATCCGAGCTATAATTATTATATGTGTATGTGATCTTGCTACACCAAGTTGGTTTGTTTTACACTTGAACATCTAGGTTTTGAGGTAAATAAAAGAGAAGGACTTCTTGTTCGACATCGTAGACGTATCAAAGCCATTTAGTGGACACCGATACATACGTGGACGTGTGTGTTATGGACAGGTATCGTGGAAGAAGGACTTTCTGCGTGGGCACTGTGAGAGGAGTGGTTGAAGATCAGAAGAGCATCAAGACCTGTGGGGATCTTGTCGTTGAGTGAGTCTTTTGTCTGTTCGTTGTAATTACACATTCATTGTGATTGTCTATCTCGAGTCGTCCGAGGTTCTTTTCCCGTTTTGGGTTTGTTCCTTGTACATCCGGTGTTGTGAGTATTCTTCACTTTACGTTACTTGCTTTAATCACTAGATGCATGTTTAGGATTAATGAAGATATGGTTTAAAGTAAAAATTGGTTTTTCACAAGTTAGTTTGGTGCTAATTTAAAACTTGGATAATCTTTGGTGAAAATTGGTTTGATTTAAAACACACGTGTAGGACTATCCATTCTCACATACGTATAAGAATACAACAATCATATGATAGGGATCTATATCAAAGAACACTAAGATAAAAAGTGAAAATCCACATAGATCCTAATTACACTAGAACCTGATGCTCAGATACCATATGTGACACCCTGCCTAATAAAATACCGGGTGATCCATCCTATATCAAATTATAACAGGAATCCCAGTTGGTTCATTCTTAGGATCACTGTCTAAAACTTTTTTAAAACTTAATAACCACCTAGTATTCCAAAAAATCAATGCCATATTTTATCTTTTTATTTAAACAAAAACAATAACATGCGAAAATTTACTATGAGCCATTCACAACAACTGAATCAAATCAACTGAATAAATAAATAAACCACTTGCCGAATAAACCATCGACCACAAAAGTAAATAGTCCAATATCAAACTTCCAATAATTAAATTAATCTGTTATAACTGAATTATTCCCCCCCACGAGGTTGGTACCAACCTCGGCCTGGGTGAGTACGAGGTTGGTGGAGTATGACCCTTTCCTTGTTTGAGGTCAATGTTCCATGAGGACCTCGGCCAGGATGTTCATCCGAGGTTGGGCATGAGGTGTAACATTGGCTAAGGACGATGATGACATCATGCTTGTTGATTGAGCCTATGAGGATTTTTCTAGTCTTAGGTGATACTTGTAACGTCGATTATGGCCGACCTGATGGATAGTTGACCTCGTGAGTTATGTAGACCTCGGTTGTGCCCTGATCGAGGTGATACTTGTAACGTCGACTGTTCCCGGTATGATGAAGGATGACACCGCTGATAGTTAATCCTGAGATCTTATTACCTCGGTCGTCATACAAACCGACGTTAATGTCTCTGAGACTTCAGGTGCACTAAGGGCATATCAATCACCCATAACCCTTAGTTACATATGTAAATAGGTGACTAAGGGGTATGCATATCAGCAATGGTTAGAACCCAAAATATTTTGAAAATATTTAGCAAGTGAATTAACTGCATTAATTAAAATGCATGAATGCGCTTCATATTTAGGTTAGTGTCGAATTCTCTTGAGGACATACGCACCCCTTCACTAATGTGCACTCCTAACGGTTACTTTAACCCCACCTAGTTATACTACCCGTCCAACTGGTCCTGTTAAAAACTCCCCTTTCCAAACTACTATAAACCGAGTATTATCATTCACAGGTTATAAGTTATCTGTCACATTAACTTAATTAATTCCTATCAAACAAAATCATCTAACCGTGTTACAAGTTATATAAAGTAAAAACATTACACTCTGTATTATTACCCGCATATAATATTTAATACCATTATATATGTATCTTTACTACAACATCCACACATATTTCATATGTATATCCATCCTTCTGAGTATACCCTCACCGAATGATTTCCTATAAAGTGATATTATACTAGGTGTGCTCACTTAACATAGTTACCCCAAGTCCGAATCTCTCACGAACTTGGTCAAAAACATAAACATGGGAGGCGATCATATTTCCTTCCCGAAAAGTGAGCTATGCCCCTCACCCATATAATGGACTCTATGTCCTGGGGATATACTGCCCTACTCCTCAATTTAGGGGATTCATCCACATCGTGAAACCTCCCTTAGTAGCACTAGAGTACACAATTAAATTAAATATCTAGTCACTGATATTTATAAGCACACACACACACAATATATATATATATATATACTATCACACAGCTTACATATATACTTTAAATCTCAGCTTTACTGTGCACAAATTCCGTAGCACTAGCCTATATTTTTCCTCGAGTCTATGGTCCGAGTCTAATTTAATTAAATAACTCATTGATTAATTTATTACCTTGGTGTCACCCAACCAATATACCCGGACTCGCTCACTTAGACCTTATCTAATTATTATCTGAGTCTATATTCTGAATCCAAATTAATTCATTTTTTTCACTAACTAATTTAATGCTTTAGCGGCACTCAACCAACATACCCGGACTCACTCACTTGGCCCGTAATTAAATAATCCAAATTTGTCGCCCAAATTCCCCTTAATAAGATCAACACCCTTATTAATTTATTCTTTTGCATACTCCTCTTTCCAAATTTATTTAATCCCACAAAATTCCTATTGTTTGTCTCTTAAAAACATCAAACAACTTAGGCTAAAATTAAGTGCACCTACTGTAGGAATTGAACCTTTAAATTTCCTCATCAGTCCAGATAGTAAAGGAAATAAATGTCCTTGGATTCATCCCATCCTTCGAATGAGACATATGTCGTTCGAACGATAGTGTATGTCATTTGAAGGAGATCCAACGTTGTTCGAAGAACCACTAAGTCTCTCCCTCTCTTCTACCTCGCTCAGTCCAGTCCGCCATTAAAACCCAACTCAAGCTTTTTACCTAGATTTCTCTATTGTAATCCTTTTTCGAAGCAATTCCTTTTTAATTATCTTAAATCTCAAACTTAAACACAATAAACAACCTAAATATGAATTTAAAGAAGATTTCTCCCAGTATCTTTACAAGTCATACATCTATCCCAATTAAATCATAAATTTCTTAATAGTCCTTTACATGCCAAAAACTGATTTGAATATTCACAATATTTAAAACCCAATTTCATGCAATAACCCTCCCAAAAATGGATTTTGATTTACACCACCATAATATGAATTGATTATAACATATTTAAGAATCACAGAAGTTAACCACTTGCCTTGAAAGTTCGCAGAGTTTGATCCTTTGGTGTAGAGATAGGGTTGATGAAGAACTCCCAATTTGTTCCTTATTTGTCTCCAGAAAGACCCCCAATTTCTCTCCAATTTCTCCCTCTATCTTCCTCTATGTTCTTAGATTTCTCCCATATGAGTTATGGCTGCCCACGACTCTCAAACCTAGGTTTATAACCCCTAATCCCTTTTTAGTCACATGGGCGTAATTAAAATGGCCTAATTACCCCCGTGAGGGCCTGGCTATGTCCAAAAATGCTTGCAGGATTTGGAATTACACGCTTCAGTTGCTTTAATCCTAGTGTAAGGTCCAGTTCATTATTTCATCGGGGCGTGTTAGCCCTCAGTTATTTCTTTATGTCAGTCAGACTATGTATTCGGATTTTATTTATATTGGACTTTTATTTGGATTGGGAACCGATGGTTTATTCGGTATTATTTTATATATGTTGCTTATTACATGATTGTTTAGCTTATTCATTTATTACGTGGGTGGTTAGTTACTGTATTTGTTTTCGCATATTATTTGGTTTATTGAAAAGATAAAATTTGGCACCGAATTTTTTAAATAATAGGTGGTTAGTAAATATTTTTTCAAAAAATCGATAGTGACACTAACAATGAACCAAATGGGAATCATGTTTTAATATAATTAAGTCATGATCACCCGGTATTTAATTAGGTGGGGTGTCGTACAATCAAATCACCCCCAGTTAAAAGCCTTTATAGACCCAAAACCCATTTCTCCCCTTTAAAACCCACTAAACGGAAATTGTTTTTATCTGCCAACACTAAATCCAAATAAAATCACATTTAAAATGTCTCGTATCCCTTTCCCATCATACCCTCAAATACCCAACAATCTCAAAACCCTCATTAAACCCACATGCACACTTGTGCAATCCCTTAATTATCCCTCTCACACCTTACACCCCTCGTGTCCATCTAATTTCAACTATACCCCTAGCCTCAATATACCTATAAATTGAAGAATTGGTGGCATTTGAAATAATTCTCATTTTAGCATTTAACTTTGTGTGATAAATTCTCCGCCACCCCTCTATAGAGAGTATTTGCATTTTTAGTAAACATCTCAATATATAATGGTGTGTAGAATTTATCTTTCTGATGAATTCCACTCCACCCCTCTTTAGTGAATTTTAGCATTTTTAGAAACCATGTCAATGTATACTGATGTGTTTCAATTCATCCCTTTTGGAAGTAACTTCTTCTCCATCCCGTTATGGTGAGTATTTCAATTTTAGCAAATATCTCAACATAAAGTGATGATGTAGAATTTGTTTTTTTTGATGAATTCTAGTGTACATTTTTATAATTTGAGGATTTGGATTTTTAGCAAATCTCTCTCATTATTTAAAATCCCTTATGAATTCATCAATAGTATACGTTGTAATTAGTTTTTATTTTTTTATTTCCTAGTTTTTATTTTGTTAAAAATATATTAGTGCGGGATTGTAATTGAGAGAATTTTAGGTTGTAATTGAAGATTTCACTATAATTCAAGGCATAAATGGGTTTGATCTATTCCTCTCTAATTACTCTTAACTTAATCCTTGCATGTTTTTATTTGTTTATTCTATGCATTGGATAATTATTAATGATGAAAAATCTCTCATTATGGGGATGAATTTTTTAGTCCTCGTGAGTCCAGTTAGTTACTTTACTTATTAGAACAATATTGTTTATCTCATTTTTCTCTTATCAATTATTACATCTTAGTTAGCACTTTAAAAATTAACATAGTTAGTTAATTAATAATCCCTTGAAAAATCATTAAAAATGATAATATGCAAATAAATCTACACTTGTATTCACATACTTTGTTCTTCACACTTAAAAGTGGATTGACATCCTTCCTTACCATTATACAATTTCATATTATCTCTGTATGTTTAAAGGAATTTTTATTGGAAAGGATCAACAACAATGATCATACATATCGAACAAAAATTTTCTTTTCTATCACAGGGGAGGGTGTAGACTGTTCATATGGCGATAATTTAATGGGATTATTCCTCCTTGGAATGAGAGAGTACCGTAGTATGGTTCTCGACAAGCTCATGTGAGTTGTGTAGTTAGGATAAAATTAAGAGTAGTGGAACATAAGATGTATGATCCTAAGCTATAATTTTTTATTTTGGTAATACATATGACAGTTGGTTGTATTATGATTTGCTTTGGGTGAGCGTTGACCGCTAGAAAGGGCTTGCTTGTGACACCCCGCCTAATAAAAAAAT
Source organism: Sambucus nigra (assembly GCA_949130495.1). Classification (NCBI taxonomy): domain Eukaryota; kingdom Viridiplantae; phylum Streptophyta; class Magnoliopsida; order Dipsacales; family Adoxaceae; genus Sambucus; species Sambucus nigra. Next base: position 458,960,579 of record OX422208.1, on the reverse strand, counting down.
CGGTGATCAGCCCCATATCAAATTAAAATAGGAGCCTCATTTGGTTCATTCTTAGCATCACTATCAAAAACTTTTTAAAACTTAATAACCACCTAGTGTTCAAAAGGCTGGTGCCAAATTTTAACTTTATTAATCTAAACAAAATAAGTGAGGAGATAAAAATAATACATCTAATGCTGAAAGAATCAATAATCACATAGATTAATAAAAGGCTTGCCGAATAAACCACCGGTTAAATCCAAAACCAAACCAAACTAACAACGAGTAATAAATCCCATACAATCTGAAATAAAGTAACTGAATAAACTGTGAGCGACATGCTCGATATAAACTGGAATCATACTCCTATACTAGAAATAGAATGAGAGAAACGTCTATCCAAATCCTGCAACATCAACATATGCTGCAGCAACGAATCCCTGGAATTAAATCAAGTCTGGCGTCCCTGTGGCTGGACACATAAAACGTTTTGAAAATATTTGATAGCAAGGGTTAGAACCCAAAACGTTTTGAAAATATTTAGCAAGTGATTTGCATAACATCAATGAAAAATGCATGAATGCACTTCATATTTAAATTAGTGTCACACTCTCTTGAGGACATACTCACCCCTCAACTAATGTGCACACGTAACACTTTCTTTATCTCCTACCTAGTCCTCTACCCCGAAACTAGATACTTGATATAACTCTTGTCAACCGCCCCACTCAATCTCGATTATTTTTAATGCATGATATATAACTTATTTATCACCTTAACTTAATTAATCACCTTCCTTGAAATCCATATAACATTTACTAGTTATATAAGTAATACCATTTCCTCCATGTATTAACTTACCCGTATATAAATATTTATCCCATTATATACGTAAACACACATTACAACGTTCACACATTTGTTAAATATACATATATAACTCATATATAATTAAAATAATTTACTTCTTGTATTTAATCTCCCGTATATAACTATTTATCCCATTATATACGTAGAACCATATTACAACATTCACACATATGTCGAACATATATATAGCCCAACCTCCCGAGTTTTATAATTAACCGAATCAATTTCATCATTCTCAGTCGAAATTAATCACCACCACATATTGTATTCCACCCTACAATCCGATTCCAATAGTCCCATATCATAATCTAACATTAGTTGAGTAATTAATCTACACATATTACTCAAATTCAGAAAAACCTATTTTATTATCAACAAACACCCAAAAATGGATTTTAAATACACCCACTAGGATATGAATTGATTATTACAAATTTAAAACCAAAGAAAGTTAACCACTTGCCTCTAATTGTTCATCAATTCTGATCCGATGAGGTAGAGAAAGGTTTGATGAAGAACACCCAAATACCTTTCTTGATTTGTCTTCAATATCTCCCCAAATTGATCTCAATTTGCTTCCTCTATTTCCCTCTCAAAGACCTAGGTTTGGAGTATGATTTCTGACGTTCAATACTCTATGACCTAGTTTCATTTTACCAAATCCCATTTTTAGCCTAATGGGCCAAGCCCAAATGACCCAATCACGCCCGGGTGGGCCCGGTTATGCCTAAAAATTCCCCGTGACCCATTTACTACCCCCGGGTAAACTTTTTTGACTATCTCGAACCATTCGGACTCAACTGTGTACTCATAATCGACATTCGAATTAATTTTTAAAAAGCATTATCTCACATCCAAATTAGTCTATATACCGATTCCCGGCTAAATAAATGTCACGTCATTAATATACGTTATGACGTAATTACTATTCACTTAGTAATTAAATTTCCCCAAATATTGACCATTACTCTCCAATTAATATTTAAATAAATATTACCATAATTAATTCAACTCAATTATGACACACAAGTAATTTAAAATTTTCCCAAATTAATGAAATATTAAATGCACAGAAATACGAGGTGTTACATACTCCCCCCCCCCCCTTACAAAAGAATTTTGTCCCCAAAATTTGGTCATAACTGCGACGAATAACTCTGGATACTGCTCTCACATATCCTTCTCCCGCTCCCACATAGACTAGTCAATAATGTTGTGCCCCCATCAAACTCTGACTAGTAGCGCCACCTTAGATCGTAGCTTTTGCTCACTACGAGCCAAAATAGCCTTGGATATCTCCTCATATGAGATGTCTAGCTGCAAATCAATCTCCTCGAGTGGCCCTTGCTAGGAAGCCCTCTTTATGGTCACCTATCTCTAAGTAGATGGTCCCTGACCATACAGTGCCTCAAACGATGAGCATATACTCCACCGGATGTACTATCTTTATGTTAAGAAATTCCCCTCCTATATGGGCGTCAAATTCCTAACTACCAAAGGTGTGACTATCTTTTGGGTAATCACGTGCATCATCCCTGACTAAGAATGTCAGACTGCAACCTTTAACTCATAGGGACGTACCCCTCCTTACGTCCATGAACTATACTAAAGGATATAACTTACTCAATTCCCGTTGATGGACAATAACCCATTTCGGGTCCTAGCATCTTATTATTTACCCACCTCTTATCTACCAAAGGTGGATAATGAATCATTTCCCGTAAGGTCGCAAAAGAGGTCACGCAGACTAAACCTTTATGAGGCATCACACGTAACTCTACCTGTGGTAATTACTACTCCCGAATTACCCAAAAATCTAGAATTCACAATCCTCACTTCCCGTTTACCCGTCGACTTATGGGCGACACGTTTAACCCAATATGTAACTTTGTCCCTATCACCTCCTGACACTTTTTACCAAAGGTGGGACTGAAAGTTCTCACCCAAATTTCCCAACAATATTGGACATCACCTTGTTCTATTTCACTCCTTCCTGTTAATAATAAAGTTGGGTATACTACTCGATAGTATAACCCATTCGAAGATAACAATTCGTGTTCAGGTCAATCCATTCAGTAACCCGATGGAAACCATGACACTTCTAAGGTTTTACAATCCTGAGCATTAATTCCATCACCGAAACCATAAAATTTTAAAAATTTCCTGGTTGATACCCTCAAATCAACCGTCTCATTCAACACCAATTCCAATGATCAAGAACTCTATTCCCTATTCAGCTTCCATCAGGTAGGAAACTACACCATGTCTAAGCGTAAAACAACTCTAGGCATGTGACTAAGTGATACTCTTTTCTATTTTCCCATAAAAATGGGGGTTTATCCCTTGCCTATGGAAATCTTATTAAATAGTCCTCCCTCACCTTTCCACTCCCAATGGTGCAGGTAGTTATCCTAGATATACATATAGTCAGACCGCTTCCTTTCTCAAACGGATTTCTGTTTACTGCACCTTTCCACTTATTTTTTGACTGCCCCGAAGTCATGGATTCAATATGTTTATTCACACATCCATTTATTTAAGACGACATTGAAATCACACTAATAAGGACTCCCATACACCCTATATCCCGTGCATATTTACACTCTAATTCTTCTCAATGTTTCCCCACCGATTAATTCGTGGTGCAAAAGTTTTCGCGGTGTTTTTTTCGCCGCACTCCCCGGTTGTACTGTCCATATAGTGTAACAGCTCTCAGTTCAAAGTGGTTTCTCCACACGTTCAATAATCACTAGTTAAACTGATGTCATAACATCAAATAACTTCTCTTCACTACCAACGCTCATTTGGGCTTATTCTTTTCTCAAACGAGCCCAAAAGAACTTCCCCCAATCCATTAAATACTAGCATTATCGTTCACTGATTTCCGTAGACCCCAAGTATATAATCAAAATGTAGGTGCAAAAAATCTCAACCGTCGGGGGGTGCCAATTCATCACGATACAAGTATAAAAATAAATACGAGAGAGACAAAAATTTACGTGGTTCGACCATGAATGGCCTACGTCCACGGGGCTGCTGGTGTGTTTCATTAGAATGATCAGAGAGTTTTACATGAGAGTGTTTCTCTAACTCCTAAGCCCCCTTTCACAATGGGGGGTGTTCCCTTTATATAGAGTTAGGGGTTACATTAGGGTTACAAATATGGATGATTACAAATATGGATGAATCCTATCTTCAGGGAGTTTGATTCCAATTAGATATTGCTCCTCGGTCTTCTCGTTTATTAAGGACTTTAGTCGTCCTTATATTGTTAGCGCATCAATTTCTTGCCATCTTGATCTGGGTGCTCGCCACGTGTCATTCTATTACATAGGCATATTTATTGCCCCCACAATAGCCCCACAGGTCACAGTTTAGCTGTGTTAATTCTCAGATGAGCTGGGAGCTGGTCCATAATCTCTTTAAACATATGCAGTTGTTGATGTGAACTGGACTGACGATCTTTGAGTTATCGTTCAACTTTTAAGCCTTCTTTTAATTGATCTTCTCGCCTTCATAGGTTTTTAGATGAATGCTTGGCTTGAGTTGAGAGGCGTTCAATTTATATGGGAACCGGACTCGAGAGTGTCGAGCTGCCTACGTACCCTCATGGGATCACGTCAAACGTAGTTCATTGTCTATTTTATTTCATGGACCATGTGGTGAGGCCGACCACAGGACTGTTCATAATTCGTTTGCTGAGGCTTTCTCGATTGTACATTAAGTTTAGGGATCTCCCTATATTTTCATCGTGTTCTATTTACTAAGGTCGATCACAAGACTATGCATCGAGCCTTGATTGAGCATGTACCTAGTAGGGGTAAGACCCTGTATTAGGTTTTTCATATGGTCCAATTAGAGAGGACGACCAAAAGCCTATGTGTCGAGCCTTCCTCGACCATGTTCCCAGTAGGGGTAAGACCCTGCATTAGGATTTTCATATGGTCCAATTGGAGAGGCCGACCAGAAGCCTATGTGCCGAGCCTTGCTCGAGCATATACCTAGTAGGGGTAAGACCCTGCATTTGGTTTTTCATATAGTCCAATTGGAGAGGACGACCAGAAGCTTATGCGTCGAGACTTGCTCGAGCATGTACCTAGTAGGGGTAAGACCCTTCATTAGGTTTTTCATGTGGTTCGATTGGAGAGTCCGACCAGAAGCCTATGCATCGAGCCCTGCTCGAGCATGTACCTAGTAGGGGTAAGACCCTACATTAGGTTTTTCATATGGTCTAATTAGAGAGGCCGACCAGAAGCCTATGTGTCGAGCCTTGCTCGAGCATGTACCTAGTAGGGATGAGACCCTGCATTAGGTTTTTCATATGGTCCAATTGGAGAGGCCAACCAGAAGCCTATGCATTGAGCCTTGCTCAAGCATGTACCTAGTAGGGGTAAGACCCTGCATTAGGTTTTTCATATGGTTTAATTGGAGAGGCCGACCATAAGACTATGTGTCGAGCCTTGCTCGAGCATGTACCTAGTAGGGATAAGACCCTGCATTAGTTTTTTCATATGGTCCAATTGGAGAGGCCGACCAGAAGCCTATGCATCGAGCCTTACTCGAGCATGTAACTAGTAGTCGTAAGACCCTACATTGGGCTTATTATATGGTCCAATTGGAGAGGCCGACTAGAAGCCTATGCGTCGAGCCTTGCTCGAGCATGTACCTAGTAGGGGTAAGAACCTGCCTTAGGTTTTTCATATGGTCCAATTGGAGAGGCCGACCAGAAGCCTATGCATCGAGCCTTGCTCGAGCATGTACTTAGTAGGTGTAAGACCCTGCATTAGGTTTTGTGATATGTAATCGGTATGCTTATTGTACTTAGGTCTTTCCCGCAAGTCAATGTAATATCAATTACATTTTCATTTTTCCATTTTCTAATGCCTCGCATGTAAATATCTGCCTATTTTACCTTTTAGGTTGTGCCGTCACAATTCCTTAGTCCTAAAGGTGATGGAAAAAATGCATATGGTTTAAGGGCCATCCACCCTTTCAGGATTTTAACCGACCAACATGGTTGGCGACCAACCTGAGTTAGCTTTTTGCCTAGGGATCCCTCGTAGGACTTTTATTATTTTCTGGGCAACTCGTAAGGCCATTTGTGTTTGGAGATGACAAAGGCTTGTAGACCTACTCAATTTAACAGGAACGAGCGAGAAGGCCATTGTAATTAAAGCAAGCTTAGTCTTGATTGTCATTTGAAAGACTAATTCTGTTGTTAGCCATGTTGGCATCCATCCTAGGTTATCCTCTTATATTTTGCTTTAAATGTTGCAGTGAATCTATTCACGTGTCATCGTTGCCATGGAGCCCCCAATCGGGCTGTGAAGAGAAGATTTTTCGACCGTCCATCGAGTCATTTGATTTGTATAATCGAGATGATAAGTGTGCCCAATCGTTCCTCGGGGCTTTATTATGTTGAAGACTGTCACGTTGGTCGTTCTTCTAGATGGATATAATTAAGAATTATCTTGCTGATATAGCTCCATGTAATGTATCATTCCTCGGGGTGCACTTGTTTGTCGACCATGCATGGTGGTTCTAGGAGGATGTGGAACACTCCATATAGCTCGTGCACCTAAAGAAATTGATATGAGTTCAAAGTGTCCTTGTGCAGAAATGTGTTGATCTGATATGGCGTTCAAGAAACGTTGTTCCTCTAGAGTGGATATCTTAGCGTTAATGACGCGTTAATTCATTTCTTGGTGATCGTCGATCACTGTGGGTTGTCAGATAATATTGCTTGATACATTTAGGTTGGTCTAATGTTGTTAGCAACATGTTATTCTCATTGACTGTGACCTTGATGGATGTGTGACTTCTTAAAGGTTGGATTCGTCCTTATTGATAAACAAAGTTGATCGTTTCTCTTCATGCTTCCTTATGTGTTATTGGATCTTTGTTGTATAGATTTCCCAACTTTTCATTTGACGAGGTTGAATTAAATAATAACAGTATTGCCCAACTATTTATTGGATCTTCAGACGTGATTACCCAATGTCAACTATCCATCGAAGTTGAGTGTCCATCGAGGCAAAGTTGCAAAGGATCTGGTAGATGTCGTGAACGATCCATGCTCGAGCATATGTCGAAGCATTTATAAGATAAATGATGCCTGGATGCCTGTCGAGACAAAAACTTTAGAGGATCTGGTAGATATTGCGGGTGATCTATGCTCGAGCATCCGTCGAGGCAAAAAGGACCGAGCAAGTATTACGAATGATCCTATAGTGTTAGTGAAAACTAACTTTCCAATAAATGAAATGTAAATCATTAATCGACTGTGCCAACCACCTGTTGGGACTGAATATAAGAATTATCATGACCAATCATTTGTTGGGGATAAAATGCGACATGTGCGTAAAATATCTTCGAGAGTAAATATATAGAAATATTTTGCCGAGCATTTGCATAGATGAACCTTGAATATGCCTGATCGTCCTTCAGGTCAAGAATCATAGAGCCAGATAATCAATATCGAAATTGAATAAATATCAATGTCCGAGCATCCGTCGTTTATCACAAATAATGTTGCCCAAGAATTTGTTGGGTCCAAGGTGGTGTAACATGCTCGACCATCCGTCAGAGCATTAAGTGGTGCTTGGGTTATCTGGAAGGGAAAGGTTATAAATGTCCGAGTAGATATATAGAGCAATATGTGCTCGAGCATCTATCGATGCATTAATAAGACTTCCAAGAGCTTAATATTGTGGTTGAGCATTCGTCGGGACTGAATCTTGTACCTGTAGAAGTTAATAAGTTGCTCGACCATTTGTCGAGGATAATTCAAATAGAATTTATCATGCAATATGATGTGCATCTGTTCGAGCATGTGTCGAGGAAAATATTCATAGTATTAAATGAATGACGTAAATGATCCCATAATTTTTGTGATAAAATCTCACGAGGATGGCCATGCCCGAGCATCCATTGGGGCTACGCTAAGTATGAGTAAAGATATTACACCGACCATCCATTGGTATAACCAATAATAGCTAGACGACAATATTGAAAATTAAATGACCGAATAAATGGCATGAGTGCTCTTCAAGTACGCCCCAATATTTATGTGGACAAAATAATTGTAATAAAGTCGAATGAAAGATGCAAAATTTATCAAATATATCCAGATGTATGACATAGGAGTTAATTTGGAATTTCTGCAAATAGATTTAAGCAAATACTTAATATTAAGTTGGTTTTAAAAAATTATTTTCACATAAATTTTTTGTAGCGGCAATTGTTTTTCTCATGTGAAGTATAGAGTACAGATAGCCCCCTGCTTACAAATTTATGATGATAAAAATCGTGAGCATAATTTGTGAGCAAATAAAGTATTATGAGACGGAAATGAACAATGTACAAATAAATGTGTGTATCCATCAAGTGGGGTTGTGCTAAATACAAGAATTATCCTGACCAGCTATCCACTGGGGATAAAATGCGACATGCGCGGCAAATGTCTTCGGGACTAAATATATAGAAATATTATGTCGATTATCTTCCAAGATAAATCTCGAATGTTCCTGACCGTCGTTCAGGTTACGAATGATAGAATCCGAGCTTCAGTCGGATTAATAATAATTTTTCCTAAGCATTTATTTGGGTATAAGATGTTATAGTGTGCTCGACTATCTGTCAGAGCATTAATAAAATGAATGGTGCTTGGATAGTCTGTCAGGGCAAAGTTGTAGAATACCGAGTAGATATAGCGAGCAATTCGTGCTCGAGCATCTATTAGAACATCGATGTGATTTCCAAGGACTTATGATTTTTCTGAGCATCCGTCGGGACATAATCTTGTACTTATGGAAGTTAGTAAATTCCCCGACCATCTGTTGAGGCTAAATCAGATAAAAGTTATCACAAAAATGATATCTTCAACAAAGTATATAAGATATGCATCCCGCTCAGCCATATGTCGGGAAAAAACTTCATAATACCGTATGAATGTAATAAATGACCCAATGATTTTTATGATAAAAATCCCACAGAGATAACCTTGCCCGAGCATCCGTCGGGGCTGAGCTAAATAACCAATAATCTCCTTATGGTGAGATTAAACTGTTGTAGCTGAGTGACAATATTGAAAATTAAAACGTTCGAATAAATGATGTGAGTGTTATATAAGTACCCCCCCCCCCCCCCCCACTTATTTATGTGAGCCAAATAATTTGTAATAAGGTCGCATAAAAAATGCCAACTAAAATCGTTGTAAAAAATCACATGGTCCCTTAAAATAATTTTATTTTTAAAGAGAACCAAGCAATGCTAAAATTAGTCAAATATATCTTAAATGTAAGACACAGGGCTGATTTAGAATTTTTACAAAATTGTTTTATAAAATATCAAATTATAAGTGTAGAAAAATATAAAGAACTGGTCCTATAAACCAAAGGAAACAAACAAGCAAGAGTGGGAGTTTATTCCAATAAAGTCAAAATCGTCAAAAGCCAAGATGCCCCCTTGATTCTTACCCCTACTAGGTACATGCTCGAGCAAGGCTTGATGCATAGGCTTCCAATTAGACGCATAGGCTTCTATTCGGCCACTCTAATTGGACCATATGAAAAACCTAATGCTGGGTCTTACCCCTACTAGGTACATGCTCGAGCAAGGCTCGAAGCATAGGCTTCTGGTCGGCCTCTCCAATTGGACCATATGAAAAACCTAATGCAGGGTCTTACCCTTACTAGGTACATGCTCGAGCAAGGCTCGACGCATAGGCTTTTGGTCGGCCTCTCCAATTGGACCATATGAATAACCTAATGCATGGTCTTACCCTATTAGGTACATACTCGAGAAAGGCTCGACGCATAGGATTTTAGTCGGCCTCTCTAATTGGACCATATGAAAAACCTAATACAGGGTCTTACCCCTACTAAGTACATGCTCAAGCAAGGCTCGACACATAGGCTTGTGATCAGCCTTAGTAAATGGACCGTACACGATCAAAATATAGGGAGATTCCCTAAACTTAATGCATGCTCGAGAAAGCCTCAGCAAACGAATTCTGAACAAGCCTGTGGTCGTCCTCACAAATTGGGACATGGAATAAAACAGACAATGAACTACATTCGACCTGATCCCAAGAGGGTTCGTAGGTAGCTCGACACTCTCGAGTCCGGTACCCATATCAATTGAACGTCTCTCAACTTAAGCCAAGCATTCATATAAAAATCTATGAAGGCGAGAAGATCAACCAAAGAAGTCTTAAAAGTTGAACAATAACTCAAAGATCGTTAGTCCACTTCAAATCAACAACTGCATATGTTTAAAGAGATTATGGACCAGCTCCCAGCTCATCTGAGAATTAACACAGCTAAACTGTGAGATGTGGGGCTATTCATGGTCAAACCACGTAAATCTTCGTCTCTCTCGTAATTATTTTTATACTTGTATCGTGATGAATTGGCACCCCCCGACGGGTGAGATTTTTTGCACCTACACGAAACATTCAAAACTCTGTCCTTATACTTATAGGTCTGATTATGGACTCCAGTGTCTCTAAAGGAGTTAAATAATGCCTTGCTCGTACTACCACTGAGTCCTTAACACTATGTCCCTAACAAGTTAAATCTCTCCGCCCCATGGTCAATCTGCCATGCCCTGAGTCACATCAGTAAAAGTTCCTACCCTTTGAAATCTACCTGATGAATTAATATAACTGCGAGCTCGACCCTCTTTCAGATATGTCATCGTGCAAGGACATGTCGTGACACCCCGCTTATAATTATAACGGGTGTCCAGCCCTATACTAAAATAAATCTGGAATCTCAAGTGGATCATTCTCATGATCTACTGTTGAGACTAAAATAAACATAACTAACTACCCAATACTAATATAAGTGGATGCACAAAAAAATATAAAAATATACAATGAACATCATAACACAACTATAACTAATGAGCAGGATAAAATGCACACATATGCCATGATAAAAGAAGTACTCAAATAAAACATAATAAGAACAACGAAAGAAATATACCCGAATATGCTATCGGGTCATAGACAATACACATCCAGAAGAGAAATATAAAAGATTTACATATAACCCTTGGGCATAAACCCGATATACAAAATGATTCCTAACAAGGTTTATAATAAATAGGGAGCGACTGTAACAAAATCCCGAGATAGTCCGCAACTGCTACAGCTCCAAGAACACTGGATAGAAAGCATCACTGGTACCGTTGCAGAAGGACACCTAATATATATATATATATATATATATATATATATATATATATATATATAACAAGAGAGATAAAAAAGGATCAGAGCCCGAGGTGTGAAAACATATTTTTAGCAAGTGCATTAAAATGCATAATAATTATAAAAGCACTATTCCATGATTAAGGTGGAGTCGCACTCTCTTGGAACTCTAACTCACCCCTTGACTAAAGCGCGCACCTAAACGTATGCACATGAACCTTAATTAAACTACCCGACATGTTCTAGGGACAATTCAATCTTACTCTACGCATAATCTACACCTGCGTAACCCACTATCTGAAATGTAACCATAAACTTCTCATTCTAGCATACCCTAAGTTTACGCCTGAACTTCTGAATCAATATGTATATATCTATGTACATATATCTTACTAGCATTCATTAATTTCTACTTAATAACTTTAGCAAGTTATTAGTATTAAAATAGTCGCACATCATCTTTACATACTTATAAAGTATCTTTCACTATATACCATAAACTCTAGCACTAAGGACTAAATTTTTCCCCACTCCCAACATTGCATTACGGTTCGTGCATGGGATGTCTTGTAAAGGGGAATCCAAACAAGGAACCCTCCGGATACATGACTACATTACAATGTTTATCGTCGAGATCCATTATGTCCTCGGTACAGAGCACAAATAACATCAACTATCTATTCTGAATAACTATCTCTAATTACCCAATTAAGATATCACACTGAACCTCTAAGGTTTATATAACATTATTCTAGTTATAAATCACGATCATTTAACCCAAACAAGCACGTACACATAACACACTTAGCGTACATTTAAAAATCTAGAACACAATCACTTATAGGATATAAAAATACTTCACAATGCTATCATCGTCCATGAATTACTCACTTTATCCCGGGTTACCAGCCACCGGACTATTATCACACCACCCTGGTAATAAAAACAAATCACAGTGTATGGGAAGCGGTCATAGTTTCGAACCAGAATGTGAGAACGAATCATACCCAAAACTTCTCACCCGGAATAAAATTACGCAATAAATAATGGACAACTATGACCTGGGGGCTATACGCTCCCTGCTCCTCAAGCCAGGGGCCTCACCCACATCGCCCAACTTCCCATGATAGCACTGGAGGGTATGCCCACATCTTATATATATATATATATATATATATATATATATATATATATATATATATATATATATATATACATATACTATCTCCAATCCATATGTATAAAAGAAATGAATTTGGCTATATGTATATAGCTCTCATTATACTAACCGTAGCTATAACGCATACCTTCCCAATTAATTTCATTATACGATCCCTCACTTGAAACATATTCATACATTACACCTATTTCCCTATGCACACCGATATACAATAATTATCCCGGCTATAGGTACACACATAACTAATAGTCGGAAAATCGCAAGCTCAATCCCAAATTCATTTCATGCTCCCATCATGCATTGGAATACTTCTCATTAATCACCCATAGATGTACAGTAGTTATTCCAGCTATAAGTATAAAGATGACTTATTCTAATTGATAATGCATTCTGTCATTTTCAATTTAAATTATGGTTCAGTTACTCATGTGAACCCTTAACGATACCGCATTTCAAATTAAATCGCTAAGTTATCATCACTAAGGATATAAGACGTCTTTCTCATTGGTCTCCCCCAATCATATCTAGATAAAATCCTATCGTTAGAAGGATTCGACACAAAAGTCGGCCTAACAACTTCACGTCTTACCTCCCCAACTCCCTCGAAGGGTCCTCAACCTTACATCATATACTAACTCATATTTAATCTCCAAATAGGACTCATATCCCTAATGAGATTCCCCACCAAATCGATGCAACAACTCGAATATATATGTATATATATTCCCAGCATTGCTCGATATGTCCCCCACGATCACATCATGTGAGAAACCCCCCAATAAATCTCCAAAATGTATCTATCGCATCATATAAGAATGTTCCAAATCAAGAAACACAATTGAAATGGAGTAAAACTCACTCTAGGGAAACCTCGCAAAACAGCCCTGTTTTCAAATCGATTCGTCCTGGTCCGAATCGATTCGATACCAAAGGCGAATCGATTCTCCCCTTAGGTGAATCGATTTTGTCCAAAGGACCTATAAGTCTGTCTTAGGCCAAACGATTCGGTTTGGGTCTGAATCGATTCGGTCACATAGACCTGACTCTTTTTCCTTAAGACGAATCGATTCGCTTAGGGGACGAACTGAATCGGGTCTACAGAACTTCGAATGTTTATTACTTCTGCATAAACCCACGAATTTATACCCAAAAATTATCAACTCTAACCATCAATCTTCAACCCAGACATGATTCTAACATCAATTCTCATCCAATATCTCATCAAATCAAGTTATACCCCATCAAACCCATGTATAAACATCAAATGCAAGATTTAATACACCCAAATCTATGTTTTTGACATAATAACCCAAAATCCAAATTTTCATCCGCAACTCATGAAATAAAATATACACATGAATTATTTAGCAAGATTAATCACTTGCCTCAAAGTTGTAGAGGTTGAATCTTCCTTTAAATTGTGGATTTTGGCCGGAATTCCCAAGCTCCAAGCTTTTTTCCTCTTCTCCCTTCTTCCTCTCCTCTTGTCTCTCTCTCTCTCTAGGGCTTTTAACAATCTCAAGAATGAGATTGTTATCCCCTATAGGATTTATAATCCTATATCCAAGATACCCAACTTTAAATGATAATACACACGTTAAATGACTCGTTTACTCCAATTCGAGTCAAACCAACTTAAAAATATTTCAAAACCAAAATAAAAACCAAGTACAGTTATTTTGATAATCTCGACCCATCTAGGATCAACCGTGCATTCAGAATCATCATCAGAAATACTTTATAACATCTTCGAGTTTTGACCTCAATTCCCAAATTTAAAATTCTCCAATTCAAATAAATATTATTTCTCCCAAAATAATTAAATTCTCAGTCCTCAAAATCACGGGGTATTACAGACTTCCCCCCTTACAAGAATTTCATCCTCGAAATTTTAGTTAAGCCTAGTATTCTAAGACTGAACTAGTTCCTACATCACCTACCCTCAAAACCACTATACTTATCTCTCCCACTTCTCACAGTGAATTACTATTTTTATAATCAAATTAGTTAACCAGGTCTCCCATACACCCTGTACCCGAGCTCAACTTCTCAAATATTACCCAGCTCCGCTAGCCTTAAACCGATATATAACTCTCAATAAATTAATCTATAACAATGCACTATGTATATAATAAAATTTGAAATGTCTGAAGATTTAACTCTTCTCAAGTCCTGAAATTCGCTACTTTCGTGAAGGGGAGGTCTCGCAAGAGAAATCCAGATAAGGAACTCTCCCAATACACTACTATGTAGCTCTGTCAGGAATTGAGATTCGTTAAATCAAGACTAAGGTTGATAAAATATTTATGAACCCTATCGATATTTCCCTAAGGCCTATAAAAAAATGTATTATAAAATAATTTTGTGTCTTTCAACACACAAATCAAACCCCTTATGTTCAAGACACAAGGCACCAGCAAATACAATACTCTTACTATAACCTAGTTCTCAAAACTAACACAACTATGATCTAAAATCCCTTGCTCAACAACGATCTCATTAAGCCCTGAATCTCTACAGTAATAAAATTATTTACATCACATCAAGAGTCACCATACGATAGGCCCTTCCAAAACTGGAACCTTACAAATACATGCGTCTAGCATAACTATAAAACAATAGTTGTACTGTTATTACTTCACAAACTTTTTCGTTTCATACTTCTGAAAAATCAAAAATCATAACTCTCTACAAGAACATCTCGAAACAATCTATTCTCCCAAAAGATACCATTTTAGAACCACGCTTGCTCACTCCTCCCTCTAAGGAAATTTTACACACAATATGGTTATAATGACTACCACTTACGAAAATCTTACATGCGATACTCACAATACTGCTCAAAGCATGACCTCAACACAGAGGAAGGTATTCTACATTTTACCTCCATATTCCAAGTGCCTCCCTTCATCAATGGGTCCCTTTCTAAGTTCTCGTGCCCAAACGGGCCTATGAGTTGTTGTAAGGTTCGCACATCCCAAACCTTCAAGTAAAGTTTCCCTCTACCTCTTTCAGGACAATCCCTCTTCCTATGGACTAATTCTCCATAAACAAAACATCTCCCAAAAATATCCTTTCTTCTCAACCTAAGGGACAAAACGTTGTTGCGACCCTCGATAATTCTGCCTATAACCTCATTACGGTGATGACCTTGCCCCACTGGCATCATCTCCTCTAGTCCTACTTGATGAACCCAAGTTTTCAAATTTCTTACTCCCTTTTTAAATGAAGATGATACTCCTAACAGTTTAACAATGCCATATTCATCACATCAGTAAAAGTCAAAAATGTCGGGTTCCCTAACAAATGTTGTAGAATTCGCCAATCTAAAGCTCCCAAGAACTTAACTATTTTCTTTTCCTCCGTATTTATCTTATCGGGAACAAAATTCATCAATTGGTTAAATTCTTCTTCATACTCAGCCACCATTCGATCTCCTTGAGTCACATCTGGGAAATATCTTCCTCATCAAATGACTCTAGCATCACTGCCTCACAGAATACATGAGAAAAGAGAAAAAGACCATCACAACTGGTGTCAATCAGCTTTTCCTCCTCATTTCCGTATGAATCGCGAAAGTAAAATACTTTCGGTCAAAAGGTACCCAAAAATCTTTTATGGGCATTGCATCTCCCTGCTCCGATGTGGTTACTTATTCCCTCCATTGGAGAGTTTCACCCGTTAGTTTAAAGGTGGAGAGTATTTTTTTATGCACATCCCTGCATTCAACCATCCGAGGCAACTTCGCATAACCTCCCTCCACTCACATGAAACTATTACATCAACTCCCCTCAAAAATTTTGGAGGATGTCCTTCCCTAAAGGCTACCCATACTCTTTCCCACGCAGGTGACCATGGGTGGTCTTGAGCTATCAGAACTGCAGGATGATGTGCCATCATAGCAATGACAGCATCTACTGGTCGTGCCACCATATTGGCAACTTCAGCTGCACTCACAGTCCCTTGAGGCATGTGGGGTTCTATGTTCTCATCCCCTCTATTTTCCCTGCCTGGACGACCTCTTCTTGGTGGTGTCTGAGATGAGAGAAACTGTATCAGAACGCCGACCCAGTGGCTACACATCGCAAAAGAAAATGTAGGCATAGTGAACACAACAATCCTAATAATCGGGCTCAACATCAAGAATGCTTACGAACGAATGTAGAAAACCCACACAGATCCTAAGACACTAGAACCTGATGCTCTGATAACAACTGTGACACCCCACTTATAATAATAACGGGTGTCCAGCCCTATACTAAAATAAATTAGGAATCTCAAGTGGATCATTCTCAACATCTATTGTTGAGACTAAAATAAACATAGCTAACTACCCAATACTAATATAAGCGGATGCCAAAAAAAATATAAAAACATACAATGAACATCATAACACAACTATAACTAACGAGCAAGATAAAATGTACACACATGCCATGATAAAAGAAGTGCTCAAATAAAACGTAATAAGTATAACGATAGAAATATACCAGAATATGCTGTCGGGTCATAGATAATACAAATCCAGAAGAGAAATATAAAAGCGCTACATATAACCCTTGGGTGTAAACCCTATAAAAAAAATGAATCCTATCTAGGTTTACAATAAATAGGGAGCGGCTATAACAAAATCCCACGACAGTCCGCAACTTCTACAGCTCCGAGAACACTAGACAGGAAGCATCACTGGTATCCTTGTGGCAGGACACCTAATATAACATATATATATATATATATATATATATATATAGAGAGAGAGAGAGAGAGAGAAAGCAAGAGAGATATAAATGGGTCACAGCCCGAGGTATGAAAACGTATTTTTAGCAAGTACATTAAAATGCATAATAATTATATATGCGCTATTCCATGATTAAGGTGGAGTCACACTCTCTTGGAACTCCAACTCACCCCTCGACTGAAGCACACACCTAAACGTATGCACATGAACCTTAATTAAACTACTCTACACGTTCGAGGGATAGTTCAATCTTACTCTACGCATAAACTACACCTACGTAATCCACTATCTGAAATGTAATCGTAATCTTCTCAATCTAGAATACCCTAAGTTTGCGCCCGAACTTCTGCATCAATATGTATATATCTTCATACATATTTCTAACTAGCATTCATTAATTTCTACTTACCAACTTTAGCAAGTTATTAGTATTAATATAGTTGCACATCATCTTTACACACTCAAAAAGTATTCTTTCACTATATAACATAAACTCGAGAACTAACGACTAAACTTTTCCCCAATCCCAACATTGCACTACGGTTCATGCGTGGGACATCTCGCAAAGTGAAATCCAAACAAGGAACCCTCCTCATACACTACTACTTGTCAATGTTGATCGTCGAGATCCATTATGCCCTCGGTACACAACATAAATAACATCAACTACCTATTCTGAATAACTATCTCCAATTAGCTGATTAAGATATCACACCGGACCTCTAAGGTCTATATAACATTATTCTAGTTATAAATCACAATCATTCAACCCTAACAAGAACGTACACATAACACACTTAGCGTACATTTAAATATCTAGAACACGATCACTTACAAGATATAAAAATACTTCACAATGCTATCATCTTCCAGGAATTACTCATTTTATCTAGAGTTACCAGCCACTAGACTATTATCACACTGCCCTGGTGATAAAAACAAATCATAACATATGGGAAGCGATCATAGTTCCGAACTTGAAAGTGAGAACAAATTATACCCAAAACTTCTCAACCAGAATAAAATCACGGAACAAATAATGGATGATTATGACCTGGGGAGTATACGCTACCTGCTCCTCAAGCCAGGGGCCTCACCCACATCGCGCAACTTCCCATGATAGCATTGGAGGGTATGTTCAAACAATAAATATATATATCATTTACACTAGATATATATGCGATCACATCATATATACAAACCATCACGCAAGGTATATACATTCACGCCATATATACACATACATATATATACCTATATATTTCTATATACATACTATCTCCAATACGTATGTATAAAAGAAATGAATTTGGCTATATGTATATAACTCTCATTATACTAACCGTAGCTATAACACATACCTTCCTAATTCATTTCATTATACGATCCCTCACTTGAAACTTATTCATCCATTACACCTATTTTCGTATACACGCCGATATACAATAATTATCTCGGCTATAGGTACACACATATCTAATAGTCGACAAACCGCAAGCTCAATCCCAAATTCTTTTCACACTCCAATCACGCATTGGAATACTTATCATTAATGACCCATAAATGTACAATAGTTATTTCGCTTATAAGTATAAACACAACTTATTCTAATTGATAATGCATTCTATCATTTTCAATTTGAATTACGGTTTAGTTACTGATGTGAACCCTTAACGATACCGCATTTCAGATTAAATCCCTAAGTTATCGTCACTAAGGATATACGACCTCTCTCTCATTGGTCTCCCCTAATCATATCTAGATAAAATCCTATCGCTACAATGATTCGACACAAAAGTCAACATACCAATTTCACGTCATACCTTCCCAACTACCTCGAAGGGTCCTCAACCTTACATCATATACTAACTCACGTCTAATCTCAAAATAGGACTCCTATCTCTAATGAGATTCCCCACAACATCGATGCAACAACTCCAATACATATGTATATATATTGCCAACATTGCTCGATATTTTCCCACGATCACATCATGTGATAAATCCCCAATAAATCTCCAAAATGTATCTCTCGCATTATATAGGAATGTTCCAAATCGAGAAACCCAATCGAAATTGAGTAAAACTCACTCTAGAAAAACCTCGCAAAACAGCCATGTTTCCGAATCAATTCGGGCGGCCAAATTGATTCGGTAAGACAGACCTGACTCTTTTTCATTAACACGAATCGATTCTCTTAGGAGCGAATTAAATCGGGTCTACAAAACTTCGAAGGTTCCTTACTTCTGCATAAACCCATGAATTTATACCCAAAAATTATGGACTTTAACTATCAATCTTCAACCCAAACATGATTCTAACATCAAAGCTCATCCTATATCTCATCCCATCAAGTTATACCCCATCAAACCCTTGTATAAACATCAAATACAAGATTTAATACACCTAAATCTAGGTTTTTGACATAATAACCCAAAATCCAAATTTTCATCCACAATTGATGAAATAAAATACACACATTAATTATTTAGCAAGATTAATCACTTGCCTGAAAGATATAGAGTTTGAATTTTCCTTGAAATCGCGGATTTTGGCATGAATTCCCAAGATCCAAGATTTCCTCCTCTTCTTTCTTCTTCCACTCCTCTTCTCTCTCTCTCTAGGTCTTTTAACAATCTTAAAAATGAGATTGTCATCCCCCGTAGGCTTTATAAGCCTATATCCAAGATATTCAATTTTAAATGATAATACACACGTTAAATGACTTGTTTACTCCAATTCGAGTCAAACTAACATAAAATATTTCGGAACCGAAAGAAAACCCAAGTACAATCATTTTTACTATCTCGACCCATCCAGGATCAACCGCGCATTAAGAATCATCATCCGAAATACTTTATAACATCTTCGCGTTTTGACCTCAAGTGACAAATTTAAAATTATTCAATTCAAATAAATATTATTTCTCCCAAAATAATTAAATTCTCAGTCCTCAAAATCACGGGGTATTACACATGCATCCTTCCTTGGAACTGCGAACGCGATAGTTATGTTGTAACAGCCGACCATCGCTAAACAGTCCATACCTAGAAAAAATCATGCTCTCTTAACACTTCTCAAAATAAGTTAACCTTATAAAATATACCCTCTCAGTGTTCACACCTGCTCCCCTGTAGGTAAAACAAAAGAGATCCCCGTTACCCGTGGTAAACATATACTTAATAGTAACACTACGATGCACCCACTAAACTCATCTCTCGCGCGAATATAGTGTTAAGAAGAATACTTTGACCCCTCATGTCACAAAGTTCACCTCATCTATCCGAGGATAAAACTCTTACTTCCACTCTCCTATACACTAGTGGCCCAAATGGTTCCTGGACATAATATTCTCATCCAATAGAACCCAAACTTCATAATTGTTGTCCCTGTTGGGCATCCCACTTCTATCCCGTGACTCACAGTGGACATAATCAATTGTTGTGGTCCCACTTTCCACACATAAGACACATATCTATGTTAATCCCCTGCCTCAAGCCCCAATGGTCATGTCGGCGGTTGTCCCTCTCACATACTTGGTAGTCTTGACCCAAATTGTTACCCTCGTTGTCCATTTGGCTTCGCTAGCCCTATGGGACTCGTTGCTAGCCTCGACGACCCTAATTAAATCAACCATCGATCGGTATGAATTTAACTGATATAAATAATATAGATGGATTCCTTAATTAGGTATACCCTTATGGTGCCTCACTAGCACTGCTAAATACGATATTGCCTATTGGTCAGATACTCCACCTCTCTTGGTTTCCTTCTCACAAAAGTATTGATATCAAATCGAAAACATACTACCTTGATGACTATATCACTAGTCATCCTATCCGGAGTTCTCCATCCACGCTTGTGTATTAGCCACGAATCCATTATTAACTCATGGACCACTTCTTGACCTCCACATCCACCTCATTGGGTATGAAGTTTGCTGCATAATTCAACTTTCCCTTATGTTCGACCATTGTCCGACCTTTCTGAAGTAAGTACTGTAAGCTCCTTTGCTTACCGATTTAAATAGCTGATGCGAAGATTTGCAGTCAACCGCACCCTAAATTCCTTATTATTCATGGTATTTCTCCATGATTGTGGTGACTAACTCCTACCACTATAACACCGCACCATTGGGAAAAAATTTCATTCAAAATTTAGTCATGGGTGCCACCGCACACCAACCTACACAATTGTCTTTGGGTTATCTCCTCCCATTGAATTATCACGCTACACTCCTACTCGAATCCTTATAGATGACTCATCCTAAAGGGTGCTTCCACACTTTCCCCACCCCCTGCTGACTACGCTGGGTGAGGCTGAAATTATGCCATCGTTATTTACAACAGTGCTTTGGGAGACTATCGCTCCGGGGTGATTTTTCTATCACCACCTCCCAGAACAACAATCAAGGTCATTACTAACATGATCACCATTTCTAGAATACCCCATGTCTTATGTTGACTCTCTCCTCCTGCAATCCTCCTATGGCCCTCGTTGGTAACACGAATGTTCAGTGTACAAAGCCTAATCGAACTCGTGCATGAATCACATCACTATACTTGATAGCAAGAGAACTTTCGTCACATATGTAAAGGAATACAGTAATCCTATCATAATTCTTTACATCAAATAACGCTAAGATAAAACATGAAAAGCCGCACAGATCCTAAGACCACTAGAACCTGATTCTCTGATACCATCAGTGACAGCCCGCCTAATAAAATACCGGGTGATCAGTCTGATATCAAATTAAAATAGGAGTCTCATTTGGTTCAGTTTTAGCATCACTGTCGAAAACCTTTTCAAACTTAATAACCACCTAGTATTCAAAAAGTTGGTACCAAATTTTAACCCTATTAATCCAAACAAAATAAGCGCGGAGATAAAAATAATACGTCCAATGCTGAAAGAATCAATAATCACATATATTAATAAAAGTCTTGCCAAATAAACCACCGGCTAAATCCAAAACCAAACCAAAATAACAGAGAGTAATAAATCCCATACAATCTGAAATAAAGTAACTGTAAAAACTGTGAGTGACATGATAGAGATAAACTGGAATCATACTCCGATACAAGAAATAGAATAATAGAAGCATCTATCCAAATCCTGCAACATCCATATATGCTGCAGCAGCGAATTCCTGGAATGAAATCAAGTCTGGCATCACGGTGGCTAGACACCTAAAAGGTTTTGAAAATATTTGATGGCAAGGATTAGAACCCAAACCGTTTTGAAAATATTTAGCAAGTGATTAACATACCAGCAATTAAAAATGCATTAATGTGCTTCATATTTAAATTAATGTCGCACTCTCTTGAGGACATACTCACGCCTCAACTAATGCGCACACCTAACTCTTTCTTTATCTCCTACCTAGTCCTCTACCCCAAAACTAGATACTTTATATAACTCTTGTCAACCTCCCTACTCAATCCCGAGTGTTTTTAATGCATGATATATAAGTGATTTATCACCTTAACTTAATTAATCATCTTTCCTTGAAAGCCATATTGCATTCACTAGTTATATAAGTAATACCATTTTTTACATGTATTAACTTACCCGTATATAATTATTTATTCCATTATATATGTAAAACCACATTACAATGTTCACATATTTGTTGAATATACATAAATAACTCATATATAATTAATATAATTCACTTCCGGTATTTAATCACCCGTATATAACTATTCATCCCATTATATAGGTAAAATCATATTACAACATTCACACATATGTTGAACATATATATAGCCCATCCTCCCGAGTAATAGCTCACCGGATGTATTCTCTAAAGTTCTATCACACTAGGTGTGCTCATATAGCCTAGTTACCCCAAGTCGGAATCGCTCACCAACTTGGCCCAAAATTTAAACATAGTGGAGGAAGTCATATTCCTTCCCTGAAAGTGAATTGAATCTCTCACCCATATAACGGACACTATGACATGGGGATATACTCTCCCTACTCCTCAAGCGAGCGGATTCACCCACTTCGCGCAACCTCCCTTTATAGCACTAGAGGATATAAATTAAATAAATATCTAGTCACTAATATTTAATAGCGCACACAATGTGTATGTGTGTGGGTGTATACACACACACACACACACTATCACCGCACCATATATACATATATATAGTATTTTTTTTTCGGCGTTACCGTGCCCAAAAATTCGTTGCACTAGCCTATAATTTTTCCTGAGTCTATGGTCAAACTCTAATTTAATTAATTTACACATTAATTAATTTAATACTTTGGTTTCACTCAACCAATACCCGAATTCACTCACTTGGCCCGTATTTATTATTACCTAAGGCCGTATTCCGACTACAAATTAATTCATTGCTCCTCAATTAATTTACCAATAATGTAGTGTCACTCAACTACTATACCCGAATATTCGTTTGGCCCGTAAATTAATATTTATGAATTTATTTCCCGAATTCCTCCCATAAGATTTCATACCCTTATGTCCGTTTATCATTCCTAATACCACCTCCAACAAGTCCTAGGTAATAACAATTACTTTAATTTCAACAAATTATATCCCCTTAAAAGTCCCCCAAACAATTTAAGGCCTATTAAAGAAAATAGGCGTCACTGCCAAAATTTATGCTTAGTCGATCGATCGACTCCTAGAGGTCCATTGATCGATCGAGCAGTTCATCTTCTCCGATTTCCAGTTTCCACCATTGTTAAATCCTTAAGCTTTTTATTCACTCTCAAACTTCCACCCAATCGCAATAAACATTTACTCTTTATAAAAATAGGTTTTAATCATCCTAGATACCTTAGTTTATCAAATAATTTACATATCCATTCATGTATCTCCAATTTCGGTTTTCTTTCGGGTTTTTATTTAACCGAATGAATTTCATCATTCTCAATCAAAATTAATCACCAACACATACTGGATTTCACCCTACAATCCGATTCCAACAATTCCGTATGATAACCTAACATTAGTTGAGTAATTAATCTACACATCTTACTCTAATTCAGAAAAACCCATTTTATTGTCAACACACACCCAAAAATGGATTTGAAATACACCCACTATGATATGAATTGATTATCACAAATTTAAAATCATATCAAGTTAACCACTTGCCTCCAATTGTTAGTACAGTCTGATCCATTGAGGTAAATGAAGGTTTGATGAAGAACACCAAAATCCCTTTCTTGATTTTTCTTTAAAAGCTCCCCAAATTGCTCTCAATTTTCTTCCTCTATTTCTCTCTAAAATCCCTAGGTTTGGAGTATGATTTCTAATGTTCAATACTCTAAGACCTAGTTTCATTTTACCAAATCCCGTTTTTATCCTAATGGGTCAAGCCCAAATGGCCCGAATACTCCCGTGTGGGCCCAGTTATGCCTAAAAAAGCCCCATGACCCATTTACTACCCCCGGCTACACTTTTTCGACTATCTCGGTCAATCCGAACTCAACCATGCACTCGGAATTGGCATCCAAATTAATTCATAAAAATCCTTACCACACACCCAAATTACTTTATACCGACTCCCAATTGAGATTAATAAATGTCACGTTACTAATACACGTTATGACGTAATTAAATTATTAGTATTCACTTAGTAATTAAATTATTACTATTCACTTAGTAATTAAATTTTCCCAAATATTAACAATTACTCTCCGATTAATATTTAAATATATATTACCATAATTAATTCAATTAAATTACGACACACAAGTAATTTAAAAAATTTCCAAATTAATTAAATATTAACTCCACAGAAATATGCGGTGTTACATTACCTATAGCTGCTCCGGTATGCTTATGTACCCGCACAAGTAGTGCGAGGAATGATTTGGACTTGATCGTATGTCGAGTGGAGACTTGGAGTCAATTACGTATTGTCATGGTTAAAAAATAGTGAGCATTAGAGCGTATCAAATGTTGAGTATTTGGTGACCTTAGTGTAGAGACTTTGATTGTTTGTATTAAAGTATTTGTAGGATTTATGATAGAAATTTGTGGACTCCATAAGCTTGAGTATTAATGGATTAAGAATTTTGGGGAGGAAATTCCCTAATGAGGGATGTTTGAAATATTCTGCTCGAGTTTTTTAATTAAATTATATATGAATTATAAATCAGGTGGAGTTAATGACAATTATAGATTTATTGTGAGTAAAATTGGAGAAAAATAACATAATAAGAAAAGGGTCATTCAAGAGATAAGAAAGTCGCGTGATACAGGGCTATAAAGGAGGTGCTACTGGTTTACAGTGCCAGATGACGTGAAGGTTCGTGCGATTTATAGTTCGAATGACATGGGGAAGTTGTTCGAATAACCTAGGGTTGTTATTCGAAGGATGTGAGTTAACTTTTTAATCTTAGTTCCATTATATAGTGTCAAAATCTCGGTCATTATATCTTTGAGATGTCGAGCCCAAATCATCCTAGAAGGGGAAAGTGGGATTTTTGGAAGGGTTTTATAAGGGTGTTTTTGGTCTATTTGAATTATTTTTATAGTTCAGAGAGAGAGAGAGAGAGAGAGAGAGAGAGAGAGAGAGAGAGAGAGAGAGGTGGTCTTCCACCTACACCCCCTACCATTCCACCACCATTTTGTGTAGTGTTTCACCTTGTTAAAGATCATAATACCCATTTCAACCATTGATAAAGAAGAGTTATGAATTTTGGTGTAGTATTGGCGGGATTTGTTTGGAAGAGATGGAGGTGGGTTTTCATGGAGTTGAAAGGGGGATTCGTTTAGAAGCTTGATGGAGCATAATTTTGGAGTGGTGCAACCTCCTTGAGGTCACCTTAGGAGGTGGGATGTTGCCATATTCTTAGACCATTAATACATATCATTTTTTTTCTCCATTTAAGGTAGGAAAAACTTAATCTTAGTGTAAGATTTATTTTGCACATTCATAGTCTTGTATTAAAACTATTTGAGTTGGGTGCTTTTAGTTAAATAGTATAATTATTGTGTAGAAGAGAATAAACATTTTTATGAAATAAAAATGTTGAAAATTTTATATTTTGTTGAAAACAAAGAATGAGTAAATATTTCAATGTTTGAAATAGTAAAAGTTGGTGTTTTAAGAAAATGGTGTATTTTCAAGAAAGACTTGTGGGAAACATTTTATGAAATAAAATGTTTGAAAAATAATCATTTATGGTGGTAAACATTGGTGAAATAATTCTTTAAAGTTTTTTACAAAAATGAAGATTTTATGAAAAATAACATTTATTGAGTTTGAAGAAATTAAATGTCTTTCATGTATCAAAAATGTATTTTTCGCAAGTACTGTGAATTTCTAGGATGAAAATATGTTTAAGCCATTTGGTAGAATTTTAAGGTTTAAAATCTATCTTCTCATGCATATAAATTGTTCTAATTTGACACTAAGTGTAAAAACAAGTTTAAAGAACAATTGGTTGGTTTTAAACTTGGGATGATAAAAGTATTGAAATTCTAGTTTTCAAGTTGGTGAATATGGGCTATAAATATTATACGGATTGAGTGTAAGACAACACATAAAATGAAAGAAATAGAATTTTCTTATAAAAGTAGTCTTTAGTGTACATGGATTTCTTGAATAAAAAAGTAAAGAAATATGTGGTTTGGAAAATTGTTGATAAAAAAACATGGAAAAATTAGTGTGTATAACTTAGTAGTGTAGTAAAAGATTAACACTTATGAAGTTGAAAAAAAAACAAAGAGGTAAAAGTTTTTCCAATTAAGAATAATGTTACTCGAAGGTTAAAAACGGTTTTAAGGTGTTAAAACACTTAAGAAGTTAGAACTAAAAACTTTATACCGTGTGAAACGGGGTGGTACCTATGTGTGTTTCAAATCAAGCCAATTTTCCCAAAAAATTATCCAACTTTTAATTAGCACAAAACCAAGTTGTGAAAACCCAATTCTTACTTAAAACAAATTTTATCTTGATTAATCCTAAGCATGCATCTAGTGATTAAAAAAAGTAAAGTAAAGTAAAGAATAATCACAACGCCAGATGTACAAAGAAAAAAAACAAAACAGGAAAACAAGATCGGACGGCCCAAGCAAGACAATCACTAAGAACAAAGGTTTTACAAAGAAAAATTAGCCTTACTCAATGAATCAATCCCCATGGGTCTTGACGCGCCTACTTATCTTCTACCGTTCTTCAATAGTGCCCACGGAGAAATTCCGTCTTCCACGATACCTGTCCACAGCACTCGACCCCATGAATGTCTCGGTGTCCACTGAATGGATTTGATACGTCTACGATGTCGAACAAGAAGTCCTTCTATTTTCTTCACCGCAAAACCCTAATGTTCAATGGTATAACAAACCTTCTTGGTGCAGAAAGATCACATGAGCATATAAAAATGATAACTCCGATCTTTGCAAATTCTAAGGATGTGTTTAAGATTTTTAAAACTGAGAAAGCACGTACAAAACTCGTACTGGATCGTAAACTGTTTTTCCAGAATCCACACTTCAAAACTCTAACAAAAACACGCTTTAAATAGGAATTATACGTATCCTAAAAAACTATGTCGTTCGAACGATATAGGCATGTCGTTCGTGAGACATAGCCATCTCGCTTGAATGAAGGATAGATGTCGTTCGAACGACAGTCCTGTCAGTTTGACTTTTTAACTTTTTGTTTAAAACGCTTATTCCAAAAGAGGTCCAAATAAGTCAAACTCTTTTTCGAGCTTATCAGGAAAAAAATGTAGTGTAAACATTTAAACGACTTTTAATACATTTTAAAATAGTTTTCCTTATAAAATTACATCCTTGCCTTTTATAAAAATAATTCTGAACACCATTAATTATACGCATTCGTACCCGTGTGATCTCGGAATGCAATTAACTTGAAGACGAATAAACTTGCACCAATTTAAACTTCGACAAAATTAAATCTTTGAAGCTTTGCCACAACGTCTTCAATTTCTTCAATACGTCATAAACCAACTGGGATCGTGACAAAATAAAATCTCCCTATGACATGTTACAAACACAGTTTTGTTCAGGGAATTAAGTCAAAACAATACAGGGACTCAATTGGAAATTTATGCCCTTACAAATATCCTCCTTTGACTATTCTGGGGCAAAACTAAACCAGTGAATGCCTAAGTCTATCCGTCAAGCCATATGATGCCTAAATCCTATCCCATAAACTTAAAGTCAAAAATACAGGACACGAACTAGACTATGTAGCACCGGCAAGCATGAACTGTCTGAATGTGATGTAAACTTAAAATCTTGAACCGATGAAGCATTCCTACACACATGAAACAGACAAACAAATACCCAGTGAAGTATGGAGGAACAAATGAAACTAATATATATCCAAATGATACCAAACGATAATAGATACGAATATGAATAAACTCTGAAAAATCATTTGTTAAAACAATTGAGCAACAAAATGATACCCAATTTAAACTACCAATTTGTAAAATATGTAATCCAAAACATGCTCAAATCTCCCCCTACATCACAT
Organism: Sambucus nigra; assembly: GCA_949130495.1. Lineage (NCBI taxonomy): Eukaryota > Viridiplantae > Streptophyta > Magnoliopsida > Dipsacales > Adoxaceae > Sambucus > Sambucus nigra. The sequence goes on along the minus strand of OX422208.1, from coordinate 458,932,104 downwards.
ACATCTCTCCCCCTTTTGTCTCAAATAGACAATCTGGTGAAAAGATAAACCAAGCACAAGTATTTGGCATGAGAATATACCAAATTGAATCAGTACCTAGTAAACATAATGAATCACACAAAGAATATAACAAAATAATCAGGTGTGATAAAACAGAATCATATGCAAAAATCCTATTTAAAACCAATAAAACCTGCATATAAACCAGTCAGTCTAGAAACATTTCCAATAGTACCAAAAATATCACCAAAAAAAGCCGGTGGACTCCAAACCAATCAGAAATAAGAATTCAGGCTATCGTTCGAACAAGCCAACGACATCGCTCAAATGAGATGAGGACGTCGCTCAAACGAGACTTCGCGCGACATATTAATGTCATTCGAACGAGATCTCTTGACATGCCAAACTTTCACAGATTCCCAGAAATATTATATATTTTGGCCCAGTGAAAACATTTCTAGAAAAAAATCAGTGGAAGGTCCTAACAGCAGCAAATCAGTGCTAAAACAGTACGTTTGATATAAAAAAATGCAAAAACTCATAAAAAATAACAATGTGAGTTACATGCAAACATAGTACATATGTGCTTAAACATGGATATGGAATGTATGGACGTGAAACTACAACAAATGAGTCACAATTCCAACACATCGAAAAGATAAAAAGTCTCTAATTGATAGCGATAAATCATCAAACTTTATTATAGCCATATGACAACTAAAGTTTGAGCTTAATGAACTAAACATACTACATGCACACAAATCCAGAATTTTGACGATTCTACAAACAATAGCATCAAATTACAATGTTTCAACATTAGGATTAGCTGTGCAAACCCGTTAAGTTTTTAATCCATCCAAACTCCATCAATAATATCATATTTTCTTTGGAATGAACAAAACTAATTTGTCCCTTTTATTAACATATTGCATTTTCTTTTAGGCTCTTTTAAACGGTGGCTTTCACGACGACTCAATTTTGAACTCTCGCAGCCCTTTCTCGTAAATCACTCATCATTTTTCAATTAATTTCCAATTCATATCCTCATGGTAAACGGTTCTTACATGCACACTTCTCCTTAAGTCTACTTACGCATAGATGAAAAGATTGAGATAAGAACGTGTCACAAAATCCAAAATATGCAAGAGAAGTCAAACATCCATATAAACTTGTGCATGTGTGCAATGTTGGCATATATACAAAGTCGAATCAAAATGCATATCAACTTCAAAATAACCCCATATAAATAATGGTTAAGATCATTCTATGCATCGATAATAATGACCAAATGTCCTAGCCACATGGATATGTAATGATGAAGGGGGGGGGGGGGGGGTTCCAAGCACACCAATATGCCACATCAAACATATAAACTCAACAACAAAAAACAAAAAAAAACAACCAAGCATGTAAACAAAACTATTTTCAATTTTTCAAAAATTTTATCAAAAACAAAATCTTTTTGTATTTTTCAAATAAGACTCAAAAAATGAAAATTATAATACAAAGAGATAAACATGTCATAACACTAGAAAGAATATATCATGAAGCAAAACTAGCGTATGGCAAACAATATCATGCAAACAACTATCCATAAGAAATAGCATGTGACGAATCATGTGCAACCATGTGAGAATCAACCAACCTAGCATTTATCATCTCCAAAACGGATTTTCTAACCCTAAACAGGTGTATACCTCACAAAACAGGTTTTGGGAACTACGTTTAAACTTTCTAAGGTCTTTTCTAAGATCAAAGCAAAAACTCCTAAGGTGACCTTTCCTATCACAATGCGAACATATGAAAACACGACGAGGAACGGGACCTTTAGGTTGACCTTTTCTAATACCCTCGGATGTGGTTGATGCTCTAAAACAAACTATGGTTTTGGATTTTACATTCAAACCACTAGAACAAGATAAGCCTCTACCATCACTACTCGAGTCATTTAAATCACTTTTTAACTTTAAAACTTTCGACTCAAGCAAATGATTAGACTCCTCAAACTTTTGGGACTCCTTCTTTAAATTTTCAATTAACCCTACAAGGTTATCTCTCTCTCCCTCAATATGATCCAAATTATCCCTTAGAGTCTTCTCACGTGTCTCAAAATCATGAATCGAATTATATTCCTCAACGGCACAAACCCTAGAAGTTCTAAAATCCTCTAACTCTTTTTCTAAAACGAGGACTCTATCATCACTTTCCTTTTTCCCCAATTTTAACATACTAAAATAATTAAACAAGGGACCAAACTTCTCACGACGAATATCTCTTTGAATTTGAAACGTTTGATAATATCCAATCATATTTTTAAAACAGGAATTTTCTTCCTCCAAAACTTCAATACGTTTTGCAAACTTTAAATTCAAATGATGTAAATCATCAAAGATTAGAGAATCCATCGAGAGAAAACAAACACAGGACAGATAAACAAACACACGGGATCACAAAACAAACAAATTATGATTTGTAGCTCTAATACCAATTTGCGAAACGGGGTGGTCCCTATGTGTGTTTCAAATCAAACCATTTTCACCAAAAATTATCCAACTTTTAATTAGCACCAAACTAAGTTGTGAAAACCCAATTCTTACTTTAAACCAATTTTATATTGATTAATCCTAAACATGCATCTAGTGATTAAAGTAAGTAAAGTAATGTCAAGAATACTCATAACGCCGGATGTACGAGGAAAAAAAATAAAATGGAAAACAACCTCGGACGGCCCAAGACAACTAATCACTATGAACAAAGGTTTTACAAAGATAGATTAGCCTTACTCAATCACTCGATCCCCACAGGTCTTGACGCTCATTCTTATCTTCTACCGTTCATTAATAGTGCCCATGCAGAAATTCCGTCTTCCATGATACCTGGCCACAACACTCGACTCCACGAATGTCTCGGTGACCATCGAATGGCTTTGATACGTCTACGATGTCGAACAAGAAGTACTTATTTTTTATTCACCGCAAAACCTGAATGTTCAATTTAGAACATACCTTCTTAGTGAAGCAAGATCACATAATCATATAAAAATGATAACTCAGATCTTTGCAAACTCTAAGGATGATTTTAAGCTTTTAAAACCTTAGAAAACATGTGCAAAACTCGTACTGGATCGTAAACTATTTTTTCAGAATGCACACTTCAAAACTCTGATGAAAACACGATTTAAATAGGAATTAAACGCTGCGTCAAAAATTATGTCATTCGAACGAGATAAGCAAGTCGTTCGCGCGATATAGCCATCTCACTTGAACGAAGGACAGATGTCGTTCGAACGACAGTCTTGTCAGTTTGACCTTTTGACTTTTTGTTTAAAATGCCTCTTCCAAAAGAGATCCAAATAAGTTCAACTCTTTTTCGATCTTATCAGAATAAAAACGTAGTGTAAACATTTAAAACACTTTAAAAAACATTTTAAAATATTTTTCCTTATAAAATTACATCCTTATCTTTTATAAAAATAATTCGGAGCACCATTAATTATACGCATTCATACCTGTGTGATCTCAAAATGCAATTAACTTGAAGAAGAATAAACTTGTGCCAATTTAAACTTCGGCGTGATTAATTCTTTGAAGCTTTGCCGCAACATCTTCAAAATCTTCAATACGTCATAGACCAAGTGGGATCGTGACAAAATAAAATCTACCTATGACATATTACACACACGGTTTTGTTCACAGAATTAAGTCAAAACAATACAGGGACTCAATTGGAAAGTTATATCCTTACATAGTATTTTGTAAGGAATTAACACTTGTGAAAATGGAGGAAAAGCTTATTTTGGAAGCTAATGGGTAAAATGGTAATTTTACTTAAAGTGAAACATTTTTATGAAATAAAAAATGTTGAAAACTTTGCTACACCAGATGGTTCTAAATGGATATCATTTTTGGAATAAAAGAAAAGTTTAACTGAAAAGGACATGAAATGGTAAAATTTCAAAGTGTGACAAAAATTGGGGTCTAACCATAAGTTTTGGCTTCGACCGTGTAAAAAGAAAAAGTAGGTCATATGGATATTTAAAAATAAAATAAAATGCATTATAAAGAACTCGGATGAACCCGAGATAAGCAAGAAGGACTCAGAGCCCTAGGCTAAAAATCTCGAAACCACTGACGAGAGCATATGGTGAACATAGCCCGCGAAGTGGAGCCCGTTAAAGTATGCAGTATTGGAAATTCTGTGAAATGATAAAATGAATAATAAACATTTTAGGAAATGGGTTGTGTGAAAAATGTGTTAATATAACATAACGTGAATGAATAAATAAATAAATTTTTAGGTAAATGTTAAAATGGACAAGTAAATGTATAATCGATAAATGTACATAAGGTAAGAAAAAAGGGTAAAGTGAGCAGTAAATGGGTGACTAACCAACCTAAGTGGTTAAATCCGTAATTAACACACAAATGTATTGTAAAAAGGTTTGAGACCAACCAACCGAACATACAGGTATTCTCCCAGTTCCAGAATAGGCAGCAGTTATCCCTACCAAGGCACTGACTAGTACAAATTTAGAGCCCCATGCTCCACAAACCAGTTCTCCCAGCTCTCAATATCCAGACCAATGCTGATGAAATAGCACAAAAATAAATTGGGCACAACCGTTAAAGGGTATTCTGTAGGAGTCACCAGATAGAATCTTTCAGATAACCACATGAACAACATCACAGGGATACCCCTCATAAAGTCATAACGACCTTCTCGCCAAGCATCTAAGCCATTCAAACTCTCTGCTAGTATCACCGTCGCAGGATTGCGATGGTAGGACATCCATGAGGTAATAGATGCAAGTTGTGGGTCCACCAACAGCTCCCCAGTCACCAACAATAATTTTCAAACCAAGGCTAAAATGACAACTCCGACCTATCCAGCATTACCATCCTCCTGTAAATGCACGAATCGTAGTACCGCTGGAAGAGATATCATTCCTTCAGTAACCAAGGATCTACCCACCAAGGGCGAGATGTGGAGAAGTCTAGCCAACAACTCACGGGGAGACCGAGAAAAGTTAGGATGTCCTACTTTTGGAAATTTCCCTTTTTCCTCTTTTGTCAAAATCGGAAAACTCAAAATAAATTGATATTCTCAACAGAATTTCAAAATTCCCCTTTTCATCTTTATATAAATTCTCGTTCCGAATAAAAATTTCTTCCGAAATCCCAAAAATATTTCTTTTTACGGTCTTAGAAGCAAAGTAAAAAGTGCATGCGCATGTATTTATTCATCATTAACAGAAGATAATCAAAAAACTTCATTGCATTGCATAGATATGTTTCTGTGTTACATCATTTTGCAAGAAAATAAAGAAAGAAAAAAATAAACGAGACTCAACCCGAACCCACATTCTAATTTTCTCTATCTCTCCTTATAGCTCCCACCCCAGAAACGCGCTCTCTTTCCCCTATAGCGGGATGACGCACCACCGATACCTGGACCAGACTCCTCCCCGAACGAGGCAGACGTCACCAAGCAAGAAGGAACCTGAACCGCATCCCGAATATGGACAGTCGCTCAACATATACAGTCCCTAATATCCCTCAGCCAAGTGGTGGACACCCGAACGTGCTACAAGAAAAGGATAGAATCGGTATCAAGCCGAAAAAGGTCAAAAGAAACCAAAGGAGAATAACATAAAGATATACCTCAGGACGAAAGACCTTCGATGTCAAGCTCAACTCCTCCGGATCCATCGCATGAGGATAATGCAACATAGGCACCATACCTCCATCAACCCGTCGAATATTGTACAAATGAGTATGAAACCGCACAAATGGCACATCCAAAGCCGTCATCGCAAATGTCGACGGAACCGCCACCGCTATGGGAGGACCCCACTGGATGACTTGAACCCGCAGGAGGGAAGGGCAGTGCATCATATATGCTGGGCGGCATCAACCAGCTCATCACAAATCCCATATAATCGTATGGTGTAGCCATATCAGTGTATAGCAGATAGGACTCGCCAATCATCATCGTGACCCTCGCATCCTCTAGCAACAGCCGCTCCCGCCTCATAGACATTGGTGGACTTGAAGGTGGTACCACCACCTACTCCTCAGCAATCTGTCGAATGACCCTCTCCCCAAGATACCAAGAGTGGACGAACTCATGAGCCATCAAGAGCCTCATCTGTGCATTCACTCATGTCAACCCCGTGTCCCGAACGGCCATCCCCCAAGGGTAAAAGGTCACCTAAAAAATCCCTAGCAGATACAAGTCATTATAGTTTCAAAGTACATAAAGACCAAGACTGAATAAGGGAAAAGACTTACCCTACCACTGGTTCGTCCATTCAAGGCCTGACACACCACCTCCAAAGAGAGAGACTTCCTTGACTGCTGATTAGCCTTGCGCCATCGATGCAACCAAAAAAAATCCCCAATGGTCTCGTCCTTCAAAGTAATCAGCTGGGTATTACACTCGATCACCTCATAGAACCTTGTTTTCCAAAGACAAAATTTTTCAACTAAATAGTGATGCATAAGGAAAATACAAATGCATTAAAGGAAAATGCATAAAATTAAAGAATACCTCAAGAAGATACATGGCTCCAGTAAAAGTCTATCGGCAGCACCGGCTGATTGCATCCAGAGAAAAATAAAGGGTCGCCAAAGTCAGGTTCCCCCAATCATAGATAGGGATGTTCGAAAACATCCTCGAGTATGGCGAAAACCATAAATGGACAACATCGTCGCGCGACGCCACCAGAAATCCCCCCAACACAAGCAAAATGAATAGTCGAGCCATCTGCCTCACCTGCAACCCAACCTCCACATCAATCACCCTGCCCAGTAGAATGTCCTTCAACAACGACAAGCGAATGGAGTCCCCAGACACTATATTCCCCACATAACCAAGTACCATGCGCATCTCCTTCGGCCTCACCCGCAAAGAGCAATCCACCTCTATCTGCTCCCCATCGTAATTCAGCCCCAGTAATTATTGCACATCTATGGGAGTCATAGTCATCTCCCCAAAGCCGAAATGGAAGGTATGGGTAGTGTCCCACCACCTCTCCCCCAGAGCGCAGAAGACTGTCGTTGAACGAGGTGTCCCATCCAGCACAGAAGCCATCCTCAAAAAACCTGTTGAGGATACCACCCAACGCACCACAGATGGAAGACGCTCCCAGAAATCCTTAAGCCTCGTTGTCCCGCGGTCACGCATTGTCAATAGAGACATATCAAACTGTCAAGAATAAAATATCCTTGTCAAAATCCAAGAGAAGAGGAAAACACAAAAAAGGAATGCCAAAGGTCATTTTTACTTACATAACCGCTAGGGTTCACCACCCTTGAAAAGTGATGACATGGTGGCTCCCGCAACAAAGTTCATTCATCCGTACCAGGCTAGGATACATCAAAGGAGTTATCACTCCCCAAATAAAGAGGCGCCCTGACCCTCCATTCCACATTCGCCCAGTCGCCAACAGCCAACCACTCCTCGTGTAATGCAGTGCTCACAAAAGCGTCCATTTTTCAGATCACGGATTTCTAGGATGATTCACAAAAGAAAATTGCAGAAAGAAAGAAGGCAAGAAGCTGTGAAAATGAGGGGAATTAGCCCCCTTTATATAGGATGCCAATGGTCATGCCCATCAGCACTGACCCCCCACCTACTGATCGGCACTGCCCCTTTACCTTCTCGAAGCAGCCCAAAAGTCCATGCCACTGTAAAATGTCACCCTCCACACTATGCAGATTGGCACCTCCCTTAAATTTTCACACAAAAATTTCCTAAAAATCCCATAAAGGATTTAGATCATTTTCACCAAGACAATTTCTCACTTCCTCAAGCGAAACCCCTTTTTCCCAGCGAAACTCTCAAGAGACAAGCGAACCTCTCCCCGGTAACGTCCCCAGAGAACCACCAAAATATCCAAAACTTCAGGTTTCAAATCTCCCCGAGAAATTCGTCCAAACCCTGGACCCCCTAATCTCTTCCCCAACATCAGATTGGCTGTTCCCTAGGTAAAGTCTCCAAAAGACACCAGGATTTCCCCAGTAATCATCTCCCCTGCTCAAATCAAAATCACGAGGTAATTTCCCCGGCATAGTTCCCTAAGAACAACTCACCCTAAGACCGCAGAAATGGCTTCGACCCGCAAAATTGGTCATCTCATACTTAATCCCACAGAATTGTCTTTGACCCACATAATTGGTCATCTCATCATTAAGCCCGCAGAATTGGCTTCGACCCGCAGAATTGGCTTCAACCCGCAGAATTGGTCATCTCATCCTTAAGCCCGCAGAATTAGCTTCGACCCGCAGAATTGGCCATCTCAACCTTAAGCCCGCGGAATTGGCTTCAACCCGCATAATTGATCATCTCACCTTAAGCCCACAGAATTGGTCATCTCGTCCTTAATCCTGTATAATTGGCATCGACCCACAGAATTGGTCATCTCATCCTTAAGCCCACATAATTGGCTTCGACTCGCAGAATCAGTCATCACAGCATAAGCCCTCATAATTGGCTTCGACACGCCAAATTAGTCACCCCCATCATTTTTTTTGTCATCACTTCCTTTAAGACCATCCCCATAATGTTCCTTCAATCCTGCAAAATTGGCTTCGACCCATAAAATTTGTCACCCTCATCTCCAAGCCCTCATAATTAGATCCGACTCACAGAATCGGTCACCCTCATCTCTAAGCCCTCATAATTGGCTTTGACCCACAGAATTTATCACCCTCATCTCCAAGCCCTCAGAATTGGCTTCGACTAGCAGAACCAATCATCCTCATACTTAGGTCCTCAGAATCGACCTCGACCCATCCTCTTTCTAAGGCATTATGTGGTGTCTATTCAACGGCTATCGTTTGTTCCAAACTCACTCGTTGAGGGTCTCTATAGACACATCATTATAATGCCCCCTAAACTCTTCTAAGGTCCCTAGCACCCCCTTCATCATTGTAAACTCAAGTCATACCCTAGGTACTGATCTAAAGGCTATCGGGCACTCCCAGGCTCCGTTTGACCAAAATTCAAACTCTTCAGCTCGACCGAGACTGAATAAATATTCGAAGGAAACTGAAACCCCTTTCTAATGGTCCATCCCGTGCACGATTCAAACTTACCATGCAGACGAACGACCAATTTTCCCCCAAAACTCAATTGGAAGGTCACCAGGCGCTCCCAGGCTCCGTTTGACCAAAGTCAAACTCTTCAGCTCGACCGATACTGAATGAATATTCAAAGGAAACTAAAACCCCTTTCCAACGGTCCATCCCATGCGTGATTCTAATTTACCATGCGGACGAATAACCCATTTTCCCTTGAAACTTGATCAGGAGGTCACCGGGAACTCCCAGGGTCCTTTTGACCAAAGTCAACTATTTAGCTCGATCGAGACTAAATGAATCTTCAAATGTCACTGAAACACCTTTCCAACAATCCACCCCATGCACGATTCTAATTTACGGTACGGACGAATGATCCATTTTACTTCGAAAGGTCATCAAATGCTTCCAGACCCCGATCAACCAAAGTCAACTCATTGAACAAGGTCAAACTGTTTGGAATATCGAAGTATATCTCTTAACCATTCTAACAATCTGCCCTTTGCACGATTCTGACTTACCATGCGGACGAACAATCCATTTGCGTCCGAAGTTTCCTTATCCAAAAGATGGATGAGCGCTTCCGAGCCACATTTGACCTGAAGTCAACTCCTAAACTCTGGATAAGTCCAAATACTTTCGAAGGTCTCTTAATTACCTTTCCATCGGTTCATCCCGTGTGCAATTCAGAACAACAATTCGTGCTCTAAGATTAATTTTTTGAAGGAACCTGAAGGACAGTGCCAAACGGCAGGTACCAAACCTTGCCTATCTGCAGTGTGCCCAAACACACCTGTCGATAGGCAGGAACAGGCCTATGCCGATCAGAAATACCCTGGGACTATAAAAAAGAGGGTCTGCCCTCATTTCAGGGGAGGCCAAGATCTAAAACCTATCACTCTCAGCAAGCTCAGAAAACTTCTCTTGAAGTCAGCGTGATTTCATCCACATCCAAATCCGTTTCCAAACTTCACCTTTCATCATCTTTTTCATCCAACTTGATGAATTAAGTACCCTCCATCATCACCCAAGTGCAAGGGCTGCTCTCCAACATTCAAGATCAAGCTCAAGATCTTCAAGAAGGTCCAACTTTCTCAACTCTCTCCTTAAATTCTCCTAAATTCGTATTAATATGTTTTATTACTTAGCAATTTTATCCTCTCATCTCACATATCCAAATGTACTTTTTATCTGGTATTATTGCACATCTCTTATTTTCATATAAATAATACCCAAAAAACAAGAAAAAGATGGTTTGCTCACAAATTCCATGCGGGAATTCTCACACTTTTCTCAAGCCTTTCTCACTAGTAAAACACATTTTTACACCCACTCCCCTATAAGAGAAGTCCCCGGTTGGATTTATGGGATAACCGCCCCCCCCCCCCCCCTCCCGGTTTTGTATACGAACCACTTGGACCTTGATGCCTCTATAGGCTACGTAGGCATCTCGAGGTGAAACTTGAGATTCGAGTCCTATTTCTTCCCACTTTTATTTCTTCTTCCATTTTTTAACTTAATTCTTATAGATTCTATATATATATATATATATAATGATCGACGCTAGGATAATCGCAAAAATCCTATTTTCTAATATTACTTCTGAGAACATTCCTACGGATGACTCGCTTTATCTCTTCCATGATACCAGTTGATTATTCCTATCTCCACTATATATACACATGCACGCGTGTTACGAGGAAATAAAGGAAAATAGCAACAACCCATAAGAGACCGTAAGGGCGGAATGGGTCCCTAACACCTTTCCATTTCGTAACTTAGTCTCCAGATCCTTTTCGAATCATTTTTTATTTCGTTTGTATCATTATGTCTTTGGATGATAACCTTTGGGATAGCTCCCCTTTTTTTTTGTCTGTTTTGAGTAAAATAAACTGGCAACTCCATCTCTCTACATTTTTCACCTCATCACCAACGTCGGCCGAAGTGCTCCCGAGAAGTATGCGCGAAACCAAGATCCTCTCGAGAAGAAGAAGACCCCCTATCTTCTTTCGTTTCTCTCCCACCACGAGTATCGCAGGGGATGGCCATAGTATTTGAGTCGAATTTATGTTATTTAGTATTTTATTTTCTTCTTATCACTCATTCAATTTTACTTATTTCCTTATGCTGAGAATGTTACTAAATATTATTTATTCTAATAATTTTTGTATTATATACGGTTATCTATTTATGAAGTTTATGGGTTGTTATAGTTGGTATTGGAGCTCTCCACATTATTGTATCTTAAGGATATTGCCTGTGTTTGTCACTTTTTCGCATTGTGTTCTTTGACTACTTTTGATCTTTATTGTGCTAGACTTTTATTCAATACAATGATGACTTCTTAGGGTGTTTTGCACCATTTTTTCTTGATAAACAACTAGGATATACCAAGTATATGGGGAGGTTCCCTTGTTGGGATTTTTCTTGAGAGACGTCCCACGTGTGAGGTCAACATTGGTCAAGAGTTAAGGGCGTTTGGATGCAATACCTTTATCAAGTTCATAAAGTATGGTTTGAGGGGAAATGTTTTCAATCGCCATCTGTAATGGAACTAGAAGTAAGTTCTTCAAGACCTCATATAATCAACCTTGTGATGGATAGTATTACTAGGAGATTAACCTTAATGAAAACCAACTTTTTAGGCTACCTACAAGGAATGCTTATGGGTACGTTTATGGCTCGTGCATATGAGTCTAGCCTAGACATTGGGGACTTATCATTTTTATTAGTAATGTGTATATACTATGATTATGAGGCATATAAACTTTCTTTGTTCTTTACATACTTATGGTTACCCTCAACGGGTAAGGGATACTTTACGTCGTAATTATCGAGATGTGGAAGTTTATTTATTTGACTAGGTTTTTATTCTCCTTGTTTACTTTAATATGATATATCATCATATTAGTGGTGAGTTTCTATTTATATTTATGTTTTACACCAGTATCCTGACTAGTGTAGGTAGGCTTTGTTATACCTATTTGGGTTGGGTTTTGCTTTGGGCAGTTGTTCATAGGTTAGGGAGAAGGTTTGGCACATTTATTTATCCGTGGAAGTGGTTTATTAGAGAGTATTGTGGTTGAATGGAGGTGTCATCGATAGTATGAGGTTCTTCAAGTCATTATTTATTTTATTGTTGATTTATCACCTACATAAGGGTTTAGTTATTCCTTCGAATTAGTAGTCACATTAGATCTTCCACAAGGAAATTTTATGGGATTTAATTCTCCAGGGATAATAGGGGTGTCGTAAGATGATACACCATAGTTTTGATTCAGTTGAGATTCTAGGGGATGCCTTTACATGGAGGAAGTTCCTAATGATTGATGATTCACTATAAGGAGATGTGAACCACCAGATCAGGATAAGTGACATTATGAGACGTGTGTTTGTTGTTATATATCAACAGCCTTTTGAAACATTCAAGGAGGGTATTTTCTTATGAAGATTAAAACATGAGTCAGTGGTGAAATCGGGAGGAGAATATCCCAAAGGCAACCTTTCTAGCACAGCATGGATCAGGCGCGTTATTATTGGATTTTTTACTGCGCGAAGGGGAAGTTCGCTATGATATGCAAAGATATCATGATGATGGAGGAACTGTGTAGTAGTGGTGTTCTCTACACCCAATTTTTTTTAGGAGTTGTTTATTCCCCAATGCTGATGTTTACTAAGAATGGGTATGCTAATAGTATTGGGAATAGGTCATTTGTCTATTTCAGGACATGATATGGTTACATTTTTCAATGAAAATTTATTTTTCGGGGGTCCCAACCTACAAGGTGTGGTTTTTACCGGGGAACGTGTTTGGTGATTCAACTTATATCCCATATGTGATTAAAAGTATAAACGTGTGAGAGCATTCATAGTTAATTATGTAAGGGGTCAGGGGTCTCAAGAAGGACATGGAACCATTTGGGGTAGTTGGATTTAGAATTTACCAAGTTGATTCAACTTACAAACTAGCAAGCCATTAGTGTTTGTACATGTATGGAACACCTTGGAGGACATGGTATCAATAGTAGAATGCTTGAATATTTTCGGGACGACCAAAGGAAATTTAGGACGAGCAAAAGTTTTATGTGGACCTTCGTGTGAATTGTGGGAATCATGGAGCTTGGTTCTAATAAGGGGTAGGCAACCCGATGGAAAGTTTTTTCAGGAGTTTTGCATTGGTAAGGATCGGTGTTGTTTGACTTTAATTGATCATCATTAACGAGTGTGTGGTGGGGGGAACATATTATCGTAAAAATGATTTGAATAGAGTGGTGCGAAGTTTTGTCCAAACACGATTTATGATGAGAGATACCTAGGTGTTTATTAGTTCATAGTGGGCTAGATACCTTTATAGTAGTATGAGGATTCTACGGGTGAGATATCTTTATATTTCTGAGTAAATCTTTAATGAATTTGAATTTTGAGGCAAAAATTTCTTATTTGAGGTGGGGAAAGTAATACCCCTTATTTTTATCCGTATTAATTAATAATAAAACTTTGTGGAAATTTACTATGTATGCTTGTTGTGACTGGATATGTCACTATTTACAATTTTTATATACTATTTAATTAGAATTTGAAAACATATTTTTATATTAGTCAATTCATTATTTGATTATGTGATATTTTTAAGCATACTGGTTAATTACTAAATAGTTGAGTTGTCAGTTAATTTTTCAATAAATTTGGTAATTGGATATTGGGAAGCATAGGATGTTCATTTTTAATCTACGATGTTAGTTTTTATGTCTATTGGGTTAGTATAAGTCTTGGATAAGGTTTTAAGTCATTTGGAGTTAAATTTGCGCTCTTTTAGGTGACGCACATTTGGGACCCAAGCCTAATTTCGCTGATAAAAAGGTTTAATGAGTCATTAGAGATATTATTTGTCAAATAATACAAATTTTTAGTCACCTTAGATCGATAGAAAAGGAACATGAGGAGAAGAGGCGAATTTGAGAGGATCTTAGCATATTTCTCTCCACAAATCAATGGAGGCAAGTTTATCAAGAATTGGATTAGAGTTGATTTTGTGTTAGATTATATCTATACATAATAATCCAAACCTAATCATATTCAAATCATAGTTTTGAAGACTAAATATTCAATTTTGGTAATCAATCTAATTAAGATGTTAATAGGTTGATTACCCTCTTATATTGATTGATTTCCTTCTGATATTGGACATAATTTGTTAAAGAATGATTATAACTTGATTTATATTGTAAATAAAACAACATACCTTTGATTATATGTACTAATCCATTGAAATTAATATTTAATTGATTAAATTTGGAAAATTAGGGTTCTTGAATGAAAAGTTGAAATTAAACCCATAAATATTGTTAGTTTGGATTAAAATGTTTAGATTTGGTGTTGTGATGTTTTTAAACCATTATATATAAATGCGGGTGTGAATTATACACTTTAAAGGCTTTTAGGATGTTTTTGGGTTTGGTTGGAGTGCCATTTTTTAACATGGGAGAGATTTGGAGGTCCTACGTGCCGAATCGATTCGAGGGTCCGGTCGATTTGATTCAGGCATTGAAGAATGGTTGGGGAGTTTCTTTTTAGGGTTTTCTTTGGGTATTTTAGTATTTTACCACCTAGAAACTCTTTGGGATGGCTTGATAATTATAATGGGTTGTATTTGGGAATTACGAGGTATAGGGACTTTTTTGGCATTGGTCGAGGTGTGATTGGGCTTAGGGGGAGAACCTGTTTACTATTTTGTGAATACCCCATATTTTGTGAATTTTATTTAATAAAAAAAATTATAAAATGGGATTAATTATTACTTGTGTGGTTTGGTAATAGTCAAATGCATAATTTAGATGATAATTAAATTTTGCATGAGATGTGATTTTGTTCTACGTGTTATAAATAATTAATTGGTAATATTAATTATAAGATATTTGACAACATGTTACGCATAAAATAACAACGTTAGTGTTTTGTTTACATTGTGAGGTATTACCCTATTTGTAATACCCTGTATTTTTATATGTATTATTTAGTGGAAAAAATGATGAAAATTAACTATGTGTACCTATTGTGACAACAGATGTCAGTAATTTTATTATTATGTGTTATTTAATTCGGATGAGAATCCTAATTTTTTATATGTTAATTCATTAATTAACTAATTGATATTTGGACTCGAACCGGTTGATTATTAAATGTCTAAGTTTGTATATATTTGATTTGGTATATTTTGTACCCAGCTTTTGGAATTCTTAGAATGTCCCTTAATAGATTAAAATTATGGGTTTTAGGCCTATTGGGTTCATATAAGTCTTAGGTAAGTTTTTAATTCATTTAGAAGTGATTTGGGGATTTTTAGGTGAGTTTTATTAGCGGACCAAGACTAGTTTTTATGGTTAAAGGGTGTCAGTTAGCCATTAGGGATATCATAAGTCTCATAACATTGTTGGGGATGCACCTTGAGAATAGAGAAAAGGAACTTCAAGAGAAGAGAATAAATTGGGGCGATCTTGGCGTGGTTTTCTCTATAAATTGATTGAGGTAAGTTTATCTTGAATTTGATTATAGTTGCTTATGTGTTTGACTATATCTATTCATTGATATCTAAACTTAATCATGTATATTGTACCATGAATATGGTATGGCCCATGGACCAATTAGAAGACGAAAATTGGACTCATTTATCTCCCGAAAGAGGTCGGTTTAGTTACCTATCTGGTCAACCAGTGTACTTCTGATTGGCCCCAGTATCACAGGTAGTGATATTAATCAATCTATATCATATCACTTAGCACTATTATATAACACCTTCAAGGAAAGCATGTACTATGTGATTGGATGACTTCAGCACCACACCCAACGTCAAGATTATATA
Organism: Sambucus nigra; assembly: GCA_949130495.1. Taxonomy (NCBI): domain Eukaryota; kingdom Viridiplantae; phylum Streptophyta; class Magnoliopsida; order Dipsacales; family Adoxaceae; genus Sambucus; species Sambucus nigra. The sequence continues at coordinate 458,916,165 of OX422208.1, read as the reverse complement.
TAGATATCCCCATATGCTTTATAACTAACTTTATAATAATTCTACCACTTTCATATAATGGTGTACCTGCCTAACCAATAATGGTAGGACACATTTCCCTCTCTATTATATCCTTTCTAACAACTTATAAATAGCCCACCATGCCTTCTTGGGTAGGGATCGAGATATTTTTCCATACCGTTATATTGTCCAAATCCAGAATCAACTTGTGAGATTGTATTTTGTTCTCATCTACAACTTTTGCCCATTAAATATATGTATAAACATAGCACATGTGGACATAGGCACCTTTTTGGGCCAAACCACATAAATATGGTTACATTCTCTCTCTCCTACCTTTCTTTACTATTTACTCTAGATTAGTCTTGCTATGAGTATATCCTTTTATTTGTTATTATTTATATTTTGTGTATATCTACTAAGGACAAATTTATATACCAATATTAGACAATAATATATTGACTTCGTTTGTGGGAAACGACAAGCCATTCATTACTTTCCACCATTGTTGATTTCTGAAACTCAAGGATACCATGTTCAGAGAAAATATTGAATCCAATTCATTTGTGTTTCGTTAGGTTAGAGTACATTAATTTATAGGTTTCCTTTCAATTATCTATGATTCCTAGAATCTACCATCACGTTTAGTTTTTCCTTCTTTAATTTCCCTTTTCCCGTAACTTTTATTATAGCAACCGTTGTATTTTGTTTTCTATATTATAGTTCTTTGTTTTCAGGAAACTCTATAAATATGGGAGAAAAAATAGAAAGTAGTAAATTCATAGAGGGGATTCTGCCTTCTATGCCCGTCGGTATGGGCGATCTGCAGGGATTATAAAAATTCTTGGTTAGGGGCCAAAAGGCTATGCAGGAGAGCATCAAAAAACTAACGCAAAGAATTTTGGTAGGGCAAAATAGGACTGAGGCAAACCAAGTTACCCCAATTGGGGGAAATATCTAATAGAATGAGATAATTGCCTTCTTCAGCCTCATAAAGAGACAGGAGGCAGGTGTACTATGATAAAATTGTGTAAAATCCTAAAATTTTGGAGTTTGGTTCAAAAGGTGAAGGTAGAAGGTCTAAATACTTTAGATATGAATGTGGTGTAGGTCCTACCATCCGGATGCAACATCCACAATCAAAACATATGGAAATAATGACGAACAGTGTTTTAGTGAGGTTTAGCAAAGGATCCATTTTTCATCAATTGGGCCCAAGGGATGTGAGAGCCCATTAGTATACGGAGCTTAGGGAGTATAACTAAAAAAGAATTGATACTGAGAGGGTAAAATCCTCAGTCAGATCTAGACTTAGTGTACGATGGTTAAACAAAGCTGAGTAGACTTCGTAGAAATAGAGCTCAGCATATATTTGAGGATGATCAAGAAAGATAGTGTCAATTAAGGTCGAGAAGGAGGAATAACCCTAGATAGGTCAATACAATGCTTAGAGGATCGTCTAGGTGAAATTATAAAGAAAAAAAATCCATTTACAAAGGGGTTTTTGTGACACCCCGACTAATTAAATACCGGGTAGCTACTCCTTTATTAAATTAATTCAAAATGCCCAGTTGGTCCAGTTAATAGCATCACTGTCGAAAACATTTTAATGATTACTAACCACCTAGTATTTAAAAAGTAAGTTGCCAAATTTTAATTTTAGTCTGATTAGCATGCAACAAGTGTAATGAGAAATTAAATAACACCATTCACCATAAAGAAGTAAATAGAATAACCATCACGCAATGTAAATAAAGTCTGGAGGAAAACTCCTCACTACAATCCCATAACTGAAATAAATAACCGAATACTAAAACAATACAAATCAAAGTCTGAAAACTGTAATAGAAGAATGTCTCTAATAGAAATGGGCAACATGCCCTACAACTGATAGATAATGACTCTGGAATCCAAGTGATAGAGGCGTCTACAAGCAAATCCCTGTAGCTTCCACAAAAAGCTACAGCTCGTCACCTGAATGAATATCCTATGCATGGTGTCCTTGTGGCTGGGCACCTAAAATGGTTTTACAAAGAAAATAGATTTGAAAAGCAAACGGGTCAGAGCCCGAATGTGGAGTTATATTTTAAAAACCTGCAAGTGCTTTAAACGCATTTAAAACATTAAATGCAAAGTACATGTTAGGACGTGCACTCACATGATATTCTCACCTCTCGTCTAACTGTGCACTCCTAACGCAAGTACCCATCTAAATACATTAACACCTAGCTAAGTGACATAATATCTAGCTAGACCATTGTAAATTATACCCTTTCTTACTCGATTCCCATTATCAGTATAACGTTAACAATTAAATACGGCTTAACGTATATTCAGGTTCTCACAAAAGTAATACACTCAGTATAGATTATCCCATTTATATTTTTACATAGCTATACGCACAATACCATATGAAAGTTCTCATTAATAAGAGTATATTTTCTACAACATAAATATACTGCATAAGCACCCCGAGACTAAGCTGCGGTGCACACATACTCTGCTATCCATCCCGGTACATCACGTACATAACGATCACATATTCCGAATCTCTCAGGAATAGTTCACAGATAACAACATCACAAATAATGGAGGCGAACACAGTCACATCACATGGGTCACGCACATACCTACGCTCCCACGATCAGCGGACTTATTAATATCCCAATAAGTCTTTCTATGACCTATGTTCATCAAGGTAACCAGCCTAAATCCGGGCAACACAAGGATTAGAGGGCCCTAAGCGAACGCAAACCTCCCGTGATAGCAAGTATGGTAGGTATGTCATACACACAATTCATATACCAATACTAAGTAAACACACATCTTAGTAATCCCGTAGTTTAATCGTAGTACATATCGCATTCTCGTACTAACTTATAATTATCACAATTTATACTATTTCGGTTTATAATCATACGCGCCATAATTTATCCTCACATCGTAGTAGACACTCACGTCTCAACCCAAACCGTCCATTTAATTTAACTCTCGTATATAATTTCCCTCTCATAAATACCCAAATGTCCCAATTCTATCATTACATCATCATCGGAATGATATCTATATCCTCGAACAAGTTTACGGGACTCCAAAAATCAAAACAGTCCAAAAAGGCCCAGACTGCCAGCTCGTTAGAAGTCTCGTTCGAACGAGGCTGTTCGAACGAGATTGGACTATCAGCTCGTTAGAAGTCTCGTTCGAACGAGGCTGTTCGAACGAGATCCAGTTCGTTCGAACGAACTGTACCTTCTAACGAGATCTCGTTCGAACGAAGTATCGAACGAAATTCCTTTTCGTTAGAAGCGACTGGTCAACTCGTTAGAAGCTCGTTCGAACGAGCTCGTTCGAACGACCTGGGAATGGTTTCTAACGAACGACCAGTTCGAGCCCAGATTTTCTGAGTTACGTTTTTCATCCATTTCTACTCCTCAAATCTTCTCCAAAGTTCGTTCCAACAATGTTTTAAGTTCTCTAATCATCCTAAAACATGCTAAGGTCATAAGCTAACATCTTTTAAGGCTTTAATGCACCCTATACATCATTAAATCACAAGATTCTATACTTTTCCCCAATTTTTATAAGAACATGAACCCTAGATTTTTATCATCATCAAATCCCAGAATTTAAATCCGTTCTTGTTACAACCAACATACATTAATACCAGAATAATCATCTCTATGTAATTCTACATGCGATTTGTCCTCAATATTCAAGTTTTAAATCCAATTAACATGGGTTTTCATTCAACTTTCAAGAACAATTAAAATTCTTCAATTTTCTAACATGGAAAGAACATTCTCTGTATTTAAAAGTAATTAAACCACTTGCCTTGATTCGATTTCTGATTTTGATGTTGATTTCCTCTCTCTTTCTGCAGATTTCCCTCTCTCCAAGCTTCTTCTCCAATGGAGGCTTAAGGTGGCTAGGGTTTGTTTTGGGAAGGTATTAGAAAACCTAATTCTAATAACCTACGTATCTTGTTGGGTTAATATGGGTTGGTTAGTGGCTTAGTGGGTCAATAATTAATCAGATTAAAACTCCCAATTTTCGTCACTTTTAATTTCCCAAAATACGAAATTACCAAAATACCCTTTATGATGCCGGTATGGCGTAAAAATACCCCGGAATCCAAACTACACCCCCGGCTCGTGTTTTCTGACTATCTCGACCCTTACGGACGCGTTGGCGCACTCAAAACGACCATACGGTTTATAGATTTTAAATATCACTTTTATAAATAAAATAATATACCATGACGCGGCGGTCACACGCATCTCAACAAAATTCCCAAATTGCCGTATATCAATCTCACGAAAAATTTCATAATTCAATATTCATATAACACCATATATACTCAATATAGTCAAATACCAACTCACAACTCGCTAGTATTTTTCCCGGATTAATTTCCAATTAATTCACATTTAATTAATTAATCCCAAAAATAAATATAGCCAAAAGTACGGGGTATTACATACTCCCCACCTAATAACTGAATTTCGTTCCGAAATTCAAAACTAGAAAGTACCTGCTAAAAATAACTCTGGATAACATTCGCGCATCTCATCCTCGCGCTCCCATGTGGACTCCTCGACATTGTGATGTCGCCACTGAATACGCACTAACGGGACTATCTTTGACCGCAGCTTCCTCTCGCTTCGGTCCAAAATAGCAATCGGCCCCTCCTCATAGGAGTTATCCGACTGGAGATCGATGTCCTCCACAGCAATGTGAGAATGAGCCAAATTATCTCTAAAGTATTTCCTCAGTTAGGAAATATGGAACACATCGTGAATCCGATGCAAATGCTCCGGTAACCCAAGTCTATACGCAACCGGTCTGATCCGCTCAATAATAGGAAACGACCCCACATATCTCGGTGCCAACTTCCCCTTCTTCCCGAAACGCATAATCCCCTTCATAGGAGATACTCTGAGCAAAACCTGGTCCCCCACTTGGAACTCTCTGAAAAATCTCTTCGCATCAGCATAACTCTTTTGCCGGTCTTGAGCTACCCGAATGCGATTCCGAATCAACTCAATCCTTGCCGAAGTATCCTGAATCACCTCCAGCCCAAGTAGTTTGTTGTCCCCCACCTCCAACCAACATGCTGGGGAACGACAAGGCCTACCGTACAACGCCTCAAACGGAGCCATGCCAATTGTGAACTGATAGGAGTTGTTGTAAGCAAACTCCACCAGTGGAAGGTACTTCTCCCATCCACCCCCAAAGTCAATAATGCACATGTGTAGCATGTCCTCTAACATCTGATTCGTGCGCTCTGTCTGCCCATCGGTCTGCGGGTGATAAGCTGTACTCAACCGCAATTCCGTGCCCATTGCCTCCAGGAAACTCTCCCAAAACCGCGAAGAAAATATCTTGTCCCTGTCAGACACGATATTTAGGGGCACACCGTGAAGTCTCATAATCTCTGAAATGAAGAGCTGGGCATACTGTCCCGTAGTGTAGTCAGTCCTTACGGGTAAAAAGTGAGCGACTTTGGACAACCTGTCCACAATTACCCAAACGGAGTCGTGACCCCTCTGCGACGTAGGCAACCCCGTGATAAAGTCCATGGATATGCTCTCCAACATCCACACCGGGACCTCCAATGGCTGTAGCAATCCTGTCGGTTTCTGATGATCCACTTTAACAAGCTGACAAGTGGCGCATTTTGAAACAAACTCAGCGATATCTCTCTTCATACCGCTCCACCAATACTGGCGTCTCATGTCTTGGTACATTTTGTCCCCACCGTGATGTACCGCGAACCGTGAGCCGTGCGACTCTGCCATCACCTCGTGTCGCAATTCTTCCCCTTCTGGAACCACCAATCTCCCATTGAAGCGTAATCCCCCGTCTGAGCTGACGGTATAGGACTCAGCTCCCTCTACTAGTAATCGGACTATCTGCTCCTGACAGAACGAGTCATTAGCCTGTGCCCGTACTACCTTCGTGATAATCTGCGGTGTAACAGTCATCACCGACATGAAAGATCGGGCCACTGCATCCTGGTGTCCCAATTCCTTCCACTTTGCCTTCCACACCTCTGCCACCTCATCTGCTGGCCTATGGCTCAACGCGTCTGCTACCACGTTTGCCTTACCCGGGTGGTATTGGATGTCGTACTGGTAGTCTTTCACAAACTCAAGCCACCTATGCTGCCGCATATTCATCTCTTTCTGCGTGAACAGGTACTGTAGGGACTTGTGGTCCGTGAACAGTTGGAACTTCTCCCCTAAAAGATAATGACTCCAAATCCGTAGGGCAAATACCACTGCTGCCAACTCCAAATCATGCGTGGGGTAATTTTTCTCATGAGGCTTAAGCTTACGGGAAGTATAAGCTATGGCCTGTCTCTCCTGCTGTAATACACCTCCAAGCCCTTGCAAAGATGCATCGGTGTAAACCAAATACTCAACTCCCGGTCTCGACAATGCTAACACAGGTGCTGAGGTCAATTTGTCCTTTAACTCATCAAATGCCAACTAACAGGCATCACTCCAGATGAATGGCACACCCTTACGAGTCAGATGTGTCAAAGGACCTGCTATCTTGGAGAAACCCCGAATAAACCTCCTGTAGTATCCTGCTAGACCCAAGAAACAACGAATCTCCGTCGGTGTCGTGGGATGTCCCCACTCCCTCACCACGGATACTTTCCCCGAATCAACAGATATTCCCCGGTCGGAAATAATGTGTCCAAAAAACTGGACTTCCTTCAGCCAAAACCCGCACTTCTCATATTTTGCATACAACTCGTTCTGACGTAGTGTCTGCAAAACTTGCCTCAAATGCTCGGTGTGCTCCTCCTCTGTCTGGGAGTAAACCAGAATATCATCGATGAAGACAATGACAAACTGATCTAGGAAATCCCGGAACACTCTGTTCATCAAGTCCATAAACACTGCTGGAGCGTTGGTCAAGACGAAAGGCATAACCCGAAACTCGTAAGAACCATATCTCGACAAGAACACAGTCTTCGAGACATCCTCCTCCCAGATACGCAACTGATGGTATCCCGATCTCAAATCAATCTTTGAGAAGAAAGAAGCTCCTCTCAACTGGTCGAATAAGTCATCGATTCGAGGCAACGGATACTTATTTCGTATCGTGACCTTATTCAACTCTCGATAGTCCACACACAGTCTCAGTGAACCGTCCCTCTTCTTCACAAACAAAACTGGAGCGCCCCAAGGTGAGGTACTTCTGCGAATAAAGCCCTGACCTAACAGCTGCTCTATCTGATCCCGTAACTCCCTCATCTCAGCTGGAGGCATACGGTACGGTGCGCGTGCTATAGGTCTCGTACCCGGTAGCAAATCTATAATAAAGTCTATCTCTCGACTGGGTGGTAAGCCTGGTATCTCCTGAAATACATCTGAATACTCCCTGACAACTGGGATAGAATCTAAAGGAATCACTACCTCCTTAGAGGTATCCTCCTCAATGTAATACAGATGAGCGGTCGATCCTCCCTCTGGGCGAAGCATCGCCACTACAAACATCTCTTACCCCGGAATGGCAAAAACAATGCTCCCGCTGAAGCAATCAATCATGGCCCTATAAGCTACGAGCCAATCCATCCCAATAATCACATCGTGAACATGCATATCTAATACTAACATGTCTGCAGGTAATACCAAACCACCAATCTCTACCCCCACTCCCAGGCATATAAAGAAAATAAGTGACCCACTCCCCAATGGTGAGTCGACACACGTCACTGTGCTCTCTGCTGTAGCTAACAATCCTAAGGCTTTCGCGAAGTGTGTAGCTATAAAACAGTGTGTAGCACCCGTATCAAACAATACCCGACCCATAGTGCCATGGATAGGAAACGTACCCTCAATCGCGGGCGGTGCCTGTGGAACTGCAGCCTGGTGGACGTTGTAGACACATCCATACTGTAGCTGCCCCTGCTGAACTGGGACTGCTGGAATGGGTGGCAATGCTGCCATCTATGGCGGTGCGGGGAGAGCGGCGGGAAACATAGGCCTCTGTGGCTCCTGGCGAGCACCCTGCTGCTGCTGCTGCTGCTGCTGTGGGGCCCTGCCCCTATCAGGACAATCCTGTCGTTTATGGCCAGTCTTGCCACAAACAAAAAACTTCCCCGGGAAGTTCCCTCCTCTCTGCCCCTGCTGTCCCCAGCCCTGGTGGCCGTTACCGTTCCTCCCTTGGCCCTGCTGGCCCTCGTGAAACTGCTGCCCATTCTGCCCCTGTTGGCCCTGATGGCCGTTTGGACCCTGATTGCCCTAACGGAAACCTCCCTGTCCCTATCTGTAGTTCCCTGACCGGAACCTCTTATTATCCCCCTGCTGGGAGCCCTGCTCATTCTGTCTCTGCCCCTGACCAGATTGTGCCCCGCTGGCACCATGTCCTCTGATCCTGCCCTGATGGCTAGACTCTCCCGACCTTTTGCCCTCGGCCATATGAAAACGATGGTCCTGGCAGTGTAACAACGCAGCGTTAACCACATCAGAATAAGTGGCCAACGATAGGTTCCCTAGCAGATGCTGACGGATCCTCCAAGTCAACCCGTCCGTGAACTTCTCAATCTTCTTCTTCTCTGTTGGTATCTCATCTGGAACGATATTCAACAGATTCGTGAACTCGGCCTCATACTCGACCACTGTCTTACCTTCCTGCCTCAGACTCATCAGCTTCCTCCTCATTTCCGTATGAACAGCCGACGGAAAGTACTTGCGGTCAAACCGCACCCAGAAGTCCTGAATAGTGAGAGTATCCCTCTCCTCCGCGGTGGTAATAGACTCCCACCACTACAGTGCAGATCCAACTAGATTGAAAGTAGCTAGCACCTGTTTCTGAACATCAGTGCACTCATGCATCCTCAAGTGCCTCTGCATATCCTTCCACCATTGGCTCGAGACTACCACATCTGAGCTACCTGCAAACTCTGGCGGATGCGCTTTCTGAAAAGCGTCACGTACACGCTCCTAAGCAGACGGGAATGCATTTGCTTGTACTGGCGCGACAACCTGCGCCTGAGGTGGTGCCTGCTGAACAACGGCAATTGCGGCATTTACCGCTTGGGCTACTATAGCTGCAACCTCAGCGGCGTTCATCATGCCCTGAACTGGAGCGGGCTGGGGTTCGGGCGTTGCATCCGTGGGAACTCGTCGTGAACGTCGTGGAGGCATCTGAAATAAGAATAAAGTTTATAAGTTCACGGTTATAAACTTAATATAGCTGAAGAACGAAGCATAACATAAAAAGAGTACAACAGTCCTAAAATATAGGGCTCTATATCAAAGAAACGTAGCGGAAACATAATAAGCCGTCAGATCCTAAAGGACACTAGAACCTGATGCTCTGATACCACCTGTGACACCCCAACTAATTAAATACCGGGTAGCAACTCCTTTATTAAATTAATTCAAAATGCCCAGTTGGTCCAGTTAATAGCATCACTGTCGAAAACATTTTAATGATTACTAACCACCTAGTATTTAAAAAGTAAGTTGCCAAATTTTAATTTAAGTCTGATTAACATGCAACAAGTGTAATGAGAAATTAAATAACACCATTCACCATAAAGAAGTAAATAGAATAACCATCACGCAATGTAAATAAAGTCTGGAGGAAAACTCCTCACTACAATCCCATAACTAAAATAAATAACCGAATACTAAAACAATACAAATCAAAGTCTGAAAACCGTAATAGAAGAATGTCTCTAATAGAAATGGGCAACATGCCCTCCAACTGATAGATAATGACTCTGGAATCCCAGTGATAGAGGCGTCTACAAGCAAATCCCTGTAGCTTCCACAAAAAGATACAGCTCGTCACCTGAATGAATATCCTATGCATGGTGTCCTTGTGGCTGGGCACCTAAAATGGTTTTACAAAGAAAATAGATTTGAAAAGCAAACGGGTCAGAGCCCGAATATGGAGTTATATTTTAAAAACCTGCAAGTGCTTTAAACACATTTAAAACATTAAATGCAAAGTACATGTTAGGACGTGCACTCACATGATATTCTCACCTCTCGTCTAACGTGCACTCCTAACGCAAGTACCCATCTAAATACATTAACACCTAGCTAAGTGACATAATATCTAGCTAGACCATTGTAAATTATACCCTTTCTTACTCGATTCCCATTATCAGTATAACGTTAACAATTAAATACGGCTTAACGTATATTCAGGTTCTCACAAAAGTAATACACTCAGTATAGATTATCCCATTTATATTTTTACATAGCTATACGCACAATACCATATGAAAGTTCTCATTAATAAGAGTATATTTTCTACAACATAAATATACTGCATAAGCACCCCGAGACTAAGCTGCGGTGCACACATACTCTGCTATCCATCCCGGTACATCACGTACATAATGATCACATATTCTGAATCTCTCAGGAATAGTTCACAGATAACAACATCACAAATAATGGAGGCGAACACAGTCACATCACATGGGTCACGCACATACCTACGCTCCCACGATCAGCGGACTTATTAATATCCCAATAAGTCTTTATATGACCTATGTTCATCAAGGTAACCAGTCTAAATCCGGGCAACACAAGGATTAGAGGGCCCTAAGAGAACGCAAACCTCCCGTGATAGCAAGTATGGTAGGTATGTCATACACACAATTCATATACCAATACTAAGTAAACACACATCTTAGTAATCCCGTAGTTTAATCGTAGTACATATCGCATTCTCGTACTAACTTATAATTATCACAATTTATACTATTTCGGTTTATAATCATACGCCCCATAATTTATCCTCACGTCGTAGTAGACACTCACGTCTCAACCCAAATCGTCCATTTAATTTAACTCTCGTATATAATTTCCCTCTCATAAATACCCAAATGTCCCAATTCTATCATTACATCATCATCGGAATGATATCTATATCCTCGAACAAGTTTACGGGACTCCAAAAATCAAAACAGTCCAAAAAGGCCCAGACTGCCAGCTCGTTAGAAGTCTCGTTCGAACGGGGCTGTTCGAACGAGATTGGACTGTCAGCTCGTTAGAAGTCTCGTTCGAACGAGGATGTTCGAACGAGATCCAGTTCGTTCGAACGAACTGTACCTTCTAACGAGATCTCGTTCGAACGAAGTATCGAACGAAATTCCTTTTCGTTAGAAGCGACTGGTCAACTCGTTAGAAGCTCGTTCGAACGAGCTCGTTCGAACGACCTGAGAATGGTTTCTATCGAACGACTAGTTCGAGCCCAGATTTTCTAAGTTACGTTTTTCATCCATTTCTACTCCTTTAATCTTCTCCAAAGTTCGTTCCAACAATGTTTTAAGTTCTCTAATCATCCTAAAACATGCTAAGGTCATAAGCTAACATCTTTTAAGGCTTTAATGCACCCTATACATCATTAAATCACAAGATTCTATACTTTTCCCCAATTTTTATAAGAACATGAACCCTAGATTTTTATCATCATCAATTCCCAGAATTTAAATCCATTCTTGTTACAACCAACATACATTAATACCAGAATAATCATCTCTATGTAATTTTACATGCGATTTGTCCTCAATATTCAAGTTTTAAATCCAATTAACATGGGTTTTCATTCAACTTTCAAGAACAATTAAAATTCTTCAATTTTCTAACATGGAAAGGACATTCTCTGAATTTAAAAGTAATTAAACCACTTGCCTTGATTCGATTTTTGATTTTGATGTTGATTTCCTCTCTCTTTCTGCAAAATTCCCTCTCTCCAAGCTTCTTCTCCAATGGAGGCTTAAGGTGGCTAGGGTTTGTTTTGGGAAGGTATTAGAAAACCTAATTCTAATAACCTACGTAGCTTGTTGGGTTAATATGGGTTGGTTAGTGGCTTAGTGGGTCAATAATTAATCAGATTAAAACTCCCAATTTTCGTCACTTTTAATTTCCCAAAATACGAAATTACCAAAATACCCTTTATGATGTCGGTATGGCCTTAAAATACCCCGGAATCCAAACTACACCCCCGGCTAGTGTTTTCTGACTATCTCGACCCTTATGGACGCTTTGGCGCACTCAAAACGACCATACGGTTTATAGATTTTAAATATCACTTTTATAAATAAAATAATATACCATGATGCGGCGGTCACACGCGTCTCAACAAAATTCCCAAATTGCCGTATATCAATCTCACGATAAATTTCATAATTCAATATTCATATAACACCATATATACTCAATATAGTCAAATACCAACTCACAACTCTCTAGTATTTTACCCGGATTAATTTCCAATTAATTCACATTTAATTAATTAATCCCAAAAAATAAATATAGCCAAAAGTACGGGGTATTACAGTTTTGTTCAGGGATCACCATTTACATCATCAATTGTGGGTTATTAAATGATCACAAAATTTTAATCGCCCATCATCCCTCCTAAGTACAATGGCAAATCAAATTTAATGTTGCATGTAGAGCAGTACCATGTTGCTATCGAAATCTATTCCAACCCCGATTAAATGAGCTATAGAGCACTATCTAGTACCATCAGCGGATCATCTTAACTCTTGTATAATGGCTTATCGAGAGGGGATATCTCAAATATTCAATACCTACATGATATTTTCATCATCATTTTATGTTTCGATATAAAGCGAGGTAAGAGGGTGACTCACTTGTTCAGTTTCCATCATAAGGTGGATAAGATGAATAGGGAGTTTTTCATAAGATTTAATACAGAGAAGTTAAGTTAATTGGCTATTACGATAATATGGAAATCATTACGATCATGAGAGGTCTATTATTGGGGAAGTTGTATTGGGCATTGGACAACGAGCCGCTGAGCACAATGTCAAAGTTGTTGGCCAGTGCTGGCAAAATTATGAATGCCAAAGAGGAAATGGTAACAAATGAATTGATCCACACTAAGTTCAACACTAGAAATTTTTCCGAGAATAATAAAGATCTCAAGAAAAATAATATGGTCGATAAGTCAAAGAAGTATGATGAGTATACACCGCTTACCATTGGTGTTCACCATAACCTCAATGAGATTTAAGGAATCAATGACCTGAAATGGTCTTGAAAATTAAATGGTCCATTAAATCGTATGAACAAGAGTATTTACTATGAATTCAACAAGGATCATGACTACAACATCGACGGTTTCCTAGACCTCAAGAATAAGGTTGAAAGTCTTAACAGATGAGGAAAATGGATAGAGTGTGTTGATAAAGGTGGCATATCATATAGACAAGACGAAAATAATACCAAGCGATGATCGAATTCCCCTTATAAAAAGAGCACAGTAAGAAATAGGGCCTAATTAATGATTTGAACGATGATCCAGATTTGCCTAAGAAGCCCAAGGAGCCTATGCACAAAGTTACCATGATCTCTTTTGGATATCACTTTATAGTAAGAGGCGATATCAGTGGTGGAGATGAACCATCTAAGAGAAAATCCTACCTTAATGAAAAGAAGGCTTGTGCTCATGTCAAGAAGATCAATCTAGCCGAAGTTGTGGAGACTCATCATAAAAAAAGTAAAGAATGATAGTCTCATTATCGAATTTTCTAAAGATGACTTATCGAGTGTACTTTGTCTGCACGATGACTCTCTGGTAATGACAATGATGATGTACAAAATTTAGGTATCGAGGATTTTGGTTAATAATGGTAGTTTGCATGTTATTTTATTTTATAGTTGCTTCAAGAAGTTAAGGTTAAGAAATAAAAAGTTGGAGGGGTATCACAAGCCTCTTATCGATTTTTTAAGGGAGAAAGAATTCCCCTTGGGAAAATTCATCTTGAGTTTATGATTGGCACATGTACAACTAGTCATATATGGACAATACGTTTATTTTTCATGGATAAGAACATTCACTCGACATATAATAATATCTTCAGAAGGATTAGTCTGAAGAAATTTGAAGTCGTCCCTTCCACTGTCCATCAGTGCCTTTATTTCCCTACACATTATGGGGTTGGTGCAGTCAAGGGTAATAAAATTAAAGCACGAGAATGCTACTATACTTATGTTTCTTAGGAATATCAAAAGAAGATGATGACTACTTATCAGATTGAGACTTTAGACCCTCGAGATGAAGATAAACTCGTCACAGGATAAGTTGTGGAGTAGGTTGAATCAGTGATTCTGGATGGAAAGCACCCGGAGAGGACAACTTATATTGGTTCATCACTAGACCCTATCTTCAAGAAATAACTAGATGATTTTTTGAGGTAACGGAAGAGTGTGTTTATATGGAGCCATGAAAATATTCCCGGAACAGATCTAGAGTTCCTTTTCCATGAGCTCAGCATAGTGAAAGTTATGAAGCCTGCAAAGCAGAAGTTCATAGTGTTATACCAAGAGAAGAATATGTCCATAGAGGAGGATGTTGAAAAATTGAAAAATAAAGACTTCATTGAAGACGTCAAGCATCCGTAGTTTCTTTCAAATGTGTTTATGGTTGAGAAAAATAAGGACAACTAGCGTATGTTTGTTGACTTCGCGGATCTAAACAAAGCCTATCCCAATGACCATTATCTACTACCTAGGATATATTAGATGGTTGATGCAACTTTTTTGCATGAGCTACTCAGTTTTATGAACGCCTCCTTAGGTTATAACTTGATAAATATGAAGCCAGAGGACCGGCAGAAAACCTCATTTATCACTAGCCGAGGTACTTACTACTACAACATATCAAAGGCTAGTGATTAATTTTTTTGAAGGACATATCAGCAAAACTATTAAAATCTACGTTGATGATATGTTGACCAAGAGCAAGAAAGGTTCTAACCATATTAGTGACATTGGGTGAATTTTTGACCAACTAGAAAACTAATAAATAGAGTTTAACCCAACGAAGTGTGGTTTTGAAGTCAAGGAAGGTAAGATCCTTATCTTTATAGTCAATCATATGAGTATAGAGGATAACATAGACAAGATCCAATAATTGATTAATATGCAGTCTTCTAAGAGACAAAGGGAGATCTAATGATTAAGAGGATGAGTAGCAACGCTGAACTGTTTCATTTCAAAAGGCATTAATAGATGTTCTGAATTATTTAAGGTTATTAGGAACACCTTCGAGTGGAATGATGAGTGTAAAACATCCTTCCATGAATTGAACAAGTACTTGGGATTTTTTCCTTTGCTATTAAGGCCAGTCCTAGAAGAAAAGCTCTATTTATGCTTGGAAATATTAGAGCCAGCAGTTAGTTTGGCACTAATGCGATAAGACGGTGGACTGCAAAAGTTTTTCTACTATACAATAAAGGAATACTGAGGATCTACAATACGGTACCGTAAGCTAGAGAAGTTGGCATTATCTTTGATTGAAGCATCCCAAAGAATGAAATCGTGTTTTTAAGCCCATAAAATTATTATCTATATAGAACTTCGTCTATGACAAGATATTCATAGACTTGAGAAATCATGCAGATTAATTTCTTGGGAAGTAGAAGTAAGAGAGTGTGACATAATGTATAAACCCAGAACAATAATCAAAGTCTAAGCAGTAATGGACTTTTATAAAAAAAATTACTTACAAAGAGAAAGTTATTGAGCAGACATCTATAAAAGAGATCTCAATATCAAAGATAATATATCAAACTTCTACAAAAGAGAGCTTAGTAATAAATCTAATCGACCAGACTTCGATGGAAGATAGCTCAGTAGTTGATCCAACCGAGCAGACTTCTACGAAACAAAGCTCAGTAACAAAGACAACCAATCTGATCAATGACAAAGGATGCGCGATCCGAAGAAAATGAGAAAATTATTCAATAGTGGATGTTAAGTTGAAGGAATATTTGAAGAAAACTCTTTTATTTGGCAGTTGTTCAAGGATTATTTACCATGCGCCAACGATAGTGGAATAGACTTAATAATTATACCATCTCATGGGGCTGATGTGGAGTATGACCTCAGATTACACTTTGAGGCCTCCAATAATGAGGATAAGTAAGAAGATCTCATAATAGGCATGGGTTTGGCATCACCATTATATGCCAAATAGCTATCGGTGTACAATAGTTCTCAACTCGTATTAAATCAAGTCCTCAGAGTTTATGAGTCAAGATAAGAATCAATGGCATAGTACCTGGCAAAGGTGAAAGCATTATTTTCAAAGTTCTCAGTTGTAAAAATGGTTAGAATACTAAGGAATGAAAACACAAGGTCACATGCACTAGCTTATTTAGTATTAGTCACAAGAATATAGCTGAGATGAATAGTACATACAAAAGTATTGATGTTTCGTATTACAGATGAAGAATGCATTTTTGTGTTGGAGTTAGACATGGGACAATCCTAAATGGATCATATTCGATCATACTTGGATATCGAATCAGTATCGAAAGATCCCAAGAAGGTGAGGAGACTCTTCTACATGGAGATAAGGTAAGTACTAGAAGGGGGACTCCTATTAAAAAGAGGATTTACCGTATCACTGCTAAGGTGTGACCATCCTACTGTGGTTAATGACTTCATAAAATAAGTGCATGAGTGCTTGTGTGGGGCCCATTCAGCGAGCAGATCATTAGTGAAATGATTATCCATTCAAGGGTACTATTGGACCACCATGAAATAAGATAGCATAAGTTGTGTAAAGAAATATGATAAGTGCAAAATGTTTGATATTATACATAAGAGACCGTGGGTGGTATTGTCACCGATCAAATCCCCTTGGACTTTTTCTATGTGTGGAATTGATCTAGTCGTCCTAGTGTCGAACACAGAGGGCAGGTTCCGGTACCTCATCATAGCACTGGATTATATAACTAAGTGGGTTAAAGTAAAGACGCTAGTGGAGATGAAGTATGACAAGGTGTTACATTTTATATGGAATAACTTTATTTTTTAGTATGGAATATCGTACACCTTCATCATGGACCACGGTACGTAATTTGATAATAAAGATTTTAAAGATTATTGTATACGTTCGAAGATTAAGAAACTTCACTCGGTGCCTAGTCACCTACGATGCAATGGGTAGACATAGGTGACGAACAAAACCCAGCTCAAGGGAATGAAAAACATCTTGACGATGCCAAGGGAGATTGGATTAACGAATGTTAGAGTGTACTTTAGTCTTAACAAATTACTTTAAGGATTACATTAGGTGAGACTCCATTCATACAGGTGTTTGGCACAGAGGCAGTGTTTCCAATGAAGATCAGATTGCTCAGTCACTGATTACTCAACTTTTAATCATCGAAGAGGGACTTAATGACAAGACTAAATTTGGATTGAGTAAAAGAAGTCGGTAGCATGAAACAATTCAGTGTACTAATAGAGGACTACTCGATTTTATAATAAAAAGGTAAAATCAAGCACCTTAAAGCAAGGAGATTGCGTGCTAAAATAGGTCATTTAAAAAGGAAATAAATTTGAACCAAATTGGCACGACCCGTTGAGGATATCTCCTATCGTATGACCGGGAACTTCTAAAATTGAGACTTTGGATGGAAATTTGTTTAAGAACTCATGGAAGGTCAATCACTTAAGGAAATATTATTAATAGTGATGACAACACGATAGCCTAGTGAGAGTGAGAGATCAAATATGTAAACAGTTTCCCATTCCTTTGTAATCAACTCTCAATGATGAATGAAAGATAGAACTTCCTCTGCATATGTTGTTATTTTAAGCTTTTGTACATTTTCAATGTTTGTTTCATTGGGGTGACAGATGTGCAAGAATCCAATGCCAAAAAACATCTCAAAGTAGATAATGTTAAAATACACGATAAAAATCATACTCCATGTATAGATTAATCCTTGGATATGTCACGATCAAGAAGTTTAACCAAATCTATAAAATCCATTCCAGTGATATAAACGACAAGATTCGACCATAACTAACTTAAGCAGGGATAGATCTGAGTACATTTGGTCAACTCTAGTTACCAAAATTAACACGTGGTTGTGACAATAAGAACTTCCTATATGACCAATAAGCGAGCACACGCATCGGTATATCCTCAAACTAGATAACTTAGGTTTGTCTATATCTGGTAGATAGTAAGTCAAATCAGGTCAACAAGATCCAATCACGTGATCATAAGACTAAACTATTAGTTAGCTTATCTGAACACCAAACAGTTAGTAAGTTAATAAGGCAGGTGGACAAGATCCCACCATTAGTCCATAAGGCTAGAAATAACTGGGAGGTTGACAAAACCTGACCATATTTACATGTCAAAAATATTTTCACACAAACACTTAACTACAAGTGGTAGATAAAAACTTGTCAAGGGAAAATAACTGATAGAAAAATTCAAAACACGTGCATGCCTAAAGGCAAGAAATTGAATTGCATTTTCTCTCAAAAATTAATGACTCATAAATGTAAATGTTCATTACATGATAAGAAAGATTCACAAAGATTTAATTAGAGAAGATCTTAACCCTCGAGAGCATTATCAGTGTTAGGGAAAACTTAAGGAGTCTGATCAATCTCTTAATCGAATTGGGGAATAGTGGTAGTAGATGATTCATCCATAACCATGTCTTGAGGAACTTCTAGATCCATATCAAGGGTAGTCTCTTCAGTAATATTCTAGTCGGAATCACCGATCTCATCGTCTTTCACTACAAACTCATCCACCTCCATCAAATACTCGGTGGCTAAGGCCATGGCTTCCTCATCATCACCCTACCATTTTTCCATAATATATGGGTAGTGTTTCATAACCCTCTTCTTGATTTCCTCATATCCATAAAGAAAGAATATTACAATCACCATATTGTAGTCGAAAGATGTTTTGAACTTGACAATCCTAGCCTCCTAAGCCTTAACTAGAGCTTCATTTTTTTTTACAAGCTCCATGTTTACCCAATTAAGATCTCGGTTATCTATATCAAGTTCCAATTTAGATATAGTGAGTTCATAATTGTCATTTTAAGTGCCTCCAAAAAGATTTGAAATTCTATGGCATCATTGCTTGCTTAGTCCTCTTCTTTTAGATCTCCTCTTCCTCCTTACTAAGGGATAACATTTTGAAGACCACCTCATCATAACTTTATTGGATCTCATCATTGGTTTTCTATAGCTTATCAACAAATTGCTTCAGATCATCCTTTAACTCCTTTAATTAAGAATTATGCCATCTAAGTGTACGATGTTTACTCCTCATATGAATGATGGTTGGTTATAAATTTCTCTCTTAAGACAGTGGCTCCCCTAAAAGAATAGGTAAAGAGATCAGTAAATAATAAATAATTTTCCCAATGCAAACAAACACAAATTTAACAAATTTACCATTGGCAGACGATGTTAAACTAGCTTCCATAGAGCATCAGGGTCATAGCCCCTCAAAATTCAGTATTTATTATTCTTGTGATAGCTTAGCAATTCCGTTTATTTGTTTATGTAATTGAATATGGAGTTAGACTCATTCTTTAGATTTTTATTAAAGATGGGATGGTAAGGATCGAACTTAAAATCCTTCACCTAGCCATAATGGGAGGACAACCCATGTTCATGAGCAAGCCGACGAGTTGGACATTCCATAATTTGAATCCTCTCCACAATAGACCCATATAGCCTAGCCTCACTCGCCCTTGGTATTTTAGGGTAACTTTATGTAGTGGGGACCTCAACGAAACTTTTCTCACCAACAGCGAGGAGATCAGAAGATATGGGTTCCTTCCCTTTGATTTTTCCTGGGCGGTGACCTTATCTTCGACCTTATTCAGAGCATAAATCTCAGCTTGTTTTCGGTCCTCAACTTAGGCTTTCTTTTAAGCACCAACCTTCTTCTTGGCTTTAGCATCAGCATCGACTTTTATCTTTTCCTCCTGCTCAAGATTTTTGCACCAATAAATATCTATAGTAGCATGATCAATCCATTCCACTATAAGGTTCAACAATAAATCCAAAGGTGGTTTGAGTATAAGCTACACACGAGCTCAAAAATTTAGTCATAATACAGTGCATGAATAAAAAAAATGACCTAATATGGCAAAATCTTCTCACCTGCTTCAATTTTATCCTCAACACCCTGGTCGGCTTCAACGGGGCCGTTTACTACTAAGGTAAATAACGTCTTCTAAGGAGGTTCACCACCAGGAGGAGTGTGGTAACCGATGCCGGTGAACTTGGAGATAGAGAAAAGATACTCAAACTTTGAGGGGCTGGACACTCGGAAATTCTCAACTACATCTCGCAGTGCAGAGGGAAGTATATGAGCTTTCTTCCCTAAAAATTTGAACAAGTATGTTATTATATCAACAATTAGAAATAAATTAGAAACAACTGAGGAAAATATGTTTACCAATTTTGTTTGGCACACACCATTCGCATGGAACCCTACAAGACATATTCTTCTCATGAGCTCTGAAGTTCGAATCACCCTTCAAAAAAACATACTATTTTTTCTAACTGTGGTTCCTTGTTTGGATAACCCTTACCATTATCATATGTGACTTCCTCTTTACAAAGTTATAACACCCACAATCCTTGGCATTGTCTTTTATATCGTGCATAAACCTAAATATAAAATCGGTAAGGTCAAAACATTTTTTGTGACTGCAAAAGCATCATTGCCCCAAGAATTATTTTATAGTCATTAGGGGGAAGTTTTGTATTAGCAACCCCATATCCCTTTAGAATGGACCTTATGCTCAAGTGTAAAGGAAAATGAACCCCAACCTGGAGTGGCCATAAAGGGAAATAAATCTTATCTACATTTGGACAATCATATGCTCTCACGTCATAACCAGGCAGCCTAGTAGTGAAATTATTGGGGATGTTGTACATCTTTCTCAAGTCAACCAACTCATCCTAAAGAATATCACAAGCATGTCATGAGGCATCAGTGTCAGAAGGGTCATAAGAGTCGATGGAACTCCCAAAAGTTCTCTTCTTAGTGGAAGATATTTCAATAGGAGAGATGGAAATCAAAGGTCTATCAGATATGATAATCTTAGCCTAAACACCAAAGTCAATAATTGATATGTTTGTGAGTAAAATTTCTACAATCAGTTGTTACTCAGGTTCATCAACTATATCTGTCCCCACAAACTCAGGACCGTAAGGCTCCACATTTGAAGGTTATGGAGCAGAACCAATAAAAGATTCAGCTTGAGGGTGTACCTAGTATGAGAAGGACTGATCTAACCACATGTTGACCCAAGAGTGGTCACTCATAAAGGTTGACTAAATTTGGGGGTTGATCGGTGGAAGGAAACATAGAATTTGGGGTAAATAATGGCTTGAGGGTTGTTTGGCTACAAAAATCAAATATTTTGGCAAAATAAAGCCCTAAAACACCTAAAAATCCTTAAATCTAGGAAACCATAAGCCAACCAACTCAATGGCCACCTAAGATGCCTAAACTCCAATCGTAAGTTAAATCAATTAATAACTGGTAACAACAGTAATAAAATGCAACCCGAAAGGGAATAAATTATAGATAACAAAAAAAAAACTAAGACTATAAAAAATGGTAAACCGCGTACTTAAAACCCTAAAATCTTTATCGATAAGTGGAAGGAAGCCGAAGAAACTTTCCGAAAAAAATTCCAAGAAAGGATCCACTCATAAATGGCGGACAATGTAAAGGTTTTAGCTAAAGAAGAAGTATTTAGGGAAATGGAAGACTTTTATCTCTCTATAATATAATCTCATAAAGGAAATGTTTGTGTAAAGTTAGAAACAATTTTAAAATCCACATTTTATACTTTCTTAGGTGTTAAAATTATCACCAATAAAGTAGGTCATGAGATCGTGCCTTGGAAAGTCAACTGACACGGGATAGACTGACACACGTTGCCTTAGGCACCCGCGTCATAATTTCACTAGATGCCACTCTCAGTGTAAAGTTTAAATCAAAGGTAAATTTTTCACAAGTCATTCCACTCGTCACGTGCTGAGAAGATTCAAAGACAACAAGAATTATGAAGGCCGATAACTTTCCAGTATTAACACTTAACTCATTCAATCTACTTATCGTTGGCACATAAGATGCATACTACATAGAATCCACTACAAACCTCAATTGTGAGAAAAGTCTTGGGGAACATTTTATACAATAAATATATTATGGGCCATAAACAAATTAGAAGATGACAAAAAGGAAGTTAGCTCAGTTACCCGATCGGTCGACCACTGCAATTCTGTTCAACCTTACTATCACGGATAATGAATTTAACCCAGCTAGTTCACAGCAGTTATAACTGTAATTATATAACACCATCAAGACAATCACATATTATGTGATTTAATTATATTAGAAGCACACCCCACATAGGGAAATATGCAGATATTCCCCCGTGTGCTTTATAACAAACTTCATGATTATTCTCCCACTTGCATGTAACGGTGTACCTGCCTAACCTATAAAGGCAGGACACATGTCACTCTTTATTATTTCTCTTTTAAAATCTTATAAATATCCCACTACGCCTTCTTGGGTAGGGATCAGGATATTTTTCCATGCCGTTATGGTATCCAAACCCAATGTGAACTTGAGAGCTTCCATTATATACTCATCTATGACTTTTTCCCATTAAATTTATATAATCAACACTAGCCCTCGTGGATTATAAGCACCTCTTCAGGTTAAACCACATTAATATGGCTTCATTCTCTTCCTCGTCTCTCTCTACTGTTTGATCTAGATTGGTATTTCGGTGAATATATCTCTTTATCTGTCATTTTGTATAGTTAATGTATATCTGCTATGACCAAATCTATATCTCTGCTATTATTGAATCTAATTTTAGAAGATTAAATTGTTAATTTTGAAATTAATTTAATTAAGATAATAATTTTGTAAATTTATATCCTATATTCAATGATTTTCCCAAAAACTTTAGTTAAAATTGTTAGAGAATGATTTAAGCCGGCTATATACAGTAAATTATTTACAAACACTCTAATTTGATGATTAAATCCATGAAAATCCTAAGTTAATTAAAGAAGTTGATAAAACTAGGTTTCTTGTGTTTAAATTGAATTTTCCCTTTAAATCTTTTTAGATACATGTGAAATTGTTGTAAGAATTGAGTTATAATCATTGATATGAAGTGCTTTTATTGTTTGGATGTTTATTGGGGCTTGGGTGAAGCTTTTCAAGTCATTAATGGAGTTTTAGAGAGAGAAAATAGGTGTTGGAGATGATGAATTCCTTAACAAGGGAAATTTTTATTTTTTGGAAGGGTCGATCGATCGCCCCAAATTGTCGATCGATTAACGGTCTCAGGTTTGGTTCTATTTATTCTTTTTTGTTTCATTAGATTATTAAATTTTCGAGCATAATACTAGGATGGATTGGCCTTTAGGTTTATTATACTTGTAGAATAGATTAAATATTAATGTTCAAAGGTTTTTGAAATGTTTGCTTCGGTTAGATGGGTATTTTGACCTCAGTTGGATTGAAAGGGTTAATTTGAGCATAATGCATTGGTTTGAACATTCGAGAGTTGTAAGGGTTGCTAATTAGGATTTTAGGAATTTAAAGACTGATTATATTTTATCGAGATTATTAGATCATTATGATACACTAGTGGGTCTCTTACCCTTTGGGGGAGAATAGAAATTAGTTAAAACCCTAGAGTAGGGGTAATTGGTATATTGAATTTGCTTATATAAGTTAAATGTGGGATGATACCTAGGCGAGTAGTCTCGGGGGGATTGGTCTAGGATCAAATGATATTGAGCATACATATTGTACATGCTTCTAGTATAAGTTTTGTGTGATAATATAACTAGAACTTGGAGTGCCTTAGGAAGTAGGGCTAGTAACGTATAGAATTGGATAGGGGTTACGGGTGTATTAAATTTTAATAGTTTGGATTATTAAGGATAACCCAGTAGTGATGGGTCTACAAGTGTTTTTGTTGATTTAACTTACTAGGGCGAGTTGTAAATTTAAACCTCGTAGCATTGGGTAGGCATATATATGTGTCTACTTGATTCAACCTATTAGCGAGGGTCATAATTGATGGGATGTTTTATGTGCAATGCATACCTTATCTGAGCACTCGCGGGTAATATACTATAAGGGATATCCGTTATGGGGAGTGTACAACATCGACCATCGTACTAGTACCCCAGTAATTGGTATAGGTTTCACCATCTTCATTTTGTTGGGAAAAATAATTTAGAATTAACTTTTGAAAGTCAAAATATTTTATCCCTGTGGATCTTTGATTAACTATGTATTGAAAAGAAAAAAAGAACTAGCTTTAAAGATTAAACCAAGGCTTTCAAAAATACATAGCATAGAGAATCGTGTGGTGAGTCACATGAGGATACAAAGGGAGATTATTAATGTGGGTACAAATTTTATCGAATAGGCCCATAAAAGTAACCGGCCTAGCCAAAATAAATAACAAAAGGCACACAGCCCAACTTATGTGACTTGAAGGGCGGTTAGGATAAAAGGATAGTACCAAGTCTATCCCCAAAAATATTAGATTAGATATTCAAGGATACTCGGTGAACATGTCAATTACCAACACACACTCTCAGTCTCTCTCAGATGAGTATATATTTTACCCATGTCCCAGGGAATAGGGGCCTATGAAAAACATTCTTGAGAGTTACTTAATATAACAGTAGACCTCTCCATGGACGTTGGCAATTTTTTGAACCACATATATTCTTGCACTGTGGGATCGTGATTTTGATTGTGATTGTGATTGTGATTGTGATTGTGATTGTTCATATTATCTTAGTGTTTGTTTTCCTTCATTACTTGTTTGTGTTGAGATTTTTTTCACCACGATTGGCATCATCTGTGGGAAACTAATGTTTTTCCTGTAAAAACCTTCTCTAATAAGAACCAGTGATGTCCCATCACAGCAGTAATGTCCCTCAAGTATGAGACATTCAACAGCAGCCAAACCCTCAAAGGATAAGGTCTAAAATTCTCCATTCAAGCCCAAGACTTCGCCAGAAGAGGCAGATCTCCAAAGAAATCCAGGGCCATCTAGGTCCACGCAGATCTCTAGGCTAATAGATTCCTATGAGGACAAACTCCATGAGTAGGAGGGGGCTACTCGCCAATAGAAAGATGAAAATGCTCACCTCAAGAGCCCCCTCGAAAGGATGAAGAGAGAACTCAATCGAAGCACGAGGCAATGCTACAACTGGACTCCTAGCACTCAGGCGAGAAAGTCTCATAGCCGAGGAAGGATCTCAAGGCGTGGGTTAGAATGAATAGAGAGGCACTGGTCAGATAACGACAATTCCAAATAAGTGCAACCAACTCACCGTTACAAGAATCCTGGTCGGTAGAACAATGGCATACGAAGTTTCATTCGGAGGGAGATGGACCAGCACCCAGCTCATTGTGGTGCCAGATCGGTGAGAAAGATAGCCAGGAGAGCTTTCAAACAGATTAAGTCCCCTTTCTCAAGGGCAATAGAATAATAAAAGGCTCCAAAGAAGTTCATGATTCCCAGGTTCAAGATTTACGGTGGGAAGATTGATCCCATTAACCAGGTCAGGCAATATCGACAAGCCTATGACTCTATGGAGTCATAATGATAGGCTCATGTGTAGAATCTTCCCTTCGATCCTGCACGATATGGCCCATAAGTGGTTTGAAAAGATACCTCATAGGTCCATTAAAAATTTCAAATCCTTAGCTGAGCAGTTTACAACTCGCTTCATAACAAGCAGCTCCCACAAAAAGAGGATGGTTGTGTGACACCCCGCCTAATAAAATACCGGGTGATCAGTACCAAATTAAAATAAGAATCCCAGTTGGATCATCATTAGCATCGCTGTCGAAAACTTTTTAAAACTTACTAACCACCTAGTATTCCAAAACTTGGTGCCAATTTTTAACTTTTTTATTTAACAAAACCGTACATGCGGAACTTAAAATATAAACCATTCACACAACTGAATGAAAGTAAATAGAATAATAATTACACAACTTGCCGAATAAATCACTGGCCACCAAATAAATAATCCAATACAAATATTCAACACCTGAATGAATTACACCTGAAAACTGTACCGAGAAGTCTGGGCTACAAGCCCTAAATAAAACTGAGACTGATATAAGATTCCTACTCTAGGAATGAATGAATGATGCGTCTAATCCAAACTCCTGCTAGCATCCACATATGCCGCAGCTCCGTGTCCCTGGAATAGAATATCAATCATGGCGTCCCTGTGGTTGGACACCTAAAAGGTTTTGAAAATAGTTTTATAGCAAGGGTTAGAACCCAAAACATTTTGAAAATTTTTAGCAAGTGAATTAGTTGCAGTAATTTAAAATGCATGAATGCTCTTCATATTTAAGTTAGTGTCGCACTCCCTTGTGAACATTCTCACCCCTCCACTATTGTCCACACCTACCGGTTACCTTAACCCCACCTAGTTGTACTACCCCGTCCAACTAGTCCTGGTATAACCTTCCCTTGCCATACTACTCTAACCCGAGTATAATAATTTCTTGAATTATAAGTTATCTCACAATTAACTTAATTAATTCCTCTTAAATAGTAGCATATAACCGTCTCACAAGTTATATAAAGTAAATACATCACACACTGTATTATTCCAACAAATGAATACTTAATTAATTTCTCATTAATTAACAGCATATAACTGTAACCCGAGTTATATAAGGTAAATACATCACACACTGTATTATTCACCTATATATAATATTTACTACCATATTATACGTACCTCTACTAACATCCACACATATATTATACGTGTATCCAACCTTCCGAGTATACCCTCACCGGATGATTCCCTCTAGAATGCTATCTCACTAGGAGTGTGCTCACAAAACCTAGTTTTCCCCAAGTTGGAATCGCTCACCAACTTGGACCAAAATATAAACGAAGTGGAGGCGGTCATATTCCTTCCCTGAAAGTGAGATAAATCCCTCACCCATATATATCGGACGCTATGACCTGGGGATATACTCACCTTACTCCTCAAGCTAGGGGATTCACCCACATCGCGCAACCTCCCTTGATAGCATTAGAGTATATACATTTAATAAATATCTAATCACTGATATTTAGTATCACGCAAAATAAATACACGTATATATATACTATCACGACACCGTATATATATAATATAAACTCCGGCTTTACCATATACTCAAAATCCCGTACACTGCCTATAATTTAATATCACACACAATTTATGCACGTATATATATATATATATATATATATATATACTATCACTACACCGTATATATATAATATAAACCCCGTCTCTACCGTGTACTCCAAGTCCCGTACACTGCCTGAAATTTCCTGAGTCTGTGGTCTGACTCAATGTGGCTAATTTACTCACTTAATAAGTTATCATCTTCCCGAGCCTATGGTCTGACTCTAATAATTTTAATTCAATCTTTAATTTATATAATACTTTCCCCGAGTCTATCATCCGACTCTAATTAAATTAGTTGACACACATATTAATTTAATACCTTCCCCGAGTCTATCGTCCGACTCTAATTTAATTAATTTACCCATTAATTAATCAACAAAAATCCGAGTCTGTGGTCCGGCTCTACTATCATTAATTATCACATTAATTAATAATTACCCATCACGAGCCTACAATCCGATTCTGATTAAACTAATTATCCCACCCATTAATTTAATCATATTCGAGTCCCAAACCGACTTTAATTAAATTAATTATCACCCTTATTAATTTAATCCTACCCAAGTCTACAAATCGACTCTAATTAAATTAATTAATACACTTATTAATTTAATACTACCCGAGTCTACAATCCGACTCTAACTAAATTAATTAACGCATTTATTAATTTAATAACTTGGTGTCACCCAACCATTATCCCCGAACTCACTTACTTGGTCCGTATCTTAACATTTCCCGAGTCTATGTTCCGACTCCAAATTAATTACTCTCTCTCAATAATTAATTTAATACTTTGGTGTCACATAACCAACATATCCGGACTCGCCCACTTGTCCCTAATTAAATATTCACCCGAGTCCATATCCCGACTCAAAATTATTTAGTTTATCTCCAAACTTAATTCACTACCTTGGGGTCGTATGACCAATATACCCGAATTCATTCACTTTATCCGTACCTCACTATTTTGGAATGAAATCTCTCAAATTCCTCCATTAAATGCCCCATATAAATTCATCCTAGTCCCAATTACTTTCTCCCATAATTGCTAGTAATATTTGTTTCATATATATTTATCACTAATTAATGTTTGGGAATTAAATTTCTAATTCATTTTCCCCTTATATACAAACTGGGCGAACTGCCCAGAATTCCGAATCATCGATCGATCGAACCCTGGGTCGATCGATCGATCATCCCTGACTTCGTCTTCTCCAAGAAGCAATCCACCATTAATGAAAACCTTAAACTTTTATTCTCTCCTCTGGACCAACCCAAGCCCAATCAACCCTATTTCTACATAAGAATAGGATCAAAGTACCTTATAGAACATCAAACTGAAATTAAATCTCACGATTTCTTACTTTTTCCCGATTTGGGTATTATTCGGGTTTCACATCCCCAATCCGAATTTCATTTGTTTTTAACAGCAATTAACCACATACTCTTATTGGTTTTAACATCTGATTCAGTCCTCTACATTCTAGAATCATAAACACGATCAATCTCCCCCTTAATCTCATTAAGGTATATAAATTTACAAAAACCCAATTTAGATTTTGAAGACACCCCCAAAACGAATTTTCATACACACATTACTATGATATGAATTGATTATCAAACTTTTAGAAATCACAACAGTTAACCACTTGCCTGTAAGTGTTCGTAGTGTCTGATTCCGTTGGCGTAGTCCCTCGATTTGGCTCCAAAATCCCCAAATTGGCTTTTGCTTAGCTTTCCCCCAATTTTCCTCTCAAGCCCTAGGCTTAGATTTGTGATGGCTGCTGATTTCCTAATCCCTCACTTAGGTTAAAACTCTCAATCCCGTTTTTCACCTAATGGGCTTAATTAAAATGGCCCAACTCACCCCGTGTGGGCCCGGCTATGTCCAAAAATACCCTGAGACCCAATTACTACCCCCGGGTACTCTTTTATGACTATCTCAACCCATTCAGACTCAACCGCGCACTCAGAATTGGCATTCGAATTAATTTATAAAAATCCTTATCTCACACCCAATTTAGTCTATACCGACTCCCGGCTGGGATAAGTGCATACCTCGTCATTAATACCCGAAATGACGTAATTAAATTATTACTATTCACTTAGTAAATAAACTTCCCTAAATATTAACCATTCACTCCCCTATATATATATATATATATATATATATATATATATATATATATCGCCATAATTAATTCAATTAAAATTACGACACACAAGTAATTTAAAATTCTCGAACTAATTAAATATTGAATGTACAAAAATACGGGGTGTTACATACTCCCCCCCCCCCCCCCCCCCCACAAAGGAATTTCGTCCTCGAAATTAAGATAAACCTAGTGTTCCTATATTCACCTATTACTCACTAGTCATGTGCCTCCAAGCGTGCTATATCTATCCCATCCGCTTCTAACCGTACGTTACACAAGTATGCATTTAAAAATTTACCAGGGCTCCCATACACCCTATACCCGTGCTTAACCGCACAAAATTTGCCTTAATCAATTAACCCGGGTGCCCATACACCCTATCCCCGCGCTCTACTGCATGAAAGTTACCCGACTATGCTAGTCGTAACCCGTAATATAACTTCGAACCCATAGTCATATTACATATATATATATATATATATATATATATATATATACATATATATCTACTGCCCGGGTACTCAACCCATGTGCTACGTCCAAACATCTCCCCATAAATACTTATCTCTCAACACAAAAGTATATACGCTTACTCTTATGCTACCAAAGACAACATAATACCACTC
Source organism: Sambucus nigra (assembly GCA_949130495.1). Classification (NCBI taxonomy): domain Eukaryota; kingdom Viridiplantae; phylum Streptophyta; class Magnoliopsida; order Dipsacales; family Adoxaceae; genus Sambucus; species Sambucus nigra. The sequence goes on along the minus strand of OX422208.1, from coordinate 458,886,306 downwards.
CCTTACTACCACTATTCCTTGCGCAAAGTAAACCCCGAGCTATCTCTCTTTGCTCGAAAATCAATTTAGCCACCCTGATTCACTTCAGTATACATCCCCACTTACCGGGATAAATGTGAGAACACAAAACCTCACTATGTGCTATTGCACCACGTAATACAACATGTATAACCACATATATATAGGCTATACGCCCTCTCAGGTGATACCTAGTACCAACCATACCCTGGTGTCGTAAACACCAAAATTTAACTCCACTATCCACAATAGTTAAATTCCATCGCTATGCAGTCGATATTTTGAAAATATTAATAACCCTACTCCCATAATTCTCGAAAGTAGTAATTCCTCGCATAATTCAACCAATCACTCAGTGTACGCCTCCACTCTCCCGTGAAGAACACTAAGGAACTCCGCTACCCTACAGAAAGTTTACCCACATGCTATGGCTGTTACCGCCAACGCATCCACTAAGTTCGACTCACCTGCGAACTCTAGTGAAAAATAAGTCTTATTTTGTGACATCCTCTTTGTCACTCAAAAATATACCCCATGCCTCTAGGGTAAAATAATTACCTCTATATTCCATCTGCAACGGCTGGTTCTCGATTTTCGGATAGCTTCTCCCTGCCCGAATGCAGTCGTGACTTGTTTTAGTGGCTGTACATCCAGGACCTCGTCTTGTAGTTGACCCCTGCCTCGCTTAAGGCAATATCTCTTCATGTGTCTCGCTTTTCCCACAAATGAAACACTTTCTAATATGTTCACCCTGCCACTGATCCCTTCCATGCCAACCTTGTTGGAATTCCTGGTCATCCCGCCAATAGCCTCCAGTTCTAGATCGTTTGTCATGATTTCCTTGTCGGAAATCCTGTCCCTGATCTCCCCAGTCTGCTGCTGGGATACCCCACTGGTATTGTTCCCTTCTGCCTCATCTGACTGGTTAATCCCCACTCCCTTCCCGCTTCCTTTTGCGTGGAAGCAATATTCCCAATAGTGCCGGAGTGTTGTGTTAATGACATCAGTATAACCTACTAATGCGGAATTATCAATTAAATGTTGTCTGATTCTCCAGACTAACCCATCCATAAACTTTTCTTTCTTTCTCTTTTCCTCGCTTACCTCATCCGGTACAAAATTTGCCAACGAGTGAAATCTTCCTCGTAATCGACCGCTGAACGGTCTCCCTTTGAGTCACCTCACAAAATTTTTCTCCTCGTTTCGGTCTCAACCGCTGGAGGAAAAATACTTGCGGTCGAACCGCACCCAAAACTCTGCAGTAACTAGTGTGTCCCTTTCCTCAACTGTGGTGATCGACCCCCACCACTGTGGCGCCGCTCCCACTAACTAAAAGTGGTTAGCATTTATTTTCGCACCCCATCGCAATCTCCCATGCGTAGGTGACGCTAGATACCTCTCTTCCTTGACACGCTAGTACTACACGTGAACCCCCTCGCAACTCTGGTGGGTTCCCACTAAAAATAACCTCTCATTCTTGTTTCCACCCCGACGACCCCGTGTGAGTCTGAACATCCGACGCCACTAACACTTGTGGCTGATCCATTGGAAAGTACCCTGCCGTTGTGACCACCGTTGCTCCAACTGCTTGTGCCACTATTTCAGTGACCTATGCTGCCAAAATCATCTCTGGTCATTGTTGTGGTAGCTCTTGCTCCTAACGAGCCTCCCCCGTCTCATCTCCCCCTGCTGCCCTAGCTGCTCTCTCTCTCTTGGGCGTCATCTGGAATGAGAATCGAATTTTGTATGAGTTCACACTCAAATATCAATTTCGTAGAAGAACGTATATGAGCATACGTATGAAAATACAACAATCCTATAATAGGGCTCTATATCAAAGATTGCTAAGCCGAAACGTGAAAAGTCGCACAGATCCTAAGGACACTAGAACTTGATGCTCTGATACCATCTGTGACACCCCGTTTAATAAAATACCGGCTGATCAGTCCTATACCAAATTAAAACAGGAATCCCAGTTGGATCATCCTTAGCATCACTGTCAAAAACTTTTTAAAACTTACTAACAACCTAGTATTCAAAAAACTGGTGCCAATTTTTAACTTTTTTATTTAACAAAACAGTACATGCGGAACTTAAAATATAAACCATTCACACAACTGAATGAAAGTAAATAGAATAATAATTACACAACTTGCTGAATAAATCACCGGCCACCAAATAAATAACCCAATACAAATATTCAACACCTGAATGAATTACACCTGAAAACTGTACCGAGAAGTCTGGGCTACAAGCCCTAAATAAAACTGATACTGATATAAGATTCCTACTCTAGGAATGAATGAATGATGCGTCTAATCCAAACTCCTGCTAGCATCCATATATGCCACAGCTCCGTGTCCCTGGAATAGAATATCAATCCTGGCGTATCTGTGGCTGGACACCTAAAAGGTTTTGAAAATAGTTTTATAGCAAGGGTTAGAACCCAAAACATTTTGAAAATATTTAGCAAGTGAATTAACTGCAGTAATTTAAAATGCATGAATGCGCTTCATATTTAAGTTAGTGTCGCACTCCCTTGTGAACATTCTCACCCCTCCACTATTGTCCACACCTACCGGTTACCATAACCCCACCTAGTTGTACTACCCCGTCCAACTAGTCCTGGTATAACCTTCCCTTGCCATACTACTCTAACCCGAGTATAATAATTTCTTGAATTATAAGTTATCTCACAATTAACTTAATTAATTCCTTTTAAATAGTAGCATATAACCGTCTCACAAGTTATATAAAGTAAATACATCACACACTGTATTATTCCCACAAATGAATACTTAATTAATTTCTCATTAATTAACAGCATATAACTGTAACCCGAGTTATATAAGGTAAATACATCACACACTGTATTATTCACCTATATATAATATTTACTACCATATTATACGTACCTCTACTAACATCCACACATATATTATACGTGTATCCATCCTTCGGAGTATACCCTCACCGGATGATTCCCTCTAGAATGCTATCTCACTAGGAGTGTGCTCACAAAACCTAGTTTTCCCCAAGTTGGAAACGCTCACCAACTTGGACAAAAATATAAACGAAGTGGAGGAAGGCATATTCCTTCCCTGAAAGTGAGATAAATCCCTCACCCATATATACCGGACGCTATGACCTGGGGATATACTCACCCTACTCCTCAAGCTAGGGGATTCACCCACATCGCGCAACCTCCCTTGATAACATTAGAGTATATACATTTAATAAATATCTAATCACTGATATTTAGTATCACGCAAAATAAATACACGTATATATATACTATCACGACACCGTATATATATAATATAAACTCCGGCTTTACCGTACACTCAAAATCCCGTACACTGCCTGTAATTTAATATCACACACAATATATGCGCGTATATATATATATATACTATCACTACACCGTATATATATAATATCAACCCCGGCTCTACCGTGTACTCCAAGTCCGGTACACTTCCTGAAATTTCCTGAGTCTGTGGCCCAACTCAATGTAGCTAATTTACTCACTTAATAATTTATCGTCTTCCCGATCCTATGGTCCGACTCTAATAATTTTAACTCAATCTGTAATTTATATAATACTTTCCCCGAGTCTATCATCCGACTCTAATTAAATTAGTTGACACACATATTAATTTAATACCTTCCCCGAGTCTATCGTCCGACTCTAATTTAATTAATTTACCCATTAATTAATCAATAAAAATCTGAGTCTGTGGTCCGACTCTACTATAATTAATTATCACATTAATTAATAATTACCCATCACGAGCCTACAATCCGATTCTGATTAAACTAATTATCCCACCCATTAATTTTTTCATACCCGAGTCACAAACTGACTTTAATTAAATTAATTATCACCCTTATTAATTTAATCCTACCCAAGTCTACAAACCGACTCTAAATAAATTAATTAAATACACTTATTAATTTAATACTACCCGAGTCTACAATCCGACTCTAACTAAATTAATTAACGCATTTATTAATTTAATAACTTGGTGTCACCCAACCATTATCCCCGGACTCACTTACTTGGTCCGTATCTTAACATTTCCCGAGTCTATGTTCCGACTCCAAATTAATTACTCTCTCTCAATAATTAATTTAATACTTTGGTGTCACATAACCAACATATTCGGACTCGCCCACTTGGTCCTTAATTAAATATTCACCCGAGTCTATATCCCGTCTCAAAATTATTTAGTTTATCTCCAAACTTAATTCACTACCTTGGGGTCGTATGACCAATATACTCGGATTCACTCACTTGATCCGTACCTCACTATTTTGGTATGAAATCTCTCAAATTCCTCCATTAAATGCCCCACATAAATTCATCCTAGTCCCAATTACTTTCTCCCATAATTGCTAGGAATATTTGTTTCATATATATTTATCACTAATTAATGTTTGGGAATTAAATTTCTAATTAATTTTTCCCTTATATACAAACTGGGCGAACTGCCCAGAATTCCGAATCATCGATCGATCGAACCCTGGGTCGATCGATCGATCGTCCCTGACTTCGTCTTCTCCAAGAAGCAGTCCACCATTAACGAAAACCTTAAACTTATATTCTCTCCTCTGGACCAACCCAAGCCCAATCAACCCTATTTCTACATAAGAATAGGATCAAAGTACCTTATAGAACATCAAACTGAAATTAAATCTCACGATTTCTTACTTTTTCCCGATTTGGGTATTATCCGGGTTTCACATCCCCAATCTGAATTTCATTTGTTTTTAACAGCAATTAACCATATACTCTTATTGGTTTTAACATCTGATTCAGTCCTCTACATTCTAGAATCATAAACACGATCAATCTCCCCATTAATCTCATTAAGGTATATAAATTTACAAAAACCCAATTTAGATTTTGGAGACACACCCAAAACGAATTTTCATACACACGTCACTATGATATGAATTGATTATCAAACTTTTAGAAATCACAACAGTTAACCACTTGCCTGTAAGTGTTCGTAGTGTCTGATTTCGTTGGCGTAGTCCCTCGATTTGGCTCCAAAATCCCCAAATTGGCTTTTGTTAAGCTTTCCCTCAATTTCCCTCTCAAGCCCTAGGCTTAGATTTGTGATGGCTGCTGATTTCCTAATCCCTCGCTTAGGTTAAAACTCTCAATCCCATTTTTCACCTAATGGGCTTAATTAAAGTGGCCCAACTCACCCCGTGTGGGCCCGGCTATGCCCAAAAATACCCCGAGACCCAATTACTACCCCCGAGTACTCTTTTCTGACTATCTCAACCCATCCAGACTCAACCGCGCACTCAGAATTGGAATCCGAATTAATTTATAAAAATCCTTATCTCACACCCAATTTAGTCTATACCGACTCTCGGCTGGGATAAGTGCATACCTCGTCATTAATACTCGAAATGACGTAATTAAATTATTACTATTCACTTAGTAAATAAACTTCCCTAAATATTAACCATTCACTCCCCGATTAATATTTAAATATATATATATATATATCGCCATTATTAATTCAATTAAAATTACGACACACAAGTAATTTCAAATTCCCGAATTAATTAAATATTGAATGTACAAAAATACGGGGTGTTACAGGTTGCACTGCTTACTCTGAAGAAAAAGCCGCAGGAGAACCTCAGAGTGTACGCGGAGAGATATTGGGAAGTATTTAATGAAACTGAGGATTGCTCAAAGAAGGTCGTTGTAGCATCCTTTAAAATTGGTTTGTCGAGCTCTTGCCTCCAGCACCAGTCCTTAACTAAAAAGGAGGTTGCGTCCATCGATAACTTGATGTCTCGTATTGAAAAATATGCCAAAGTCGAGGATGTGACCCATCTTATTGCAGGGGATAATGGTCACATGAAGGATGGAAAAGGAGCCGAGAAAAAAGAACCACAGAAGAAAGGGAACAATAATGGGGGAAAAAATGGCTCCAAGAATAGGAACAAATATGATGCCTCAAAGCCATTTCAGGCTGTAAACACAGTCTTCAAGGAGCCAATTGTGACACCCCACCAAATTAAATACTGGGTGATCACTCCTTTATTAAATTAAATCACAATGTCTGGTTGGTTCATTCTTAGCATCACTATCGAAAAATAAATTTTTTATTATTATTAATCACCTAATAAATAATTAAGCTAAGTGTCAAAACATTTTCCCTTTAATTATGCCAAATTAATCCATTATTAGAATTCCATACTTTAAAATATAAGCTACTCAGATTCCAAAAGAATGAAATAAATAATGAACATGAATCAAATACTAAAATAAATCGTACTTGGTAAAACATTCCAGTTCAAAGTCACACACCAACAATCCATAATATCCTCAAGTGAAATAGAAATAAAATCCTGAACTAAATTGTGTACAATCTCTACTAAATGATAAGGAAAGGGGCGTAACATGCCCTAAATGATATATCCGAAAAGAGTGGAGAGAAATGATAGAAGTGTCTAAGTGCAAAGGCCTGCAACTCCCACAACTGATGCAGCTCGCTAAATGATCCACGCATCTAAGTCCAGTACCCCTGTTGTTGGGCACCTGATATATATATATATATATATATATATATCTGTGGGTGTGTGTGTGTGTGTGTATAAAGATAAAAGAGTATAAAGAAACCGGTCAAAGCCCGAGATGTAAAAATATTTATTTTAGCAAGTATTTAAAACTGCAATGATGCAATTATTAAGTGCTTGTTAGTTTTGAACTCTCACATGAGATTCTCACCTCTCCACTATTGTGTGCACGCCTAGCGTACGTCTATCCTAACCTTGTTATCCATAATGCTACCAACGACATCATAGACTTTTACATCTAAATATGTCTCGAAGAAGTAACCCGTATCACCAATACAATGCGCTAATAAGATTATTTATTCCAATTAACCATATATTACATCCACTTTTCTGATAGTAATTCTTTTACCCATAGAAAATAATTTGCTTACCAACATTTATTAGTTTGCTAATTTTACACATTAGAATCATTCAATATATATATATATATATCCCGCGCCTCTTGGTTAGGACCACTTGGCGCAATGAAAAATCTTCTATCGTGCCCCGATGCATCGCTCACTGCATAAAGGACAATTGGTTCGGAATCGCTCACTGCATAAAGGACAATTGGTTCGGCATCTCTAACAAACCATGAATCTAATAACAAATATTGGAGGCGATCATACTCACCAGCCAAATGGGTAACGCTTATACCTATGCTCCCACTCAACCGTCGAAACTATCCAATGTCTCAGATACCACGTGTCCAGGTTCATATGCTTCGGGTACAAGTTAAATATCCCCCCATTGGATCACCCAGGATATGATTGTACACTGCGCAATAACATCCCCCCGATAGCAAGCAGCGTAGGTATGATATACACATAATGAAAATAATAATATAATAATAGGCGCTCCCACGTCCTAGTAAAGTTCTGTTATTCACCCAACCCATACATACATTTCTACACATAGTTTACTGCCCATTATTACTTATAATGTAATTAATTAGATTATTCACTCTCTCGAAATTTCCAAAGTTAATTCACCTGTCCAAGCCTTAAAGTATCATCCTACGAATGCTTCCCATAAATTCCGCACTAAGCTAATATAAATAAATGGCAGTTTTCCTCACTCAACTTATTGTGTCACATGATTTGGGGGGGGGGGGATAGGAATTTCTGAAATTTCTGGGAGCTTTCGTTTGAACCATAACAAGTTTCGTTCAAACGAATCATCATGTCGTTCGAACGACTCTGCATCGCGTTTGAACGAGATATTATCGTCTCCATTCTGCTACCTGCTGCGTTTTTCCAACATTTTTCAACCTAAAACCTCTACTGATTTATCCCAAACTCCCAGCGATTACTTCCAATCAATAATTAAACATGTAGGGATAATATCTAATAACCTATAATCATTTAATCATGCATAAACGTTAATAAATTCTGAGAATTCCAAAAATTATTCAAACAAACCCTAGTTCTTCAAATTTCTAGACATGAACTCAAATTCATATTCGTCCATCATAATTGATCATTAATTCATGATTTCTAACCTATCTACATTAGGGATTCATCCTAATTAGATTCCATGTTTTTTTTAATGTCTTTAGTTCTCCAATTTCATCAAAATTTATGAATCACAAATGGGTATTATATACCTATACTAACATGAACAGGATTGTTGCTAGAATTTTGCAAGGATTAAACACTTACCTCAATTTCGAAGGTCTGATCTCCATGTGATGTTGATATAGGTGTGTTCCTCGTCTCACGATCTACACTTTGGTGGTATTTTTGGTGTGTTTTCTTGAGGTATGCACCAAGAATTCCTATGGCTTCTTCTTCCTTCCTCTGTGCCTTTCTCTTTTCTCTGTCGTAGGTTTAGAACTGATAAGTCCCCTCTAACCCATGTTCCTCTATATTTAATTTCCTAATTTTCATCCGTAATATTTCCCCCAAAATTCAAAGGACAAAAATAGCCCTACAGAATGTCGGTTAGGACTAAGAACATCCCGGAGTCCAAATAAAATACTCGGTTATAGTTTTCTAACTATCTCAACCCTTTCAGACTCAACGACGCTCGAAATTACTGTATGAGTTACTTAAAAATAATTTACTTCTTTAACCCATTAAATTAGTCCCGAAACGACTCACACGAACGTCCTGACTTAATGTACCAAACTTTCGTATTTTCCACTCTCGACAATTTATAAAAATTTCATAATTACATATTACGTATTCACAGAGTAATATCCCATAATTCTCAACAATAAGTATTAACCCTTGGCACGCTAGTTAATATTTATTTTTAATCCGGATTAATTAATAATTAATTTTCTCTCATTTTTAATTTAATTAATCCCATAATTATTTAGCATAATAAAAATATGGGGTATTAGATACTTCCCCCCTAATAACGAAATTTTTCCCCAAAATTCGAAAGGTAAACCATACCTGGTAAGAATAAGTCTAGATATATCTCACGCATATCCTCCTCTTGCTCCCAAGTAGACTCCTAAACATTATGATTCTCCCATTGAACCCGCACAAGTGGAACTAACTTTGACCTCAATTTCCTCTCGTTACGGTCTAGGATAGCCATAGGTCTCTCCTTATAGGAACTGTTGGGATGTAAGTCAATCTCCTCAAACGCAATGCTCATGTGGGCCAACTCATCCCAAAGATATCATCTCAATGATGAGATGTGGAACACATCATGAATGCGGTGCAAGTGTTTCAGCAACCCACGTCTATATGCCACCGTTCTGATCCTCTCGACAATGGGAAATGGTCCTACGTATCTCGGAGCCAATTTTAATTTCTTCTCGAACCTCATCACTCCTTTCATAGGAGACACTCGCAGTAATACCTAGTCCCCAACATTAAAATCCCTGAAGGACCACTTCGCATCGACGTAGCTTTTCTGCCGGTCTTGGGCTACCCAAATGCGACTTCTGATCAACTCAATCCTGGACGACGTCTCCTGAATTACCTCTGGCCTAAGTAACTTGTTGTCCCCCACCTCCAGACAACAAGTGGAAGAATGACAAGGTCTACCATACAATGCCTCAAACGGGACCATGCCAATCGTAAACTGGTAGGAGTTATTATAAGTGAACTCCACCAGTGGAAGGTATTGCTCTCAACCCCCTCCAAAATAAAGGACACACACGTAGCATATCCTCCAACATCTGATTTGTACGCTCAGTCTATCCATTTGTCTGCGGATGATAAGTTGTACTCAACCTCATCTCGATACCCATTGCCTTCTGAAAACATTCCCAAAAGCGCAACAAAAAAATCTTGTCTTTGTTAGACACGATATCCTGGGGGAGCCCATTCAACCTCACTATCTCAGTAATAAATAACTTGGCATACTATCCCATAGTGTGGTCTATCCGCACTGGTAGAAAATGTGCTACCTTAGTCAAACGATCCACCACTACCCATATAGAGTCGTGACCACGCTATGAAGTAGGCAACCCAGTGATAAAATCCATGGAAATGCTCTCATATTTCCACGTAAGGATCTCTAGCGGCTGAAGTAACCCTAACGGTATCCGATGGTCCACCTTTACCAGCTAATAAGTGGCAGACTTGGACACAAACTCTACAGTGTCCTTTATCCCACTCCACCAGTACTGTCTCCTCATATCCTGGTACATATTATCCCCTTCGGGATTCACTGCAAATCGAGATCCATGCGACTCTGTCATTACTTCATGATGTAAGTCCTTACCGTCCGGGACCACTAACCTCCTATTAAATCGCAGTCCTCCATTTGAACGAACTGAGTAGGACTCCACGCCTTCGACTAAACGGTGTATAATCTGGTCCTGGAAAAATGAATCATTTTCTTGGGCCTAAATCACTCTCACAATAATCTCTGGCGTGACTGTTATGACGGACATAGAGGATCAAGCCACTGCATCCTGATGTCCCAACTCTTTCCACTTTGCCTTCCATACTTCCACCACCTCGCCTATTGGCCTACGGGTTAACGCATCAGCAACTATGTTGGCCTTCCCCGGGTGGTACTGAATCTCGAATTGGTAATCTTTCACAAACTCTATCCACCTACGCTGACGCATATTCAACTCCTACTAAGTGAAAAAGTACTGTAGTAACTTGTGGTCTATGAAGAGGTGAAATTTCTCCCCTAACAAGTAGTGTCTCCAAATCCATAGGGCAAACACAACTACTTCTAGCTCCAAGTCATGAGTGGGATGATTCTTCTCATGAATCTTAAGCTTGCGGGAGTTATAAGCTATAGCCTTATCCTCCTACTGGAGTACTCCACCAAGTCCTTGTAGAGAAGTGTCAGTATACACAAGGTACTCCACCCCTGTCCTGGGTAAAGCAAGAACTGGCGCCAAAGTTAACTTATCCTTTAACTCATTAAAATCTGACTGACAAGCATCGTCCCAAATGAACTTCACCCCTTTGAGAGTCAAATTTGCCAATGGGAACGCAATCTTAGAGAACCCTTGGATGAAAAGCATGTTATATCCTGCTAAACCCAAGAAGCTACGCACATCCATCGGTGTGGTGGGCTGTCCCCACTCCCTCACTGTCAACACCTTGCTCGGGTCCACTAATATCCCTGACTCTAACACAATGTGCCCTAGAAACTGTACATCTCGAAACCAGATTTCGCATTTTTTATACTTGGCATACAGCTGATGCTCTCGCAAAGTCTGAAGAACTCGTCCAAAATGCTCATCATTCTCCTCCTCGGTCTAAGAATCAATTAGAATGTCATTTATGAATACAATGACAAATTAATCTAAGAACTCTCTGAACACCCTGTTCATTAAGTCCATGAATACGACTAGAGCATTTATCAGCCCAAAAGGAATTACTCGGAACTTATAGGACCCATACCTCGTTGAAAAAGAATTCTTCAACACGTCCTGCTCCCTAATTCATAGCTGATGATATCCTGATCTCAAATCTATCTTCGACAAGAGGGCAGCTCCTCTCAATTGGTCAAAGAAGTCATCTATTCGGAGCAACGGATACTTATTCTGTATCGTGACTTTGTTCAACTCACAGTATTCCACACACAACCTCAACGAACCATCTCTCTTCTTTACAAACAACATGGGAAAACCCCAAGGTGAGGTACTCCTATGAATGAAGCCCTATCCCAATAGCTGCTCAATCTGATCATGTAACTCCCTTATCTCAGCTGGATCCATATGATACGGTGCGCGGGCTATCGACTAAGTGACCGACATCAAATCTATAATGAAGTCTATCTCTCGGCCAGTTGGTAATATCGGTATATCCTGGAACACATCAGAAAACTCGCGAAATACGGGAATCGAATCAATAGGAATCACTATCTCCTTAGAGGTCTATTCCTCTATATAGTATACATGGGTGGACGATCCTCCCTCAGGATAAGGTATCTCCACCAAAAACATTTCCTGGCACAGAATAGCAAAAATAATGCTCCTACTAAAACTGTTTAGTATGGCTCTATAAGGAACAAGCCAATCCATGCCAATAATGGCGTCATGCTCGTGCATATCTAAGACTAGCATATCTGTAGGCAAAATCAAACTGGTAATCTCTATACCAACTCCACGATATATAAAGAAAATTAACGACCCATTACCCAACAGTGAGTCTACACATGTCACTGTACTCTCTGCAGTACCTAATAACCCCGTGGCCCGTGCAAAACTAGTGGCTATGAAGTTGTGTGATGCTCCCGTGTCAAATAAAATGTACCCCACAATATCGTGAATAGAAAATGTACCCTCAATAGAGGGTGGTGCCTTCTGTGACACTACTGCCTGGTGGATGTTATAAACACATCCGTACTGTAACTGCCCCTGCTGAATCGAAGGTGCGGGAAAAGCTAGGACAGGTGCCACTGCTGGTAGGACAACGAGAAAGATGGGTCTCTAGGGCTCATGCTGGCTCCCTGCTACTGGGGGAACCTGCAATTGTCGGGGAAATCCTGTTTCCTATGGCCAGTCTTGCCACAAGAAAAACACATACCGCTAAAGTTACCTCCCCTATACCCATATTTGCCTCGGCCCTCTTAACCATTGTCGCCCCTCCACTGGCCCTGTTGATGCCTCTGTTGGCCCTGCTACTGGCCCTGTAGATAATGAGGTTTTCCCTGCTGACTGGACTGGCCCTTCCTACAACCACCATATCCCTTCCTAGAATCACCAGATCAAAATCACTTAGCAGGATCCCCCTGCTGGGAACTCTACTCACCCAGACGGACTTGTCCTTGAGCTACTGGTACCCCACTGGCACTACTGCCTCCTGTCCGACACTGTTGGCTGGACTCCCTGGCTCATTTTCTCCCCTGGTGATGGAAGCGGTGGTCCTGGTATTGTAACAGGGCAGCGTTGAGTACATCAGTACAAGTACCCAACGACAAATTACCTATAAGGTATTGTCGAATCCTCGAATTCAACCCATCCCTAAACATCTGAATCTTCTACTCTTTGGTGGGTGCCTCAACTGTAACGATAGTGATCAGTCGCATGAACTCCTCCTCATACTCAGCGACAGTCATACTCTCATTCTTGAGATTCAGCAGTTTCTGCCTCATATCTGTCTTCACCGTGGAAGGAAAGTATTTGCGGTCAAATTGCACCCAAAAGCTATGAATCGTCATAGTATCCGTCTCCTCCAAGGTGGTAGTGGACTCCCACCACTACAAAGCAACCCCCACTAGCTTATAGGAAGCCAGTAAATGCCTTTGAATGTCATTAAATTCGTACATGCGAAGATCCCTCTGGATATCTTTCCATTGGCACGCTATGATGATGTCAGACCCATGTGAGAACTGTGGGAGATGTGACCTCTAAAAAGAATCCCTGGCCCTCTCCCATGCAGTGGGAAACAGAGTTGGAACCGGCGCCATAGCCTGAACCTAGGGTGGGGCCTGATGCAACACTGCTAAAGATGCATTTACCGCCTAAGCAACTATAGCGGCAACTCCAACTGCATTAATCATTCCCTGAGCCTGAGCTACTGGCTGCTAAGGCTGGGATTTCTGTTCCTCGGGGCTCGTCTCGGATGCATATGAAACGAGAAGGGATTTATTAGACCACAATTATTATTAAATCTCAAATAAATAAGGACGTAAACACAAAAATAAGAGTACAAGAACCCTAAAGATAATGCTCTATATCAAAGAACGCTAAGCGAAAAACATAATAAGCCGTACAGATCCTAATGGACATTAGAACCTGATGCTCTAATACCACCTGTGACACCCTGTCTAATTAAATATCGGTTGATCACTCCTTTATTAAATTAAATCATAGTGTTTAATTGGTTCATTCTTAGCATCACTGTTGAAAAATAATTTTTTTTATTATTAATCACCTAATAAATAATTAAGCTAAGTATCAAAACATTTTTCATTTAATTATGCCCAATTGAGCCATTAATAAATTTCCATACTTTAAAATATTAGATACTCACATTCCACAAGAATTAAATAAATATTGAACATGAATCAATTACTAAAATAAATCAGACTGGATAAAACATTCAAGTTCAAAGTCACACACCAACAACCCATAATATCCTCAAGTGAAATAGAAATAAAAATCCTGAACTGAACCGAGTCCAATCTCTACTAAATGATAAGGAAAGGGGCGTAACACACCCTAAATGAAATATCTGAAAAGAGTGGAGAAAAATTATAGAAGTGTCTAAGTGCAAAGGCCTGCAACCCACACAACTGTTGCAGCTCGCTAATTGATTCACGCATCTAAGTCTGGTACCCTTGTTTTTGGGCACCTGATAAATAATATATATATATATATATATATATATATATATATATATATATATATAGAGAGAGAGAGAGAGAGAGAGAGAGAGAGAGAGAGAGAAAGAAAGAGAAAGAAAGAGAAAAGAGTAGCAAGAAATGGGTCAGATCCCGAGTTGTGAAAATATTTGTTATAGCAAGTATTTAAAACTGCAATGATGCTATTATTAAGTGCATGTTAGTCTAGAACTCTCACATGAGATTCTCACCTCTCCACTACCGTGTGCACGCCTAACGTATGTTTATCCTAACCAAGTTATCCATAATGTTCTCAACTAGATCATAGACTTATACTTCTAAATATATCTCAAATGAGTAACCCGTATCGTCCATATAATATGCCAACAAGATTATTTATTCCAATTAACCGTATATTACATCCACTATTCTAATAGTAATTCTTTTACCCACTGAAAATAATTTGCTTACCAACGTTTATTAGTTTGTTAATTTCAAACATTATAATCATTCACAATATATATATACTAGGGTATGCATGTGCCTGAAGGCACAATGAAAATTTCCAAAGTACATAATTGCAAAACGGAAAACAATTCGTTCCCTATCAAAACAAAGTGTAATTTTAAAAATATTTATCATAATTTCCAAAGTATAAGGACCTTCATTTCAAATAGTACACATGTGATTTATATATTTGGGCAAATATATTCAACTCACAAACAAAACAATTTCATACGGTCATGCCGTATCTACACTGACTCGGTAAAAAAAACGATATATACAACTATTACACGACTAAAACACCATACGGAATATACACGGCTATTAGCGAAATGGGTATGGACATAACAGTAATGGAGTTCGGCAAGAGTGAGTTTAATTTTGTGTCAAGCTATTGTGAATGTCTTTAACTTAAAATATAAACTGAGATGGACTAACCTCTTCTTGTTAGCATTCTAAAGAAGAAAGTTGAAGATATCTCGCACATGAACACTACCCCATCCAAACTTTATTGTTGTGCATATTTGAATAAGATATCAAGAAACATATTATATATTGAACATCGATCAGTAATCTTAACCCAGTAATACACTTTTTAAACCCCATAAAGCCATCAATATTGAAGAAACATCAGATCAATTAAGTAGTAGCAATAACTTAAGTGGGCTTTGATTCTTCTGGCTTTGCTTGTTCTGCTTCGGTTGGTGCTGGTGCGGCTTCTGCTTCCCAATAAGCGGTTTTTTTCCCAGTCTTAGAAACAGTTTGAAAAATTCTTATGGGTCAACATTGCGTTTCATCGTCACCTTTTGCTCATTTATATCAATGTCAGACGATTGCACCCTTCATAATAGAAGTATAACTGTTTGTCTACGACATGATGAAGCAGCTTCAGTTTGCGACATGATGAAGTATAACTGTGTGTTTGCGACATGATGGACAGTAGCAACATCTTCAACCTATGACATGACGAAAATCTAAAGGGAACAATTAAACACATCTTAATTTGTAGAAACTCTTGATTTGTCATATTTAAATTGCATAATGACATATCAATTAAATTGCATAATGACATATCAAAGGGCATCTCCATGTAGAAACTCTTGATTTGTACAAAAAGATAAAAGCAAATACAAAAATAATAGCATATTTAAATTGCATAATGACATATCAAAGGTCATATCCATGTATGAAATGTAAACGAAAAGGCAAAGACTATGAATTTATATAGAAGTGTAACTGGACCAAAGGACAAATGCAGCTTAATGAAAAAAAACTTCTGAACCCCAAATCTTATTTTGTTTTTACCACAGTTTATAAGAGAATGCCTAAAAATATCTCAAGAAACGACCTAGATTATGTAATTCAAGAAAGCTCAAAATTTGTATGGGAAAAAATGCATAGTTCAGGGGTCATTGCACATTTAATGATTTATATTCCTTATATTCCTTCCACTATTCTACTTTTGCCACCAAGTAAGAATACAAAACCAATTCACCACAAACCATATAGTGTGCCAAAAAGTAAATCTTCCCAAAATGCAGTCGCATGCACCGTTAACACCTTGTTATTCACAAGCCCCCTAAATGTTAATATGTCCATCGGAACAATGGTCTGACTGGAGGTCGAATAAGGTAAAGGAGGTAACTGGTATACCTTATTGAAGCTCCCAATTTACAACACGATTCCTATAACGATAATGACAGAAAAATCATTAATATAATTAGAAAACCATATGATACTTTTGACCATAAGTTCAAAGTGTTAGAATTAGAAAACTTACACCTGATAAAAATAAGGATTTGAACCACCTATTCATGCCATTCTACTTTTAACAGTTTCAACCAAATATAAAACCACATACTTAATTTCAACCAAATATAAAACCACATAGTTTCAATCACACACAAAGAGAATGTATACCTGATGTGCGTAGCTGCCACTGATTTTGCCTAACAGCCTCTGATTTTACAAAGTTGATGCGACGGCCACTCCCATTGCATCCAAATTGATCAGCCCCATTGTTGAGCTTGTTGGTGTTGCTGCAGGTAGTGCAACAAAATGCTCAATTGTGGGATTTTGTCAATAAAAATAATTCGAGGGATTTCTTGCTAAACATTCATATTGGAGATATAGACATAGACATAAGTTGTACAGCCACGATGCATAGTCAGTTTACATAGTTCTACATATACAAAAGTTTACATAGTCATGTACAAAAGCTGTACAGCCACGATGCATAGTCATGTACATATAGACATCAGTTGTACAAAAGAAGGATATTTACAAAATGCATTTCATTTCAAAATGCATTTCATGTACATATGGACATAATTTGTACAAAAATGCATTTCATTTACATATAGATATATAAACATAGTTGATAATATTTAACACATCAAAGAGGTAGTAAAATCAAAAGATAATATCTAAACTAAAACTATCACAACTACAAAAAATCTCAATAGACACATTATCAGCCTTGAAAAGGTCACAACCGATAATAAAATGAGATGATTGAATGCAGTAAGAAATCATTAAATGCAACATGAAATCCCCTGTTAAAAATAGATAGAAAGTTCATGAGAACCCAAAACCAACTTGAGAATGGTCATTGGAGTAGTTGGAATGGACACACTAATCATTTTTCTTATTGTCTAACATTATTAGTGTCTTTCAAAAATAGTTCTAAATAAACAAATTACTAAACATAATTTTCACAACTCAAAATTCATATGCAACCTCATTATCAAAATAGAGTTGTCAGAATACTTTTACATACATGTTGTACTATAAAATTCAAAATATCAGTCGCAAAATCAGTCGCAAATAGTTATTAACAATTGGACCGATAAATGTTGCCAATTAGAGTGATACGAAGACAAACACCTAGTCTACAAAATCAATAATTGACATAATAACATACAGTCCCAAAATCAATATCTTAGACTCGTATTAATTGAGGAGTTTATACTTGTAATAGATAATACAATCTTAATTTTTTACTAAAATACAAATGAAAAATTTATAATAAGTACAATTTTAGTATAATTCATTTTTTCAACAATTTGAGATGTTTTTCACATGACATTTTATTTTTCTTCTTTCGAAATCCAGTACAAAACTTGTAAATGTATAGTATCTCTCAATATATGTACCCTTGTGGTACCAGCAAGGAAATGAATGAAAAAACACTAAAAACTACACTTAGAGAGACATCACATAATTACAACATATGTTCAAGCATATAACCATCAAAAGAAAAAAAGCCACAGGTCCTGATAAGTCTGATAAGGGAAATAGCAAACTGAACCTCAAATTTTTTTAGCCGTGGCATCTTCCTCATTCGTCTTCTTCTCCCACCTTCTCCTTCTATAAGTTGCCAACATTTGAGGCATTTTTTGCAACAACTCAACTGTATTGGCTCACATTTCTGCTGAAATTCTATCAAACTTGTGGCCTTTCCTTTCTGGATCGTATGACTAATCTTCACCAGCAAGGAGGACTTCTTTGTGAATAAGGGCACAACAGGGAGCACTTATGTATCTTTGCGTATAATCAAGAGTGCTGGAAGGAATATATTTAAACTGAAAACAAAAATAGAAGAAAATATATAGTAAATGAAAGCATTAGACATTAGACATCAAAGATTATCTTTTCAATTGGAAAAAAAAAATTTGAACAGAACAATGTAACTTATTTGAGTTGTTTAAGCTATATTGTATGCTTGTTTCCATATTTTGGTTTCTTACGCAATTGAGGTACCTTAGTAGAAAAAATACATTAAATATTTGAAATGGCTTGTCCAATCATCATTGAAATGATTTTTCGACAACTAAATATTTGACAAATCAAGCACAACATTATTTTTTGACAAATCATGAAAATAGCATGATTTTTTAATCATCATTCATAGACTAAATATAGCACTATATATAGACCTGCAAATGAACAAAAAAGACTGAAAACTTAGTTTCAAAACTAACACACTAAACATGAGCTGAGACTGGACATTGGAAGGGATATATTTGTTTGTTTTTTAAATTTAAACAAATAAAGATAAGTTCCAAAACAATTGGCTGACAGGTAGCGTGAGAGAAGAAGGAACACGGGAAATCTGAGCCAAACCAATCCTATTCATCGTTGGGTGGTCTTCAAGTCGACACTAAAAGTAACTACATCCTTAACAAAAGAACTGAAGAGAATAAATTACAAAAAATGATTATAGAGACTTATAAAGAACAATTTCATATAAATAGAATCCCAAGTGAAACTTGTAATTTCATAAAACGAAAGTAAGCAAATAGCATTACCACCGAATCTTCACTTGTCACATGAAAGTGCTGCTAAAATTACCTGAATAAAGAAATAAAAATCTCGTTTTTAGCTACAAAAATTTAAACCCACAGGGGAAGTCAAAAATGGAAATGAATTACCCTTTGTGACTATTTTCTTTGTTGATGAATATAATCACAAAGAACTTGGTCCAACATTGGGGGCACAAATTGCTTTCCACTTTGTGATTGATCTTCAGCCTTGCCCCTAAACGTCTCATTAAGCTTAAGAGTTTCCCTAATAATGGTTTATATAGGACTAAAATAATATCTGGACAATTGTTCTTATTACAAAAGTTTTACATAAGATGTTTTAGAAGCATATGGCCCTACGTCGGCAATTGTGGCAGATATAAGCTTACTATACAGTCTGTTGGACATATTAAAAGTTCAGGGAATCATATATCAGTGTTGAAAAACAACTATGAGAGTTCACTATGAAATTCTGTTGAAATTCAATTCTTTTTGTACACATTAAGCATGTCCAAAAAGATGAGAGAAATTTCTGATTAAAAAATGCCCCTCGTGTTTTTTTGTCTAAGTAACAATATTCAGATTAACAACATAAAATCATTACAATACAATATCTACAAAGAACAAAAAAATACCTATAAGAATATTCATAGATCGAAAAAAAAAAGCAAAGACGTAATCAAAAAATCATGAACGCGCGGCTGTCCAGACCATCGTCCCACCAAAATCGACGGCCTACAAATGTAGTGATGATGTCCGACCATCACGGACACTTGGAGGAGCTCCAGTCAGGTCCTATCAAAATAATACTAAATCAGTGGTCAGTAATGAATAAACTGGTCAGTTAGGAATAAACAGGTCAGTCAGGAATAAGATTTTAAATCAATAATTTATGCGCTTCGTAAGTGCTCAGTCACGAATAATAATGGAGCAAAGCAATATTAAATGAGTGGAGCATTAAGTATTATCGGAATCAAAATTTTGTTTAATGAAACAAGGGATTAAACAATAAATTGTGTGAGTTTCTTATAATCGTTTGAATCCATAATAAACAATGGATTATTGGTGTAAAGAATTGATCTAAGACTTGAGTTTATAAAAAGATCAATATTTTATCTAAACAATAAACCAGTGACTGAGACATAAGTTTAAACAATAAATTGTTTGATCTAAATAATAAACTGTGGTCTTTTATTTCTGTATTTAATAAAATAGGGTATTTGAGACTTAGACAAACAAAGCCACGGATCTAAGACTTGAGTTTAAAAATACTAGAATAAAAGGCACAGATCTAAGATTATAGAGATTAACCTAACAACTGTTCTTCTTTTTCAACAATGGAGAGTTTCTTCACTCTCTCTAGGATATGCTGTTGTGCTGGTTGGAAAATGAGATGAGGTGTCCTAACATGACTTGGAAGAGGACCATACATTCCCGAATCACCAACCACACGGAGAATATACACTCCCGAATCAAAGACCCCTGACATTGTTCTGATCACCTAACGACCCTGCTGAGTTTGAAATTTGAAACTCGGAGAGAGAAAGAGGTAGCCATAAGAGAACTTCCAGCTGAGTTTGACACTTCCTGGTAGGGTCAGCGAATAATTAAACTTCATCAACATGTACACATATAAGGTATGAGGTAAAATAACATTTCAGTTGATATACACATAATATAGAAACTTTATACAAAACTAATCAGTTTAAAACAAAAATATCATAAACTGTTTTGAATCTAATATCTTGTCCCTAATTTTTTTCATTTCCATCAATCCATCCCATAAAGAATCACAAAACCCAAATCACCTTCAAATCAGAACTCAAATCTTGAACACAAAATTCATAGTTGCATAATCTTTTCAATTACCTTGCTACCGGCAATGGCTTATCTGGCAACGGTAGTACTGCAAACTCTTATTTTGTAAAAATTTGTAGTTGTTTCAAAATATAGAAACCATTAAAATTAAAAAAATCATTTTTAAGATGGTAAAGATAGGTAGAGGGAGAGAAAAAATTACAATTACAAATGTTACCACAATAATCATTAAAAAATGTGGAAAAATCAAACTAAAGATTTAAAACATTGTTTAACCTTTAAATTGCCTGGATTCTTGGTGGTGGTGTAGTATCAGCACCAGTTTCACTTTTGAAAAAAAAAAGTTAGTTCAAACCGAAATACAAAACCCAAAATCAAAAGTAATATGGAAATACCCTAAAAATACCCTTTTTCCAACCAATAAAATGTTAGAACAAATATACATATCAAAACCCAAATCTAAAATCTAAAATTGTGGGGACAAATTGTAAATCTGAAGAAGAGAGATCTAACCTTGGGGATTTAACCCAAAAATCGCAAATCTGAAATCCTAAATCGTAAATCTAAAATCCGAAATCGTAAATCTAAAATCATGGGAAAACAAATCTCAAATAATTAGTGTATATATACCCATAAAAATAAAACACAGAGAGATATCACCTTGGGTCGCAGCGTTAGTGAGTATCTATTCCACTTCGTGACTTGGAACATTGCAAAAAAGAGTATACTTGTTGCAAAAAAGGTGTGATTGAGCTCACAGCTCCATGTGTCTGTAAGAGGGTGACAGAGAGGCGGATGCAGGGCCCTGTGTGCAAGTGTGGGTGCACATGTGTGTTGTTTTGTGTGAGAGAATGTATGGGGGTAGTATAGAGACACAATCAGAAAGGGGAAGCGTTGGAGGTGGAGAGCGACGATGGCGAGGGGCGGCGATAGCTAGGGTTTGTGTGGGCAGCGTTCGTGTGGCTAGGCTAGAAACCCGAAATGAGTTAGGTAGAAAATGAGATAGACAGGTTAGGGTTTTGGATTGATGGGGATATTCCCTCATTTTCCACCTAATAATGTTCTCATGTGACATGGAAAACCCTACGACCCTTAGATCGCGACAGGAGAAAATATTATACCCGTTAGATTGTTTTACTATTCAAGCACCCCTCTCATATATATATATATATATATAGTCACATCATCCCTATACATATATATACAAATAATGAATCCCTTGGTTAGGACCACTTGGTGTAATGTATACTCTCCTATCGTGTCCCGATGCGTCGCTCACTGCATAAAGGACAATTGGTTAGGCATCTCTCACGAACCATGAATCTCATAACACAAATATTGGAAGAAAGCATACTCACCAGCCAAATGGGTCACGCACATACCTACGCTCCCACTTAGCCGTAGAAACTATCCAACGTCCGAAACAGCACATATTCAAGTTCATATGCTCTGGGTACAGGTCAAATATCCCCCCATTGGGTCACCCGGGATAAGACTGTACACTGCACGATAACCTCCTCCCGATAGCAAGCAGCGTAGGTATGATATACACCCAATAAAAATAATAATATAATAATAGGCGCTCTCACGTCCTATTAAAGTCCTAGTATTCACCCACTCATACATACATTTCAACACGTAGTTTACTTCCCATTATTAATTATAATGCAATTAATTCGATTATTCACTCTCTCGATTTCCAAAGTTAATTCACCTATCCAAGCCTTAAGGTATCTTCCTAGGAATGCTTCCCAAAAATTCAGTACTAAGCTAATATCAATAAATGGCAGTTTTCCTCACTCAACTTACTGTGTCACAAGATTGGGGGGGGGGGAATCAAAATTTCTAAAATTTCTAGGAAATGTCGATCGGACCAGAACTGGTTTCGTTCGAATGAATCAGCATGTCGTTTGAACGACTCTGCATTTCATTTGAACGAGATGTCGTTGTCTCCACTCTTCTACCTGCTGCATTTTTCCAACATTTTTCAACATACAACCTCTACAGATCTATCCCAAACTCCTAGCAATTACTTCCAATCAGTAATTAAACATGTGAGTATAATATTTAACAACCGATGTAAAACCATATAAATACTGTGTCTGATACCGATTTAAATTAATTCGCAAGTTTTCAAGTAAACCTTATTTAATTAGAGTCTATCTTTATACCAAAAATATTCAGCCCCTAAATATGCATCTAAATGTCATAAATCATTCTAACCATGCATGAGAAATAAAGAAAACCGATTTAGGAAAAAAAAACTTTCGGGTAAAAACCTTTTACAACACTTTGAAGAATTTACAAGACCTTTGAATTACATACAACCTGATAATCACCCACAAGTGTGTAATGCTCAGTGCCTTCAGCAAACCTTTAAAGATACGAGAGACAGCGAAATACCTCCAGGTGTCAGTTCGTCGTCTTTGGCTCGTCCACACGCAGAATGACTATGCTCGGTGTCCACCGATAAAATATGGAGATGCCTTCTCCACAAAGGTTCAACAAAAGCAAAGTAGTGTTCTTAAACACCAAAACAATTCACCAAAGTATATGGGAGTTTTGTGAATTGAAAACAAAAAGGGATTAAACCCTAAAAGAAGAAGTCAAAAGGATTCTGCTATTTCGCAGTTTTCTATCTTTCAAAACGTTGGGACTTCTAAATGAAAACAAAGCCATTTAATGAGTATTTATACAAAAACGCGATACCTCAGTATACGAGCTCGTTCAAATGAGATAAGGATCTCGCGCAAATGACATAGAGATGTCGTTCAAACGACATCTCACGACATCCATATGTCACTCGAACGAGATTGCAATCTCGCTTGAACGACCTGGGCATCCAAATCGAGCTACGCTTCATGACTTAGAAAAAAATACTCATTCTCGAACTTTTGACGAAAAAGTTCGCTCCAACACTTAGAAAATATTTTGTAAAAATATCCCAAAAGCTCTAAGTGAAAAGTTAAGGTATTAAAAACATACCTTACCAAAGTAAACTTCGCGGAGTCTTTTTGATCAAGAACTTGATGAATTTGGATCCATCTTTGATGTAGATTGCTCTTAAATGATCTTCTATGTTGTACCGATATATGACATAATAAATTGATAACGAACTTATAAAAATATGTCCATACAAATCTCGCCCTATGGTTATACCGACACATACATAAAAAATCCGAATTATCAAAAACCAAAATGCCTATACAAATCTACCCTCCCATGAATAAATTTGCACGATCTCAAATTGTTCTTCAAAAATCTTTGTCAAATATCAAAGATTTTCTCATCAGGGTGTGCAACATAATGATCTTCATTCTTTGTACCTACACACATGAGATAAAGAAAAAACCTTCGTGACGCACGGAGTTTGAAATGATATAAGAATAAATCATTAAAAATAAAATCTCCCCCATAACATGATAATTCTTTCTCCCCCTTTTTGTGATGTCCCCAAATAGACAGATAAGCAGAAACAATCAAAAGATGGAGTGTCACGATAAAAATTCATAGTAAACATGAATCAAACTATGCGCATGCAAAGGAGTATGTCAAAAATTTAACAAACTATTTTTCAATTTTTTATACAAAAATAAGATACCAAAAATCACACCATGGATTTATACTCAAACAACCAAGTCATCTAAATGGAATGAATGGGTGTGAACACATTAGATAGGTAAATAAACTCAATCAATCATATGTGCACGATGCATACGTGTACTCCTAATGAATGAACAT
The DNA here is from genome assembly GCA_949130495.1 of Sambucus nigra. NCBI lineage: Eukaryota > Viridiplantae > Streptophyta > Magnoliopsida > Dipsacales > Adoxaceae > Sambucus > Sambucus nigra. The sequence goes on along the minus strand of OX422208.1, from coordinate 458,861,614 downwards.
CAAAAGTATCCTTAGGTATAATAATTATTTAATTTAGATTACATCGTCTTATGCAAATCAACAAATCAAAGTCAAAGTGATTTCCACACCAATAAAGTCCAAAACTATGTAGCTCTTTTTCAAGACATTCAAGGACGTGCAAACCCGTTTTAATTCTCCATCCAAACTCCCTCATATATATTTTCTTTTTAGAGGTGTATAAATTAAATTCTCAAACTTTGGAGAATTGGTGCAAAAACCTAATTGGCCCATAATTGGCATGAATTTATTTTTATTGCCTTTAAATTTTTCATGCTCTTTTAAACCTCTTTGAACCCTGGATAATAAAATTTCTTAATTTTTTAGGTCCAAATTTAAACGGCGTCTTAATCGCAAAGGATAAATGATAAACTTTCGTAGCCCTTCACCGTTTTCAAACAAAGCAGACAAACTCACAAACGGTTCTTACATGCACAAAATTCTTATCAAGTTTTATTGCTCTTGGTTCATTTTATGGACGGGATTGAAGTGAAAACACCCAACCAACATGTGATAAGACAAGAACAATAATCAAACAAATCTGTGCATGTGTGCAATAAAGGAAATCATGAGTCAAACATGTAGGTAGTAAAACTTTATTACATCTTAATGACTCCAAACATTATAAAGCACATGGATGAATTGACTTATTGTCTCAAAACACTATCAAATAGTTACATGAAAAATGGAATGATGTTATGAATTGGTCATCCTAAGTGTCCATCCATAAAAGGTGCAAACTAAATACAAAAATCTTTTTGGATTTTTCAAAAGTTTTATCAAAATAAAATCTTTTTGTATTTTTCAAAAAATTTCAAAAAATAAAATAAAACATACAAAAATGATACATACTAGGAATTGGGAAAAAATGACATCATGTAAAACATCCTATGCTAGTAAATAAGTCAAACCTCAATCGTTACGTGCAGAGGGATTTTTCAAAGGTGGTGCTAACTTATGAAAAACCTCCATCAAATTTTGTGACTTTTTGACCAAAAACTTAACTTGCTTACCTAAATGTGCAAACTCTCTCATGTAGTCTCCAGGAGCATTTAAAGTATCATGTGTGGGTGCATGTGTGGAAGAAACATGTATAGTAACAAAACGTGACACATACCCCAACTTAAAACAAAATTCCCTAAGGTGTCCTCTCTTCTTGTAATGGAAACAAACATAAATAAGCCTAGGAACACATCTCTCAAAAACTCTAGGACGTGCTCTCCTAATGGGAAGCGGACGCCCAGGTGGGTTAATTTTCGGGCCATGTGAATCTGTCACTAAAGTGGGAATTGGCTCGGGTGCTACAAAAGAAATGGAAGCACCGTCATGACCTTTTCTTAGCCCGTCAACTATACCCTTATTGGGATTAAGAACCACCTTTTCAACCTTCTTAGGTGCGTTGAAAAAATTGACTTTGACCTCCTTGGCACATTCGAGATCACTCTCGAGTTGGGATACATGTGTCGTCAGACTAGACACCGTGTTGGTGAAATCACACTTTTCCCTTTTTAAAACTTCATTATCTATCTCCAAATCTAAAACTCGATGGCCTAAATATCTATTATACTTCTTTGTTTTCAAGGTCTCGGTGTAAAAATCTCTAAAGGCTTTTTGGAGTTCACTTCCATCTCCACTCTCCAATTTGCTCTCATCTCCACTAGAAGCACTCGAGTCATCATCGGTGCTCTCATGACCTCTATCAACGTGAGACAAAGTGGGTGTTCTCACACGACTCTAAAAAGCTACTCACATCCCATGTGTTAAACCTTTATCAGACTCATCTCCCTCATCACCCTCACTATCACTAAGTGTGGTGGGGATAGCAGTCTCTTTTCCCTCTCTCCTTATCCTAGTAGGACACTCTTTAGCTATGTGCCCTTTGTCGTCACACTCAAAGCACCTAATCTCATCCTTTTTGTCACTATATTTGGACTCTACTTTCTTTTTATTTGACTCAAAATATCTCCTTTTATTGGAAGAATTTTCTTTTTTCATTTTGAGAAACTTTTTAAAAAAATTCACAAGCATGGCCACATCATCAAATTAAAACTCACCCTCAGGATCAGACTCACAAACTTTTTCTTTCTTTTTCTTAAATTGAGTCTTTAAAGAAACACCTCTATCCTTAGCCTTAATGGTTTGGGGAAACATGTCTATCTCATATGTTTGAAGGTCTCCTACAAGTTCTTCCAACTTAAGTGATTTCCTATTTCCCAAAGAGTTCAAAACAATGACTTTAGGAATAAAGCATTTTGGGAGAGATCTCAAAATATTTTTAATGACACGCGTGTTATCAATCACTTCACCCAAGTTAAAACTGGTGTTAACAATGTCCGACAAATGTGCATAAAATTCATCAAAGCATTCAGACTCAGATATGGTGATAGTCTCAAATTGGGTGGCCAAATTTTGTAATTTTGATTCTTTATTTGCGTTTGTACTCTCATGTGTCAATTTCAAAACATCACATGCCTCTTTACACGTGGTGCACATCATAATTCGTCAAAACTCGTCGGGAGTGACGGTTTCAGAAATAGCACTCAAACCACGGAAATTAAAATTATACATTTTATAATCATCTTCAGTCCATGCCGACACGAGTTTTAAAGAGGTGATATTATCAGCGGTGACAGTAGGAGGAGTCCACCCATTTTTATAAAGAAACCAAACACGCTCATCAATATATTTTAAAATAGATTTCATACGATCTTTCCAGTAGGCATAATTAGACCCGTCAAAAATAGGCATTTGATTATAGAAGTGCTTCAGAGGAAAAATTATGACTTTTCACAAAATTGATTTCAAAAAAATCAATATCACACAAATGTTGCAAAAAATATGAATACGAGATAAATTAACGCAACCCGCTCTGATACCAATTTGACGATGTGAGAAGTCAAATTGTATAATAAAAAAGTAAATCCTTGAAAATCAGGATAACGCAATAAATTAGTGTAACACGCTCTGATACCAATTGGTAAGACCGTATAAATGTTGTGTGTGATACCGATTTAAATTAATTCGCAAATTTCCAGGTAAACCTTATTTAATTAGAGTCTATCTTTAAACAAAATAAATTCATCCCCTAAACATGCATCTAAATGTCATAAATAATTCTAACCATGCATGAAAAATAAAGACGACCAATTAAGGAAAAAAAACTTTCGGGTAAAAACCTTTTATAAAACTTTGAAGAATTCACAAAACCTTTGACTTAAATAAAACCTTATAATCGCCCACAAGTGTGTAATGCACGGTGCCTTCAGCAAACCTTCAAAGATACGAAAGACAGCGAAATACCCTCCAGGTGTTAGTTCGTCGTCTTCGGCTCGTCCACACGCAGAATGACTATGCTCGGTGTCCACCGATCAAATATGGAGATACCTTCTCCATAAAGGTTGAACAAAAGCAAAGTAGTGTTCTTGAACACCAAAACAATTCACCAAAGCATATGGGAGTTTTGTGAATTGAAAATAAAAAGGGATTAAACCCTAAAAGAAGAAGTCAAAAGGATTCTACTATTTCGCAGTTTTCTATCTTTCAAAACGCTGGGACTTCTTAATGAAAACGAAACCATTTAATGAGTATTTATACAAAAATGCACTGCCTCGATATACGAGCTCATTCGAACGAGATAAGGATCTCGCCAAACGACATACAGATGTCGTTTAAACGACATCTCGCGACATCCATATGTCTCTCAAACAAGATAGCAATTTCGCTTGAACGACCTGGGCATCAAAATCAAGGCACGCTTCAGGACTTAAAAAAAATACTCATTCTCAATTTTTTGACGAAAAAGTCCGCTCCAACACTTAGAAAATATTTTGTAAAAATATCCCAAAAGCTCTAAGTGGAACGTTAAAGTATTAAAAACATAGCCTTGCCAAAGTAAACTTCGCGAAGTCTTTTTAATGAAGAACTTGATTAATTAGGATCCTTCTTTGATGTAGATTTCTCTTGAATGCTCTTCGACACTGTAGTAGTATATGACATAATAAATTGATAACGGACTTACAAAAATATTCCCTTACAACCTAGAATCATTTAATCATGCATAAACCTTAATAAATTCTGAGAATCCCCAAAATTAATCAAACAAACCCTATTTCTTCAAATTTCTACACATGAACTCAAATTCAGATTCGTCTATCATAATTTATCATCAATTCGTGATTTCTAACCTATCTACATGAGGGATTCATCCTAATTAGATTCCATATTTTATTTAATGTCCTTAGTTCTCCAATTTCATCAAAATTTATTAATCACAAATGGGTATTATATACCTATACTAACATGAACAGGATTGTTGCTAGAATTTTGCAAGGATTAAACACTTGCCTCAATTTCGAAGGTCTGATCTCCATGTGATGTTGATATAGGTGTATTCCTTGTCTCACGATCTACACTTTGGTGGTATTTTTGGTGTGTTTTCTTGAGGTATGCATCAAGAACTCCTATGGCTTATTCTTCCTTCCTCTATGCCTTTCTCTTTTCACTCTCGTAGATTTAGAATTGATAACTCCCCTTTAAACCACATTCCTCTATATTTAATTTCCTAATTTTCATCCATGATATTTCTCCCAAAATTCAAAGGACAAAAATACACATACGGAATGTCGATTAGGCCTAAAAACATCCCGGAGTCCAAATAAAATACTCGGGTAGAGTTTTTTTACTATCTCGAGCATTTTAGACTCATCGGAATGCACGAAATTACCATACGAGTTACTTAAAAATAATTTATTTCATTAACCCATTAAATTAGTCCCGACACGACTCACACGTGCATTCTGACTTAATGTACCAAACTGTCGTATTTCCCACTCTCGAAAATTTATAAAAATTTCATAATTCCATATTACGTATTCACACATTAATATCCCATAATTCTCAATAATAAGTATTAACCCATAGCGGCTAGTTAATATTTATTTTTAATTTGGATTAATTAATAATCAATTTTCTCACATTTTTAATTTAATTAATCAAATAATAATAATTAATCCCACAATTATGTAGCATAATAAAAATACGGGGTATTACACCAATGTACAAGATTCTTGTAGAGAACAAATAGGAGCCATTTATTAAATGGCCAAAGAAGATGGGAGGAGACCCTTCCAAACGAAATAATGCACTAAGGTGCGTGTTCTACATGGAAGGCGGTCATAAGACTGAGCATTGTAAATCCATCAAGTCGCACCTCGAGGAGTTGTCCCAAGCTAGGCACCTTAATGAGTTTGTGGAGAAGAGGACAGATAAGGTAGTAGAGAACGGTGAGCAGTGGACCGATAATATCCTCGAGGAGGATATTGTCCATGAATTAGCAGTAATACATAGGGCGTCAGACCTCAATCAAATTGAAGGAAAGGCAGCTCAGATGGAAGTTAAGAAGCTTACTGCAGTCATGCAGGCCTTTCAGATTGACCCATCCAAAACTCAGGCAGGGAAGCGTCGATGACCTAAGGACATCGATTACAATAAACATATTATATTCATGGATGAAGATTTATTGGATGTGAGAACCCCTCATCATGACGCACTTGTCATTACACTCGAGATAGTCAAATAGGACGTCGACAGGTTGCTCGTTGACCATGGTAGTTCGTCTGAAGTAATGTACCTAGAATTGTTCAGAAAGTTAACGTTGAGCATACCCGACCTCAAAGAAGCTATTGTTCCATTGGTCAGCTTTACGGCAAAGATCACAGTCCCTTTGGGAAAGATCAGCCTTCCAGTCAGGGCGGGAAGCATCTAAAAAATGATTGAGTTTCTTTTTATTAATATCGAATCACCGTACCAAGCCATCCTCCGCATGGGATATCTCAATGCAATGAAGGTCGTTCCATTGACCTATCATCATAAATTGAAGTGTGTAACTAATCGAGGAGTGGTTGAGATCTATGGGGACCAGACTGCGACAAAGAAGTGTTTCATCGTGTCCATACACCCCAAATAGGAGAAGAAAGTGGAAGAAATAAAAAGCAAGGAGGAATCCTAGGAGGAGTTGGTTCCCTCCAAATAGCAGCTAAGGTACTATCGACTAGGAGTGGAGAAGACTAGGCTCCCTCCCTCTAAGAGGTCCGTTGAAGACCAGGAAGAAGTCGTAGCTAGGAGTAGCTTGAGTGAAAAGAAGTTTTTAATTGGTACCTCCTTGATCAATTGCGAGAAGAATGAACTCGTCACTCTTCTCCAAAGAAAGATGGATGTTTTGCATGGGAGACCTACGAGCTTCCTGGGATTGATCTCGGCATTACTTATCATTGATTGCATATCGACCCAACTTTCAAGCCAGTTACGCAAAAAGCTCATTGAACGGCCCCAGAGAAAGCTAAAGCAGTAGAGCAAGAGGTCAAGAAGCTACTAGATGAAGGTTCCATACGGGAGGTTAAGTTCCCTAAATGGTTGTCCAACCCAGTAGTATTTCCAAAGAGCAATGGAAAGAGGAGAGTTTGTATCGACTTCACCGACCTCAATAGGGCTTGTCCCAAAGACAGTTTCCCCCTTTCGAGGATTGACCAACTGGTTGATGCTGTAGCAGAACATGAGAGGATAAGCTTTTTAGATGCGTACTCTAGATACCACTAAATCCCCATTCATATGACTAATCAAGATAAGACCTACTTCATAATCATTGTTGGTTTGTATTGTTATAAAGTTATCCCTTTCGGCCATAAGAATGCAGGAGAGACCAATCAGTGGCTAGTTATAAAGATGTTTAAAGATCAAATGGGGGATACAATGGAGATTTTCATCGATAGCATGCTCGTCAAGATCAAGGTCAAGGACGACTACCTCTCTGACCTAGCAAGGACTTTCAAAATCCTCAGGAAATACCGAATGAAAATCAATGCAAGTAAGTGTTCTTTCGGCGTCCACTCGGGAAAATTACTTGGATACTTAGTTAGAAAGAGAGGAATAGAGGAAAATCCTTACTAGATTAATGCCATCAACAAAGTTTAGCCCCCTCAAATAGTAAGATACATACATAAGTTCACGAGAATGATTGCCGCGCCCAACCGGTTCATTTCTAAGTCTTTAGAGTTGTGCTAGCCGTTCATTTAGTTGTTTAAAAGAAATAAGGTCATGACATGGAACAAGGAATGCTCGAGGGCCTTAAAAAAACTCAAGGCCTATCTCAGCAGGCACCCCGCTCAATATTCTCAGAGAGAATAATCCTTTATATCTTTACCTTACAGTATCAGACCATATTATAAGCTCTACCTTAGTATGTGAGAGAGAGGGGATCCAGCATCCAGTCTACTAAGCAAGCAAGACCCTTTCGAAAATCGAGCAGTGGTACCTGCCATTGGAGAAGATCGCTTATGCATTGGAGATAGCCTCAAGGAAAATAAAGCATTATTTTGAGGCCCACTCCATCTTCGTGGTTACTTCGCACCTCCTCAAGGCTGTTCTAAGGAAAACAGACCTCTCTGGTCGACTATCAAAGTGGTTGGTCAAGATCAGAAGGTTTGATATTCAATTTCAACCAAGAACAGCTGTGAAGGGGAAAATTCTAGTCGATTTCATCACTGATTTCACAGGAGAGCAGCCTTATGATCAACCAGAAATAAGCCAATCAAGGGAAAGCTTACATGGACCAAGTTTGTGGACCTTATACGTTTATGGAGACTCCAATTCAAAGGGGGGAGGAGTAGGCATCGTACTAGTGACTCCTAAAAATACGGTACTTGAGCACAGAATGAGACTTGGATTTGAATCCTCCAACAAAGAGGCAGAATATGAGGCACTGATGGTCAAACTACGCAAAGCACAATTACTGGGGGCAAGGCACATTCAAGTATTAAGAGACTTATAGTTGGTATCCAGATAGATAAATAGTTATTTTAATGCAAAGGATGAGAGGATGGCAACTTATATCGTCGTTGTAAAAGGACAAATATCCAACTTCGATGAAGTGGATGTTCAGCAGTTCCTCAGAGGATAAAACACCCATGTGAATGCCCTTTCAGCCCTGAGCTCATCAATAGACTCTGACTTAAGAAGAACAATCCAAATAGATTTCATCGCACAACCCAACATTGATCAAAAAATTGAGATACTGTATCTCGAGAAGGTTCACCACATTAAAAAAGCTCTGAGATGGATGGACCCCATAGCAGACTACTTACAAATTGATATACTACCAAGCGATAAGAGGTCGGCTCATGAGATAAGAGTCAAAGCTGCACTCTTTCACTTATCTCCTGATGGGAAATTGTATAAGAGATCCTACACCGGACCCTACCTCCAATGCGTTCATCTACAAGATGTCGAGTAAATTTTGTGCAAACTTCATGAGGGAAATTATGGATGTCACGTAAGAAGGAGGACGCTAGCCTTTCGAGCAATGAAGGAAGGGTATTGGTGGCCATACATGTAGCAGGATGCTGGAGTCTATTTTTTAAAGTGCAAGAAATGCCAAAAATATTCACCCATGGTCCATCAGCCTGTAAGCTACCTAAAGCACTAACTAACCTATGGGCCTTCACATAGTGGGGTTTGCACATTGTAGGTCCTCTACCTACGATAGTAGGCAACCAGAAGTATCTGTTGGTTGCCACAAACTACTTCAGTAAGTGGATAGAGGTAGAACCACTAGCAAACATTAAGGACACATACATGATGAAGTTTCTATAGAGAAATGTCATTACTCACTTCGGCATACCAAGAACGATCATTACGGATAACGGGGCCCAGTTCGAGAGTGGCCCCTTCTAAATCTTTTTCAATGATTATGGAATCAGGAACTATTTTAGATCTCTATCATATCCCTGGAGCAATGGTCAAGCAGATGGTTCTAATAAGACAGTGATCGATGGACTAAAGAAATGACTGGATTGGGACAAAGGAGCTTGGGTGAACGAATTGCACCACATCCTCTGGGCCTTTCGCACCCCAAGGCGTGCAACTGGGGAAATGCCCTTTGCACTCATATGTGACACCCCGCCTAATTAAATATCGGGCGATTAGTCCTTTATCAAATTATAATTAAGGTTAATGGTAGGTTCATTCTTAGCATCAGTGTCGTAAAATAAATTTCCAATTTAGACACCCTAAATAATTAAGCTAAGTGTCAAAACCATTTAAAAAATTATTTCAATTTTATTAAATCCAATTATGAAACCCTTTAATAAATAACAGTTAAAGGATCACACAATTATTAAGACTGGAAATAAACACCCATGAATTTAACCTTTCAAATAAACCAATACCAACTTTCAAACCACAAAGGAAAACCATCCGGACAGTAATCAAATCCCAAAGAGTAAAAATACTAAAGATAAATGAACATAATCTCTGACAAATCCAACGGAATAAGGAAACGGGCAACACATGGCCAACTAATTAGAACTGAAATAAGAGTGGAATCAACAACGAGGTCATCTAAGAAAATGGTCTGCAACTCCCACATAAGCTGCAGCACGTCCAGTCCAAAGAACCTAAGCATGGCGCCCCTGTGGTTGGGCACCTGCAATATATATATATATATATATATATATATATATATAAGAGAGAAAAGATGGCAAGAGACGGGTCAGGTCCCGATTGTAAAATAATTTAAATTTAGATTAGCAAGTATATAAAATTCTTACCGGCTAATGCAACAATCATGTTAGTATGCGACACTCTCTTGAGAAATTCTCACCTCTCACCTAGTGTGCACTCCTACCGCACTATTAACCCCGAAATTTCATTTTAATGTAAATCTTCCATAAGGTTTCATGTTGACAATTTCTATGGCAAAGATAATTTTTTCTGAGAATAAGCTTTGCACAGCTATCTCATTTCATTTGAAAAATGTACTAGTGTTGTCACAAGATTTTGAAACACTTATATTAAAGTCGGAGTATTGATTCGTTACTGAACTACTTTTTATACACAGATGAAAGTTCCCAGTTTCATGTCTATATATATATATATATATATATATTAAATCACTCATATAATATATATACTATCGGCACCCCCACATAACCTTTATGGTGCTGGCATACTCTGCTATCAAGTCCCCGTATCACTCGTACTAAGGGAAATACTAGTTCAGAATCACTCTCAAACTATATTAACACAAAACACATACAAATAGAGGCGAAGCATAGTTCCAAGTCACTAAGAGGTCAGCACATACCCTCACGTCTCTTAGGACCGTCTGACTATCAATCAGATAGCCTGTACCAAGGATTTCTATGTTCTAGGGTACAAGTCAATATCTCCCATAAAGGTCCCATGGAGATAAGACCGTCCTGGCGCGGTAACCTCCGTGATACCAAGTAGCGCGGGCATGATTTTTCACATATATAATATATGCACAAACACACGGTCATATATATATTAATATCCCCATTTCTAAATTAGGTACACCCACGACCCATAATTATGATTATTCGTTCTTAGTACACTATACTCGATTATCCCATATAACGGGCTCGTCTCTTTTATTCTTAATTTTAGATTATTCCATACCACTCGTAGTATTCTATCTCCATATGTATAATTTCATAAGGTACTCTCTTATCTTCTAACATAACATCCTTATGAGTCCCACTCCTTTAGTTACACATTCCCATCATTTCCTATGTGTATATTACTCCCCGTTAACCCTAACTTCGTCTTACATTAAATACTCACTTTTTACTAAGTCCTACTGGTCCTCTTTATGTCCCAAAATGTTCTAACAATAATATTCAAAGGTTACTACTCATTTTAATCGGAATAAACTATTATAAGAGGAATATGATTTTTCCAGGAGGGGTCGATCGATCGATCATCGATCGATTGATGCTCTTTGATTGATCGATCGATCGAGCAGTTATGGCGAAACTGCAAAAAACCCAGTTACGGAAATAATTCTCCAAACTCAACCAAATCGTCATATTTATCTCCCAAACTCCCAACAATTGATAATACAAGTATTATATACCCAAACACATAATTTTCTACGTGAAACTAATGGGTTTTCATCAATTATGACAATTAAAAGGGAAAAAACTATATAAACCTCAAGAAACCTAATCTTTTCTTTAACTTTCAATTCTTCCACTTCTTTTTCCAGATTTTCTACTCCTAATTCAATGAAAATTCGTGGTTTATTCTCTACATGTGAATTAGAATTCCAGAATATGAATATTACATCTACAACCCGCGAATTCTAGTCTCCAATATATTCTTTCTTTCATGAAACTAATTCTAATCAACCCTAGACTAACGTAATTGAAGCATTAACTAAAAATAATGCAAGATAGATACTTGCCTTGAAATTTTGTTTCTGATTTGTGGAAGAAGGTGGTGTGGTTGTGTTCCTTGTCGTGCGATCTACATTTTGGCGGCGACGGCGGTGCAAACGTCAGAGTTTTTGGCCTAGAACTCCTTGGAAAGATTCTCCACTTCTTCTCTAATGGCCGTTCTTTGGTTTTTTCTTATGTTAACCCTAGATGACAACCCTTAACATCTTATATATCCTTGGTAAATTCGTGGGTTTAATTACCCAAAAATATTAAATGTCCAAAACGCCCTCTCGGGATGATAATTAGTCCTAAAAACGTCCTGAGACCCAAACTAAACCCCTGGGTACATTATTTTGACTATCTCGACCCTTCGTGACACATTGGCGGACTAAAAATGACCATATGAGTGACTTTTGGTTTATTCACTTTTCATAATATTAATTTCATCCCGACACGACACTAGCGCGTCCCGATTTAATTTCCCAAGATTATCAAATTATATACTCGTGATAATTTTAATAAATTTGATTATACAAATTACATTATCCAATAAGTAATTTTAACAAAATCTCAATAATTACTAACTCTCATCACGCTAATAAATATTTAAAATAATTTTTGGGTTAATATTAAATTAATATCTTAAATTAAATTTAATAAGTCCCCAAATTTAAAAGTCATAAAAATACGAGGTATTGCATACTTCCCCCTAATAACGAAATTTCGTCCATAAATTCAAAAAATAAGGCATACTTGGTAAAAATAACTCTGGGTATTTCTCGCGCATGTCCGCCTCACGCTTCCAAGTGGATTCCTCCACATTATGATGTCCCAATGGACCCGTACAAGTGGAACTACTTTCGACCTCAATCTCCTTTTGCTATGGTCTAGGATAGCCACTGTCCTTTCCTTGTAAGAGATGTCGGGATGTAAGTCAATCTCATCTATCACGATGTGGGTATGGACATATCATGCCGAAGGTATCGCCTCAAGGATGAAATGTGGAATACATCGTGATTGTGATGTAAGTGCTCTGGTAGTCCCAATATGTATGCTATCGGCCCAATCCTCTCGATAAGGGGAAATGGTCCCACGTACCTTAGGGCCAACTTTCCCTTCTTCCCAAACCTCATCACTCCTCTCATAGGAGACATGTGCAGTAATACTTGGTCCCCCAGATTAAATTACCGGAAAAACTATTTTGCATCGGCATAGATTTTCTGCTTATCCTGGGCTACCCGAATGCGACTCCTGTTAAGCTCAATCCTAGCTGAGGTTTCCTAAATTACCTCTGGTCTGAGCAACTTGTTGTCCCCACCTCTAGCCAACAAGTTGGATAATGACAAGGGTTGCATACAATGCCTCAAATGAAGCCATGTAGATCGTGAACTGATAGGAGTTATTATAAGCAAACTCCACCAGTGGAAGATGTGGCTCCCATCCTCCTCCAAAATCAAGGACACACATGCGTAGCATATCTTCCAACATCTAATTGGCACGCTCTATTTGTCTATATGTCTGTGGGTGATAAGCTGAACTCAATCTCAACTCTGTACCCATGGTCTCCTGAAATCCCTCCCAAAAATGCGACACGAAATTCTTGTCTCTATCCGACACAATATCCAGGGGCAACCCATGTAGCCTAACAATCTCGGCAATGAACAACTGTGCATACTGGCCCATGGTATAGTTTGTCCGTACTGGCGGAAAATGAGCCACCTTGGTCAAACAGTCCACGATCACCCAGATGGACTCATGACCCCGCTGTAATGTAGGCAGCCCAGTAATGAAGTCTATGGAAATACTCTTCCACTTCCACATAGGAATCTCCAACGGCTGAAGCAACCCCGATGGTCTCTGGTGGTCTACCTTTACCATCTGGAAAGTAGAACACTTGGACACGAACTCAGTAATATCCTTCTTCATCCCAATCGACCAGTACTACCGCCTCATATCCTGGTACATCTTATCTCCTCCTGGATGTACCACAAATCTGGACCCATGAGACTGTGTCATCACTGCATGACGTAAGTCTTCTCCTTTTGGGACCACCAATCTCCCATTAAACCTTAAACCTCCATCAGAACCTACTGAATAGGACTCAACGCCCTTAGTTAAAAGTTATACAATCTGTTCCTGGAAAAATGAATCCGTTGTCTGTGCATGTATTACCCTCATAACAATCTCCGGGGTGACTGTCATGCAGATATAAAGGAACTAGCTATCGCGTCCTGGTGACACAACTCTTTACACTTTGCTTTCCATACGTCCGCTACTTCGCCTACCGGTCTACGGCTCAACGCATCAGCAACCACGTTAGCCCTCCCCGGATGGTACTGTATTTTGAACTGATAGTCTTTCACAAACTCTAACCATCTGCACTGACGCATATTCAACACTTACTGAGTGAACAAGTACTGTAGTGACTTGTGGTCTGTGGACAAGTGAAACTTCTCCCCCAATAAATAATGTCTCCATATCCTCAATGCAAAAATGATCGCTGCTAGCTTTAGGTCGTGAGTGGGGTAATTTATTTCGTGCGGCTTAAGCTTGCGGGAGGCAAAAGTTATAGCCTTCTCTTCCTACTAAAGTACTCCCCCGAGTCCCCGTAAAGCGACATCGTTGTAAACCAAATACTCCACTCCCGGCTTGGGTAAAGCAAGAACTGGTGCCGAAGTCAGCTTATCTTTCATCTCATCGAAAGGAAATTGACAAGTATCGTCCCAAACATATGGTACCCCCTTGAGAGTCAGATTCGTCAATAGACCCGTAATCTTTGAGAAACCTCAAATGAATCTCCTGTAGTACCCGTCTAACCCTGAGAAACTACGCACTTTCATCGGTGTCTTGGGTTATCGCCACTCCCTCATTGGTGACACTTTACTCGGGCCAACTGTTATCCCCACTTCGGACACAACATGTCCCAAAAACTGCACCTCCCATAACCAGAATCCGCACTTCTCGTACTTAGCATACAGCTGATGCTCTCGTAGAGTTTGAAGAACCTGCCTCAAGTGCTCAGTAAGCTCCTCCTCAGTGTGCGAATATATCAGAATGTCATCTATGAAAGTAATGATAAACTGATCTAAGAACTCTCTGAATACTTGGTTCATCAAGTTCATGAATACGGATGGAGAATTTTTTAGCCCAAATGGCATGACTCTGAACTCGTCTCTTTTATTCTTAATTATAGATTATTCCATACTTACTTCATATCACTCGTAGTATTCTATCTCCATATGTATAACTTCAGTAGGTTCTCTATTATCTTCTAACGTAACTTCCTTATGAGTCTCATTCCTTTAGTTACACGTTCCCATAATTTCTGGTGTATATTACTCCCCGTTAACCCTAACTTCGCCATACATTAAATAATCGCTTTTTACTAAGTCCTACTGGTCCTCTTTATGTCCCAAAATGTTCTAACAATAATGTTCAAATGTTACTACTCATTTTAATCGGAATAAACTATTATAAGAGGAATATGAGTTTTCCAGGAGGGGTCGATCGATCGATGTAAGGGGGTCGATCGATCGATCATCGATCAATTGATGCTCTTTGATTGATCGATCGATCAAGCAGTTATGGCGAAACTGCAGAAAACCCAGTTACGAAAATAATTCTCCAAACTCAACCAAATCGTCATATTTATCTCCCAAACTCCCAACAATTGATACTACAAGTTTTATATACCCAAACACATAATTTTCTACGTAAAACTTATGGGTTTTCATCAATTATGATAATTAAAAGGGAAAAAACTATATAAACCTCAAGAACCCTAATCTTTTCTTTAACTTTCAATTCTTCCACTTCTTTTTCCAGATTTTCTACTCCTAATTCAATGAAAATTTGTGGTTTATTCTCTACATGTGAATTAGAATTCAAGAATATTATTATTACCTCTACAACATGCGAATTCTAGTCTCCAATATATGCTTTCTTTCACGAAACTAATTATAATCAACCCTAGACTAACATAATTGAAGCATTAACTAAAAATAAAGCAAGATAGATACTTGCCTTAAAATTTTGTTTCTGATTTGTGGAAGAAGGTGGTGTGGTTGTGTTCCTCGTCGTGCGATCTACATTTTGGTGGTGACGGCGGTGCAAATGGCGGAGTTTTTGGTCGAGAACTCCTTGGAAAGCTTCTCTACTTCTTCTCCAATGGCCGTTCTTTGGTTTTGCTTATGTCAACCCTAGATGACAACCCCTAAAATCTGATATATCCTTGGTAAATTCGTGGGTTTAATTACCCAAAAATATGAAATGTCCAAAACGCCCTCCCGGGATGCTAATTAGGCCTAAAAATGTCCCGAGACCAAAACTAATCCCCCGGGTATATTATTTTGACTATCTCGACCCTTTCGGACACATTGGCGCACTCAAAATGACCATACGAGTGACTTATAATTTATTCATTTTTAATGAGATTAATTTAATCCTGACACGACACCGGCGCATCCCGATTTAATTTCCCAAGATTATCAAATTATATACTCGTGATAATTTTAATAAATTCGATTATACAAATTACTTTATCCAATAAGTAATTTTCAACAAAATCTCAATAATTACCAACTCTCATCACGCTAGTAAATATTTAAAATAATTTTTGGGTTAATATTAAATTAAAATCGCAAATTAAATTTAATAAGTCCCCAAATTTAAAAGTCATAAAAATACGGGGTATTACATCATATATGGAATGGAAGCAGTTATTTCACTAGAAGTTGGTTTCCTTACCTTGAGGTCTACATTGGTCGACTAAGGCCACAATGATGAAGCATTGCTCACTGAACTTGACATAGTTGATTAATGGTGAGAATTGGCTCTAGTTAAACTGGCATCCTACCAGCAACAACTAGCCAAGAAGTACAACCAGAAAGTCAACCGACGAAAATTTTAAGTTGGGGACTACATCCGAAGGACGGTCCTCTATCAGATGGCAATCTGGGACCGATCTAGGAAGGACCATTCAAGGTGGTGAGGGATGATCTGTAAGGAGCCTACCACTTGGAAACGTTGGAGGGGAGGGTGATATGAAGATCTTGGAATGCAGCTAACCTGAAGAAATTCTACTTTTAGATTTCTCTATCTATGCACCATTAGTTTAGGAAAATTTTCATTTACAAATTAATGTTTCTCTCTGTTCCTGACTTTGATAAATAAAATTCGATTGGCCTTGGCATTCTATATGTATTGGTTGTCTCAATTATATCTTATTATATGCACCCTTTCCAAGGTACAGGATTTACTCTCATAACATGTATGATAAAGATTATGAATTATAGTAAGATGGTTAACTTGCTCTAGTCAAAAAATCTCTTGAATTATCCTCTTGTGATTGCACCACAGTGGTTGGGTTTATAGTAGCTTAACTTCCCCAAATCATAGTTAGTCGGGTTGACATATAATAACCCTCCTTGGGACTTTTTTCATAACACAATTGGCCTCCTAGGTTGCTCCGACAACAAATAAAGACCTAGAGGGGATCCTTAGGCAGCACGGCAACCCATGCTGGTTGCCAACATAGTTTGGCTTTAAAATCCTGCTCGAGCGAATTGACCATTAATCAGGTGTATCCTCACCATCGCCTTACTTAGGCCTGAGGCAGCGTGACAACGCAACCTAAAAGGTAAAGCAAGGCATAATGGTATGGCTAAGGCATACCGGATTGGGAGAATACTCAATTTAAAATAAACTCTAAGTCACATTTCGTAGGTCGAGATGCCCATGATAACTAGAGGTTACTAATAAATTAGAAAATAGATAACATATGTTTAGTCGGCCTTGGCCCAAAATATAGATATTTTATTAAACATTACATAGTTACATGTACAACAGTGATAAAATAAATCAAATCCAAAGGAGATCCAGGTCGCTGAGAAAGGTAGTCATCTACTCGCGCTCTTCGACCATCATCAGGATGGGGGGAAATCCTCCTCAAACTCCTCCAAGATTGGCTTGAGCAGCTGCCTTGGTATGGAATCTATTGGGATCCAACGATCATCCCTTCTAAATGGATTTGGTTCTAAGGACGAGGGAGTGATCTAATGCCTGTACTAGAGGGAGGAATTCTTGGGCACCATTAACTCCCTGAGGGAACTTAGCCACCCTCTAATAAAGCCCAGCTCCTCGACCTCCTTTAGCTTTGTGAGAGCATCTGTCCAGCCTTGGTTGTATCCATCTACCCACATTTGTCGAGGGTCTTTTTTGAACAAGTGCCTCAGTAAGGTGACGTCCCTCTGAAGACCAACAACTATAACATATGCTTGACAAACATCTCCTTTCATCTCAATAATCTCCCTTTGGTAACCAATATCGTCAGTCCAAGATCGCCGCCTGGATGACAACGATGAACCTTGTATAACTGTAGGAGCAATTCTCGACACGTTCTCCCTGAGGCGTGCAACTTTCCTCCTTAAAACATCATTCTCTTATTGTAGCACCTCCCCAACCTGGTTAATCTTGGACTCATCCAAGAGCTTATCCTTCAGAGCATTCACCTATTCTTGAACGGAGGCACCAATCTCTTCCATCTCTGCAAATCAATCCTTAAGCTTGGCAACTAGTTCGGACTGATATTTATAGTCCTGATATCTTTCCCTAAGAGATTTATATATTTTAATAAAAGATCGACGAACTTGGTCGCTCAAATTAGAACTAAAAATTTGACCTAGGCAAGAGGTTGTAGGGATATAACCATCAAGATCGATAAACTACAAAGCATAAGAGCATAGAGAATACATATATCAGTAAATGCCAGAAAAAGAAATTCATCATTCCATTAAAAATTGGCACTAGCCAGATACAAGTACATTGAGCGGAAAGAAGAAAAGGCAAAAAATACAAAATGAGCCCTAAGAGCCTAGTTGATGGCATTGACCTGCTCAGAAGTGGTGGTTCCTTCCCCTTATCAACACCAGCTGTGTCCGTCTCAGCACTAACCACACCTCCCTCGAAAGGGGTAGGGTTTATTCCCTGGTCACCAGTAGGAGCAGTAGGGGAAGAAGGAGCAGTAAGAACATCAGCAACACGAGAGTCCTCTCCAGTCCAAGCAGTTGGGACATCATCTTCAATAATGGGCTTGGAGCTAGGATTGTTCTCGCCGAATAAAGTAGAATCAGAAGCAACTCCAGCAGCAACTAAGGCTCGATCTCAGCCTTTTTTGAAGTTTGCCCGACTGATGTAGTCAATATACTTTTTAGCATCTTCTTAGGCTGCCTCCCAGCCCTCATTATAGGTGTTCTCTCTAACGATGGTTGCCTATGCTTTTAGGCTCTTAACATTCTTGGAGATCCTTTTATTTTCATCCATAATGGCTAATTTTCTCACCATGACCCGCTCGTAGGCTTCACGGAGTTCCATCAACTCCTTGGCCGCCCCAGCCCTCTTATTGGCAAAAGATGCCATAGCTTCTGCAAGAGGTTTCTCATAGGACTTATGTGCCTATTGAGCAGTCTTTAAGCTCCCCTTGAGCTCAGTATTCTTCCTCGCCAGCTCATCTCGACTGTGGAAAAGGACAGTGTAGTCAGGCAAAAATTATAGGAAAAAATGGATGTGAGTTAAAGAGCACGAAGAAAGTAAAAGATACATAGAAAGAGAGTAAATGGCCTTACCAAAGGAAACCCCCTCATCTTCCTTCAGGACTAACTAGTCTGGTC
Source organism: Sambucus nigra (assembly GCA_949130495.1). Taxonomy (NCBI): domain Eukaryota; kingdom Viridiplantae; phylum Streptophyta; class Magnoliopsida; order Dipsacales; family Adoxaceae; genus Sambucus; species Sambucus nigra. Next base: position 458,842,695 of record OX422208.1, on the reverse strand, counting down.
CCATCTTTGAAGACCGCTCGTGGTCTGCCGTCAGCACTGCTCTTTTGAGCATCATGGGACCAAGCTGAGGGGCTAGAGAAACTGATGCCCCCTTAGCTAGAATAACCATAGTCATAAGAGAATCATGTGCTTTCTTCATCCTTTATTATCCTCCTCTCCTTTTCCCTCTTCCCTCTTCTTCTTCTCCTCTTATCTCTTTCTCTCTTACTCTTTTTCTCTCTCCCTCTCTCTTCTCCTCTTCTTTCATCTTCCTATCTAGATCTTTCTCATGAGTTGCTATCTAGGAACCACTAACAGTGTCCCGAATCCTCATCTTCTACATCTTTAGCCTTTTGGACAACAAGACATCATCATCATCATGGATCAGGTTCTTTCTTCTAGGGGAGCCATGTCTTCCTTGCTAGAGCTCTCCAACCTGGAACTTCTTAAACTAGAGCCCTCTTCACTGGACCTCTCTCCATCAGACTCTTCCTCGCTATATCTCTCCTCATTGGATCCTACCTCACCACTACCACCTCTATCACCTACAACAACACTAGATACTGAGTTTCTCTCCTCTTTGTCATATAGCTCAATGGGTTGGAGAGAACCTCCTTCCTCTTCTTCTTCCTCTAGGATATCAAGTTGAGGGATGGAGTCAACTGGATGGAATATGAAGCTAGAGGTAGTGTTCTTGTATTCCAACAAGAAGGAAGCCGACCTGGGGTGCTCACCTTCTATAATTATGTCCCTTATCTGTCAGGCTTTGATTAACTCAGCAGCACGCATCTCGTGGAGATAAGGCTTTGATTTTTAAACTTTGCTAAAAAAGAAAAGGAAATATTAAAGGATGAACACATTTAAAAACACTTAAAAAGAAGCAAGATTGAACAATAACCTATGAATTCCTCCCCATAAGTAGAGATCCAAGGTCCTATGTACCTTTCTCCCCCTACCTGGGGAGGGAATTGCCAGTTTCTAGCAATAAATCCCTCAGACCAGTAGTCTTTATGAAAATCAAGTTGGTTCACTACCAACACCCTATCCAAACTCCTCACATTCAAATAGAGAAGACTATAGCAGGTACGAGAAAAGGTATAACAAAAGCAGATTTCAACTAAACCTAAATTAGTGCCATAGAGTTGGTTTATCCTATGGACACCATTTGTAATTTTCCAAATCTTTGGAGAACATTGGCCTAGGACTATATCGAAGTACTGAAATAAGTGTAAGAACAGGCAATTTGGTGGAACAGTTAAACCTCCTTGAGATAACAAAAGAATGTGAATCTAGTGGCCATCCTCAATCTCGCAGACATTATGAGGGACAGGGGCGCACTCAATATCCACCTAGTCAGGGATATTATAACATTTTAAATTCTATTAAAGACTTGTTATCTACCCTAGCCATAAACAAACCCTAACTATAGTACAAAGAAAAATGACGAAAGGAAATACAGAAAAAGAAGGGGCTAGGAACTTACAAGGAAAATAATGAAGCTTGAAATGATGAGAAACCACGGGACAATGAGGATGAGAAGTAGAAAATAGCTTTTGAATGACGAAGAACAACCTTGAAAGGAAAAGGGATATTGAAAGCAGATGGAAGTTTAGAAGAACTTGAAGTGATGAAGTGAATCGGCAAGCACCACAGTTTAAACCCCTCAATTATGGTGCACGACAATCGAAGAAGATCTGTTGCCTAAACTTTTTGCAAAATGGCCATTTGTGCCCTTATTAATTCTAGAAATAACAACAGTGCCATCAGAGCAAGATCGGAGATGTTATTTAGAAATTTTGAGCCCAACTTGTGGCCCAAAAATTTTAGGGGCAATTGTGGGTACCCCTTTTGTCGAACAGGCCCATACAAGTAGCCGCCCTAGCCCAAATAAATAAATAAAAAGGCACCCGATCCAACTTATGTGTCTTGAAGAATGGTTAGAATCAAACGATGTGGCCAAGTATATCTCCAAAAATCTCGAATGAGATACTCAAGGGATACTCGATTAACGTGTTGGTTACCAACACTCGCTCTTTCTCTCTTAGTTGAGTATATATTGTACCCCTGGCAAGGGGCATAGGGTTATATGAAAAACATTCTCGAGAGTTACTTAATATTATAGTAGACCTCTCCATGGACATAGGCAATTCGTCAAAACATGTATATTCTTGTGTTGTGTGATTGTGATTGTGATTATTATTGTTCTTATTATCGTAGTTTTTTTTTTCCTTCACTACTTGTTTGTGTTGAGATTTTGTCACTACAATTATAAGATCCTTTATGCCCTTCAAGGTATCCAAAAAACCTTGACTAGGATCTTCTAGTGTATGATCCTCGCTAAATTCAGGTAGGTGAGTGGCACCATTTAAGATGACAAGCCTTCAATAAAACTTGAGATATGGTGGTCTCCGGCTACCCCTCTTTACTAAAAACATGAATAGTGTCTTCTTTTACCCCTCTCAAACCCTAATTATCAATAATAAGATTTAAATATCCTTCCCACGCCATTATATACAAGTAAAAATGGGGCGTTTTGCCCAAACTATGTTTCTTCACAGTATGGGCCTGACTGCTTGGGCATATAGCCGACAGTAGGGACCCAAGATAAATAATTAAATTAGCTCCAAATAAATATGCATAAATCTAAATTAAAATTACCATAATTATTTCCTTTCTTAATTTAATCATGAATTAACTCCACTAAATAACCATGATTGTACTCCAATACAATTATCTCATAAATCAATAAGAAATAATGAGGTTTTATGATTCCCCACGTTAAGTGTTCATTACCCTCTTGGTCAAATCGATTTACTGCTAGGCAATTTTGACCAATATCTAATTAATTGCTTGATTCTCATACTTAACTTATTGCCTACTCCACCGGGAATTAATAATAATCGACCGGGCGGATTTTACTTGGTGGAAACAATATTTATAAGTCTATCAAGGGAGTATCACAATCCACAATATCCTATGTATGAGGATTCCTCTGAGTTATGATCTCATACCTGCTTATACAACTGTCACTTAATATATGGAGATCATTTGACCCAATATAAATAATAACGCGTCCATAGCAAATCAAAGTGAAATTTGTGCCAAAATTCAAACCCTCATAATTCTAGGGATTAAAAATATATGCATCATTTGTAAATAGTATGAGATTACCTGAGTCTAATCAAGACAGACCTCTAGACTTAGATCTCACAAGTGGTCATTCTCAATACATTCCTATAACTCCCTATTTAGGTTGTGAACGTTTCAATAGTGCAATAACTAGATTTTTTATCTCCTAAACTCATTGTAATTTTTACTGTGATCTATTGACTCAAATGTCTATAATATATTTAAACCAAATATAAGGCATCCTCATAAGTACTATTCTTATTTAAAAATGAAATAACACACCTTTACCCAAAAAGTAATCATCATACATGATTTTAAGAATAGAAATCCCAATAATCTCCCAAAAGGTCTTAAATCCATATATCAAACTCCCAACCCATTTACACGACAGTTTACTGCCCTTTGGTAGAAGGATTGGTAGGGCTTTTTTCTATACAACGTTGTGATAAACTTATCACCAACTTATCTGATCTCTCAAACCGAGTGAGACCTACACTCAACATGTTTATCCCTCTTATGGTCACCCTTTCTCTCAAACTTAAAATCATATTGCTATAATCACTATAAAGTGTAATATATAATTGCAACCAAAAGAACCTCATGCAAGTTACTTAAGAAGTAACCATTCCATATAGCCTCTTAGATGTCTCCTAAATGACAACAAGTTTGGCTTCCAGGGTGGATTCAGCAATCCAATATTTCTTTACACTCCTTCAACTTATATCTCAACCTCCTTGGGTAAATGCATATTCCGAGGTATAAAACTTGGAATACTTATTTGAGTGAAAACCTTGTCTTTATCTCAAATAGGTATAAGACTATTAGACTAAAATATGTTAACCTTGTTGAAGGCATCACAGATTTTGGTCTTTGGACACAATACATAGCATTCAAAAGGCTTACCACCGTCGAAACATATAGTATATTCCTCGTTCCTTCCATCTTAATCAAGTTTCCTAAGATATTGACTTCCTGATAGAATTATTCCATACTTCAAATGAACCTATTTTCACGAAATCTCAATGTCAATCCTGTGTATACAACTTTGATATAGTCAACTTGGATAAGCCTAACATCTTTTGCATCCAATCAGGCAAAAACTTGATCATGAAGATGTGCATGGCTGGTCCTAAGTATTTTATATCAATTATTCGAAAAACCACTCCTATATAATACAATACTCCCACCTCATTCCCTATTAGGCAAATATTATCCACAAATTATACAAGAAATACCACCATGTTTATATCATGCTTCTTATACTAACAAGTTATTTTCAATCTTTGATCAAAATCAAGACTTGATTACTTAATCAAACTGAATGATCCAAAACCTTGATGTTAGCTTAAACCCATAAATAGATTTTACAAGATCACGTCACTTTGGTTTTTTTGACTTTTAACTATGTACTTGTCAAGACAATCATTTAAGAATGCACTTTTAATGTTAAAAGAATCCTGACACACTTTAGCATGGCTAACATGAGAAGGTTTGTTCATAATCAATCCCTTTCTTTTTGAGTAAACCCTTTTGAATCCTTGCCTTGAAGATTTACAACTTCTCATCCATCTTTCTTTTAACTTCTTGTAGGTCCACTTGTGCAACATGGGTTTTACCATGTCAACAACTCTAGAATTCCCAAAAAGTGATTCGAATACACTAAATCCATTTTGGTATCCATATTCATAAGTTTAAGAAAAAGTATTTTTCTTCGAATGCCTCATCGTAGTTCCTAGGACCCGGTCCATGTTAACCTTGGATCATATCGAGATGATCACCCAACAGATTGACAATTCAGGATGACTTTTAATGCTCCCACTACGATGTGGCCCCATTTGATATTAAGTATAAATGACACATGTGTCCTAATCACAGATAATTATCCCACTATGACAAGGTAGTTTATTATCGATATTAAGTCATATTTCATCTTGTACGAGTGATCTAGCAACTTTGGTAATTTGATGTCCCATTACATCTTGTAAGTACAACTTACACTTGGGCTCATGCTTTATTACACAATCCTCTTAAAAGAACTTTCCATTGATGTAATCAATGTCCTTCTTGTACTTAGGAATATTATAAAACACCTTTATAACCTTCGGTATATCCAACAAAGGGACATACCTTTATCCTTAATTTTAACTTCCTTGTCTTATTTCACATCATGAGTATCGGGCACCACTAAATCGGAACACACGTTAGAATGAACTTTCACCCATTCTAATGTTAAATGGGAGTTAAAGAGACCGTTTAAGAAGAAAATAAATTAAAATGCACATGCCCATCTTTTATATAAAATTCCAATAAGAATCATGTAGTCTTGAATGACCTACCATGGGCCTTATCATAACCAAAAGAGACTTATTATTTCCTTTCCCTCACACCATTCTGAAGTAGACTGTTATTATAGACAAGTGGGATAAAATCCCAACTTTCGATTAACGATGACTTGATTATACCAATAGGTATACTTCCTATGATTACATTGTAGAACTTAGATTAGTATACCTCACCCATGATACGTCTTAGCCTTTCACACTTTAAACTAATCAAAAGTTTCTTACTTGTGGGGCATGAGATAAACTCATCCACACCTTTGAGTAATGATCAATGAAAATGATTAAGCACTCAAAGCCACCTCTTTATTGGATAGTCATCGAATCACACTAATCAAATTGAACCACTTTCAACACATCTTAGGCTCCTTAGCTCTTAGTTGTGAGAGGCCTTTGAATATTTTACCTTCTAAACGAGATTCAAGATTAGAGGTTCCTTCACTTCCAATGAACTCAATTGTCCATTTTAAACTAGTCTTCGAATTCCTTTTAGGAAAAAAAAATAACCTACGCGAAAGTGAAAATTTTATGTTTGGTTCTATAAGAAATCTTTCTCTTTAATGATCCTTTCCATTAAATTATTCAATTTAGTATTTAGCAGTATTGGTGTGACAACCCTTAAAATTTATAAATCATTTTCCCAATGTACCAGAACAGATAAAAGATATCCAAATTTTAATTTTATGAAATCAATCGAATATCTATTCAAAATAAATTTAGAAAGACAAAACTAACTTTTCTAAAACCCAGGTCCATTAAATAATTTACCTACAATAACTTAATATCTACATCAAATTCATAAGAACATTCCATCGCTAATACCATTGTGCTATTTTAACTGTCGTTAACTAGGAACATCTCTCTTCAAATTAATTGCTCGATTACCTAGAACCTTCACAACAAGTTGTAATCCAAATTTGTGGTTCCCGAGTCAACATACCATATTATCATAGATCGGACCATAAATCAATAATTCGGTTTTACTAGATAAACCATTATCATGTCATTTTTCTTAATAAACAAGGAAAAACTAGACACCATTGCTATAAAAGTATTAACTACTTCTGATAATAATGCCTTCCTTTTGGCTAATTCACTACTATCGAGGAATATGAACCTTTTGTATCCCAAACCGTAGTACCCGATACTTGGTTTTATCATCCTACCTCCCTTTTAGAAAATAAGTAAATCTTTTTACTCAAACAACCAACACTAACTTATGGTTATCGATGATCCTCACTCCCGGACTACAAAATAGTACTAGATTTTCTTTCCATATCTAATCCAAATAATACTTAATTTAATTAATGATAAAATCATGCAAGAACATTATTCTTACTTTACTGTCATCAACCAATCAAAGGTGTTTACAATTTTTTATCGGTTAATTCTTTAATGTCAAATATGTACATATAGAGCTTGCTTGCAAGGGGATCGAACACATATAACAATTAATTTAAAAGAATAACTATATATTTAAAATACTGTGATTCGTGATCAAAACCATCCATGGTGGGGCCAGCCTAATTAACACAATGATTTAATCACATCACAATTTCAAAATATTATTGAGAATTATAATTAAAGTAGTTTATTTTCCCCTTATGTTAGAACAAAATCCAACTATATTTTCAGTGATAGACATTCATTCTAGTTAAAACCTTTAAGACTAAAACAATGAGAAAACGTTGAAATCATTTATGAAATTGTAGAGTCATGAAATCAAAAAACAATAATTTCCAATATAAAACATGAGAATTAATTCGATTAAATTTTAAAGTGGCATCCTTCAAGTGCCAATTTTTAAAATTAATCTCGCCAAACATCCTAGTTCCCTTGTGAGGTGAGATTTCTCATGGGGAGCATAAATGACCTCACCTTGAACCAGAAAGACTTTCATCATTCATTATGTTATATAGATGGTTTAGGACTCTCTTTCTAATATAATGAATAGTCAATAATTTTTTATCCCATAATTAATGACTCAAACTCGTGGGAGGATATCATTAATTATGTCTAAGTGTACACAACCAGTTCATTTCGCAAAGTAGAACTTGCTCGTGAATGACTTCCATGTGGGGGTTGGTGGGGGGGGGGCGGGGGGGGGGGGGGGTCAAACTCACTCACATTATAATTCTCATAATTATTACTTAAGAGTTTAAATGAATCCCTGATGCCCTTAATAATTCCACTCGTGGGGTCCAGCCTAACTGACGTGGGGAATTAATCACATCCGATTCGTAGTGTTTATGTTGAAACCCCTCTCCCACTTAGTATATTAAAACTTTGAAGGTTTTTGAAAACATTTATTCAATTATAAAAGCCCGAATTTAAATCCTTGGTAAATTCCAAATTTACTTGTTTGAATTAAATAACTTGACCCCATTTTCAATTTTTATAAAATAAAAAAATCCAAAATTAAAATTTTGAATATCTCAATTTGAATTCATACCTTAAATTTCAATTACCTCGATTTTAATTCAATTTAGAAAAGAATAAAACACTACATGAATGTTTAGAGAAAATCGGTGATCTAGGCCAGTCTCAAATTTATAACCCATGTTATCCATAAAATTGGGTGTTTTTAATTGTCCAATTAATTATCACACAAAATTTTGCAACAAAATAAATAAAGAGACATCCAAGAAAATAAATAAATAAATAATTACAAGAAAGTTAAATAAATAAAAGCCCTTTTCATCATGGCCTAAACTTCAACATGAAGTAAGACTCTCCGTACATAAGAATCCTTGTTGAAGAATACTTCCTTATGGGCAGGAGTCCAACTTGTAGTAAACTTCTTCAAAACATAGATTTCTTCTTGAAGTAAAGTTCTTCAAATCCAAGAGTCCTTATTGTAGAAGACTTCCATTTGGGGAAGAGCCGAACTTGAAGTAGACTTAATCATAACCATGAGTTCTTGATGATCTTTACATCTGGAAAAACTCCTTTGCATATTTCAGAAATGGTCGGAATGAAGAACTGGACTAAGAACGATCAAGATAGCATGGGGGATCGATCGATTGAAGGGGGTTGATCTATCAGCCCTGTCGGGACTGATCAACTTCCCCCTTTCGGATTCGCATGAAAAAACATTGGTAGCCACTCCAAAACTTCATAAAACATTTCCCAAACCTTAAACCCATGTAAAAACACGATTCTAATAGTAAAGAAATATTATAACCCTCTTCTAACACCTCCAAATACATCAATATTGAAATATTTACAAAACCTAATTGTTACAACCATATCTGGATTTGAAAATAAAAGATGTCCAATTTGATGTTGATGATCGGGTACGTCTCAAGGTGTCTCCCATGAAAGGATGACACGCTTTAGAATGATTGGAGTTTTGGATCAAAAATTTATTGGGCCTTTCATGATTACAAACCAAGTAGGAACTCGTGTGCATCTTTTAGAACTTCCAAATCATTTCAATCGGGTATGTTATGTGTAATATGTATCCATGCTTCGTAATTTCTTGTAGGGTGATGCCATGTATTAGCATATAGGTTTAGGAGATATGCAATTAGATCTGGATTCTTCATATATTGAGGATCCTATGCATATTTTAGACCATTGAGTTCATATTTAATGTATAAGGAGATTCCCTTAGTTCATGTTCAGTTGAGTCATCGTAGCAAGGCCAAGTCCACTTGGGAGTGGCAGGATACGATGAGACAGTAGTATCCATATATGTTTTCAGGCTTGTTTTGTTTATGAATTATGAGGATAAATTTTTTTTTGTTAAAGGGAAGAACGTAATAATCCATATTTTTAAAGAATGAAACAAATGACTTAAATAATAATTTAAAAGGAAATTTAGATTTTAAATGAATTTAAAACGAAAATTGCATATATTAATATGATATTTGAAATCAATTTTATAATTGGATAATCTGACATTAAGAAATTTAATTATTATATTGTGAAATTATTGTGGGATTCGGTTTAATAATAAAGTAATTGGGTTTGATCTTTGCCTAATTCGGTTAAAACACTTTATAATAGATAGACGGAGTAATAGGATGAAACCCCAAGATTAGTTTGGTCTTCAATTCATTTCTTAGGGAACAAGATTGGGGTTCAAGAGTTATACTCACTTGGATGGAATATAAATTAATTTAAATTAAGGTTACAACATTAGAGACGTGATCGCGATATGCAAGGGTTGTGACTGTGGAGATGCTACCGCGACATCAAGAAAACACATCGTAACTGTGGGTGTTTTGAGCAATGGATGGTTTGAGGTTGGGTTGCAGGACATTCTAGAGAGTTTTGTTTTATAAATTCTCGAGTACGAAAAATCATTTTATGCATATTATTTTTTTTCAAAATCTCTCCCTCTCTAAACTAAACCCTAAGTACCTTACAAACTCTCCATCTAATTGAACCAAAAAATCTTTAATAAACCTCTAAAGCTTCGATAAAAGATTGACAAGTTGATTCAAGTGTTATGGATGGACTAATTCATGTGATTCAAAAGGTTTTTGAAGGATTAAATGTTGTTTTCAATAGATTCGACTAATCAACCAACTTAGCTCATTTTTATCCTAATTAAAGGCAAGTTATCAATCTAATCCTCTCCTATTATATATAAATGTTGCATTATAAGCGCAAATATTATAACTTAGGATTTTTATTTATTTTATTTTCACTTTGGCATATTTGGTGGACACGCTCCGACACGATGAAACAAATCTCTAACATTTCCAAGTTCAAACTTCTCTACATCTTATGAAGGTATAATTATTTTAGGAATTTAAAATCATTCATGATTTTATTCGGGATGTTATTTTTGTTAAAAATATGAGTCAGGGTTTTTTAATTTAAAAATAATTTTTTTTAACCGCATTCAAATGTGATCAAAATCTCGTTCGAAGGAAATTAGTTGTTTGTATGAAGTCTCAATATATCTTTCATCGAAAGAACTACTAATGAGGGAATACTATTTAAGTTTGTTTCTGATTCAAACGAGATTGGACTCTCGTTAGAACAAACTGTTATTTTCGTTCTAAAGAGATGCCATTCTCGTTCGAACGACTTTTATTTTTGTTCGAACGAATTCATCGCCTTGAATTTTTTGTCAAGTCTATAAATACCTATTTTGACTCCAAATTTCATAAGACTTTTGAAAAATCATTTTCTGCATATCTGTTGCAAAAAATTTCAAGTTTTTTGTTACAAAAAATAATTTTGATTCACAAATTTACATCCCCAAATAGTTTTTGTGAATCCATTTCAAACCCTAGAAGTTTCGTATCTGGGATACACTTATGAAAAGGATTATCTATGGTTGACCTTGTGACTTGAGTGATCACGACTAAAGAAGGCTAAATTGGTGGATACCGAGGGTGGATCACCACCTGTGGACTACTCTGGATCAAATTAGTATTCTTTAAAAGTTTTTCAAAGAAATTATGCATTATACGTTTAGGTGTATCAAGTAGTTTATAAGTCGATAGTCTTGTAAAACTTTCTAAAGTGCTAAAAAATAGGTTTTTCCCTGTAATGGGATTTTTTTCTTATTCGTCATGTATGATTGCATGCTTAGTTCAATTTTTGTGATTGGATCATTTCTCTTCTGCAAATATAATTTAATCAGACATTATAATTTGTTTAAAATTGTATTTGTGTGTTTGGAACATTTAATTATATAAGTCAATCCATTAAATTCGCACTGTGACTCCCAAATTTTTATCCTAGCAGGTTACACCAAGTTATCATGTGATCCTGATTTCAAATAGTTTTTCCTCTTGATACCAAATTTAACATTGTATTAGAGTGGGTTGCACTAATTATATTCTCGCTCTTTTGTCTTTAAAATAAGTGCAACCCAACATCACTCATTTCTATTTTCTTAAAATGGATATTCTCACTCTTTTGTCTTAAAAGGAAATGCAACCCACCATCACTTTTTCTTCTCTCTAAAAAGGAATACTCTTTAGGATTAAAAATAAGTGCAACCTAACATCGCTACCTTCTTCTGTCTTAAAAGCAATACTCTCGCAATTATGGATTAAAGGAAAGTGCAACTCTACATATCTCATTTCTTCTCGATAAAAAGGAATAATACCCTTCTTTAGGCTTAAAAGTTAGTACAATATAGCATACCTCATTTCTTTTTTCTTAAAAGAATGATTCTTTCTCTTTTGACTTAAAATAAAGGAAACCAACCACTGGTCATTTATTCTTACTTAAAAATAAGATTCACTCACTTATATCTTAAAAGGAAGTGAAACCATCCCTCGTTCATTTTTTCTGGATGAAAAGGATAATTCTAGATCTTCTATTATAAAAGGAAGTCCAACCTAACACTCGCCCATTACTTCTGGTTTAAAAAGAAGCTTCCATCTCTTCAGGATTAAAAGTAAAAGAAACCATGATACTCAACCACACCCATCCTCCCTAATGGGGAATCATTTATTCACATATTCTTCACCTTTTCTTATAAGATATTTACGCCTTTCTACATTCCTTATCGCTGTAACTACATTCATTTTTCAAGTTACACCCCTTTGCTTTTGACAAAACTTCAATTTCATTTTGCCTCCTTCGATCATAGTGGGAGTAATATACCTTTTTTTAATTGTGATGTCTATTTTTCAATAATTCTTCACTTATAAGTAAGTTCAATAGTTAAGGGGCTCTGTAAACACGCCAATGTCTTACCTCATTTACTCTAAAGAGGTCCCCACTGATAAACTTTCTCGATAGGATCTTTATTCCATAAGAATCCTAAATCTCGAGGCCCCGACCAACTTTCGAAATTAATTTGACTCCGGTATCTTTTGAGTCCCGAATTTGCTCAAAACAAAGATTTTAGGTCTTTGAAACACCATCATAATAGTGTAGACTATGTGCGAATCAAATTTTCGCACTGTTCACAAAACAAAAATATAGTTTTTGCATAAGAGCACAACTGATCATCATTCCTCGAGACCTATCACTTAGCAGTGCTTTGTGATAGTTTCATCTTTTTTCTTTTATGGTTCCCTTATAAAAAGAAGTCTGGACTCCTTTTCTAGGAATCTTAAAACTCAACAAGCAGTCGTATGCCTTCTAGAAATAATAAATCTAACATCTTTTTTACCACATTTCCTTACCAAATCCTCCATATTTACCTCTATTTTATCAAAACCTTCCAAAATTTAAAATTATCATCACATGTTAAAGAACCTTTTTGGGTGAAGCTTTGGGGAGATTTAACAAATCCTCTCATTGAATGTTTAAAAGTATTTCTCACCTTTCACTTTAAACATTCATCTCTTTATTTAGTAATTTTAATTCTGTATACATATTTTGTTGATATATACTTCTCTCATTTACTTGTATAATTATTTTTGTCACAAACAAGCTAATGAAAATATTCACCTTTTTATTTTAGATATATATTTGTTAAGTATATTTGTAAACTAAAAATACCAAAAATAGGATTTATGTGATTTTTTGGTAAATTAAAGGTTTTTTTAGTATTTTTCCATAAAAAGGTACTCATTTTCACTCAAATCAATCCATAATTTCCTCTAAATCATGAAAAAACGTGTAAATCTACTTTTCTTCTAGCCTGTGTGCAAACTATGTTGGCCTCGAACCCCTTTAAAGGATATATAGGAGTCTCAAATGTATTTTTGAAATTTAAGTCATCATATTCTTATTTTTTTTAGTATTTTTCTTTTCCTTTATCATATAAGTTAGATTTATCCATTTAACAACCATGATGCATTTGTATGTATCCATGATTTGTTACATGTATATTTTAGCTCTTCCTTTTTTGTATCCACCATGATCCATATTTTTCCATTTAACCTCCATCATTTACTATTTATCTCTCATGGAAAATGATAAGCACCCAAAACCGTACAATTTATAACCCAAAATGACGTACTTCATTTGCTAATTCTCGACAATATGGGTCTTATATATTTAATTGTTCAATATGCAGGCTTAATTGCAGTTGCGGTGTCAAAAGCTATATTTTCAGAAAATTTGCAGTTAAAATGAAGCTAAATAACTAAATTCCTCGTCCCTAAACCTCCCCCAAACCCTGTGTGTGTTTTCTTTGTGTCTTTTTATTATTTTTTAGATTTTTAGTTTGAGTCATTTTAATTTTAGGATTATTTTAGAATTTTTAGGTTATATTTTCTATTTTTATATTTTATTTATTATTAATATAATTTATTTTGATTTTATTAAGTTTTTAGTTTTAATTTTTATTTTATTTTATCTTATTTTTATTAGGTTTGGAATTTTTAGGATTAGTTTTTAGGAATTTAGTTTTATTATTGAGTTTTTATTTTATTTTTGGAATAGGAATTTAATTTTTTAATTTTTAGTTTTTATAGTATTTTTTTTTAGTTAATTTTAATTTTATTTTTAAGGTTCAAACTAACACACACACACAAATCCTATACAGTAACCTACACCCTAACTCCCCTACAACACTCACAGACCTAAACTAACCCACTCAACCTCATCATATTCCCCTACACCTCACCTTACCTAATCACCCACAACTTCATCTTTTACCTCTCTCTCCACCATCTCACCTCCATTAACAAATTCCAGCACCCATGGAAGGAACCCAACTCACCCTTATCTCTCATCCATAAAACCCATCTGCTGGCACCACCCTTCTTCCACCTCCGACCACCTTATACACCACCTTCCCAAACCCGACAACCCCAGCAGCCGTGACCACCCTCGCCCTGACCCCTGACGCCGGCGACCCTCTGTTCTACCCGACCTAAAACCTGTGTCGACGATGCCCCGGCGGCGACCCTCTACCCCGGTTCGATGCCACTCCGACCCGTCACCCTGTTCCCTCCTGCCGGCGGACAACCACCTCCAAAACCGCGAGCGCCCCCTCCAAACCCCGGCCCACACCTTATCGCCCCTCCGCCGGCGGCGCTCCAACCCCAGCAGCTCCGACCCAGCCTTGTCCCACCATTCAAAAAATCCATTTCCCATCCAATCTCAAACCCATGTTCAACCTTTTCCAATCCCTTACCCAAATTCAAAATGAACACCCATTTCATCCATTTCCCATTTAAGCCACGATCTTCCAAAACCAAACAAAGCCAAAAGCCAACAAAACCCACATGTGTCACTTAAACCACTTAAACCATTTTACCAATGGGTGGGGCTATACACGCTCCAACAAAATCTGTTTGCACTCCAATCTTTTTTCACAAGACATAATTACCCTTCTAAAACATTAAGCTCCCTCTTATCAAACTCACTAAAGCCAAGTCATCCAATATATTTATATATATCATTATGTGCGAACCCTCTTAGTCCATTATAATCCAAATGCAAATTAAAATTATTTTTAAACCACCTTTTTTTTATAAATATTTTAAATTTGGAAGTACAAATGATATTTCACTATTATTTTTTTTAATGGAAGATAACTCTAAAACATTTTTATTCTTATAAATGTATTTTTAAAATATTTATTTTTTGTTTTTTATACCGAGCCTAATAAAATTGGACCCCTTCAAAAAACTAAATGAAAACTTTTATTTATTTAATGACTCTAATATTAATTATACAAGAACAATAATTTTTGCCGAATTTGTGTCTGATGCGAATAGCTAAAATATGACACAAATAAAATTTCTACCAAAAAAAATCCCAAACAAAAGTCATTTTCTAAAAAAATAAACAGAAATTTTTTTTCTATAAAAAAATTATACTGCTTTTAAAAAAAATCAATTAAAAATTAAGTTTTTATGTATCCCCTAAAATGTTTAAATTTCACACAAAAAACTAAATTAAAAAATATTTTTTTTGCTATTTAAAAAAAATGATCCGCGTCAGCGATCCGACAATCTATTTTAATTTTTTTTTATCTTTTAAGAGAGTTTTAGACTATTTTAAAAGTTATGATTTTTATTATATTTAATGTAAGCTCTTGTTCTTATTTTTGTCGTTAAAAAATATGTTTAGTATGTGCTCTTTTCTTTACATATGTGTTTTTTGAAAATTTGATATTTTAGAGACGCGATTGTTTTAAAAAATTACACAATGCGATTATGACTCTTTTTATTTTTCAAGTAACATGATCACGCCCCAAATAAAACGTGGCGTGGGCCAAATAAAATGCGACCCAAATAAATCCAAGAATAAAACACGATTAATTCATACTAACTGCTGGCGCGAATCAACATATGAGAATGAAATGCTCTGCGATAGCGGTATGTATAGGTGGTCGATCTGCCTATACATATCGCTGGCGTGGACCATTTTTTCTAAATTGTAAAAAGATTATTTTTAAAATAATAAAAAAAGGTCCGAGTCGGTATTGAAAAAAATATGACTCCATGCCACGAACACAATCTAATTATAAAAAAAGGATTTCATGTCATGTTGTGTTAGTTCAAAAATAATATTTTGTGTCGGGGATATCGTGTCGCTTTTATTTGGGTCGTGTCTTGTTAAAAAAAAAGATTTCCCATTGTGATGTGTCGTGTCGCGTTTTAATTGGATCGTGTTCATGTTTGATTATAAAAAAAAAATGTGTTGTATCGTGTCGCTTTTATTTGGATCGTGTTTGTATTAGGTAAAAAATAAAATTATATATCATGTCGTATCGTGTAACCTTGTAATTAGATCGTGTTTGTGTTGGGTAAAAAAATAACTGAGTACTAAAGTATAAATTAATTAATGAGTAAGTTGTGAATTGCTGTTATCCGGAGTGTGAATTTCTTTTTCATGCTTAAACTTTATTTAATTATTAAATTAAAAAATAAACTATCCTTAATTTCTATCAACATTTTCTTCCCTTCCCTCCCTTGATGGTTAGTTCCCATAATGAAGGAAGAGATGGTTTATAAAAAAACAAAGGAACAGATCTAACGTTAAAAGGGTTAAAGTGTCATTTATTATTTGTATCTTTCCAAATGGAGTGCAAGAAGAATATTTGGAGTGCTAATAGTGTTACCCTTTACCAATTTTACCCCCAACTACTCTTTTACCCCAAAACCCCAAAATACCCATAAACCATATCAGATTTTTTTATTCCCTCACTCCTCATTCACATGATCTCACACCATATCCACATGCACCTCTTAGCCATTTACCCAAAATACCCCTTAGCCTCATGTGTGTCATGCATCTACTATAAAATAAGACTCAAGACACCATTTTGGAGAATCATCATCAAATAGAGAGAGAAAATTCTAGAGAAAAGTAGAGAGTTAGGTTAGAATAAATTAGGTAGAAATATTTGTAAATAGTTTATTTTTATTTTTTTTAGATATTTGTGAGTGATAATTGTGTGAGATTCAAGTTGAGTAAATTTTTCATTTATATCTTTGTTGATCACTCACTTGGAGGGTAGTATGTTTCAATTTCAAGGCTAGAGTTCAAATTACCAATTTCAAGGAGACTTGTTGAAGATTTGTTCTCTTTCTCTACTCTTTTATTATATTAAATGTCTATTGAATATTTGTTTATTATGTTTGATACCATGTTATGCTAAATCCCCTTTCAAGGGGTGGGGGGAAACCCTTATTTGATGTTATTTTAGTTTAATTAGATTGATTACTTGAAAAATCCCTTTGAATATTAATTTTGATCCCTCACCCTTAGATTTACACCTCGAGAGAGGGTAAATGATTTTCAAGAGAAAATCAAAATTCTAGTTATAATACCCATTTTAGATTCGAACTAGAGATAGGGGTTTCTTAAGTGGGGTATTATAACTTGAATTTCAACTCTAAATTTATTTTCTAAGATTTACATAAATTTTACTAGATCGATCCTAGCGAGTGATTAATTAAAAGGAGTGTAGATCTATTTTTCTAGAGTTGTGGGGTGTTAAACTTAATACTTTAAAATGTTATTATTAAAATTACATTTGCAACGAGAGTTGATTTGTAGTTTTGATATTAATTTGGGAGAATTCAATTAATTAAATTAATTAATTAGAATAGCTAAAATTTGGGGTGTAATCCCACTCCTTGATTGTTCTCACAATTATTTACCTCACTTTATCTCATATTTTAGTGTTTGACTTTGTTTTCATTTTAGTCACTTTCTAGTTAGTTATTTTCATTTTAGTTTAGTTTAGTTTAAAACCTCATCTCACCCTATTGTTTTAATATTGAAAAAGCTAAAAAAAAAAATAGAAAAAGTGAAAAAGTCCAAAAAGAAAATAAAAAGTGAATTACGATTGAATTTGTCTCTAGCTTACCCCCTTGGAAGTGGATTGATACCCTTACTTACCTCTACACTTGAGATTGTTTTATTTTGTAGGTAATTGAGGATTTTGACTAACTTGGCTTTCAACAACGACATACACAAAAAGCAAGTTATCAAATGGCGCTGTTGTCGGGGAGCGTTGCCATTCTTGGGAGCGTGAAGCACTCGGAGCGTATTTCAACTTGTAGTTCATTTAGTTGTTGCATTTTTTTTATTTTTTATTTTTCTGTACCATTTTTTTTTCTTTATTTTAGAAGGCTTGTATTAGTATGAGTATTCTCCATATAGTCCCGATTATAGCGAGTTGTGTCCACCTCAACCATCACCACCACCCATCATTCCATCAACACCTTCATGCACATCCGCTCTCGAAACCCTCTTGCAAAAGTTCATATTTGATTAAGAGCAAGCAATTCAAACTCAAGATCTCCAAAGGCTTGAACAAAGGTTAAATGAATTGGAGTGTGCGCGAGAGTAGGATATTCCCATGGCCCCACCCATCATTTCTACCAAGTGTGACGATGTTGTGTCCTCTTGTGACACGGATTTTGAGTTTGACCAATCCTATTTTCCTGAGAATCTTGAAGTCGCAACCATTCCATGGTCCGGGTCCCAAGTCGACAATTGTGTTGACTTACCTTTTGATAGTGAGCCTGATCCAATCCCACCATGTCCATATGAACCCCACATTCACCTTCCCACTCACTTTCCCGTCATATCCAAACATATGCCCGAGTCTACCCCTATCGAGCCTCACCCTTGTGTTCCCGAGGAACCACTTTATTTTAGCTTAGCTCCGGCTACGAGTGCTCATCATTTTCTCGAGATAGAATTCGTGATAGTTCCTACCTATCCGGATTTGGATCCTATTCCACCATGCATGGCTCATCTTGAGCCCATTATTTCTCGTGATTCCTCTATCTCCGATCTTAGTGCCTCGTCTTATCCACCCACCATATTCCCTGATACTACCTTTATGGAGAAGTTGACAACTCCATCTTTAGAAACCACACTCCCTTGTGAGTATTCCTTTACTCCTCCCAATGAGTGTGTGTCTCCCACTCTTGAGTTGGATCATCTTCCTCCACCGTTTATCCCACCCGACCCACCCATCATCCTTTCCACCCCACCACCTGGTTTGGATCTTTATTTTACACATTTCATGTTTCCCTATACATTTTTAGATCCTCACTTGAAACCATCCTCCACCATCTACGAGAGTATTTGTGGTGCTACTCTCCACTTCCGTGACATCGATCTTGTTCCTCCATGCCCGCCACTCTCTTGTGGTTCTGATTTTTTCCATCGACAGCTCCCTGGCATGTCACGGCGCGACCATTATCATCGCCCATTCATAGAACGGTCGTGTGATTTTTCTGAGGCCCATTCGATTCAACTTAGTAAACCATTTTACCTCCCTCACCAATTAGAGCACCATGCTTATAGGGCCCTTGTAGCCATCAACTTTAATCTCAATAAGGTCCGTGACCGACACCTATTAACCCTCACCCTTACCCTACTACCCACCCACCCATGGTCCACCGATGCTTTGCATCGTGTGATGCACTTTTCCATACAGGTGCATTGACCATTTTAGCCTTCATGCAACAAGACTGACGCTTCAGCCTTATTGGGGGTGATTCTCATCACCCAATTTTTCTGCCTTCCCGAGCTTTCCTAGTTCCTATCTTTAGGGTGAGAATGGTTCGGTCTGGCTGAAGACATTAAACTTAGTGCTACCAGGAGGCAGCCCACGTTTCTGGTACTAGTCTCATCCTGTTTGGGGGTGGTGTTTCACATCACCCAATGCTTTATCATGCTTATAGACTTGTACATCTTTTTTTCTTATCACTCACTCAGGTTTATTCTTGGCAACATCTTTCCACTTCATTAGCGGTTCATTCTGGTAATCTCTTTCCTACCTTATGCTCTCAATTTTAAAAATTATTTTACTTAACATCGAGGACGATGTTCCTTTTTGTTTGGGGGTGGGGAATTTTATCAAAATCGTGCCTCTTTTGAAAAAAAATTGATTTTTAAACCTGATTTTTAAATTTTCGTGCAGTTTCTTTCATCTCATTCAATGATGTGAATTTTTAATCATCCATCCTTTTAAAGTCTAGGAATCAAGTTAGAGAATATTTTTTCTAATAGCTTATGTAATACATAACAAGGCATGTTGCACCATGAATTTCTAGACTCAACAAAAATTTGCACACTTATCACGTCACTACGTTTAGAGTTTAAGAGTACTACAATTCTAAAGAAAACCTTAAGGATCACTAGTGGAGACTTTAGCTTGTGAGATTCGTGTCTTTCACCCTTTCAGAGTGTTTTACGCAATCTCCGAGTCACAAGTTGATTCAACTTCTTTTGGATCCTCATTTTAATTGTTGTATGATCTCATTATCTTTCATAAAATTTGGATTGATCACTGAGAACGATATCACTTTCAAGTTGTTAGAAATACGTGTCTTGAAATTTGTACAGAATACTAGATTTTCATCCATACACCTTCCACTTTTCCATATATCATCCCCATTACATTCCTATATTCTTCCATATTTCCATGTATTCCCCTCATCATCCATACACATTCCCCACCACATTAACACATCATCTTTCATTTTCAAATAAAAGAGTGTGATTTCAAATATAAATGTCATAAGTGTTGGTTTGAAAAGTGAGAGAAAAACAAAAAAGAAAAAAAAATAAAGAAAAAGAAAAGAAAAATCGAAAAAAGAGAAGAAAAGAAAAGAGAGAAAAGGAAAGAAAGAGAGTTTGTAGTTAGTTTTTAAATAAATACATTGGTTCTTCATGTATTGAACACTCTTCTCACATATCCATCCATCTTTTATGCATCACACATCCGTCACTCATCCATCATATCACTATCCTACCTACCTTATCTCATCCATCCTACCTATCATAACTTTCTCATCCCATTTCATTTCCCCACACCCATAAACATCCATATTCCCCTTAGGTGTTCGGGCAAATAATAGTCAATGTGGTGAATAACTCGACGTTCTCACTATAGTGATTAACATTCTTTCATGAGACCACTTTTCTTTCTAATTGTTCGTTCTTTCTTATGTGTGTGTGAGACGTTTGAACTTGCTTACATTTACTCACCTCCTCACACACAAGAGCGATACATTGACCTTAATCTCGAGAGTTCGTTTGAGAGAGATATATCCGTGAGATTTGAAGATGAAGTGTTGATTCCGAAGAGGTAATCTAGGAATTACTCTTATGATTCTCGACCCGTTTTGACTGATTCACACTACACACGTTGAGTTATAAGAAGGACGTGCCTTGAGTATTTACTTAGCTAAAATTTTTACACATTCTCGCTTGTGTTTCTGAAAACATTTATTTCGTGATGGATTGTGCGACTATTCTATGTCTAATAAGAGATTAACTGCCTTTCAATAAATTTTTGCAAATAAGATTTTTGTGGGTATATTCCCTGCAAACCCTCACGAGACATAACTCGTCCAGTAGGGCAACCTATAGGTTTAAAGGTTTGTTGCACATGTTAAGTGCAATCGCAAGTGCCCGCGAAAGTGGTACACTTTTGGTTTCTTATCTTTCTCTTTCTCTCTATCTTATTGCTTGAGGACTAGCAACGCTCTGTTTGGGGGTAGTGTGATAAGCACCCAAAACTGTACAATTTATACTCCAAAATGACGTACTTTAGTTGCTAATTCTCGACAATATGGGTCTTATGTGCTTAATTGTTCAATATGCAGGCTTAATTACAGTTGCGGTGTCAAAAGCTATATTTCAAGACAATTTGCAGTTAAAATGGATCTAAATAACTAAATACCTCGTCCCTAAACCTACCCCAAACCCTGTGTGTGTTTTGTTTGTGTCTTTTTATTATTTTTTAGATTTTTAGTTTGAGTCATTTTAATTTTAGGATTATTTTAGAATTTTTAGGTTCTATTTTCTATTTTTATATTTTATTTATTATTAATATAACTTTATTTTGATTTTAATAAGTTTTTATTTTATCTTATTTTTATTAGGTTTGGAATTTTTAGGATTAATTTTTAGGAATTTAATTTTATTAGATTTTACTTTTTTTTAAGACCTTAGTTTTTAAGTTTAATAGATTTACTTTTTAATTTTTTCTTTTCATTTCCTTTTAGTTTTAATTTTTATTGAGTCTTTATTTTATTTTTATAATAGGAATTTAATTTTTAGATTTTTAGTTTTTATAGTTTTTTTTAGTTAGTTTTAATTTTATGTTTAAGGTTCAAACTAACACACACAAATCCTATAAACTAACCTACACCCTAATTCCCCTACAACACTCACACACCTAAACTAACCCACTCAACCTCATCATATTCCCCTACACCTCACCTTACCTAATCACCCACAACTTCATCTTCTACCTCTCTCTCACCATCTCACCTCCATTAACAAATCCCCGCAGTCATGGTAGGAACCCAACTCACCCTTATCTCTCATCCACAAACCCATTTGCTGGCACCTTATACACCCCCTTCCCAAACCCGACAACCCTAGCAGCCGCGACCACCCTCGCCCTGACCCCTGGCGCCGGCGACCCTCTGTTCTACCCGGCCTGAAACCTGCGCCGACGATACCCCGGCGGCGACCCTCTACCCCGATTCGATGCCACTCCGACCCGTCACCCTGTTCCCTCCTGCCGGCGGACAGCCACCGCAAAAACAGCGAGCGCCCCCCCCCCCCCCCCCCCCCCCCCAAACCCCAGCCCACACCTTACTGCCCCTCCGCCGACAGCGCTCCAACCCTAGCAGCTCCGACCCAACCTTGACCCACCATTCAAAAAATCTATTTCCCATCCAATCTCAAACCCATGTTCATCATTTTCCAATCCCTTACCCAAATTCAAAATGAACACCCATTTCATCCATTTCCCATTTAAGCCACGATATGCCAAAACCAAACAAAGCCGAAAGCTAACAAAACCCACATGTGTCACTTAAATCATTTTACCAATTTTACCCACATTTACTCTTTTACCCCAAAACCCCAAAATACCCATAAATCATATCAGATTTTTTTAATCCCTCACCCCTCATTCACACGACCTCACACCATATCCACATGCACCCCTTAGCCATTTACTCAAAATACTCCTTAACCCCATGTGTGTCATGCATCTACTATAAAAGAAGACTCAAGACACCATTTGGGAGAATCATCATCAAATAGAGAGAGAAAATTCTAGAGAAAAGTAGAGAGTTATGTTAGAATAAATTAGGTAGAAATATTTGTACATAGTTTATTTTTATTTTTTTTTAGATATTTGTGAGTGATAATTGTGTGAGATTCAAGTTGAGTAAAATTTTCATTTATATCTTTGTTGATCACTCACTTGGAGGGTTGTATGTTTCAATTTCAAGGATAGAGTTCAAATTGCCAATTTCAAGGAGACTTGTTGAAGATTTGTTCTCTTTCTCTACTCTTTTATTATATTAAATGCATATTGAATATTTGTTTATTATGTTTAATACCATGTTAGGTTAAATACCCTTTCAAGGGGTGGGGAAAAAACTATTATTTGATGTTATTTTAGTTTAATTAGTTTGATTACTTGAAAAATCCCTTTGAATGTTAATTTTGATCCCTCACCCTTAGATTTACGCCTCAAGAGAGGGTAAATGATTTTCGAGAGAAAATCGAAATTCTAGTTATAATACCCATTTTAGATTCGAACTAGAGATAGGGGTTTCTTAACTGGGGTATTATAACTTGAATTTCAACTCTAAATTTATTTTCTAAGATTTACATATATTTTAATGGATCGATCCTAGCGGGTGATTAATTAAAAGAAGTGTAGATCTATTTTTCTAGAGTTGTGGGGTGTTAAACTTAATATTCTAAAATGTTATTATTAAAATTACATTTGCAATGAGAGTTGATTTGTAGTTTTGATACTAATTTGGGAGAATTCAATTAATTAAATTAATTAATTATAATAGCTAAAATTTGGGGTGTAATTCCACTCCTTGATTGTTCTCACAATTATTTACCTCACTTTATCTCATATTTTAGTGTTAAACTTTGTTTTCATTTTAGTCACTTTCTAGTTAGTTATTTTCATTTTTAGTTTAGTTTAGTTTAAAACCTCACCTCACCCTATTGTTTTAATATTGAAAAGGCTAAAAAAAATAGAAAAAGTCCAAAAGTCCAAAAAGAAAATAAAAAGTGAATTACGATTAAATTTGTCTCTAGCTTACCCCCTTGGAAGTGGATTGATACCCTTACTTACCTCTACACTTGAGATTGTTTTATTTTGTAGGTAATTGAGAATTTTGACTAACTTGACTTTCAATAATGACATACGCAAAAAGAAAGTTATCAGATAACCATACTCACTTATGGTGATGTTGTGGTAAATCCAGATATACTCCTCACTTAGTCACTTTCGTGCATATTCACATGTTTGCCCTCACTTATCCATTTTTCTTACATACTAGTCACATCTATATATGACATACACACTTTCTCACATTTAATCACATTTGCACACATTACACACACTTTCTTTTTATAACAACTCGTATATATTAGGGCTTTTTTTACTTAATCTGCAATAATAATAGTGTATTTTGACTTAACCCCCCGACAGTTGAAAAATTAAACTTAATCTCTTAGATTCTAACACCGTTACTTTTCCATTAAAAAATCACTTAATTCATATTTTGACTTACCACTATATTTTTCGGACAAAATACCATATTTCCCTTCTTCATCTTCTTCCCCAAAAACCTTAATATGGATTTCAAAAACCTAAATTTTCTTATGAAACTGGGTTCGTAAATAAAAATGTGTTACGACCATGGAATTTCCTCAAAACTTAAATAACAATTGTCTTGCGTAAATTCACACTCTCATAATGCCTTCTTCACACTAATGCTCTCATTACCTGGACTCTCATGACTTTGACTGTGGGTTATGTCAAGCTAGTGATCACCTAATTTCTTAAATATTATTGAAACTCTCATTTTGGAACATCTCTAGTCATCTAATTTTAGTAGGATTAGTTTTGTCAATATTACTACTCACAATCTCAAAATATTGTTCATCAAAACTTACTATTATGGAAAGAATTTGATTTTCAATGTTTGGATTCCAAAGATTCATTCTTTGTAGATTTACAATTGTTTTGGTTGGAAGAAGTATGTGTTGGTCAATGTAGATTCATTAGTTGAAGACTATCTTAATTTCAATCTACTCATGTCGGTGATGATGACCATGAAATTTCGAGTTTAGCAAAATGTTCAAATTTTTGGTATGTATGATAGTGTGTATTTGTATGTGCAAACTGAAGAAGGTATTTTTCTCAAAAAAATATTATTGTAAGTCAAAATATGAATCGGAGTTCTTTTTTAATGGAAAAATAATGGTGTTAGAATCAATGGGTCATGTCTAATTTTTCATCTTCCAAGAGTTAGGTCAAAATACATAATTAAACTACGGTGTTAAGTTAAAAATCCTTATATTTTAATCTTAGTGTTGACCAATTTCTAACATTAAAATATACAACTTGAAAAAATAATTTAAATTTCATTCTGAGCATGTATGGAAACAAATGAAACAATTAACAATAAAGGAATGTGATATGATAATACCTCAAATACATAACTCATAATATGCATCACCAACTAAGATAGAGTAAGATATATCTTTACACTACACAACCAAACTCAAATTTTATCAATACTAAGTCTCAAATCTAAAACCCATATCAATATAAATATACGCGTCAAAGTCTTGACTAAATAATACGTCCCAACTAAGTCCATAATACACAACTCACACGACTGAAAGATAAGGGTAGAACGTCAAGGAGGTAACCTACAACAATCCATGATAATGATGATGAGTGGAGAGGAGAGAATCAGAGATATGTAGTATCTGGAGTGAGAGCCTACAAGTGAGGATAAAATCCACAGTCCATTTTAGTTATCTCAATAGTTTTAATAATTAATTCATCCATAACCAATATGTGCCTCTTCTCCCGTCAATATCAAGAATATGCGGTACGTCCACATAAAATGGTCACATGTCCAAACACTACTAGTTATTCGCATGATCGAAAATATCCACAAAATCATGTGATGTACACATAAAACTTGTCACACATCTAGACGCCACCTTTATTTGCATCGACGAAAAATCCATAGGGCATGTGATCCACTAACTCCACACACCATCAAACCCACATACAATCACGTCGACTAGAAGACACCTCGTGATAGCGTGGCCAGGACAAAGTAAATCTAGCATGATACCCACATAAAATTTTACTTACTGGGCATGGACACATAAGAGTGTTCTCTCTCGGCACACACCCTTAACCAAATTTATCAGTTATCTCATTTAATAATTTTAACATCATCCTTTTATTATCGTTCCATATTTCACATTTATCGTATCATCATATTGTTATTTTTAATTAACCCCACCCTTCGGGCCATTCTAACCTAGAAAATAAACCAAATGTTATGCTGTTTTATTAAAGGCTAAAGGGATTCTTGAGTCTCTCACAAAAATGAATCTAACATGAGACTACTCATCAATCTAATCATTATGATAAGATAAATATATTAATTAAGGATTCTTAACTCGTCACTTCTACCTATCACTAGAGTCCATGTGTGGGACGTCTCAATAATAAAAGCCATTCAAGGATACCCCCCCTAGACAATTTAGTCTGTATAGGTTAGTCCTGAAGACATTAAAATTAGTAAAAGATTTATTAGTGTTAGTTAAATTAAGGATTAATCAAATTAAATTGCCAACTTTCATTTCAAACCACAACCGTCCAATATAAACCAACAACAATAACCAAAACCAAATAAGCCAACAACGTTTATCGTGTATTCTTTCTAATCAAACTAAACAACTATTCCATTTCCAACAACATAAGAAATATAGTCAATGTCTTAAATTAATTCCACACACAATTAGGCTCAATACTCAATTTCAAGATTATAAATCAATAAAGGGGTTCTATTTTCATTTCAAAATTATAAACATAGGTTATTCAATAATCATTTATTATCATAAGTAATTAGGTTCAAATTATAAATCAATATGCTTAGAATTTCATTAATTAGGCCTTTATTATCCAAGGTACTAATCATAAAGCTAAATGTACAACCCTACTTAGAACATGTATTTTCTATTCTGAATCAAGTTTTAATTATTCATCATACCTTCAAATTAACATAATCCAAGAATGAATATTAACCGAATATGAAAATCTACTACTAAGGGTGTAAGAACATAGTTCTCCTTGTTGTCTAAATTTCAGATTCAAAACGTAGTTTAGGTTTGTGTTAATTTTAGTTAAAATTATTTAGACAATCAGATTTTACAACATCGACTCAACAATATCAATGCAGCACAAATGATCCATGACACGAAAGTACAAGCCACACAAACAGGTTGTACATGTGGGAAAAATTATTTTTTGAAATATAAGAATTAATTTTGCTTTATGACCCACAACTTCTCTCAATTTACCCGTATCCACAGTATTTCAATGTTGCTATAGCAACTCATCCTACTAATATAGCAAGTCAGGGATGGCTATAGAGGTTTAGGTAGCAGTTGGTTTGGAAAGGTTCAGTCACATGGTTGCTTCTCAAAAAAAATTATTATTTTATCTCTTTTATTCTTTTCATTGTCAACAAGTTGTTTGCCTTTTTTTTATTGGTTGGTTAGTTATTTTAAATTGAGAGAACTCTTTTTCAATTGATAATAATTTTTATGAAAAGATATTTCGTGAGGGTTTCAACAATTAACTCCTTTTTTTATTTTCAGAGAACCCTTTTAGAGTTTTTAACCCCGAAAATTTCCCAAGCACTTTACTTGATGTTTGGTTCTTTTAAATGTTTTAGAAAACCCCTTGCAATAATGGTATTTTTCTGAAACAAAAATTTCAACAATTTTATTTAAAAATTTCTGAAACAAAAATTCTGTGTGCGCTTCGCACACTGCCTCTTTTGAAAGCTTTGTTCGGGGGGTATGAATTAGTCTCGTGATGCGCGTAAGCTGACGCGGGGATTACCCTTCGTACAAAAAAAAAAAAAAAAAAAAT
The DNA here is from genome assembly GCA_949130495.1 of Sambucus nigra. Classification (NCBI taxonomy): domain Eukaryota; kingdom Viridiplantae; phylum Streptophyta; class Magnoliopsida; order Dipsacales; family Adoxaceae; genus Sambucus; species Sambucus nigra. The sequence goes on along the minus strand of OX422208.1, from coordinate 458,814,930 downwards.
CCCTGACACCACATCACTACCACTTTCGTCATCTCAAATAATACCATATGTCGACTCCGGCACTGGCACCACTTCCATGGGGCAGTACGCGAACAAATTGCTATTGTTGTGGGGATGTTTGGGAAACTCAAATTCAAGCTTTAGAATTGAAAGTCAAATGTTTCGAGTTCAAAAACTTCATAGTTTAAATTGAAAATTTTTCAGTTTCACTTTCAAGCCCAAAGCATGGAATTGTGATTTCCTAACATAGTATTTTGTGATTTTTTCAGCCCTACATTGACATGAAAACGAAATAAATTTGGAACATATACCAAATAGTCCCTCGGACATTTTTTAATACCCATTTAGTCCAAATTTTTTTATTTTGCCTCAAAAAGTCCTTTGCCACATATTTTGGAGAGGGAGTGCAGCTGACGCGGATCTCTAAAAATAAGAGGATATTGAGTGCTTGAGGGACTAAATGGGTTAAACTAAAAATATGTGTCCTTTTTAAAAAATATATATTTATAGTAGGGACTATTTAATAATTGACCCAATAAATTTTAGGACCCAAACACGTGTCTTTCATTCATTGAGGATGATATTCTCTAATAAATCTTGGACACATATCTGTGTGCCTAAATCATGTCCATTTATGTGTCACTTTACCTATTTTTTCCTAACATCAAAAAACCAAACAATTCATGTATGACGCACCACTATCAGAGTCAATGTGGTGTTTGTTTTTAGTTCTACTTCTTAAGGCAGAATTTAAACCTTTATGATTTAAAATGTATCAAATAGTGTTTATATTTTAAATGATTAAAAGACTAACATATATTTTTGTTTCTAAATAATTAAGAAAGAAATGTACCTTTAAAATTTAAATTAATCTAAATACATTCATTCAGATTTTAAAATAAACATATTTTTGAAATTCAGATTTCATATTCAGAGCTAAAGAAAAAACAAAAAAAGCTTAAGTATTATGCTATGGAACAAATAAACTTATGACTTGCTTAGACAGGTGATTGCCGAATATACATTTGCAATTCTGTTTACTATCTATATTTCAATTTCACCCTTTTTTTGGTGCATCCAAACACATTTCCCATGTCCATATATGTGATGAGAATATGCATTCTCATACCAATTTCAGTGCTTTCAAACTCAGTCAGCCCAATGAGTTCACCCAATAATTCGGTGGACAGGTGCTAAATACAAGTTACACTAATTACTGGACCGTTTATTTATTTAATTTAATGTGAACCAATTAACTTTTTCTGGTTTTATGTAAACTTATTAACCCAGAAGTCTAGTTGCCTAGTGTGAATTGATTCCTTTCGCCGTATATAGTGTTATGATCATCATGTTTATAGAGGTTATGATAAAATTGTTGAATAATAAGGTTTCTCTGTGTTGCTCCTTCATCGCTCCATTGACTTTTTGATAAGTTTTAAGTATCATTATCATTAGTATGTATAAGACTAACAATATAAATCATGTTATTTTAACTTTTAAAAATGAGAAAAGTGCTCTCCTAAATAAATTTATATTTGAAAAATTTTAATAAATTTTAAACACTTAAATTCACTAGTTTTCCTTTTATAAAAATTCAAGTCAATAACATAACAAGTGAACTTAATAATAAAAGATTATTAAATATTTTAAAAATTATCAATAATAAATATAATCATAAATTACCCTTTAAAAATTAAATTATCCTCACATATCTCTCTCTCTCTCTCTCTCTCTCTCTCACCTCTCCAATTTAGCTTTGGAGCAGATAAAGCCACAACGTGTCCTTGCGCAAGCCACAAATCTAATTTTGTCTATTGAGAGTCTTAGAGCACTTGTCTTGTCCCTTCGGACAACTTCACAATATTAAGACTTGGGGTTTAAAGAACTACGAGGAGGGTTATGTGAAGGTTCAAAGTAGAGTTGTCCATCACGATATAGCGTGGATATTTATCGCATTCACATAATGATATATGTACATTTCATTAAGTTATTTATTAATTTTATATTATTTAGATTAATATATATATATATATTAGGGTGTACCCGTGCCGATGGCACGGTGTAAAATTTTTTCCCAATTGTATGTTATTATAGCACATTCATACCCGTGTAAATGTCAGAGTGAAAAATTTGCTCCCGCTTATTTCGTCTTTCATGTCGTGTTATCGTAGCGTGTCTAAATTTAAATTTAGAAGTATATATGGTTCTTTAAATTTATAAGTATTTCGTATTTCATGTCGTGTCCTTGTAGCGTCAAACTAAAATTTTATTTTTCTTATTATAAGTTGCTTAAGCATAATTTTTATTTCCCCAACCAAATAAACTATTCTCTTCTAAGATTGATAATACATTCTCTCCACATATTTAGGCAACTTTGTAACTAAAATTCACAAAAGGGTGTACCCGTGTCGATGGCACATCGATAAATTTGTTCCCGTGATAAATTTATTTACGTGTCGCCAGTAGTGTAAATGTAAATATTGTTGGTCATCTTGTTGGTCATCCCAGGATACACTTACTCGTAAATGTAAATGCTTAGCACATGGTTAGGATTTTAATATTGTACATTTGTTTCTAAAGAACATCTAGTTTAAATTTGCAAATATCATTTTTTATTATTATAACATTTCAAACTTCAATGACATTGTGAGTTGCTCGTGTACTCTGACAACATCCTTTCTTGAGCCTCGTAACAACTATGGAAATATGAATAAACACAATGACTGCCATAAGGCCCCGCACGTATAAATCCTGTCCTTAAAACAATTCACTTCCTTGGACAGTTATATATGTAAGATTTCTCCTATTTTCTCCTTTGACCTGTTACACGCCTATATACTACATATACCATATATACATTTATGTATAACTATAAACATAATTTTTTTTATAAATACGATATGTAGCCATCCTTGTGCAAAATTGTTATACCTGTTCACACGCCTATAGTTATTTCTTTTTAAAAACTTGAACAGTCCAAGATGATTTCATTTTGACTCGAGCCACGTGAAGGGAAGTAGTCGTCCTATCACTTATCACAATAAAGCCACGAAAAATCCTTATTATCTGATGGGGTAAAGCCTCATTGAGCCCCGCGTCTTTTATGCATTAAAAATCTTTAAAAATTTTGCACATTTTATAAATGACTTACAAATGTGTTTTAATATGGTTATTAAAATTTAAAAAACAATCTTATAAATTATAAATTGTACGTTACTTTTTTTTTTTCCAACTATAGAGTTTAAAACCATTTTAATTGTCTTGTATAAAAAAAAGGTAGAAATTAAAGAGATGTTATTCAAAAAAATGAAACTCATTTAATCAAATTTGTTACCCAAATTTGTTAACGAAAAACAAAGCAGTGGGCAAACAACTAAAAGAATAGCTGAACATAAATCATCCATAGTAACTTCGGTACTATATATTGTACTTTCATATCCCAATAAAAATCATAACAAAGCACTGTATCAAGTTTCATAGCTAATAATACTAAATCCCAATACAAATATAACCCCTCTACTGCAATAACAACATGCTGATCATTCTATGGATTTTACGGCCATGAGAGCACCAATGCACTTTTAACAATAGAGGGAAATATATGTCAAATAGGGTAGAATCCCTTGTGGACATCATAATTACTTCCACGCATTTAATTCTATTGGCGTGGGTTTCGCCCAGCTGGACATCCAATCCCATCACGTCAGCAATTTGGTTCAACTAATAGCGTACGTGTAACCAAAAAAACTAATGTGTACCCGTGCCGATGGCACGGATGTAAAAACGTTCCGAATATTTCGTAACAGTGATTAGGTTTGATAGAAAACGACACGCGATAACATGATACAGACTTATGTGAAGTTATAAATTAATGCACAGACCCTTAATAATTTCAAATCATATCAAAACCAAACCAATAAAATACAATAGTTCATGGGTGGAGTTTTGTGTTAACCCGCTTAACTGTAAATAAGAAAAATTATTAGATCTCGTAAAAAAATTTAGATTAATATTAATTTAACCATAAAGAATTTTTCTACATGAGAGATTTAGTAGGTAATGAACATAACACGTTAAGGGATCGGGTTTAAATATGATTATTTTCACCGATAAGACTCAAACACGCTAAAAATAAATACAATTCAAATGTAATCTACTAATATATAAATTATAACTTCACCAAAACAGTATTCTAATTGCTTAATTAAGAAAATTCAAATTAGTCAAAAAAAATAAAACTCATGTAAAAAAGACATTTAAAATGACATTGGTTTAAAATGTAAGCAATTTTCTCTAAGTTGCGTAAAAAAATTTAGATTAATATTAATTTAACCATAAAGAATTTTTCTACATGAGAGATTTAGTAGGTAATGAACATAACACGTTAAGGGATCGGGTTTAAATATGATTATTTTCACCGATAAGACTCAAACACGCTAAAAATAAATACAATTCAAATGTAATCTACTAATATATAAATTATAACTTCACCAAAACAGTATTCTAATTGCTTAATTAAGAAAATTCAAATTAGTCAAAAAAAATAAAACTCATGTAAAAAAGACATTTAAAATGACATTGGTTTAAAATTTAAGCAATTTTCTCTAAGTTGCACTATTGCGCCATTTTCTCTTCTACTGAAACTCACATTAAGATGACATTGGTTTAAAATTTAACTCAATTGGGAAATGCCATCTTAAAATAACGAATATAGTGTAAATTATTTATTGGATCGAAAAATGTTCTAAATAAAATGTATTTTTCTTATCATAGTGAAGACGTGTATTTAAAATCTATTTTTTAAATGAATATTAAGCTAAGCTTCATTCTACTTTACTCTTAAAAATTGAAATTAAAATTTAGGATAAATGAGTAATCTTTCTCATTCCAATTTACACTTTTAATCAATTTTTAAATTTCTTAAACGCCAAGTGAATTCTTACTTCTGCCTTGGGCAGACATCCTTGTATTGGAATAGTCTAGCTTAGAAATGTCAAATTAAGTGTAGTCACAAAGTTGACAGGGACTTGACATGAAGGTTGGATTTCGACATTTGAAGGTTTCAAACCTTGTCACATGGCTCGAGGTTGAGTAAAATAACAGTACAACAGGCGTTAATAAAAGAAGAAAATGTGGGAATAGTGCAACTTAGATTTGTTAGGTTTTGCTAATGATTTAGTTCAACAGGTAACGATGTTATTTTGAAAAAAAAACTTGAAAAGAGAATAAATAATTAAGAAACGAATATATATAAAAAAACTATAACACGGTAAAAATTTATTCATATATATGTATAAACATTTTTTATGCATTTTATCTATCCGATCCGAGTCATTAAAAACTTTGTAGTCACTGAAATTTTGTTAATAAAAACTTTGACGTCTTAAACTATTTAGTTAAAAGGGGATAAAAAGCCAAATAATTATGCTATGATTAAGAAATAAAGAACAAATCTCATATTAAGAGTTATCTAAAGAAAACTCCCTCAAAATGAACTATAAATAAATCTTTATCTGGAGAAAAATGAACTATAAATAAATCTAAAATATTCACGGAACCATAGCTGTTCTGTTTTCTCACCAACATTAAACCAGTAAAATATTCACATCAATTTCATTGGGTCCACGTTTGTCTGCGTATCAATGCCTATAATAAAAATTTTAAAAAAACTTACAAAGTGTAAAAATACGAACCCATCTACTAAATTCGAAATCTAAAAACAAAAAAAAGTGAGCCAGAACCATTGCATCCGTCGGTCGTGGCGTCGTCACACTCTCTCATCCTTCCTCAGTGCTGATTTTCTGAACTCAAAGCTACAGTTTTTTTGGAATGGAGATGATTTGTAGTGTCAAATAATAGCTGTAATATGAAAAAAAACATTTAAATCTAAAATCAAGTATCACAGGAAAATATAAACTAAAAACAAAATCTAAAAAGATTATTTAAATAAAAAAAATAGAAATAGAAAATTCATATCTTTGGAAAACAGGGTCCCAAACCAGCCATCCCCATTCCCCACTTCCCTCTACAACTGCTTGATTAAACCCTGGATAATAGAGAAATGTCTGCAACAAAGAAAAATTCGACAACCAAATTGTATTATGAAACTGTTTTTGTAATACTTAACTGCTAAACAAAAAACGCGTAAGCAAAAGGAGAGAAGATACCCAGGTCTCATGGGCGGGGGTTTGTATCAAATCTAGAGAACCTGCTATATTAAAAAAATCAATAAACCCCAATAGATCAATCACATAAAAAAACCTCAAATAGCTTTGGAAGCCATACAGATAGATTACCCTTAAATCATAAACAAAAAGGGAAATAAAAAAACATTTTAAAATTTAGTAAATTTTACCTTTAAATCATAAACAAAAAGCCCCACCTACTGCTACCAACAGCTTATTACCGCTGCCCACAGCCTAGTGCCGCCCCATCAAAACCTAAAAAAAAATCAAAGATTTAGTCAGATGAACAGAACCGACCTCGGACGTGGTTAAAACTAAATATGATGAAGAACTAAAAGAGGAAAAAAAAAGGAAGACGTAAGCAGAAGGAACTTGGCTCCAACTGCGGCTCTGGCTCAGCCTCCGGCACTGGTTCGACCAGCCATGTATCACCCAACCTCCGACACTGGTTCGATCAGTCATCTCTAACTCCATCAACAACTACAAAGTACTACAATAACAAAGTTAGAAAATTTAACATCTAAATCAGGTTATGCACGATTTTCTCGGGTCTGACCAAGATGGATTTGTAGATTTGGAATAGAAAAAAGTACAACATGAAGTTTAGCTACAAACCTTAAACATACTCTGTTTTTCTGAAGAAAAAGATCACACAAAACAGTATCTAAATTTAGAGACAGATTGAAAGGAAGATAAGATAGATAAGGGAATAGAAAGATAAATTACTATACCTTCTGTAAAACTTGCAGAATAAAATATATTAGGGAATAGAAAATGGAGAACATTGTTTGGGGAAAATGGATAGGGAGAAGGAAATGGAGAAAGGGAAAAAATAAAAGAAAGAGCCGTAGAAAAAGGAACTGTAGACATCCTCCTTGAGCCTTGTGCTCTTTTGAACGGGATCTCGAAAATCAAAAAATTATTTTCAGACGAAATCTCTGCACCTTAGCATGGGTCACGCAGAACCTAGTATAGGACCTAAACTTGATTGTACACGTGGCTTCTTGATTAACCATTTCTCACATTTAAGCTGAACTGTGAGTTGTGGATAGATAGATAGATACATATGACGTGGCTATGTGATGTGGCAAAATTTGTATGATGTGGCAAAACACCCTCCTCCTTTATTTTATATATATATATATATATATTTAATTAATACATGCATTTAGTTAATTTATGTATTAAAAAGTTTATGTAGAGAAATCTTAATGACATATAATAGATACATGTATTTGGATAGATATATTTTAAAAATTCTATAAATATTCATGTAATGTTGGCATTTGAGGTGAAGTCATAAAAAGTCAAAAGTATTGTGTAAGTGGTAAAAAAAAATTATCTCCTCATATTAAGTGTTATCTCTCAAATATTGAGTGTGATACTATATTTTATTATCTCTCAAATATTTTTTTTATTTTTGATAATCAAGCTTTAGGATTAAGTGGCTTATGGAGGTGATCTCAAGTTGAGTGAATACTTTAGCTATTTGAATGAAGGGTCTAATAAAACTTCTTTTCATTTTAGATACTGTAGTAGGTGTCTTAATTTGTATGCTTGTTTCACGCATTATTAGTACACTATATTTACACTTATAATTTTTCAGCGATAGATAATAATATGTTGTACTTATTAGGTTTGTTAAAGTATGTTTTGTATAAATTTATAACGTGACATATATTTTATAAAATGTTTAATGTTGCATATTAAAATTTTGTAATATATTCGATAAGTTCATCTTCAATGTTTTAGGATTATTTTACGTTATTTTTTATGTACTTTTAAACATAACAGTCTCTTTCAAGACAATTTTTATATATTGGTTTAATATTAATTTTTATTTATTTAAAATAATATTAAGATATTTAGGCACATTATCCACCATCAAAATATCGTTTTACTATGTTAAATATGTGTTCAACATGCATTAACTATATTCTCTTTCAAGACATGATTTTCCAAAAAGTATCATTTTACGGCCATGCAACGCGTGACCTGTAAGCTAGTAGGTATATGAAGTATGGAACCGGGTCAAGCTCTTAAATGATTAGGGTGCGCTAGATTCATATCTAAAACGCTTAATGATTATATAATCGAGCAAGTAGATAATTTAATAATCAAATTTTAAAATATAATCCAATTTTTGATAAACTAGCGGATTCGAGTCAAGATCCAGTCCATTAAAATAATAAAGATATCTCTATGGGATGGTCTTGACTCTCGAGTTGTTTGACATTGGCGGGTCAAGCAAACTGAGTTTCGTGTATTTTATTGATAGGTTGAACTAAAATATCAAAGTGACTTCGAAAAAATGATTGTTCACGGAGTTTCAATAAATTTTCCTATTTTTTTATTTTTTCGTTGTTATACTCTCTCTCTCTCTCTCTCTCTCTCTCTCTCTCTCTCTATATATATATATATATATATATATATATATATATATATAATTTCCTATTTTTTTTCCTATTTTCATTGTTATCACATTTATATATACTAACGCATTGCTTTTTTTTTAAACTTTGGTAGTAGATATTTACTACCTTGTATTCTTATGTTCCTATTACAAGAATCGTTCCTATACTAAATATTTTGTAAAATAGTAATTACCTCATGTAATAAACATTTACAAGAGTAACCATGAAGTCCTTTTGTTTGCATATTGAAAAAAAAAGAAAGACAAACCGTTGGCACAAGGTATCGGTTGCCTTAGTTCTAATCCCTCCATTAGATTCAGCAATTGAGGACGAGATTACCAACACATTAGCTCATCCTCGAAAAACGAAAGATGGAAAGTTTTCTCGTCTAACTTTCTGTAGGAATAGGACGACGGTCCAAGTAAGTGATCATCACAAACACAACCAAATGAGTCTTCAGAGGTTCAATTCATTTATATACTTTCTAATTTAACATTTTTTCTTCCTCTTTTTCTTCTTGTTCGCTTATTAGCAAAGTGAATAATTATTCTTTCAATAAATATTTCCTACCATGGTAGATATTTACTGTTTGGAAAATATTTACTATCATAGTAATTTATTATAACACAGTATAAGTTTACTCTGTTAACAATTTTTTATTATTCAGAATTTGGTAGTGGTCTTAAATTATATTTGATAGATCACGCTAATTAGAATTAAAATTGTCAATTTTGTGAACAAAAAGAAAAATGTCAATCAAAAGTTATAGCTTATTTAACACTTTTTAAAGCTTAAAAAGAAAAGAAAACAGTTCAATTGCTGGTGAAAGTTTTCCTCATATGTTATGCACATTTGATTGCAACTATGAAAAATTGGTGATCAATCATTCATTTGGATGAGAAGTTTAAAATAAGTAAAAAATATGAATATTTACTTTTACTTTTTTTATTTCTCATGAAAACCAATTCATTGGTAGGGGAATAAGAAATATTTTTTTTAATAAAAATAAGATTTGAGATGGAGCGCTTATTAGGTGAACGAGTGTTATATACCAAACTCCCTAATATTGTTGAACTAATTCAAAAACTCCTGACTTTGAATAACTATTATGGTATAAAATAATTATATTTGTCCATTTTATAAATATGATTATCATTATCTCTTATTAACCGATGATAATATAATCATCCCAGCACTTGACCCATCAATCCAACGAGTGACCTAGGGAGTTCTTTCACCAAGTGTTTGAAGTGTTTGGACCAAGGTTCTAAAAAATGCGGGACGTGAATGAGACGTAGAGGTCAAACCTTAAGCTTTAGAATCTTAGAAAGGCCTTAGGCGTAAAAAGAAGTGAAAATGCGTTTAGGTTTTCTTAATATATTTTAATATTTTTTAAACATAACAAGGCTATTAAAATACTAAAATTGTATATATCATAAAAATATGTCTGAATATATGCAAATTAAAATACTATTTGATTATTTTGGATGAGATAATAGCCCGATTTGTAAAAAAATTCTTTAAAAGACGATATCGTTTCACTAACGCATTGTTGTTTTTAGAAAAAAGTACGACTTAATGATTTTATCAAAAATAAGACGTGAAAAGTGTAAGGCGAGACGTTTCTCTTAAGCCTCAAATTTAAACATGTCTAGACATAACCTAGACAAAATTTTTAAAAGAGTGATTCGAACAAACGTTTCAGAATCTAACACAGTGGATGATTTACAAATCTTGGTCGGGGGACAATATTAAAGTAGTACCCCCCAAAAATAATAAGGTGGACAAAGTGCTTTACTTATCAAAAATGTTTGATGGTACTATTGTAAATAGTCAAAGATGAAGTGGGGAATATTAAACGAATAGCTTTTAAAATTTTATACTTTACAACTTTTCAAAAATCAAGAGAGCCAATTTACCCTTCCCTTATACCTGGAAAGAAAATGTCTCCTTTATTACGCTTTGGCTGCATAAGAGAAAGTGACTCATACCCTGCGAGTCACACGTCTCCTCAACGATCAGTACCTGTACCACCCGAACAAGCCTTGCTTAAGATAAACCCAATCACCATCAATGTCAGTAATAAATAAAACTTAAAAAATATATTTACTTGATTCAGTTAGAATCCACTTACATTTATACTATATAGTGGTCAGGAGTTAGTAACTAACTTTTGGGCTGTACCAAAATTATTAAATTCCAGAAGAATATAACCATCCTTCTTGTTTTAATTTATTTCTTCTAATTAAATATTAAATGCAATTGAATACAGTTAAGATCATATAAAATAAAATAAAAAATATCACAACAGCTTTTTAAAATATATATTTAAATGCCCAAAATTATTAAATTACAGAGGAAGATAACCATCCTTCTTGTTTTAATTCATTTCTTCTGATTAAATATTAAATAAAATTGAATATAGTTAAGATTATATAAAATAAAATAAAAAAATATCACAACATCTTTTTAAAATATAAGAGCATTATTTGCTCCTCCAAGCTCTAACTTATTCAAAATACCGAGAATTTAAACAACCAGTCTAACCCGTGTACTCTAATTGAACACATACAGAACCATGATGTTGATCAGCATAAAAGAGACTTCCTTTAAAGGAACATGACATGATATCGAAAAGCAATTACTCCCAAGCAAAAGAAAGTGGCTATAATGAATGCAAGTATGTTTGTCGAATATATTCATTTTCCAATTATTAATTAGATCAAGAAGTTTTTCCCAAAAATAAACATCAATAAAAATTGAGCTGCGCTTAAAAGAAGACTTTTTATTTTTATGACTGTGACTGCAATTAACTTAATTTAACAAGTACTGCGTTCATAAAGTAATAAGTGTCCATAGTTTGTGTTTCGACAAGATCAAACTAGAATAGGAGTGTTTGGAAAAAAAATCGAAATTTTTGGAATTCTAAAATCATTTCCAAATCCGAAAAAATATAAAAAAAATCAAATTCGGCTGATTCAGAATATTATGATAATTAGCAATTTCATAAATTTTATTGTTCGGAAAAATATCAGAAAACTCAGATTTACAATTCAAAAAAATCTCGAAAAACATTTTTCGAGACTATCAAATTTTCCATAGCATATTGTTTGTTTTGAGTTCTTTGGAGATTGTCTTACTTTGAAATGGAACTGAACCTTTTGTTTATGAACTGCAGTTTGATCTTAATAATATTGAAAATTTCAAAAATTAAAGTGTATCAAAAATATTAAACTGGAATTAGTCGAATAGGTTATATTTCAAGCAAAACTGTCAATTTTGCATAAAGCATTTATATAACTTATTGTGAACAATTTATATATGTGTACAAAGTTAGCTTATGTAATGGGTTTTAAAAAAATGGTTGTTTTAATGCTTTACCTACATTTAAGTATTTTATGTTTGAGTTGCACACTATTTGCAAGTCCAAATGCAAGGGTGCTCTTTTTAGGTCATATACATTAATCAGTATTTTGATCAAGGTAAAAAGTTATTGTTTGTTCTTAATGCCATATATTAATAGTTATGATTGTTTTAAATGGAGGGCCTCATTAAATTAACAAATAATAAATTTATATATAAATAAGGGTAGTAAAAATGACAAGTAATAATATAATGCCCGACCCGAAATTATGGGTTACCCGGTGCAGTCAATCTGGTCAGACCCGAGCGTTAGGTGTAAAGTGCAATGAAACAACCTATATAATGTTACAAGTCCACTTTTATTTTAATTAACGTTTTACTTGTTTAGCATGCGATTTCAGTTCAAAATAAACTACGTGAGGGATTCATGGGGAGCATCCTAAGTCCAAGTATGCAGGGCTATTAAAATTAAAAAAAAATACTTATCCGTATAACGCCTCAAAATATGAAACTGCTCCCAACCTGTCGTAACAAAGTGAGGGTGTGAGCCTATGCCTAGTGGAAAAATATACAAAAGAAGTATAGAATCGAACGGCATGAGGGAGACTCAACACATTATGCCTACTTGCTCATGCAACTACATTATATACTTATGCATGCGTACATATACATACACATGCATGAAAAGGTTTTTAATTCAGAAAACCTTATTTATCCCGATTAATTAAACTTAATATTATAGAGACTTTCTTTACTCATCCATAGTAATTTCTCACTTTATTAAACACACCTGATTCAACGCTTGAAACCATTCCATTTAATTTCTCCAAACACATTCCTTTACCGGAATCACCATTTTTATTTATTCGACACATATTACTATTTTCGTTGAAATTCACCCTTTCAACACTCGCAACCACCGTTTAGAAAATACATATTTAATCTTTAAGAACCTTTTTCAATACATTTGTGTGTTAATTATGGGTTTACACATTTAGGTTGCTTAACCACCCATTTTCCACTTACTTTATCATTTTTCCTTATCTTATGGACATTAATAGATTTACGCATTTACTTGTTCATTTCACCTTTAACAGAACATTTATTACATCCATTCAAGTTAGGTTGTATTAACATATTTTCACCGCACAACTCATTTCTTGACTTGTTCCTTATTCATTTGATCTTTTCTTGGAATCCTCCAATACTGCATACTTTAACAGGCTCCACACCGTCGACTATGCACACCATATGGTTTGGCCAGTGGTTTGGGGCATTTCACCCTAGGGCCTTGGGACCTTCGTTATTATCAAGGTATCATCCGAGTTTCTTTTAATGTGTTTTAACATTTTACAAATGTCCATATTGCCCATTTTTTTCTTTTTACCCGTCCGAAATGTATTTGCTTGGATTCACGAGGTTATGACTCGGATTGATCCCAATTTCCTCTGTCATGAGCTCAATGTCAATAAGGATGCCAAACCGATCAAGAAGAAACTTCAGTCCCGAGAAGAATGAACTTGCCCAAGAAGATGTCGAGAAACTTCAAAAGGTCATGTTTATTGAAAATGTGAAGTATCCAGCCTGGTTGGCCAGTGTTGTAATGGTCAAGAAGAAGAATGATAAACGGAGGATGTGTGTAGATTTCACTGATTTAAATAAAACTTGCCCAAAAGACCATTTCCCCTTGCCTAGAATTGATTAATTGGTGGACGCTACGTCGGGACATGAGCTTTTAAGCTTCATGGATGCTTACTCTTAATACAACCAGATAAAAATGAAACCTGAAGAGAGGGAAAATACAGCCTTCATCACCAACCGAGGAACTTATTGCTATAATGTAATCCCTTTGGGCTAAAAAATGCAGGAGCAACATATAAAAGGTTGGTGAATAAGATCACTGAAGATCAGATAGGCAAGAACATGGAGGTTTATTAGGATGATATGTTAACAAAGAGCAAGAAAGCTTCAGACCACATCAGTGATCTCAGCTAGACATTTAACCAGCTAGAAAAGCATCAGATGAGGCTAAATCCGATCAAGTGTGTGTTTAGGGTCCAAGAAGGAATGGTTCTCGGCCTTATGGTCAATCAAATGAGCATTAAAGCTAATCCAGTAAAGATAAAAGATTTGATCGAAATGCAATCACCAGCCTGTAAGAAAGACGTTCAAAAGCTCATAGGCCGAGTAGCAACTTTAAACATATTAGTTTTTCGAGCAACAAATAGGTGCTTACCATTTTTTAAGGTGTTGAGAAAGACTTTTAAGTGGAATGGATAATGTGAAGAAGTATTCTAGGAGTTAAAGAAGTACCTAGTATCACCATCATTACTCTCCCGACCAGTTTTTGAAGAAAAATTATAATTATATTTAGTTGTTTGCTGAGTCAGCAATGAGTTCAACATTGATCAAACTCGATAATAGAATACAAAAACCAGTTTATTACACCAGCTAAATGTTCATGGGAGATGAGATCAGCTATCCACACTTGGAAAAGTTGGCTTTAGAACTTATTGAAGCTTCTTGGCATATGAAACCTTATTTCCAAGAACTTACTATAGTGGTATATGTCGATCTGCCTCCTCGGCACGCACTCCCTAAACCTGAGAAGTAAGGAAGATTGATGTACCGGGTAATAGAATTGGGAGAATATGACATTTTCTACGAACCACGGTGGTCATTAAAAGGCCAAACTGGCAAATTTTATTGCTGAATTCACCTATCTAGAGGTTCCTGACCAACAAAACTTGTCTGTCGAGCAGACTTCTAAAGAAGAGATTTCAACTCAAAAGCAAACTGAAAACATTATCGACCAACCTGAACCATCTAGAGCTCAGAAGTTGGCCCAAAAATATGCAGAAGAGAGCAAAAAGGTATTCCATCATGCAGTTATGTTAGAAGAAAGCTTCAAGAATGATATCCCATTGTGGAATTTATATGTTGATGATTCTTCATGTGCAACTGGAAGTGGAGCAAGTATAATACTCAATACTCCTAATGATATTGATGTTGAATATGCACTTGGGTTTTAATTCAAAGCCTCAAACAACGAGGCAGAATATGAAGATTTAATAGTAGGACCAGATTTAGCCCATTCATTAGGCACCGAGGATGTAATGGCACATAGTGATTTACAGTTAGCGGTCAACGAAGTGCTTTAGTTATATGGAGTCAATAGATAATTAATGACCAGATACTTTGCCAAAACTATGGAAGTTATTGCCATGTTTCTAGCTGTAAAAATGCACAGGATACCTAGAATAGCCAACGCCCGAGCAGATCCACTTGCTCGGCTGGCTTCAACATCTAGAATTGAACTCAAGCACACCATCCCAATAAGATCCTAGATAATCGGAGAATTAACGATGACTTGATGATTATTTCATTGTTGTAGATTTAGGACCTTCCTGGATGGACCCAATTAAAGCTTATATTGAGGATGGCATCCTACCACTTGATCCCAAAGAGGAAAATATCCGATATAAAGCAGTAAGATATATATTTGACAAAGGAGTTTTATACAGAAGGGGATTAACGATCTCCTTGTTACGTTGTGTTCATCTAGTGGAAGTAGAAGATTTAATCAAAGAGGTGCATGAAGGTTCTTGTGGAACTCACTCTGCTGGTTGGTCTTTGCTCCAACTAATTATAACTCCGGGATACCACTGGCTGACTACGAGGGAAAATTATATAACCTTTACAAGAAAGTGTGATAATTGCCATAAGTTCTCTGCAATTCGTAAAACGCCCAATGACGCTCTAACACCCATAACTTCACCTTGGCCATTTGTTGTTTATGGGATTAACTTGGTCAGCCCACTGCCGACCATTAAAGGCAGGTTCAAATATTTAGTCATTCTTGTTGATTACTTCACCAAATGGGTGGAAGAAGAACCATTGGCAGACATGCCTTTTGAGAAGGTGTACTAGTTTATTTGGAAGAATATCATAGGCAAATATGGGCTACCATATGCCTTTATTATAAATCATGGAACTCAATTTGATAATGATAAATTTTAGGCGTATTGTGTCTAGTCCAAGATCCAAAAACTTCATTTTTCACTAGGACAACCTCAAAGTAATGGTCAAACAAAAGTAACAAATAGGACTTTTATCAATAGGTTGAAGAAAAGGCTTGATGCTACCAAGGGAAACTGAATCAACGAGTTACATTTTGTGCTTTGGGCTTATAGAACCATGCCACAAATAGCAACTGGAGAAACAATATGCTTGCTTGCATTTAGGAGTAGAGATAGGCCTACCAACCCATAGGGTGTTGAATTTTGATTATCTGACCAGTGACTTGATGCGGCGACTAGATCTGGACATATTGTAAGAAGTCCGCGAAGATGCTGCCATGAAAAATGCTACCTATCAACATAGAGTCTCTCATTTTAATAATAAAAGGGCTAAGTTGACCAACCTTAAAGAAGCTGACTATGTTCTTAATAAGGTGATCCATAAGAACAACAAGCTTGAGGCTAATTAGCATGGTCCATATCGTATTTCTGCTGTCATCCGACCAGGAACCTATCAAATTGAGACTTTGGAAGGGGAAGGATTTATAAACCCATGGAATGTCGAGCATCTACGAAAGTATTATCAATGATTCAAGGGTATTGCTATTGTATTTCTATTGATTTTCTTAGATAAGTTTCAATAAAAAAAATTGATTTCAGTCCCTTCAATTTTTTTTGGAGTATGGTGACATATCATTACACAAAAATAAGCAAAAACAACAAGTCAGAATGTCTCTTTCGATCAACAATACATAACAGCTTGCTCGCTCAAAAGAAAACTTCCTGTATGACTTCGTATAAACAAGTCACAAGCAAGAAGTAAATATTACTTCATGTATGGATTTGTATAAACAAGTCACGAACAAGAAGTCTTATCTGACAAAGTTAAAGGAACACAGTCCTAAACTTACGAGGAGGCAAAAAAAATTTACTTCATGTATGACTTCGTAAAAACGAATCACGAATAAGAAGTTAATTCACTTCATGTATGATTTCGTATAAACAAGTTAAGAGCAAGAAGTGTAAAACTTCGTATACAACTTAAAAAGTTACAAACAAGTTTTACTCGACTAAGTTAAATGCAGGAACACATGCAAATATTCCTAGGATATTAGGGTATAAACATATTTTCCTCATAAACTTGGTCAACACTGATAACTAATGCTAAATTTGGATTAATATATCTAAGTGTATTAGTAGAATTAATGGCATTACAATCACAAGTTGACTAATTGATTAAAATATCACGAGTTAACGACACAAACATATGGATTCTCATTCATAAAAATTGTGTTACATTCAAATGAATGACACAATACATAAAAATTATTCAACAGGAGGTTTCCCTTCAGCTTTAGAGGCTGGCTGAGATGGTTGGATTCTTTCCATTCCAGTAGGAGGATCATCCAAAGTATAAAGATAATTAATGAAGTTAAAATCCTTAACATCCTTCTGTTGCTGCTGCTCGGCACATTGATCAGGTGAGGAGGATGAACAATCTCATAGACATCATATAAACCATAGTCTCCCAAATACTTAGTGATCAAGCATCGGGGAATAGAGTCAAGAGGGATCCATGAAGTATCCAACTTAAAAGGGTAATTATCGCAATCTAAGAGACTAGGATCATTCCAGTACCACAGTTAACTATTACGATCATGCTTCAACAAAGTCAGACTATTACTCCAACCCCATTTATCGCCTTGACGATGGGACTGAGCTAGGTGATCATCTACATGACCTACAACTTCATTGTAGCCTTCAATCCATACCTCTATGGGTTGTTTGTGAAATTGAAGGGTCAACCTTTTAACTTGTTATTGAAGTTTCTTCAAAACACTATCCTTCACCTTCAACTATGTGGATTGGTCATCAAGAGCTTTATCTTTAGCTTCTAACTTTGTAGACAAGTCTACAATAGCCTGATTCTTTACCTTCAGCTGGACAACCCAGCCAACCATGGTTTTCTTGGTCATAACTTTCTTAAAATTTATTCGGCTAGTTCTTTATTGTCTGGATGATGATACATGTTTGGATTTCTTTACAATTTTAAGCTCTTCCATTAAGCTGACATTCTCATTTTCCAAAAAGGACGCATCATCATCGACACCACTACCAGAAGACTTTTTTAAAGTTTCCAGCTCGTTGCAAAGTTTATTATTCTCATCCTCTAAGAGCTTGGCGATCTCTTTAGATTCATAAAGTTCATGATTCAACAAAAACTCTTTCCTCCTGAATGAAAAAGCATATTTATTAGTTTCTCCTCAAGACCCCAGCTTTCACTCAATGCTTTATACTTAGTTTCATAGTCAGCATTCAGTAGAGCTTTAACTTCATTATGGCCGGCCTATAAATCTTTAATCATCTTATAATATGCAATATTATTGGCTACAACCCAATCAAGAAGATATTTAAGATATGTGTATGTGTCCTTTGCTTGATCAGAAGCATATGCGTCGAGCAAGTCTGTTAATTCCTTATCGGTCAAATCCAAGTGGCCAATTTTGAACAGATTGTTACAATGTTTAAGTAGGTCGGAGTCAGTAGAAGGAATTTGTTCCATCTTGGCAATAAACTAAAAAGATAAAGTAACACTTAATCACTAATAAAAGGAGACATCATAGTAGCAAAGTGGCAATTAATTGAAGAAGAATTTCTTTCATTGATAAATGGAAATGTTATAAGTACATCAAAACAAGACAAAAAGAAAAAAATGAAAGGTGAAAAATACAAAGACCAAAAGCCGAATAAGTCTACAGCTTCTTTTTATCCTTTTTATCTTTGGGGTTTATACCTGTAACACCCCGTATTTTTGTGCATTTAATATTTAATTAATTCGGGATTTTAAATTACTAGTGTATTGTAATTTTAATTGAATTAATTATGACAATATATTTATTTAAATATTAATCGGGAAGTGAATGGTTAATGTTTAGGAAAATTTATTTACTAAGTGAATTGTAATAATTTAATTACGTCATTTCGGGTATTAATGACAAGGTATGCACTTATCCCAACCGGGAGTCGGTATAGACTAAATGGGGTGTGAGATAAGGATTTTTATAAATTAATTCGGATGTCAATTCTGAGTGCGCGGTTGAGTTCGGATGGGTCGAGATAGTAAGAAAAGAGTACCCGGGGGTAGAAATTGGGTCTCGGGGTATTTTTGGGCATAGTCGGGCCCACACGGGGTGAGTTGGGCCACTTTAATTTAGCCCATTAGGCAAAAAACGGGATTTTTGTTTTTAAACCTAAACCTAAGAAAAGGAAAACGAGCAGCCAACATTATTCTAACCTAGGGTTTGAGAGGGAGATTGGGGGAAAACAATCAAAAGGCAAATTGGAGGTTATTGGAGCCAAATTAAGGGATGTCGACGACGGATCAGACCCTACGAACAATTCCAGGCAAGTGGTTAACTGTTTTTACTTCTAAATTGTGATATCCAATTCATATTTTAGTGATGTGTATTCTAAAATTCGTTTTGGGTGTAAATGGGTACAAAATGGGGTTTTTGTTTATGGGACACTTGAATGAGATTCAAAGTAGGATTTAGATAGGTAATTGATATCTGAATATGTATATATGATTTGAATGAGAAATCCAGAACATAAAAGAGTAGAAATTAAAGCTGGAAATTGGATTGTAAAACAGATAATTGAATTTTTGTGGAGATAGACCCATTTCGAAAATCATGATATAAGTAGATAAATTGATTATCCTAAGGTCCCTTGATGTGTAGGATGTGGAATAACTATGTTTATGTGGTGGGATAATGTGATTTGAGGTTTAGACTTTGGATTAAAAACCTTAATTTTCGTTAATGGTGAAATTCAGCAAGGAAGGAGAGCTGGAACGAAGGGATCGATCGATCGATCGGGGGGCATCGATCGATCGACGATGGTTAATTCTGGGCAGTTCGGCCTGTGTGTGAGATAAGGGGGAAATTAATTATATATTAATTTTCATACATTAATTAGTGTTATATAATTATGAAATACATATTCCTAGTAATTATGGGGAATAGTAATTGGGACTAGGAGCAATTTATGTGGGGAAACGCTATGGAGGAAATTGAGGGATGTTATTCCAAAATAGGGAGATACGGATCAAGTGAGTGAGTCCGGGTATATTGGCTAAACGACGCCAAGGTAGTGAATTAAGGTTGGAGATAAACTAATTAATTTAGAGTCGGAATATAGACTCGGGAACATATTAAGTTACGGGCCAAGTGAGCGAGTTCGGGTAAAATGGTTGTGCGACACCAAGTATTAAATTAATTAATGAGCAATTAATTAAAGTAGAGTCGGACTATAGACTCGGGAAAGTGGTAAATTAATTAATGTGCAATTAATTAGCTAGAGTTGGGCTGTAGGCTCGGGAAGGAAATAAATTAATTAGTGTGTAAATTAATTTAAAAAGAGTCGGACCACGGACTCGGATTGGTATTAAATTGATAATTGTGCTAATTATATAATTAGAGTCGGATTGTAGACTCGGGAAGGTATTAAATTAATAGGTAGGTAATTAATTTAATTAGAGTCGGATGGTAGACTCAGGGAGGTAATAAGTTAATTTAGGTGATACTAAATTAAATAAGGGTCGAGGTATAGACTCGGGCTATCATTATAGAAATTAATTGGGTGAAATTAATTAAATGAAAGTCGGACCATAGACTTGGATTGGTATTAATTAATTAAGTGTGTAAATTAATTAACACAGAGTCGGACCATAGACTCGGGGAAAGTATTACATTAATTAATGTGGGAATTAATTAAATTAGAGTCAGACCATAGATTCGGGATAATAATAATATAATAAGTGAGAAAACTTATTTGGTCGAGTCAGGCAAGAGACTCGGGATTTCAGGCTAGTGTTACGGGTTGTGAGTACACGGTAAAGCCGGGGTTTATTTTATATATATATACAGTGTAGTGATAGTATATATATATGTGTATATATTGTGTGTTCTACTAAATATCAGTGATTAGATATTTATTAAATTAGATGCTCTAGTGCTATCAAGGGAGGTTGCGCGATGTGGGTGAATCCCCTAGCTTGAGGAGTAGGGTGAGTATATCCCCAGGTCATAGCGTCCGTTATATGGGTGAGGGGCTTATCTCACTTTCAGGGAAGGAATATGACCGCCTCCACTTCGTTTTGTTTTGAACCAGGTTGGTGAGCGAATCCAACTTGGGTAACTAGGTAAAGTGAGCACACCTAGTGAGATGGCACTTGAGAGGGAATCATCCAGTGAGGGTATACTCGGAAGGATGGGTACACGTATTATATATGTGTGGATGTTTTAGTAAGATACATATAATATGATAGTGAATATTATATGTAGGTAATAATACAGTGCATGATGTATTTATTTTATATAACTCGGGCTACAGTTATATTCTGTTAATTTATGAGAAATAAATTAAGTTAATCATATGTGGGAATAATACAGTGTGTGATGTATTTAATTAATATAACTTGTGCTATGGTTATATGCTATTAATTAAGAAGGAATTAATTAAGTTAATTGTGAAATAACTTATAATTCAAGAATCATTATACTCGGGTTAGAGTAGTGCAGCAAGGGAAGGTTATACCAGGACTAGTTGGACGGGGTAGTACAACTAGGTGGGGATAAGGTAACCGATAGGTGTGCACAATAGTGGAGGGGTGAGAATGTCCACAAGGGAGTGCGACACTAACTTAAATATGAAGCGCATTCATGCATTTTAAATTACTGCACTTAATTCACTTGCTAAATGTTTTCAAAATGTTTTGGGTTCTAACCCCTTGCTATAAAACTATTCTCAAAACCTTTTAGGTGTCCAGCCACAGGGACGCCAAGATTGATATTCTATTCCAGGGACACGGAGCTGCGGCATATGTGGATGCTAGCAGGAGTTTGAATTAGACGTATCATTCATTCATTCCTAGAGTAGGAATCTTATATCAGTTTCAGTTTTATTTAGGGCTTGTCGCCGAGACTTCTCAGTACAGTTGGCAGGTGTAATTTATTCAGGTGTTGAATATTTGTATTGAATTATTTATTTGGTGGCCGGTGATTTATTCGGCATGTTGTGTAATTATTATTCTATTTACTTTCATTCAGTTGTGTGAATGGTTTACATTAATTCCGCATGTATTGTTCTTGTTAATTAAAAAGTTAAAATTGGCACCAGCTTTTGGAATACTAGGTGGTTAGTAAGTTTTAAAAAGTTTTCGACAGTGATGCTAAGGATGAACCAACTGGGATTCCTGTTTTAATTTGGTATAGGACTGATCACCCGGTATTTTATTAGGTGGGGTGTCACAGATGGTATCAGAGCATCAGGTTCTAGTGTCCTTAGGATCTGTGCGGCTTTTCACGTTTCCGCTTGACAATCTTTGATATAGAGCCCTATTATAGGATTGTTGTCTTCTCATACGTATGCGCATATACGTTCTTCTGCGAAATTCTTATTTGAGAGTGAACTCATACAATTCGATTCTCATTCCAGATGACGCCCAGGAGGGAGAGAACAGTTAGGGCAGCAGGGGGAGATGAGACGAGGGAGGCTCGTTAGGAGCAAGAGCTACCACAACAACGACCATAGATGATTTTGGCAGCATAGGTCACTGAAAGAGCGGCACAGGCAGCTGGAGAATTGGTGGTCACAACGGCAAGGTACTTTCCACGGGATCCTCCACAAGTGTTAGTGGCGCCGGATGTTCAGACTCACGCGGGGTCATCGGGATGGAAACAAGAAAGAGAGGTTATTTTAGCGGGAACCCACCAGAGTTGCGAGGGGGTTCAGGTGTAGTACTAGCGTGTCAAGGAAGAGAGGTATCCAGCGCCACCTACGCATAGGAGATTGCGATGGGGTGCGGAAGTAAATGCTAACCACTTTTAGTTGGTGGGAGCGATGCTACAGTGGTGGGAGTTGATCACCACAGTTGAGGAAAGGAACACACTAGCTACTGCAGAGTTTTGGGTGCGGTTCGACTGCAAGTATTTTTCCTCAGCGGTTGAGACCGAAATGAGGAGAAAATTTTGTGAGGTGACTCAAAGGGAGACCGTTCAGTGGCCGATTACGAGGAATTTTTCACTCGTTGCCAAAATTTTTACCGGATGATGGTAAGAGAGGAAAAGAGAAAGAAAGAAAAGTTTATGGATGGGTTAGTCTGGAGAATCAGACAACATTTAATTGATAATTCCGCATTAGTAGATTATACTGATGTCATTAACGCAACACTCCGGCACTGTTGGGAATATCGCTTCCACGTGAAAGGAAGCGGGAAGGGAGTGGGGATTAACCAGTCGGATGAGGCAGAAGGGAACAATACCAGTGGGGGTATCCCAGCAGAAGACTGGGGGAGATCAGGGGCAGGATTTCTGGCAAGGAAATCATGCCAAACGATCTAGAACTGGAGACTATCGGCGGGATGGCCAGAAATTCCAACAAGGTTGGCATGGAAGGGAGCAGTGGCAGGGGGAACATATTAGAAAGTGTTTCGTTTGTGGGAAAAGCGAGACACATGAAGAGATATTGCCTTAAGCGAGGCAGGGGTCAACTACAGGACGAGGTCCTGGATGTACAGCCACTAAAGCAAGTCATTTGTGCATTCGGGCAGGGAGAAGATGCTCCAGAACTCGAGAACCAGCCGTTGCAGCTGGAGTATGGAAGTAATTATTTTACCCTAGGGGCGTGGGGTATATTGTTGAGTGACAAAGAGGATGTCACAGTATAAGACTTATTTTTCACTAGAGTTCGCAGGTGAATCGAACTTAGTGGGTGCGTTGGCGGTAGCAGCCATAGCATGTGGGTAAACCTTCCGTAGGGTAGCGGAGTTCCTTAGTATTCTTCATGGGAGAGTGGAGGCGTACACTGAGTGATTGGTCGAATTATGCGAGGAATGACTACTTTCGTGAATTATGGGAGTAGGGTTGATGATACTTTTTAAACATCGGCTGGATAGCGATGGAATTTAACTATTGTGGATAGTGGAGTTAAATTTTGGGTGTCCGCGACACCCGGATATGGTTGGTACTAGGTATCACCGGAGAGGGCGTATAGCCTATATATATGTGGATGTATATATGTTGTATTGCGCGGTGCGATGGCACATAGTGAGGTTTTGTGTCCTCACATTTTATCCCGGTAAGTGGGGATGTTTAATGAAGTGAATCAGGGTGGTTGAATTGATTCTCGAGCAAAGAGAGATAGCTCGGGGTTTATTTTGCGCAAGGACTAGTGGTAGTAAGGGCGCGGTATTTTGTTGTCTTTGGTAGCATAAGGGTAAGCGTATATTCTTTTGTGTTGAGAGATAAGTATTTATGGGGAGATAGTTGGACGTAGTATGGGTTGAGTACCCGGACAGTAATTATATAAGTAAATATATGTATATGTGATATGACTACGGGTTCGAAGTTATATTACGGGTTACGACTAGCACAGTCGGGTAACTTTCGTGCGATAGAGCGCGGGGATAGGGTGTATGGGCACCTGGGTTAATTAAGGCAAAATTTTGTGCGGTTAAGCACGGGTATAGGGTGTATGGGCGCCCTGGTAAACTTAAATGCATACTTGTGTAACGTATGGTTAGAATCGGATGGGATAGATATAGCGGGCTTGGAGGCACTTGACTAGTGAGTAATATGTGAATAGTGGAACACTAGGTTTATCTTAATTTCGAGGACGAAATTCTTTTGTAAGGGGGGAAGTATGTAACACCCCGTATTTTTGTGCATTTAATATTTAATTAATTCGGGATTTTAAATTACTAGTGTATTGTAATTTTAATTGAATTAATTATGACAATATATTTATTTAAATATTAATCGGGAAGTGAATGGTTAATGTTTAGGGAAATTTATATACTAAGTGAATTGTAATAATTTAATTACGTCATTTCGGGTATTAATGACAAGGTATGCACTTATCCCAACCGGGAGTCGGTATAGACTAAATGGGGTGTGAGATAAGGATTTTTATAAATTAATTCGGATGTCAATTCTGAGTGGGCGGTTGAGTTCGGATGGGTCGAGATAGTAAGAAAAGAGTACCCGGGGGTAGAAATTGGGTCTCGGGGTATTTTTGGGCATAGTCGGGCCCACACGGGGTGAGTTGGGCCACTTTAATTTAGCCCATTAGGCAAAAAACGGGATTTTTGTTTTTAAACCTAAACCTAAGAAAAGGAAAACGAGCAGCCAACATTATTCTAACCTAGGGTTTGAGAGGGAGATTGGGGGAAAACAATCAAAAGGCAAATTGGAGGTTATTGGAGCCAAATTAAGGGATGTCGACGACGGATCAGACCCTACGAACAATTCCAGGCAAGTGGTTAACTGTTTTTACTTCTAAATTGTGATATCCAATTCATATTTTAGTGATGTGTATTCTAAAATTCGTTTTGGGTGTAAATGGTTACA
The DNA here is from genome assembly GCA_949130495.1 of Sambucus nigra. Taxonomy (NCBI): domain Eukaryota; kingdom Viridiplantae; phylum Streptophyta; class Magnoliopsida; order Dipsacales; family Adoxaceae; genus Sambucus; species Sambucus nigra. Next base: position 458,789,539 of record OX422208.1, on the reverse strand, counting down.
AAATGGGGTTTTTGTTTATGGGACACTTGAATGAGATTCAAAGTAGGATTTAGATAGGTAATTGATATCTGAATATGTATATATGATTTGAATGAGAAATCCAGAACATAAAAGAGTAGAAATTAAAGCTGGAAATTGGATTGTAAAACAGATAATTGAATTTTTGTGGAGATAGACCCATTTCGAAAATCATGATATAAGTAGATAAATTGATTATCCTAAGGTCCCTTGATGTGTAGGATGTGGAATAACTATGTTTATGTGGTGGGATAATGTGATTTGAGGTTTAGACTTTGGATTAAAAACCTTAATTTTCGTTAATGGTGAAATTCAGCAAGGAAGGAGAGCTGGAACGAAGGGATCGATCGATCGATCGGGGGGCATCGATCGATCGACGATGGTTAATTCTGGGCAGTTCGGCCTGTGTGTGAGATAAGGGGGAAATTAATTATATATTAATTTTCATACATTAATTAGTGTTATATAATTATGAAATACATATTCCTAGTAATTATGGGGAATAGTAATTGGGACTAGGAGCAATTTATGTGGGGAAACGCTATGGAGGAAATTGAGGGATGTTATTCCAAAATAGGGAGATACGGATCAAGTGAGTGAGTCCGGGTATATTGGCTAAACGACGCCAAGGTAGTGAATTAAGGTTGGAGATAAACTAATTAATTTAGAGTCGGAATATAGACTCGGGAACATATTAAGTTACGGGCCAAGTGAGCGAGTTCGGGTAAAATGGTTGTGCGACACCAAGTATTAAATTAATTAATGAGCAATTAATTAAAGTAGAGTCGGACTATAGACTCGGGAAAGTGGTAAATTAATTAATGTGCAATTAATTAGCTAGAGTTGGGCTGTAGGCTCGGGAAGGAAATAAATTAATTAGTGTGTAAATTAATTTAAAAAGAGTCGGACCACGGACTCGGATTGGTATTAAATTGATAATTGTGCTAATTATATAATTAGAGTCGGATTGTAGACTCGGGAAGGTATTAAATTAATAGGTAGGTAATTAATTTAATTAGAGTCGGATGGTAGACTCAGGGAGGTAATAAGTTAATTTAGGTGATACTAAATTAAATAAGGGTCGAGGTATAGACTCGGGCTATCATTATAGAAATTAATTGGGTGAAATTAATTAAATGAAAGTCGGACCATAGACTTGGATTGGTATTAATTAATTAAGTGTGTAAATTAATTAACACAGAGTCGGACCATAGACTCGGGGAAAGTATTACATTAATTAATGTGGGAATTAATTAAATTAGAGTCAGACCATAGATTCGGGATAATAATAATATAATAAGTGAGAAAACTTATTTGGTCGAGTCAGGCAAGAGACTCGGGATTTCAGGCTAGTGTTACGGGTTGTGAGTACACGGTAAAGCCGGAGTTTATTTTATATATATATACAGTGTAGTGATAGTATATATATATGTGTATATATTGTGTGTTCTACTAAATATCAGTGATTAGATATTTATTAAATTAGATGCTCTAGTGCTATCAAGGGAGGTTGCGCGATGTGGGTGAATCCCCTAGCTTGAGGAGTAGGGTGAGTATATCCCCAGGTCATAGCGTCCGTTATATGGGTGAGGGGCTTATCTCACTTTCAGGGAAGGAATATGACCGCCTCCACTTCGTTTTGTTTTGAACCAGGTTGGTGAGCGAATCCAACTTGGGTAACTAGGTAAAGTGAGCACACCTAGTGAGATGGCACTTGAGAGGGAATCATCCAGTGAGGGTATACTCGGAAGGATGGGTACACGTATTATATATGTGTGGATGTTTTAGTAAGATACATATAATATGATAGTGAATATTATATGTAGGTAATAATACAGTGCATGATGTATTTATTTTATATAACTCGGGCTACAGTTATATTCTGTTAATTTATGAGAAATAAATTAAGTTAATCATATGTGGGAATAATACAGTGTGTGATGTATTTAATTAATATAACTTGTGCTATGGTTATATGCTATTAATTAAGAAGGAATTAATTAAGTTAATTGTGAAATAACTTATAATTCAAGAATCATTATACTCGGGTTAGAGTAGTGCAGCAAGGGAAGGTTATACCAGGACTAGTTGGACGGGGTAGTACAACTAGGTGGGGATAAGGTAACCGATAGGTGTGCACAATAGTGGAGGGGTGAGAATGTCCACAAGGGAGTGCGACACTAACTTAAATATGAAGCGCATTCATGCATTTTAAATTACTGCACTTAATTCACTTGCTAAATGTTTTCAAAATGTTTTGGGTTCTAACCCCTTGCTATAAAACTATTCTCAAAACCTTTTAGGTGTCCAGCCACAGGGACGCCAAGATTGATATTCTATTCCAGGGACACGGAGCTGCGGCATATGTGGATGCTAGCAGGAGTTTGAATTAGACGTATCATTCATTCATTCCTAGAGTAGGAATCTTATATCAGTTTCAGTTTTATTTAGGGCTTGTCGCCGAGACTTCTCAGTACAGTTGGCAGGTGTAATTTATTCAGGTGTTGAATATTTGTATTGAATTATTTATTTGGTGGCCGGTGATTTATTCGGCATGTTGTGTAATTATTATTCTATTTACTTTCATTCAGTTGTGTGAATGGTTTACATTAATTCCGCATGTATTGTTCTTGTTAATTAAAAAGTTAAAATTGGCACCAGCTTTTGGAATACTAGGTGGTTAGTAAGTTTTAAAAAGTTTTCGACAGTGATGCTAAGGATGAACCAACTGGGATTCCTGTTTTAATTTGGTATAGGACTGATCACCCGGTATTTTATTAGGTGGGGTGTCACAGATGGTATCAGAGCATCAGGTTCTAGTGTCCTTAGGATCTGTGCGGCTTTTCACGTTTCCGCTTGACAATCTTTGATATAGAGCCCTATTATAGGATTGTTGTCTTCTCATACGTATGCGCATATACGTTCTTCTGCGAAATTATTATTTGAGAGTGAACTCATACAATTCGATTCTCATTCCAGATGACGCCCAGGAGGGAGAGAACAGTTAGGGCAGCAGGGGGAGATGAGAGGAGGGAGGCTCGTTAGGAGCAAGAGCTACCACAGCAACGACCATAGATGATTTTGGCAGCATAGGTCACTGAAAGAGCGGCACAGGCAGCTGGAGAATTGGTGGTCACAACGGCAAGGTACTTTCCACGGGATCCTCCACAAGTGTTAGTGGCGCCGGATGTTCAGACTCACGCGGGGTCATCGGGATGGAAACAAGAAAGAGAGGTTATTTTAGCGGGAACCCACCAGAGTTGCGAGGGGGTTCAGGTGTAGTACTAGCGTGTCAAGGAAGAGAGGTATCCAGCGCCACCTACGCATAGGAGATTGCGATGGGGTGCGGAAGTAAATGCTAACCACTTTTAGTTGGTGGGAGCGATGCTACAGTGGTGGGAGTTGATCACCACAGTTGAGGAAAGGAACACACTAGCTACTGCAGAGTTTTGGGTGCGGTTCGACTGCAAGTATTTTTCCTCAGCGGTTGAGACCGAAATGAGGAGAAAATTTTGTGAGGTGACTCAAAGGGAGACCGTTCAGTGGCCGATTACGAGGAATTTTTCACTCGTTGCCAAAATTTTTACCGGATGATGGTAAGAGAGGAAAAGAGAAAGAAAGAAAAGTTTATGGATGGGTTAGTCTGGAGAATCAGACAACATTTAATTGATAATTCCGCATTAGTAGATTATACTGATGTCATTAACGCAACACTCCGGCACTGTTGGGAATATCGCTTCCACGTGAAAGGAAGCGGGAAGGGAGTGGGGATTAACCAGTCGGATGAGGCAGAAGGGAACAATACCAGTGGGGGTATCCCAGCAGAAGACTGGGGGAGATCAGGGGCAGGATTTCTGGCAAGGAAATCATGCCAAACGATCTAGAACTGGAGACTATCGGCGGGATGGCCAGAAATTCCAACAAGGTTGGCATGGAAGGGAGCAGTGGCAGGGGGAACATATTAGAAAGTGTTTCGTTTGTGGGAAAAGCGAGACACATGAAGAGATATTGCCTTAAGCGAGGCAGGGGTCAACTACAGGACGAGGTCCTGGATGTACAGCCACTAAAGCAAGTCATTTGTGCATTCGGGCAGGGAGAAGATGCTCCAGAACTCGAGAACCAGCCGTTGCAGCTGGAGTATGGAAGTAATTATTTTACCCTAGGGGCGTGGGGTATATTGTTGAGTGACAAAGAGGATGTCACAGTATAAGACTTATTTTTCACTAGAGTTCGCAGGTGAATCGAACTTAGTGGGTGCGTTGGCGGTAGCAGCCATAGCACGTGGGTAAACCTTCTGTAGGGTAGCGGAGTTCCTTAGTATTCTTCATGGGAGAGTGGAGGCGTACACTGAGTGATTGGTCGAATTATGCGAGGAATGACTACTTTCGTGAATTATGGGAGTAGGGTTGATGATACTTTTTAAACATCGGCTGGATAGCGATGGAATTTAACTATTGTGGATATTGGAGTTAAATTTTGGGTGTCCGCGACACCCGGATATGGTTGGTACTAGGTATCACCGGAGAGGGCGTATAGCCTATATATATGTGGATGTATATATGTTGTATTGCGCGGTGCGATGGCACATAGTGAGGTTTTGTGTCCTCACATTTTATCCCGGTAAGTGGGGATGTTTAATGAAGTGAATCAGGGTGGTTGAATTGATTCTCGAGCAAAGAGAGATAGCTCGGGGTTTATTTTGCGCAAGGACTAGTGGTAGTAAGGGCGCGGTATTTTGTTGTCTTTGGTAGCATAAGGGTAAGCGTATATTCTTTTGTGTTGAGAGATAAGTATTTATGGGGAGATAGTTGGACGTAGTATGGGTTGAGTACCCGGACAGTAATTATATAAGTAAATATATGTATATGTGATATGACTACGGGTTCGAAGTTATATTACGGGTTACGACTAGCACAGTCGGGTAACTTTCGTGCGATAGAGCGCGGGGATAGGGTGTATGGGCACCTGGGTTAATTAAGGCAAAATTTTGTGCGGTTAAGCACGGGTATAGGGTGTATGGGCGCCCTGGTAAAGTTAAATGCATACTTGTGTAACGTATGGTTAGAATCGGATGGGATAGATATAGCGGGCTTGGAGGCACTTGACTAGTGAGTAATATGTGAATAGTGGAACACTAGGTTTATCTTAATTTCGAGGACGAAATTCTTTTGTAAGGGGGGAAGTATGTAACACCCCGTATTTTTGTGCATTTAATATTTAATTAATTCGGGATTTTAAATTACTAGTGTATTGTAATTTTAATTGAATTAATTATGACAATATATTTATTTAAATATTAATCGGGAAGTGAATGGTTAATGTTTAGGGAAATTTATATACTAAGTGAATTGTAATAATTTAATTACGTCATTTCGGGTATTAATGACAAGGTATGCACTTATCCCAACCGGGAGTCGGTATAGACTAAATGGGGTGTGAGATAAGGATTTTTATAAATTAATTCGGATGTCAATTCTGAGTGCACGGTTGAGTTCGGATGGGTCGAGATAGTAAGAAAAGAGTACCCGGGGGTAGAAATTGGGTCTCGGGGTATTTTTGGGCATAGTCGGGCCCACACGGGGTGAGTTGGGCCACTTTAATTTAGCCCATTAGGCAAAAAAGGGGATTTTTGTTTTTAAACCTAAACCTAAGAAAAGGAAAACGAGCAGCCAACATTATTCTAACCTAGGGTTTGAGAGGGAGATTGGGGGAAAACAATCAAAAGGCAAATTGGAGGTTATTGGAGCCAAATTAAGGGATGTCGACGACGGATCAGACCCTACGAACAATTCCAGGCAAGTGGTTAACTGTTTTTACTTCTAAATTGTGATATCCAATTCATATTTTAGTGATGTGTATACTAAAATTCGTTTTGGGTGTATATGGGTACAAATGGGGTTTTTGTTTATGGGACACTTGAATGAGATTCAAAGTAGGATTTAGATAGGTAATTGATATCTGAATATGTATATATGATTTGAATGAGAAATCCAGAACATAAAAGAGTAGAAATTAAAGCTGGAAATTGGATTGTAAAACTAATAATTGAATTTTTATGGAGATAGACCCATTTCGAAAATCATGAGATAAGTAGATAAATTGATTATCCTAAGGTCCCTTGATGTGTAGGATGTGGAATAACTATGTTTATGTGGTGGGATAATGTGATTTGAGGTTTAGACTTTGGATTAAAAACCTTAATTTTCGTTAATGGTGAAATTCAGCAAGGAAGGAGAGCTGGAACGAAGGGATCGATCGATCGATCGGGGGGCATCGATCGATCGACGATGGTTAATTCTGGGCAGTTCGGCCTGTGTGTGAGATAATGGGGAAATTAATTATATATTAATTTTCATACATTAATTAGTGTTATATAATTATGAAATACATATTCCTAGTAATTATGGGGAATAGTAATTGGGACTAGGAGCAATTTATGTGGGGAAACGCTATGGAGGAAATTGAGGGATGTTATTCCAAAATAGGGAGATACGGATCAAGTGAGTGAGTCCGGGTATATTGGCTAAACGACGCCAAGGTAGTGAATTAAGGTTGGAGATAAACTAATTAATTTAGAGTCGGAATATAGACTCGGGAACATATTAAGTTACGGGCCAAGTGAGCGAGTTCGGGTAAAATGGTTGTGCGACACCAAGTATTAAATTAATTAATGAGCAATTAATTAAAGTAGAGTCGGACTATAGACTCGGGAAAGTGGTAAATTAATTAATGTGCAATTAATTAGCTAGAGTTGGGCTGTAGGCTCGGGAAGGAAATAAATTAATTAGTGTTTAAATTAATTTAAATAGAGTCGGACCACGGACTCGGATTGGTATTAAATTGATAATTGTGCTAATTATATAATTAGAGTCGGATTGTAGACTCGGGAAGGTATTAAATTAATAGGTGGGTAATTAATTTAATTAGAGTCGGATGGTAGACTCAGGGAGGTAATAAGTTAATTTAGGTGATACTAAATTAAATAAGGGTCGAGGTATAGACTCGGGCTATCATTATAGAAATTAATTGGGTGAAATTAATTAAATGAAAGTCGGACCATAGACTTGGATTGGTATTAATTAATTAAGTGTGTAAATTAATTAACACAGAGTCGGACCATAGACTCGGGGAAAGTATTACATTAATTAATGTGGGAATTAATTAAATTAGAGTCAGACCATAGATTCGGGATAATAATAATATAATAAGTGAGAAAACTTATTTGGTCGAGTCAGGCAAGAGACTCGGGATTTCAGGCTAGTGTTACGGGTTGTGAGTACACGGTAAAGACGGGGTTTATTTTATATATATATACGGTGTAGTGATAGTATATATATATGTGTATATATTGTGTGTGCTACTAAATATCAGTGATTAGATATTTATTAAATTAGATGCTCTAGTGCTATCAAGGGAGGTTGTGCGATGTGGGTGAATCCCCTAGCTTGAGGAGTAGGGTGAGTATATCCCCAGGTCATAGCGTCCGTTATATGGGTGAGGGTCTTATCTCACTTTCAGGGATGGAATATGACCGCCTCCACTTCGTTTTGTTTTGAACCAGGTTGGTGAGCGAATCCAACTTGGGTAACTAGGTAAAGTGAGCACACCTAGTGAGATGGCACTTGAGAGGGAATCATCCAGTGAGGGTATACTCGGAAGGATGGGTACACGTATTATATATGTGTGGATGTTTTAGTAAGATACATATAATATGATAGTGAATATTATATGTAGGTAATAATACAGTGCGTGATGTATTTATTTTATATAACTCGGACTACAGTTATATTCTGTTAATTTATGAGAAATAAATTAAGTTAATCATATGTGGGAATAATACAGTGTGTGATGTATTTAATTAATATAACTTGTGCTATGGTTATATGCTATTAATTAAGAAGGAATTAATTAAGTTAATTGTGAAATAACTTATAATTCAAGAATCATTATACTCGGGTTAGAGTAGTGTAGCAAGGGAAGGTTATACCAGGACTAGTTGGACGGGGTAGTACAACTAGGTGGGGTTAAGGTAACCGGTTGGTGTGCACAATAGTGGAGGGGTGAGAATGTCCACAAGGGAGTGCGACACTAACTTAAATATGAAGCGCATTCATGCATTTTAAATTACTGCAGTTAATTCACTTGCTAAATATTTTCAAAATGTTTTGGGTTCTAACCCCTTGCTATAAAACTATTTTCAAAACCTTTTAGGTGTCCAGCCACAGGGACGCCAAGATTGATATTCTATTCCAGGGACACGGAGCTGCGGCATATGTGGATGCTAGCAGGAGTTTGAATTAGACGTATCATTCATTCATTCCTAGAGTAGGAATCTTATATCAGTTTCAGTTTTATTTAGGGCTTGTCGCCCAGACTTCTTAGTACAGTTTGCAGGTGTAATTTATTCAGGTGTTGAATATTTGTATTGAATTATTTATTTGGTGGCCGGTGATTTATTCGGCATGTTGTGTAATTATTATTCTATTTACTTTCATTCAGTTGTGTGAATGGTTTACATTAATTCCGCATGTACTGTTCTTGTTAATTAAAAGGTTAAAATTGGCACCAGCTTTTGGAATACTAGGTGGTTAGTAAGTTTTAAAAAGTTTTCGACAGTGATGCTAAGGATGAACCAACTGGGATTCCTATTTTAATTTGGTATAGGACTGATCACCCGGTATTTTATTAGGTGGGGTGTCACAATACCTGGTCAATAGGAGGGGTAGCTGAATCAATAAGAGCTTTGTCTTGCTCAGCGGGAGGAACAATGGACTCAATGGCCATACAAGATTCCCCTGAACCTGCATCATAATTAATTTCATCATCAATATTGGTAGGGGAGCCTGGGCTATGCCTTAAAAATATCTCTGAATCCTAAGCAGTGCCAACCTCCCTCAACGCTATCAAATTACCATCCTTGAAGAATTTCTTCATAGCATACGATATTTGGGCAGAAGTAGTAAAGATGGCCTTATCCCATCCCTTGTTGAAGATATCCTCCCTGGTTTTATTTCTCTTGGCTTTATAAATAGTAAGATCAGCATACGGCTTGGATACTTTCTCTTCAGCAGCCTTTGCCCTATGCTCAGCTTGAGCAGAGGCCAAAGAAGCCACAGTCAAATTTTTCTCAGCTTTTTGCCGAGCTTTTTCTACAGCCCCAATCTTCTCATCCTAAACCTTTTTCTAGGCCTCCAAATCATGTCTGGATTCCTCCAGGGATTTCCTAATACCTTTAAAGTCCTCTTCAACTTATCCTGAAGAAGAACGCAGTTGTTCGTCCTTCTCCAACATTTAGTTGTAATCAACTAAGAACTACAAGAAAAGAACCAAGTCAGTACAAAATCAAAGAAGACATGAACAGTATGCGACCAACTTTAAATATTAAAATTCACTAAGTCTAAGCTCTAGGTATCCCTATCAGATAGTTTTGATCGGGATATTGAACCAACAGCAGCTCTATGGTCTAGAATGGTACCAGCTTTGATCAATTTCCTAGCCAAGCTAGGGCTAAAGGCTACAGATGAGCTAGTAGAAGATGAAACCCTACCAACCAATCCTAGTTGGTCAAAATTAACAATCTTCTTAATCTTCTTATTAGTGGGACCTCTTCTTAGTCTCTTGAAAGGAGACTTGTCACCTTTGGTGGCTGGGGGCTTCTTGCCCGCATCAACCTTCTTCTTTTGGGCATTGGTATTAACTGGTTTCTTGGCACCGACAGTGGAATCATCCTCTAGAAGGTTGGTAATTTTCCTCTTCCCCATGCTAGCAGAAAGAGGAAAATCAGAATCAAGTGAATAAGAAGTGACAAATTCATCACCAATACCAGCAGATTCGATAGTCGAGGAAGTAGACATTAAATCCTTCTCCAAATTAATTACAATTGAAGGGACAACAGTTGTTGGTCGAGCTACAAAAGAGGTGATGGAAGTCTTATACTCTAGCAACATAGAAGTTGATCGGGAATTATACTCTTTTATCCTTTGGTTCAGACCCCATAAGAATTTGAATTCTTCCAAATTGAATTCACCCAGTTTGGGGAACTTTTTCTTACGCTCTTCTACAATATAACAATAAACTATAACAGATAATACATATCAGAAAAGAAATCAGTGAAAGAAAGGCAAGAGTTGAAATAATAACTTATCACATTCCCTGAGTGAGGAAATTTGGGACCATTGTAGGCCACTCTATTTTCAAGTTGGGCATGTTGCCAGTTCTTAACTATCAAAGCATGACTCCAATAATCCTTATTGGAATCAGGGAGATTTAATGATAAAGTCCTATTGGTTTGTTTAGTTTGCAAATAATAAGTGTTCTCTCTTGTAATAATCCATTTATAGCAAAACATGATTTCTGGAATCCCAATATGGGTCCCATGGATTTTATTTAATTTATTCACCCCATTGACACCCCTCCAAGTGTTGGGGGCTACTCTTGCTAGAATGATATCGAAATATTGGCAAAAATGAAGAAGAAAAGGGTTTGGTAAAAATGTGAAACCACACTCAACTATAAATAAGGTTGGGATCCAATGACCCTCAACCAAAGAATATAAGTCTATAGGATCATGGGGTATTTCTAAATCAACCTAAGATGGGATTTTCTTTTCTACCCTAAATTTCTCTAGAGAATCCTCGTCAACTATATGAACCATGGTTCACAAAGAAAGGAAATGAATAAAAATAAAGAGAGAGAGAGAGAGAGAATTCTTATAGAAAATTAAGGATTCAATAAGAACTATTGAAGGAAAAGACGAGCGATGGCAAACGATCACATAAAAGCTCAGAAATAGCTTTTACAGTTCGAACATTTAAGGTAAGGTAAAATCTGAAAAAAGCCTCCCGCCTTTTATAGCTTGTCTTAAAAATAGCAAAAGTAATGATTAAACATACCAACGATTGACATTCTAACATCTTCGCGATACAGAGGGTGTAAAATACCCATTTACCCTTTGACAGTTCACTAAAATTTAAATGATTAACAAAAATACCATCTTTAAATCGTATCGGTAAAATTTCACATTGTGGGATGTCGGCTACCAACTAAGCATTATTGAAACACTTTGAGATACTTCCAAAATTGAATGCTCCATAATTTTATACGAGCATCAAGTATAGAACATTGGGGGCTTCTTTTGATACCAAAAAATATCCATCTTCGTGGACCAATCATAAGTGGATTTTCGTCCTCTTATGTACCTAAAATACTAATCAGCAGATAGTAACTCGGCAAGAATGCTGACCAACACAAAGAATGTCAGCCATTAATACCAATAAAGGGTCACCACCTCAAAAGTCTTATCACATGTGGTTAGCACAATCAACTGTCACATTCATTATGTACGAATGTAAATACTTAAATATAAAAACATTCCATCTCTTGGAATTCCATACCTTGACCTCTGGGTCATTATAAATATGTTGTATCCCGTTCATCAAAGGCAAGGTAGAACAGATCCTAGGTTATTCTTATTGAAAAGAGTATCTAGCTTTCTGTAATCTCTAAAATTAATACAATCACAATGGATGTAGGATTTCTTACATAGCTGAACCACTTTGAAAATTCTCACTCTCTTTTATTTACCAGTGCAATTACATATTTTATATGTGATTATAAAATTGAATCAAGTCTAATTTTTTACATCAACGGATTGTTTGAATTTTCTATGAAGATTAGTACCTCAAAAGTGATAATTTAATATACTGCTACTATTTAAAATAGTTGCTCAAAGGAGTCGAAGCATCTCTCTCTCTCTCTCTCTATATATATATATATATATATATATATATATATATATATATATATATATATATATATGTGTGTGTGTGTGTGTGTGTGTGTGTGTGTGTGTGTGTGTGCGTATAGGTTATGATAATATGTACTCTAAGAACACACACTTAGAATCCGAAAATAGTAGAAACATAATTCCGACATACAATTAATTAGACACAGATACTCATATAGAACTTTCATTCTTACTATTTTCAGGCTCAAAATATGTTCTCTTAGGGCACATGCTACCATTTTCCTATATATATATATATATATATATATATATATGTGTGTGTGTGTGTGTCACATAATAACCTAAAATTTTAACTTAAATAATAATTAAGTGGAATATGAACACCAAAAATATTATTGAGACTGAATATCATTCTGCAATCATTTTTAGCATATATAATCGCTATAACTTAAAATAATAGCCTCTCGCTCATAAAAACGCCATTGCAACTGGACAAACTCCCCACATTATGAGGGAAAGGAAAAATAAAAATTCAAAAGAACATGTTATTACTTTATGAGATTACTTATAAAGGAATATGAGATAATGTATTTGAGCATATCATATCATTAGACAAAGTCTAGTCTGTTGGGGCGTAAGAGGTGGCTTATGATCTCTAATTAACACTCTAATAACATGAAACTCTTAAGTGTCATTTGATTTGGATTTTGGTACCAAAAACTTTTGACTGTTCAGGATTTAATTCCAAAATAATAATAATAATAATAATAATAATAATAATAATAATAATAATAAGAAGAAGAAGAAGAAGAAGAAGAAGAAGAAGAAGAAGAAGAAAAAAAGAAGAAGAATAAGAATAAGAAGAATAAGAAGAAGAATAAGGGAATTACCAAAATATTAAATCGGATCTTCAATTGACTAAGTTTGACCATTCAATATTTGGCAAGTTGCTTAAATGCCATTAATAATTTATTATAAGTTACTAAAATACCCTTATAATAATAAAAAATATTTTTTTCCTTTCGTCCCTCTCTTCTCTTCAGAGCATCACCATCATCTTATCCTACCATTACCACCACAACACTCCTCTCTTTATCTCTCTCTCTCTCTCAACATTGAAAAACCCTCGTAGAATTAGATTTCCAAATTTACAACACAAACTTGTCATAACCCTAACCCTATCTCGACCGAACCATAACTCTAAGCACCTAATTCCTAACCCAAAACACCCAATTCCTGAATGCAAACCCCGTTATATCGGATCAAATAAGAGATCTTGATTTGGTACAACTTGAAATTATAATCGAAGCCAATTTGTTGTGGGCGTGTTTTGACATACCTATTTTGAAGCACTTTGTTGTACTGGTGTTCCTTCATGTTGGCAGAAAACGCGGGTTTGAACTATAGGGCTGGGTGGTGGTTTTTTTGTTGATGGGTTGTAATGGTTTTAAACCCGAGCATTGAAGAACCGGGGTAGGGTTTTTATGTTTGTTTAGGGTGTATGGTTAGGATGGCGATCATGGTGGAGGGTTCGGGTGACAAAGTCTTATAATATAAGGGTAACTATATTTTCTATTTTTCTATATTTCTCACTAACGTATTTATTTTCTTATAAACAGTTTATGTTAACTTTGTTTCTTATTACGGTATCCACTAGCTCCATCTCTTTCCCTACCAAAGTCCCTTCAAGTCACTAACATAAGCTTACTACCTTGGACTAGATTCTTTACCCACACACTTCCAAGTTAGTGCAGGAACCCTTGCCTAATTCTCATCACAACCGGCGCTGATGCGATGCCCCTTACCTATTTTTTTAAGACATCCGGTGGCAAGGCCAACACCCCTTGATTATTTTTCGAGGCATCCGATGACAAGTGCAACACATATTTTAAAGGGAATGCCTTAGTGTTCACGCCTATATTAATAAGATTCATGTTCACAAGGATCTGATAAAGTTTTACGTTGATTGTCAGCAACCCAGCACAACCCTCCTCTTTTATTCGAGCTGGGAACTAAAAGTGTCTAAAATAAAATATAAGAAGTTAAGCACAACACAAGCAGAGTTTGCAGGAGGTAAAAAAAAAGTAACAAAATATTACCCATAGATTTTGAGGATCATAGAAACAACGCATCGCAATGCAAGAATTAACTTATTTCCCCCCCTCAAATAATAGTTATGTTTAGAGACGTTGACACTACTTACCATTGCACTTAAATAAGTAAAAAATTGAAGAAACAATCTTTTTTTTTGCATGTTGATGGATAGACACAAAAATGGGGTTTTGAATATATGCATGGAATAGTCACAGTTGATAGTTTTATATGATGTAAATAGTGGGGTTGTGTTCCCTTTATTTTAGCATTTGAACATATCAACGCCGTGTGTTATAAGTAAAAAAAGGAATTTCTTATTCCGTTTCCAATTAATTAAGCCTATACCATCCTTGAAGATCTTGCATATTTAAGAAGATATTGAATTTCTCATTTTTTCCTTTTTGAAGTTTTTGAACTAAAATTCCTCAGTTATTGATTATTGGAATTTAGATTAGGGATTTTCAGTTGGTATGTAAGAGCGCTGTTCATTATTGATTTGCTTAATCTTTTCTTTTTTAGGTTTTGGGAATTTGAATGTTGCTTTATTTTATCCAATATGTTATTGAATATTTAGAGAATTTATCTTTTTTTCCTTATTTTTCATTTATGAAAGCGAGTGAATGATTCTACAATCTAGGATCTCTGTTTGATTATTGGAGTTTCAGATTAGGGATTTTCAATTGTCAAACAAGAAAGGGTTCTATTTTTTGCTTTGAGTTTTACAAATTTGTAATTTATTTTGGCCTTTAAAACAAAGACCAATTACTCTAAAAAGATACAAATTAACAGTTAAATACAAATTATAAAATTTCAGTTACAATTATCTAAAAATACAAATTACTAATTAAATATTTATAAAAACATAAAAAGAATCTAAAAATTTGAGTTATAATTGTCTAAAAATACAAATTATCAATTAAATATTTGTGGAAAAAAACTTAAAGATAACCCTAAAAAACATTCGGCAACTACATACCCGCCCCTTTGTCGTCCCGGTTGCCCCCGAACCCCCCTCAATGGTTTGTTCCTCACCTAGACTCAAATACTATCACCACCACTGCTCATATCAAAAGCAATCACCAACAATAGTGTGTGTGAGTGTACTACATACACATATATCGCACCAGTGAGCCTTAACTAATAGAGAGATGTGTTTCAACTTAGGATTTCATTATGTTAAGGCTGAGTTATCTTTTTTTTTCTATTTCTATAACCCTACAACATTGTTAAAGGATTTTGAAAAGAAAGAATAAAAAATCTAAAATTTTGAACTAAATGGGTATTTTTTAAGGCCTAGGCAACGCTTCGGCCGCTTTTATGACATTGGACAGAAGAGTCACTTGAGGAGGAGGTGCCCCTGAAATCATTAATTGCCCATGTTCATCTTTCAATGGAAACCGAAGGGGAATGCCTTTAAGCTGGAGGTTGAGTGTAATACCCCGTATTTTTACGCATAATTAGTTTTATGTAAAATGGGGAATTAATTAAATTAAAGGGAGAAAAATTAAAATGAAATTAATCCAATTTTATGATAATAATCACTAGCGGAATGAGAGTTAGTAATTATTGAAATAATAGTATAGCCGGGAATGAGATACTGTAAGGACGCAAATTTCCAATTGAGTCCTTTGTATTTTTGGCTCAATTCCGAACAAAAACGTTTGAGTCATAGGATAGAGTATATTGATCATCCTCCAAGCCTATGACGTGTTTGTTGAAGACGTAACGACCAAGTGTATAAAGCTTCATCAAAATCCCGAGTTTTAAGTGCCTCGTTTCTACGTCATCAATAGTGGTTCCATGCTCTCAAGGTATGGATGCATTACGTATATATATAAGAGTTTGGAACGGTTTATATTGGGTGTTAAGTTTTTAAAACTGTGTTCTATTTTCAGATTGTTTTCTATTAAAACTTATATAAAGTATATAAAGTTTCTGGGCTTAAAAAGAGTTTTTTAACATTCTGTGAGTTCGTTCGAAGTGTCGTTCGAACGAGATTATCGTTCGAACCATAAGTCGTTCGAACGAGATTGCCAATGACTTCCCATTATGGCATACTGGAACTTCGTTCGAAATGTTGTTCGAACGAAATGGTCGTTCTAACGAGATTTCCAACGAGCTTCTAACGAGGCCATACTAGAACTTCGTTAGAAGACTCATTCGAACGAGAATGTCATTCGAATGAGATTTTGCGGGAACAGGTTTTTTGGCAGTTTTTAGTAGTTTTGCCCACTTTCCCACTTGTTTTACCCCACTATCTTTTTGCTGAATAACTATGTGCGGGAATAAATTTTTCTAACTTAACTTTTGATATCCTACCAACCTCTAGAGAGTGTTTGAGAGAAAAATTATTTTAAGAAAAGTTCATTGTTTTAAAGTGTCAATTTTCAAAGAAAAATCATAATACACTTTAGTTTTACACCCACGGTTTTGTTTATCCAAGTTCATATATATATATATATCTTGCTTGGAGTTTGGCACCGGGTTTATCTCTACATTAGTTTGAAGAGAAGTTTGGGTTTGCTTCTAAATCCCACAAAGAAGAAGAGGTTTTCGTGATTTACCCATTTGGAGAAAGGCTCCTAGTTCGGGTGACGGTGACCACATAAAGTCCGATCGGTGGATTCCGAGACTGCGGTGGAGCTCTGGGGTTATTCGCTAGGTGGAGGTGTTTACAAGAAGGAGCATCGAGTCTTGAGAGGGATCGAGTCGTGTGATGTAAGTCTTTTGTCTTGTAATTGTAAATTCCGTACTTAGTGGATTTGAGGCTAGGGTCGTCCGAGGTTGTTTTTCATTATGGGGTTTTCCTCGTACATCGCGGCGTAGTGTGATTGATTTATTTTTATCTTGCATAATGACTTAGAACTCATGCTTAGGATAAATCAAGATAAAATTGGTTTTAATTGTCACACTTAATTTAATTTGGTGCATAATTAAATTTGGGTAAAGTTTATTTAATTCAAGTATTTTATTAAAACCGGTTTGGCCTAATTTGGAAATAATGATAAATATGACTTAGGCAAATTCTAGGACTTGAATTAATGATGTTTGAGTGAAATCAATAGTGTGTGTGTTTAAGTTAATTTCACTTTGGTTTGATTTTAATTTTGCAGTAAATTAAAATTTGGTAATTCATTTTATTAAACCATCATCCTTTACGCTTCCGCACATCTATTTCATAAAAAGGAAATATATTTTTAAAAAGGATTTTAAAGGATGTAAAATCGGGGGATTTGATTTCTCAACTTGGTATCAGAGCCAAAGCGATAACTTATTTCGTTAAGATCCTTTAAATATTTTTGGCTAAAATGGAATGTTCTCCATTTTCAAAATTTCCTATTTTCGATGGTTGAAACTACGCGTATTGGGAAGCGTGAATGAAATCGGCACTAAAATCTATCGACGAGAGAGTTTGGATGTCTATTGTTAATGGGTGGTCCCCACCAACTCAGTTAGTAAAAAATGAACGTGTTCCCAAATCGGCCGATAGATGGAGTGAGGGTGAATTTAAACTTTCTAATTTTAATTTTTGAGGTTTAAACGCCTTGTTTAGTGCTGTCACACTAGATGAATTTCGACACATTATGACATGTGAGACCACTAAAGAAGCGTGGGATATTTTACAACTCACTCATGAAGGTACAAGTGTCGTTAAAGCTTCAAAACTCCAAAACCTCACCACTCAATTTGAAACCATCAAAATGAACGATAATGAAACTTTTGATGAATTTTATGCTAGACTTTCCGATATTGTCAATTCATCTTTTAATTTGGGAGAGAAAATACCCGACAACCGAGTTGTAAAGAAAATTTTAAGGTCCCTACCCGATAGATTTGTTCCAAAAGTGACCGTTTTAAATTATTTACCAACTTTAGCCTCTATGAAATTAGAAGAGCTCGTAGGTGACTTACAAACCTATGAACTAGACATGTTTCCCTCTAAAATCGAAAATAAAATTGAAAAGGGCATTGCTTTAAAAGTCCAAAAAGAGGTCAAACAAGTAGTAGAGAGCGAGAGTGACAGTGACTCGAAAGACATGGCTTTGTTTGCTCGAAAATTTAGAAAATTTCTTAAATTTAACAAAGATAAATTCAAAAATGATTTTAAGAAATTTGAAACTTCTAAGTATGACAAAACCAAGAAGATCCCTAAACCTATCAATGAACAATTAAATAGGGACGAGTCAAATAGGTGTTTTGGTTGTGAGGGTTATGGCCATAGGGCTTCTGAGTGCCCCACTAAACTAAGGAAAGAGGGTAAACGACCCATTTCATATAATGCGACCCTTACTGATAGTGATAAGGAAGAGGGACCCGATTCCCCCACTAAGCCAAATTTTATGGCTTTTATGGCTAGTCATGTGAGCACCGAAAGTGAATCTTCTCATGAAGATATTCAAACACATGATAGTTCCGAGGCCAAAGTTTTTGATTCCCTTGTCTTTGATGATAGTGAGAGTGAAGAAGAGAGAGAGAATGATAATGATGAGGTTGATGTGAATGAACTTCAAAATGCTTTTCAAGAACTTTATAAAGAATCTATTAAATTGAAAAGAGCTAATTTGAAGTTAAAATCTAGTTTGAAAGAACGTGTCAAGGTCGTTGATAATAGTGTGTCGATTGAAGACCTTAGGACACGAGAGAAAGCTCTTCTAGAGAAGTTTGAATATATAGAAAGCGAGAGAGATAGCCTTAGGGGTTTAATGGAATCCTTGAAAAAGGAGCTTCTTGATTTTGAAGAGCGAAATGTTTTATTAGAGTCTAATATTTTAGAATTGCAAAATAAATTAAAAGACTAGTGATGTCAAATTTGATTTGGAGTGTCGTTCGGAAAAATTAGATAAAATATTAGGAACGGTCCAAATTAAAAATGACATGTGTGGTTTAGGATTCAATTCTTGTAATGAATCTACTTATAAAGCCAAAACCAATGTTTTAGGAGAATCTACTAGGAAAGCTTTTAGAGATCATTCCATAGGTAAATCTTTTTGACATGTTTTTACTTGTACACATTGTGGTCGAAAAGGTCATCTTAGGAAATTTTGTTTTGACCTTAAACGAATTTCTAGAAAATCCCAACATAAAGTAACCAAGGGATTTAAAATTTCGACACCCCAAGATAGTCATTCTTCATTAATTTGGGTTAGGAAATCCGACTTGGTTGCCTTGCAAAATAGGGTGTTTGATTCTCATTTACTTTCACATGCTTCCTCCCTTGCTAAATCTAAAGGATGAATGTGTTAGTGTTTGCATACTTTAGTGTTTGTCCTTCATGCAATATTCACATGCTAAATGTATGCTTGTTTATCATTTTCTAGTCTATGCTCCATGCTTATCACATGCTAGAATTATGATTTTTGCTTATCTTTTTGTATTATATCTATTTTGTTTGCATTAATTGAAAAATACATAAACATTTTTGTTTATCATTTGGGTTTTTATCTCTTGATAATTTAAACTTAATGAAAAGTTCAAATGATTTTTGTTTGTCCTTTTGAGTATATATTTGTATTTTTGATTAAAAATTTCAAAAACTCAAAAAGATTTTATTTTGTGTGTATTTTAGTTTGACACATTTTATGTGGCATATACTTGTGTTTGAATCCCATATTTTTCGCTCCCATGTGGCTAGAACTTTTGGTTTAGATTGTCAATCCTTAAAATGTTCTTTACCATATTTTTTATGGAGTAGTTGGATTTTGTGTTGATATAATGGATTCTATTTTTATATGCCTATCTTCACACATGCACGAGCTCTTTTGAAATTTTAACTTCATATGTATATTTGATCTTTGTGAGGTGTTCTCCTACCAATCTTGTCATCTACATATTTGTGACTTAGGAGGACTAGTGCATGTCAAAATCCGTTGCACGTGAGATTTGTGTGAAAAATGAAAACATGATAAATATAAATGTGCACGGGAAAGGGATCCGAAAGGACTTAGTGATCCTTTGCGATTGTAAGCCACCATTTTGAATGGACCTAAAAGAAATACGTGGTCCAAAAGCCTAAAAACAAAAAATATGGCATTAAAAAGAAAAATAATTTGCCAAGGCCTATGTTTTATTGATATATTCATTTAAAATTAATATATGATTATTGAGGGATATTGAATGGTATATCAACGGTTTGCACAATGTCCGTTTATCCTAGTTGCGTATTTCATGTCATGACTCTATTGGTTTGTAGAATCATCAATATGCTAGGCTTGTATGCATTGTGTATGTTTTTTCATTGAGTTCAATCTATGTTGTCACATGAGGTTATATTCAAATGTGATGAAGTTTGCAATCAATTGATAACTTCGTGAACATGTTTGAAGTGATTGGGTCTAAATTTAATCGTTACTAGTTCACACCCCAACACTTCCGTTTCCATATGACACATTTTCACCATAGGAGTGTGAAAGATTCCTATTATATTTTGTGTGTGTCATTTGTGTGTTTATATCTATATATGTGTACTTGAGTTTCTTTGGTATATATTATGTACACATATATTAGAAATTTTTGTTTAGTCTTTGCCTTGATTTCTAATCCATATATGTTATAATTCATACTTGGTATCCATCTTATTGCATTCTCTGTTGATATCACATGCTTAATAATTTATATATCATATTGGTATCATTTAATTGCATCCTAGTTGGTATACGATGGTATTTGTTGGATTAGTTGAATTTTTGTTGCCCGCATGCTTTAACGCTTTCATCACTATATGCACAATTACATGTTTTAGCTTGTTTTCCCATTCTATTTATCCCTTGCTTAATTTAAAGGGTGTATCTGCTTTATTTGGGGAAGATAAGTCAATTTTTGATTCTTTAAGCCTTTGTCTATTTCTGAACAAAAAGGGGGAGAATGATAGGGGGAGAAATGATATCTAAACCTATTATACTCGTATCTTGTTTGGGGGAGATTTATCTTAGGGGGAGACGTCTTTTTAAGTTGATCATAGTTGATAAAAAGAGAGAATTAATTTAGGGGGAGTACTTACTCTACTTGCATTAAATATTTTGATATTCCCTATGCATGTAATGTGTTTGCTTAAGTGTGCAGGAATCATATTATAAGTGGCAACTTTCACCGGCAAAGATTGTGATACTTGGGTTGTTTGAGTCAAGCATTGTATTTTTGTTTTGGGTGGAAATTTTTATTAGTCTAGTAGAGCATGACGACCCTTTAGGATTTTTGTTGATTTTTGTCCCGGAATAGCCAAAGGGGGAGATTTGTAAGGACACAAATTTCCAATTGAGTCCTTTGTATTTTTGGCTCAATTCCGGACAAAAACGTTTGAGTCATAGGATAGAGTATATTGATCATCCTCCAAGCCTATGACGCGTTTGTTGAAGACGTAGTGGCCAAGTGTATAAAGCTTCATCAAAATGCCGAGTTTTAAGTGCCCCGTTTCTACGTCATTAATAGTGGTTCCATGCTCTCAAGGTATGAATGCATTACATATATATATAAGAGCTTGGAACAGTTTATATTGTGTGTTAAGTTTTTAAAACTGTGTTCTGTTTTCAGATTGTTTTCTATTAAAACTTATATAAAGTATATAAATTTCTGGGCTTAAAAAGAATTTTTTTAACATTCTGTGAGTTCGTTCGAAGTGTCGTTCGAATGAGATTGTCGTTCGAACCACAAGTCGTTCGAACGAGATTGCTAACGACTTCCCATTATGGCATACTGGAACTTCGTTCGAAATGTCGTTCGAACGAGATGGTCGTTCTAACGAGATTTCCAACGAGCTTCTAACGAGTCCATACTGGAACTTCATTAGAAGACTCGTTCGAACGAGAATGTCGTTCGAACGAGATTTGGCGGGAATAGGTTTTTTGGCAGTTTTGAGTAGTTTTGCCCACTTTCCCATTTGTTTTACCCCACTATCTTGTTGCTGAATAACTATGTGCGGGAATAACTTTTTCTAACTTAACTTTTCATATCCTACCCACCTCTAGAGAGTGTTTGAGAGAAAAATTGTTTAAAGAAAAGTTCATTGTTTTAAAGTGCCAATTTTCAAAGAAAAATCATAATACACTTTAGTTTTACACCCACAATTTTGTTTATCCAAGTTCATATATATATATATATATATATATATATATATATATCTTGCTTGGAGTTTGGCACCGGGTTTATCTCTACATTAGTTTGAAGAGAAGTTTGGGTTTGCTTCTAAATCCCACAAAGAAGAAGAGGTTTTCGTGATTTAGCCACTTGGAGAAAGGCTCCTAGTTCCGGTGACGGTGACCACATAAAGTCCGATTGGTGGATTCCGAGACCGCGGTGGAGCTCCGGGGTTATTCGCTAGGTGGAGGTGTTTACAAGAATGAGCATCGATTCTTGAGAGGGATCGAGTCGTATGATGTAAGTCTTTTGTCTTGTAATTGTAAATTCCGTACTTAGTGGATTTAAGGCTAGGGTCGTCCGAGGTTGTTTTCCGTTGTGAGTTTTTCCTCGTACATCGCGGCGTAGTGTGATTGATTTATTTTTATCTTGCATAATGACTTAGAACTCATGCTTAGGATAAATCAAGATAAAATTGGTTTTAATTGTCACACTTAATTTAATTTGGTGCATAATTAAATTTGGGTAAAGTTTATTTAATTCAAGTCTTTTATTAAAACTGGTTTGGCCTAATTTGGAAATAATGATAAATATGACTTAGGCAAATTCTAGGACTTGAATTAATGATGTTTAAGTGAAATCAATAGTGTGTGTGTTATTTAATTTCACTTTGGTTTGATTTTAATTTTGGAGTAAATTAAAATTTGGTAATTCATTTTATTGAACCATCATACTTTACGCTTCCTCATATCTATTTCATAAAAAGGAAATATATTTTTAAAAAGGATTTTAAAGGATTTAAAATCGGGGGATTTGATTTCTCAGATACACGACAATTATGTTATAAATAATTGGGATGCGTATGAGTCGCGTCATTTGTATATATTTGGAGGGTCAAAAGATAATTTATTTTTGTATAACTCGGACGACTATTTTGAGTGCGCCAGAGTGTCCGAAAGGGTCAAAATAGTCAGAAAACACTATTCAGGTATTTTATTTAGAATTCGAGGCATTTTAACCCAAAACGACACCCCGTAGGGGTATTTTGGTCTTTAGGAATTTTAGGGTAATTAAATGGACGAAAATTGAGTTTAATTAAAAGTCATTTAAGGTTAGTGCTTGTCAGTTTCAACCTACGTGAGAAGAGAGGAAAAGAGAGAGAGAACCAAGGAAGAAGAGGACACTTCATTAGAGCCTTAGCCAAGAACTCAACCTTTCACAACAAAAAGTACACCAACGCGTAAGTTGTGTCAGAAGGATCGTTTCTATATCAATTTCAACCCGTGAATTAGAAGTTCATTTTAAGGCAAGTGATTATCTTGCTCTTCTTTTAGAAATTATTACTCCTTTTAATGTAGGTTGAGGTTTTAGAAAAACAAATACCAATTAGGTCTACCTATGTTGAGATTGTGTAGGAAAGTGAGAAAATCTGATTGGGGTTTGCATGTAGAGGAATTTTCCCTTAATAGAAATGAGAAATTGGTGAATTAGATGTAAATCACGAAATAAAAATGGAGTTTTTATGGAAAAATAATTCTAGGTTTATGTTAATATGGTTGATGGTAAAATTTAGGAATTTATTTAAATTAAATGATGATTAAAATGATTTGACCCCGAAACTATGCTGAGAAATGTTCTAGGGTGACTTAGAGTAGTTTGGGAACCTTGTAATTGGGTTGGAATGAAGTTAGGGTGAGATTGGAGAAAAGAAAATCTGGAAAAATGGATTTTGGAGATAAACTGGGCGACTTCGGAAATTTCGTTAGAAGTCCAGCCCAGGTCGTTCGAATGACCTCGTTCGAACGAGACTTCTAACGATATTCCAGTAGCCCTTCTAACGAGTTCGGTGGTTCATTCGAAGTACCTTCGTTCAAACGACCTCATTCGAACGAGATTTCTGGGTCTTCTAACGAGATTCCAGAATGACCTTTTTTAGATCGATTTTTGTTCAAACTTTCTGTAGGCTTATTTATGTGAGTGTTAAACCAGTATGATCGTTGAGTGGCTTATATTAATAACTAATAGTGAGCGTAGAATATGTCAACCCTCAGAAGGTATAAAATCCATAGAATTAAGAAGGTGCGAAAATACAAGGTAGAGTACACACGAATAAGGTACGGGTTATAATAAGAGATATAAGATATGTGCTATAAACTCTAGACTGTGGGAAAGCTAATGAATTTATATAAGTTGTGTGTACGCTTATTGATTAAAGTATTATGTGTATGACATACCTAGCTACTGGCTATCGAACGAAAGTTAACGCGTTGTGGACGACCGGATCCTGTGTGCCTTCGGGGGATTTAAAGTCGTACCACATGAGCATGAAATCTACGTACGGGCTATCAGTGAGAACGATAGTGATGACGGTCGTATGGGTGCATAGGTATGTGCGTAGCCCATCGACTTGGGACTATGTTCGCCTCCAATATGTGTTTATGTTTTTATTGATTCTCGAGAGATTGAACCTATTGTCCTATATGCGTGAGCTTTGCAAATGGACTAGATAGCCGAGTATGCGTACCACTAAGGGGCTTCTCAACCAAGGGTGAATATTTCTATATTCATATAAATTAGTATGTATACATAAAGCGAATAATGTGTGTATACCGGAATCATGTTTGGTGTCTTATGTTGATGACGCTATTTTTAAATGTACACTTATGGTATTATCAGTTGGGCATTTAGAAGAATACGAGAATAAACTAAAGTAATCCTAAATCTATATCGAAATCCTAAGTACGCCGGTTTTGAGTTATTTAGGGAGACTTTCAAGCATAATAATATGCACTTAGTAGTCAATCCGCGTATTATGACTAGTATGGGTAGTTAAGTTCGTTAGACCTGCACACTAGATCAAGAGGTGAGTATCTCAAGTGAGTACGCTAAGTTAAGTTGATTAATAATTGTGCTAATTGAATCAACTTAAGCACTTGCTATTTTAAACTGTTTTCAACTCGGGCTCTGACCCGTTTTTTTGTATATCCTTCTATTATTCCATTATTTTGGGTGACCAGCCACATGGACACCAACTTTAGGAGACTCTATTCAGTTGCCGTGGTGTAGCTACTGTGGAAGCTGCAGGATTATTACTAGTAGACGACTCATCTCATTATTTCCTTTTGAGTTGTTCATTATGTTGGACATGTCTTCCTTACTTATGTTTACTTTAAGAGATTCAGTCGTTTTAAATTCTCTCGTAGATTTGATTTCTTTATTTGGATTTATTGTATGGGATTGTATTTGGAGCTGTTTACTCCTTTCATTTATTTTACTTCAGTCAGACTTTACTTATGTTACTGTGATGCATGGTATTTATTGGTATTGTTTTAGTAGTAATTAATGACAAGATAATATTTGGACATCACCCTTTTTAAATACTAGGTGGTTAGTTTTATTAAATTAAAATTTGAGATTTCGTCAGTGATGCATTATTTGATATTCTGAAATTGATTAATTAAGGACTGATCACCTGGTAGTTAATTAGGCGGGGTGTCACACTGAGATTTTTCGCACACGGGGGGACATAATGAGAGAGGAGGGAAGGAGGTAGTAAAACAGAGGGGTCCAACCCACCCCTTTTGGGAGTGAATAAATCTTTTGTAGTTTAGTTAATTGGTAATCAGATTCATTTTAGGATTATCTTTTATACATTTTAGTTTATCTAAGATTATTTGGTAGATTTAGGACTTATATCATTTGGCATATAAAGTCACTGGCCACCTCTTATAGTAAGATAATATTTTCGACATTGGGGCTTTGAAAGGCTTTGACTTGAATATTTTATATTTCATGTGTGCGTCCACTATCTGGTTACGTATTTACGTCAATTTTAATCATATGGGTTCAAACTAATTCACCAGGCGCCTACCCTTCAAATCAAAATTAAGCAGACATATCCCAAGGATGGTAGAACTTTTCCATTTTGAAGGTGAGATGTTAGAAGTTTATAATATTCCCGAATTCCCTTTTAACTGAGCGCGAAAGCTGTTGATGAAACAAACGTAAATGATACCACTTGACAACAGACAATTTACTGCCACTTGATACATAGAAAGTTCTAAATGCACTAAAATTCAAGATGTAGTAATGCAAATCATATTAGAGAAGTGGTGAGGAAAAAGCTCATGAGCGCAACTCATTATTCCCACTTCTTACTAACCTGAGATTTCTAGTAATTATCGGAAATAATACAGGCTTACTCAATCAAAAAATGAAAGAAAATAAAAAAGTCTCTTATTAATAATAACTCCCATAAGTAACCAATGCAATAATTTACCTCCTAAATTAAGTCATGACTCAAGCCCAACCTTCTAGCAGATACTGATAGTGATTCCTGTAACACAAAGGATACCTCAAACTTATGTAGGAAAATCTTGAAAACTTGAAACACGACAGAGATATATTTGGTGAAAGCGCATGCTTTTTTCATCTACCTATTTGTGTATTCTATGAAATTTTAAATCAAGCATCATAATTTCTATCTCTAGGAAAAGGTTGGAAAATAACAGAGGCCTTAATCCTATAAAGCACGAAGGCACGTATAGTTAACCGTTTAACATAGGCAGATATAAAATTCCAATTTTACCCACAGTAACCTGAAATATACTAATATGCTTTTTGACTTACAAGGACAATCCATAACTGCCAAGATGTTGATAAATTCTGCACCTCTGCAGACTAAATAAAGCCAGAGTTTAGCTAGATAAATTATAATGGATGGAAGTGAACCAACTGTTCTTTTTCCAAGGTACTCAAAAGGGATAAGTGAGAACGATAGTGATGACGGTCGTATGGGTGCATAGGTATGTGCGTAGCCCATCGACTTGGGACTATGTTCGCCTCCAATATGTGTTTATGTTTTTATTTATTCTCAAGAGATTGAACCTATTGTCCTATATGCGTGAGCTTTGCAAATGGACTAGATAGCCGAGTATGCGTACCACTAAGGGGCTTCTCAACCAAGGGTGAATATTGCTATATTCATATAAATTAGTATGTATACATAAAGCGAATAATGTGTGTATACCGAAATCATGTTTGGTGTCTTATGTTGATGACGCTATTTTTAAATGTACACTTATGGTATTATTAGTTGGGCATTTAGAAGAATACGAGAATAAACTAAAGTAATCCTAAATCTATATCGAAATCCTAAGTACGCCGGTTTTGAGTTATTTGGGGAGACTTTCAAGAATAATAATATGAACTAAGTAGTCAATCCGCGTATTATGACTAGTATGGGTAGTTAAGTTCGTTAGACGTGCACACTATATCAAGAGGTGAGTATCTCAAGTGAGTAAGCTAAGTTAAGTTGATTAATAATTGTGCTAATTGAATCAACTTAAGCACTTGCTATTTTAAACTGTTTTCAACTCGGGCTCTGACCCGTTTTTTTGTATATCCTTCTATTATTCCATTATTTTGGGTGACCAGCCACATGGACACCAACTTTAGGAGACTCTATTCAGTTGCCGTGGTGTAGCTACTGTGGAAGCTGCAGGATTATTACTAGTAGACGACTCAGCTCATTCTTTCCTTTTGAGTTGTTCATTATGTTGGACATGTCTTCCTTACTTATGTTTACTTTAAGAGATTCAGTCGTTTTAAATTCTCTCGTAGATTTGATTTCTTTATTTGGATTTATTGTATGGGATTGTATTTGGAGCTGTTTACTCCTTTCATTTATTTTACTTAAGTCAGACTTTACTTAAGTTACTGTGATGCATGGTATTTATTGGTATTGTTTTAGTAGTAATTAATGACAAGATAATATTTGGACATCACCCTTTTTAAATACTAGGTGGTTAGTTTTATTAAATTAAAATTTGAGTTTTCGTGAGTGATGCATTATTTGATATTCTGAAATAGATTAATTAAGGACTGATCACCTGGTAGTTAATTAGGCGGGGTGTCACACTGAGATTTTTCGCACACGGGGGGACATAATGAGAGAGGGGGGAAGGAGGTAGTAAAACAGAGGGGTCCGACCCACCCCTTTTGGGAGTGAATAAATCTTTTGTAGTTTAGTTAATTGGTAATCATATTCATTTTAGGATTATCTTTTATACATTTTAGTTTATCTAAGATTATTTGGTAGATTTAGGACTTATATCATTTGGCATATAAAGTCACTGGCCACCTCTTATAGTAAGATAATATTTTCGACATTGGGGCTTTGAAAGGCTTTGACTTGAATATTTTATATTTCATGTGTGCGTCCACTATCTGGTTACGTATTTACGTCAATTTTAATCATATGGGTTCAAACTAATTCACCAGGCGCCTACCCTTCAAATCAAAATTAAGCAGACATATCCCAAGGATGGTAGAACTTTTCCATTTTGAAGGTGAGATGTTAGTAGTTTAGAATATTCCCAAATTCCCTTTTAACTGAGCGCGAAAGCTGTTGATGAAACAAACGTAAATGATACCACTTGACAACAGACAATTTACTGCCACTTGATATATAGAAAGTTCTAAATGCACTAAAATTCAAGATGTAGTAATGCAAATCATATTAGAGAAGTGGTGAGGAAAAAGCTCATGAGCGCAAGTCATTATTCCCACTTCTTACTAACCTGAGATTTCTAGTAATTATCGGAAATAATACAGGCTTACTCAATCAAAAAAGGAAAGAAAATAAAAAAGTCTCTTATTAATAATAACTCCCATAAGTAACCAATGCAATAATTTACCTCCTAAATTAAGTCATGACTCAAGCCCAACCTTCTAGCAGATACTGATAGTGATTCCTGTAACACAAAGGATACCTCAAACTTATGTAGGAAAATCTTGAAAACTTGAAACACGATAGATATATATTTGGTGAAAGCGCATGCTTTTTTCATCTACCTATTTGTGTATTCTATGAAATTTTAAATCAAGCATCATAATTTCTATGTCTAGGAAAAGGTTGGAAGATAACAGAGGCCTTAATCCTATAAAGCACGAAGGCACGTATAGTTAACCGTTTAACATAGGCAGATATAAAATTCCAATTTTACCCACAGTAACCTGAAATATACTAATATGCATTTTGACTTACAAGGACAATCCATAACTGCCAAGATGTTGATAAATTCTGCACCTCTGCAGACTAAATAAAGCCAGAGTTTAGCTAGATAAATTATAATGGATGGAAGTGAACTAATTGTTCTTTTTCCAAGGTACTCAAAAGGGATAATTGAGAACGATAGTGATGACGGTCGTATGGGTGCATAGGTATGTGCGTAGTCCATCGACTTGGGACTATGTTCGCCTCCAATATGTGTTTATGTTTTTATTTATTCTCAAGAGATTGAACCTATTGTCCTATATGCGTGAGCTTTGCAAATGGACTAGATAGCCGAGTATGCGTACCACTAAGGGGCTTCTCAACCAAGGGTGAATATTGCTATATTCATATAAATTAGTATGTATACATAAAGCGAATAATGTGTGTATACCGGAATCATGTTTGGTGTCTTATGTTGATGACGCTATTTTTAAATGTACACTTATGGTATTATCAGTTGGGCATTTAGAAGAATACGAGAATAAACTAAAGTAATCCTAAATCTATATCGAAATCCTAAGTACGCCGGTTTTGAGTTATTTAGGGAGACTTTCAAGAATAATAATATGAACTAAGTAGTCAATCCGCGTATTATGACTAGTATGGGTAGTTAAGTTCGTTAGACGTGCACACTAGATCAAGAGGTGAGTATCTCAAGTGAGTAAGCTAAGTTAAGTTGATTAATAATTGTGCTAATTGAATCAACTTAAGCACTTGCTATTTTAAACTGTTTTCAACTCGGGCTCTGACCCGTTTTTTTGTATATCCTTCTACTATTCCATTATTTTGGGTGACCAGCCACATGGACACCAACTTTAGGAGACTCTATTCAGTTGCCGTGGTGTAGCTACTGTGGAAGCTGTAGGATTATTACTAGTAGACGACTCAGCTCATTCTTTCCTTTTGAGTTGTTCATTATGTTGGACATGTCTTCCTTACTTATGTTTACTTTAAGAGATTCAGTCGTTTTAAATTCTCTCGTAGATTTGATTTCTTTATTTGGATTTATTGTATGGGATTGTATTTGGAGCTGTTTACTCCTTTCATTTATTTTACTTCAGTCAGACTTTACTTATGTTACTGTGATGCATGGTATTTATTGGTATTGTTTTAGTAGTAATTAATGACAAGATAATATTTGGACATCACCCTTTTTAAATACTAGGTGGTTAGTTTTATTAAATTAAAATTTCAGTTTTCGTCAGTGATGCATTATTTGATATTCTGAAATTGATTAATTAAGGACTGATCATCTGGTAGTTAATTAGGCGGGTTGTCACACTGAGATTTTTCGCACACGGGGGGACATAATGAGAGAGGAGGGAAGGAGGTAGTAAAACAGAGGGGTCCGACCCACCCCTTTTGGGAGTGAATAAATCTTTTGTAGTTTAGTTAATTGGTAATCAGATTCATTTTAGGATTATCTTTTATACATTTTAGTTTATCTAAGATTATTTGGTAGATTTAGGACTTATATCATTTGGCATATAAAGTCATTGGCCACCTCTTATAGTAAGATAATATTTTCGACATTGGGGCTTTGAAAGGCTTTGACTTGAATATTTTATATTTCATGTGTGCGTCCACTATCTGGTTACGTATTTACGTCAATTTTAATCATATAGGTTCAAACTAATTCACCAGGCGCCTACCCTTCAAATCAAAATTAAGCAGACATATCCCAAGGATGGTAGAACTTTTCCATTTTGAAGGTGAGATGTTAGTAGTTTAGAATATTCCCAAATTCCCTTTTAACTGAGCGCGAAAGCTGTTGATGAAACAAACGTAAATGATACCACTTGACAACAGACAATTTACTGCCACTTGATATATAGAAAGTTCTAAACGCACTAAAATTCAAGATGTAGTAATGCAAATCATATTAGAGAAGTGGTGAGGAAAAAGCTCATGAGCGCAACTCATTATTCCCACTTCTTACTAACCTGAGATTTCTAGTAATTATCGGAAATAATACAGGCTTACTCAATCAAAAAAGGAAAGAAAATAAAAAAGTCTCTTATTAATAATAACTCCCATAAGTAACCAATGCAATAATTTACCTCCTAAATTAAGTCATGACTCAAGCCCAACCTTCTAGCAGTTACTGATAGTGATTCCTGTAACACAAAGGATACCTCAAACTTATGTAGGAAAATCTTGAAAACTTGAAACACGATAGAGATATATTTGGTGAAAGCGCATGCTTTTTTATCTACCTATTTATGTATTCTATGAAATTTTAAATCAAGCATCATAATTTCTATGTCTAGGAAAAGGTTGGAAGATAACAGAGGCCTTAATCCTATAAAGCACGAAGGCACGTATAGTTAACCGTTTAACATAGGCAGATATAAAATTCCAATTTTACCCACAGTAACCTGAAATATACTAATATGCATTTTGACTTACAAGGACAATCCATAACTGCCAAGATGTTGATAAATTCTGCACCTCTGTAGACTAAATAAAGCCAGAGTTTAGCTAGATAAATTATAATGGATGGAAGTGAACCAACTGTTCTTTTTCCAAGGTACTCAAAAGGGATAAAAACATAAGGTAGCTATCTGAATTTATTGCTCTGACTCGATTCTTTAATGTTTTCTCACGTTCAAAAGAAATAGAAGGGGTAACTAATAGAGTAGTGAAAATAGTGGAGGCGAAGGATCTACATCACTCGTCATACATGAAGATTAAAGAAATTTAAACACCAACCAAAAAATAGGAAAATTGAATTGTTTAATTAAAAAACAATATTTTTTTCATAACACATGAATTTTTAGTCTCCACAGATCTGTTAGCTCTGTGTTGTACATAATGTGCCCCAGTTTTAAAGATTTAAGGATTTAACTTCTGTTAGAGGTTCCTTCACCTACGTTTGCAGCATCTTAGATGAAGTGTAGATAGGACTATTAAACAATTGATTTCAAGCTAACAATTAACATAATCCATGTCCTAGAATAATCATAAAACATATTTTAGGACATGACTGTGTCTCTATTAATTGTGCCTGGAATTGCTTCTGAATCTATTGGGTATATATATATATTATTTTTTAATGAAATAAATGATTTGGAATAAGTGGTCAAGTGGCAACTGTTTGCCCTTGAGGTCGAAGTTCAAACCCTACTAAGCTCACTAAACATTAAAGGTTTTTGATTGGGCCTTGGGCATTGGGATTTCCGACTTACATAATTTTATTAATTCTTTTTAATTACGCTTTTTAATTAAGTAATTACTCATGTTTATATATCTGATTATGTCTTTTAGTGAGGTTCAACTAAGTAGTGGAGAGTTTTTAGGAATCACACTTGTTTACAAAAAATGATTAATTGTTGGGTTATATATCTGGGTTATTCTCTACAATAGGAATACACTAGAAATCTCTGTCATCTTCATCTATATTTTTAACTAGTTTTTTCATTCATTTTCATGGGTCCGAAGTATTCTAAGAGTTTTGCGAGTATCCATTATTGTCGGTGGAGTAATGTGGTCGTTGAATCTGGGAAGGCATTTGTTCAAGAGGTTGATAGCATCAATATCAGTGAGAAATTTCATTCTGAGGATGTTGTGTTCAACACAATCCTCAACGGATAAGTTCTTCCAATTTTAAATGTGTACAAATTTTGGTTTTTTCAGTATATTTTGTAATATTTATTTCCAACATAATCAATCCTAAATGCATTACATGAGCTAATTGTATAAGTCAAAGCTTCAATATTTGCATGGAGGAATATTAGTATGTATTTGATGATTTGCATACCAGGTCAGTCATCAGTCAATGGTTGCAGATAGAGTATTTGCTCCGAGTTTTTCCTCAGTTGTGACTTAAGAGATGCACTTCTGTGCTCAACAGCAAGGTTTAAAGTTATTGGAGAGAGAAGAAATTTGAACTATTTTTAAAATTAATGGGTTGAACACTGGTAAGCTTTACTCTAGCATGGACCAGACCGCTAATCAATCGGGAAAGGATATGTGTCAATTTTATCCAACATAAAATATTTACCTCCAAATAAGATCGTTAGCCATTAACAATTTCTTCCATATCCAAGGAGCATATGCTGCAATCTGACACTACCACAAATATTGGTCCCACAAATATTGGTTCTTCAATAAGAACGTTTTGAATAAAAGAGAAAGAAGGTAGCAATACAATAAATAAAATAACTAAATTGAATATTCATTTACATTTTTAATAAGAAAACAAACAAAAAACTATATAGTGACGCAATACAGTCGTGCGACATTATCCTTTGAGCCTAATCGTACCATATTATATGAGAGGTATTGTGTATCATACAATACTGACAACCATGATTCTTGCCTTTGAGTGGTGCTCTTATTTCTTTATAACTTGTTATCTGTTGTAATACTCTTAATTTACCAACTTTGAGCATCATCAGAATGGAACGGACACCAAAAACTATAAGTTCTTACAAGCTTTTAGTTCACACAACAAGTTGAGGACATCAGTTTCATCTCATGGATCAATAACATATTGCTAAAGACCTTAAATAAGCTTCTCCAACAGTAACATGCTATAAATCAGCAAATTGTAGACCTGTTTGCGGCCAACGCTGTTCTCCGATCCCCTGGGGCTGAAAATCAAGGGAGAATTACAAAACCCCACAACTAGTTTGTCCATGAAGAAATGGGTGAAAATGTGGCACAAAACCACAACGATCATCCGCAAAGAACTCCTTAAAGAAAATAAGGGGCAGATCAGTAGAATGTGTCGCAGCTCAGGAAGAGTTAACAATGATGCAAGTTTGTAAACCTGTGGATTTAAAATTCACCAGGTACAAGCGATGTTAGAAAAATCAATGTGAGGCGCCGCTTCAAGACGAGGCACTGGAGAAATGCCTTGAGGCTAAGCCTCGTGGAGAAGGATTGAGGCAGAAGCGTCAATTGATAGGCGGAAGTTTTGCTTCAAGGCGTTCGAGACTTAAGCGTCAATTTAAGCTCAAATTTACTATTTTTGTGTATATATATATCAAGGGTCTAAAAAGCATGGGGTGTAATCGAGACATAGAGACCAAGCCTCAAGTCTTAGAAGTCTAGGTGGGCCGTAGGCATAAATAGGCATAAAAAAGCGTTTAGGCCTTCTTAATATATTTTAATATTTTTTAACCATAACAAGACTATTAAAATACAAAAATTATACATATCATAAAAATATGTCTAAATATTTGCAAATTAAAATACTATTTGATTATTTTGGATGAGATAATGGTCCGGTTTGTAAAAAAATTCTTTAAAAGACAATATCGTTTCATTAAAACATTGTTGTTTTTAGAAAAAAGTGCGCCTTAAGGGTTTTACGAAGAATAAGGCGTAAAAATCTTAAGGCGAGACGTTTCTCCCAAGCCTCAAACCTAGGGGTTTTTTTAGAACAGTGATATATGTAATCAGTTATAATATTATTATGCTATAATATGTTATAGGGTGCGGCTATCCGCACTCCTCCAACGTATGGAGACACTCCAAATCTTAATAAAATGACAAAAACATCCTTGCTATAAAATGCAAAACTTTTTTCATATAATTTTTATGTTATTTTTTAAACACTTCATTATCTAAAAACAATATTGATTTTCAAATTTATTTTAAGATAGTTTTTAAAAACAACATTGGTTTTCAAAGTCTTAAAAAGTTTTTTTTTTAAGATAGTTTTAAAAAATGCTTTTTTTTTTTCAAAAAAACTGTTTTTTACATAAAACTTTGAAAAAAATTAACAAATAAAAAAAAACTGTTTTTTACATTAAAATCTGTTTTTTATATAAAAAACATGAGTCATTCGATGAAAACTCCCTCGGCATTTTTTTAATTAACATTTAGTCCAAACATTTTTAATTGTTCCAAAAGGTCCATAATATAAAAACATTCACAAACACTCTTTTTCTCGTATCCTAAACTTTAAGAAAAAATTATCAAAAATTAAACAAGTGACTTTTTGATAAAACAGTTAAAAAAAAGGTAAACCCTATTTTTTAATTGTTTATTTATCTAGATAACTGTAAGTGATTTATTAAAAGACAAATAATTTTTTTTATATTTATTGAATGATGTAGGTTCGCACCAGGGGCACTAACCAATCATTAATCTGATATATGACAAGAAATATTAATTTTTAATCTACTACGCACACGACATAACATGAACTAATACGAATGACACGACATATGAAATCTTATTTTTCAACCAATTAAAAGCATGATCAATTAAAACGAGACACGACACATAAAAACAACACAACACAACTCGACATGACATGACACGAAACGACACGATTTTCTTTTTTAACCAAACATGAAAACAATCCTAATAAAAGTGATACGACACAGCGTGAAATATTATTTTCTTAATAAACACGACCCAAGTAAAATGACACGCCACAATATATGTTATTTTTTTAACTAACACGAACCCATTTTCTAAAACATTTTGCATAGTATTAGTAAATTTTAGGTTATTCTTATATAAAGAAACTTTTTTAATAAAGAAAAAAAACAATTATAAGAAACTTTTTTTTATATTAACAGTTTTTTTAATTGTAGTAAAAACTTTTGAAGTCACATACATTGTTTATTAATGTGAAATTATAATAAAAAATATTTTTTAATATCAAGATGACTATTTTATTGAAAAACACCTTTTTATAACGAACATGCATTTTGACATATTTTACTTATTTGAATTTATAATATTTCGACTTTTTAATGGATGTCGATTAAAAAAAATCCATTTTTTATTTTTTTTTCATTTTTATTTTTTGGATGGAAAGTAATAACGGTTTGGATGGAAAGTTAATATAATGGGAGTGTATTGCAAATTTTTAAAAAAGTGGGGTGTATTGCAAAACTGGTCACAAAAGCGGAGGAAAAACTCAAAACAACCCATCTTAAAAATAAGGTGAATTAAACATGAAATATTATAATTTAAATTTATTATAAAATAAATAAATAATTTTTTTAAGAACAAAATAAAAGTTATCTAAAAGATTTTTTATTAAAATTGTTATTTAAAAATAAAGATGAGTAGACTTGTTTTAAGTATTTGGACAATCTTCCATTTGAAGGGAGGGAATGGATAAATGATAAAAGATGAGGCAAGAATTTATTGGTCATTTTGAAAAAAAAGGAACAAAAGTTGGAGTGTCTCCAGATTTGGAGGAGCGTAAATAGCTGCTCCCTATGTTATAATGTCATTGTTATCGTATAATATTTATTATTGTTTTTATTATTAGAACTATCATTGTAAAATTGTATTATGCTATAATATGTTATAATGTCATTGTTATCTTATAATATTTATTATTGTTTTTATTATTAGAACTATCATTGTAAAATTGTAATGTTGTATTGAATTATAATATTATATATACTCTGTATTTAATGGGTATATTATTGGAATTTGTTTTCTACTTTTACTTCATATATAAATAATATGTTATAATTATATATACTCTGTATTTAATTGATATATTATTTGGATTTTTTTCTACTTTTACTTCATATATAAATAATATGTTATAATGTTATAATTACGTTTAATTAATAGGTATAGTCTGTAATACTATAATTTGATAATACATTTTTTTGAGTATTTGATGGCTTACTATTTAGTGTTAGTTTTAATTATGGA
Source organism: Sambucus nigra (assembly GCA_949130495.1). Classification (NCBI taxonomy): domain Eukaryota; kingdom Viridiplantae; phylum Streptophyta; class Magnoliopsida; order Dipsacales; family Adoxaceae; genus Sambucus; species Sambucus nigra. The sequence goes on along the minus strand of OX422208.1, from coordinate 458,752,913 downwards.
TTACTTGTGTGACCATGATGATACATTATCTAATATGTTTAGTTAAGTTCATAGATGCGTCCATAACTGCCCTCTGGCTCACATATTCAAGCATCCAACTATGGATCCTTCGATGAAACCCAAGACACTGAAGGACACATGGATTTGTACCAGTCATGGATGCATTTACAGAATTACTCGGACGAGGTGATCTGCAGGGCTTTCCTAATCACTCTGAAAGGCCCAAGTCAGACCTGGTTTAACAAGCTTAGACCAAAGTAAATCTCCAGCTTTGAAGACACGGGACCAGGTTTCCAACATCACTTCATGTCGGTGCGAACGCATAGGAAGCCCATGGCACAACTCTTCAGAATTCAACGAAAACAATGGTGAAACTCTAAGAGAGTTTGTGGAGGTTCAGCAATGTCAATTTGCAAGTAAACGAGTTAGAAAAGGAAGTCTCCTTATCAGCTTTTGCAACTGAAGGATTCAACAAAAAGGTATATCCTATTAACTAGCAAAGAGCCCACCAATGACCTTGCAAGAACTGTTGTACATAATGAAGATAAACATGAATGCCAAGGACAACTTAGCGGCAAAAAAGCTCACCGCCCTAGTTCAAAAAAGCCAAAGGGTAAGAGAAATATGGGATTAAAACCTGATGCTCAGATCACCGCTCTAAGAAGAAGAAATAATTGTAACACAGTAGAGATAGAAGAGCCAGCACAACAGTATCCAAAGGTTGAACCCAAATTTGAGAAGACGCCTCTAAACACCTTAGTTGTCGAAGTCCCAGTCGTAGTGGCAGACAACAACATCATCTAGTGTCCACAGAAGATTAAAATCCTCGGCAAGGGCCGATGTGAATTGAGAGGCTTAGAAGCTATTTTTAGTATATACTCACTTGTGTGGTATTTTTGTTATTTTCTCTATTATGATGTATTTTCTTTTATAGTTAGTTTAGTTTTTTTGTTTTGTATTATAAGAGGGGAGTATTAAGAATTGGTAAGGGCATAGATGTAATTAAAACTTTTTCTTGTAGACCAAGTCTAGATCCTTCTACTTTTCCCTATAAATACTCACATGTAGTCTCATTTGAGACATTCCTACATTTGTGATATTGAGAGAGAGTTGAGATGAGAGTTAAATCATCTTTTTTTTTCATTCGACATTTATTTACATCAATTAGTATCAGAGCCTCATTGGCTCCACCCGTTGTGGTTGTTGTATAGCAAATCATAGACCACAAATGGGACATAAGAAGATGTTTGTTCCCATTAATTCTCACATCGATAGGCTCGAAGAGGTTATAAACCGCCTCATAGTATGATTCGATGCTCTTGATGCTTGCCTTCCTTCACCCGACATATCCACGAGCCGCTCTCACATCGCTCCCACCACCACTCAAAACCCTAATTTCACCACATCCAAGTCCCCCATTCCATCCCTTTATCAACCCAAAAAAATCCCCTATCCACCACCTCCACTATCTCCGCCACCACATCGGTGGTTGCGGCCCTCACTCACACCTCTGTAGCCTCCTGCGAACTCTCAGACCTCCGACCAGTGCTCTGACCCACCACCACCATCACTGGGATAGACGTATATGATGGAAAACTACCGGCGGCCCAGCCACAAGGTTCAATTGTCCCTCCACCCTCTGTGGTGGCTGTCGGTGACTCCTCATATGTTACCCACCCCCTGTGACTCATTGCGACACACTCCACCTCTGCCCTCCACCGCTGGTGGCCGTCGACAGTGACGCTACTAACCCGCGGGGTGCGGCACAACCCACTTACCTCAGATTGATCCATCCATTTCAAATCAACTCAATTATAGGGTTCCACCACCCATTTCCCAAATAAATCAATAATTTGTAAACCCTAACCGCTAACTGTATAAATTTCCTCCACCACCGCCCGATCCAAACTTATAAGACAATCAACCACCATCACCACACCTTTCACCACCAGATATTCTCCAAACCACTACTTTTCCTCAACCACACCAAACCCTAAATCCCACTCCTATTGACTCCACCCATGATTCACACATCCTTCACGTTTCCACATATCCCCTCCACCACCCCCAATGACATCATGAGTCGTATAATCCACATCCTCTTCCATACCTACCCTTAGCTCTACCTACTTACATTGACCCGCACCTCCACCTACATACTGCTTGCACCACGCATATGCCTCCACCTTTACTTCATACCACCTTGCCTCCACTCCGCCACAGAAACCATGATTAGCATCCACAGTCTGTGTGGGATGCCCGTTCAACATATTTGGTCACAATTGATACTTTTGAGTGTGTTTAGAGTTGGCTAGATCATCCCCAGCAGAGAGGGACTCCTCCTCCTAGACCGCAGTCATTACCGAATATTGAGCCACCTCAGCGTACAGAGTGGCACACAAAGATTTCACCTTTTGACTCTTCGAGTGCGAAGGTCACTCCATTTGTGACAATTACTAACATGTACTACATTTTGTACTGCTAGAGAGGACATTTGATGGATTAGTGCACGCATCGCCAGCCAACGAAGCTTGTTCCATATCGAGCACCTTCAGTGACGACGATTCCTCCTTATGTGTTACCTTCAGCTCCTTTTGAGACACTTCCTCCAGCCCCATTTCATGCTCATCCACCGCCTCGAAGGTAGCGCTATCGAGCCCCAGTTAAAGATCCTCCAATAGGCAAGGATGGGTTTGAAGAGGACAATCTAGACATTTAGGGAGATGACCCTATTACTCCAATGGCTCTTCAGATGCTTTCTCAGGTCATGCACGGAGATATCAGGGTTGATGTGTCGATGTTTGATGGTCACCTCCACGCCGATGTAGTGATTGATTGGCTTAACACTATGGAACATATTTTTGAGTATAAGAAGTTGAGTGCTGTCGTTGTGTCCTTCTTGCGGCAACCAAATTTCAGTGTTATGCTAGTATTTGGTGGCATGATTTGGAGAAATATCGGGTGGTTGAGGGTCAGCCTCTTATTTAGTCTTGGACCGAGTTATGAGCAGTGATGATGGAGTCGTTCGTTCGAACCACTTACGAGTAAGACCTATTTTTTTGAGTTCAGGCCCTTCGACATGATACATCTGTATAAAACTACAGTGAGGGGTTTCAGATCTTGTGCACATGAGATCGGTTGTGAGAGATTGAGGAGCAGTGGCCTTGCCGCTAGATTCATGGGCTTCAAGGCTATATTCAGTGAGAATTTGAATTATGTGACATCTCCACTTTTACGAAGGTGGTGGAGTATGCCATGAAGGTGGAGACGTATCATTAAACCACTTCCACTACTCATGGACGCACTATTACCTCTGCTTCCCCTCCTACTTCTAGTGTTCCACTCTCTATTACTGTGATGGTGGAACAAACTACTCCTCCTTCATCCTCTTCCCATACTGTATAATTTAAGTGCTAAAATTGTGGAGTAGTAGGTCACAGGGCTTCAGATTATTCGTTACCCCATCGTCGTGCCATGTTTTCTTCAAGGGGCCTAGAGTACCTCAAGGAGGTCGATGATCTCGTGCCACAGCATGCTCTCATCACTACCCTGGAAGTTGACATCGGTGGCATTTTTCAATGAGTTTGTGGATGAATACTTTTCTAGTGGGGGATAATGATATGGATTGATAGGTTTAGGGACTATTTTTAGTGCATACCCACTTGAGTGACATTTTTGTTATTTTATCTATTATGATGTACTTTTCTTTTATTATTAGTTTAGTTGTTTTGTATAGTATTATAAGAGGGGGAGTATTAAAGGCTAGTAAGGGCATAGATGTAATTAGGACCTTTTCTTGTAGCCTAAGTCTAGATCATTCTACTCCCCCTATAAATACTCCCCATGTAGCGTCATTTGAGGCATTCCTACATTTGGGATATTGAGAGAGAGAGTTGAGATTTGATGCTCATTACGTCAAGTTAGAGATACTTAAACCTTGTCATTTCCATTAAGTTAATGATCACACCAATAATTAATTGTATAAGTTAAACTATATAATTAAAGACTTTAGTTGATGAGGCTATCTAAAGCAACTGGTGAAGGATAACTCCTGGAGGATGAAAAGGACAAATGTCCCATGGTCGGATCGGGGGGGATACTACTAAAAAAGACTACGATTCAATAAGGAATATGATGCATGTTGACTCTGAATTAACCTTGAGTTATAAGTAAGCTTTGTCTGATGAGAATTAAAAAGTGTATTTGGGTTTAATTGAAATATCGTCGAAGTGTACTTTTTTAGTTTGTTTATTATTATTATTATTATTGTTATAATTCATTATTCATTTTAGTATTTTAGGTAAGGGAAAGATTCCCTTGAAATATTGTTAAAAATAACCTTTTTAGTCTTTTTATCTTTTATTTAAGGCTATCTTGGTTAGGGGTGGCAATTCGGGTTAGTCGTGTTATTTTCGGGTCGCATTGATTTTGATTTGAGTATATGTTTTGGGTACTCTTAAATCTATACAAGCTAATCGTGTCATGTTCGGGTCATTTTCGGGTTATTACCGTAAACGGGTTATCGTGTCAAAAATTACCAGCCCTAATCTTGGTTAGCAAGATAACTTTACATAAATAAAAAATAACTTTACCTAAATAAAAGGGGTTTGACAATATCTTGTAATCAAAGTACTTTTGATATATTATTTAAAAAAAAGGTACTTTGGATATATTTAAGAGAAAATAATTAACTTGTGTTTTCTCTTGTGTGCCATTTATCGTGTTACATCAAATTGGTATCAGTCCCATAAGAGCTTTTAAGTTGTTGCTGCGAAAAAATAAAAGCATGAAAAATTCAATAGCACTAAAAAGATGAGCCCGAATTGGGAACGAACCACGTCACTTCTCTTTGTATAAGACAATTATTGCTTTCATTTATGAAATCTGAGGCCGATTCACACCCTCCTAACCGACACCCACACCAGCTTCTTTAACATCCGTTATCCCTCATTGCCTCATTGCCGTTGTCTGCACCACCAAAGCACAGTATGATCTAAGAGGATGAGGCGTCGAGCTCGGTGAAGGCTAAAGAGGCTTCATAGGTTATTAGTCTTCTCCATCAACCACAATACTTGATAAAGGCTATTAGGAAATAGACCTAGGATTTCGCAACCCTAGGGTGGTCTTTGACCTGGGGGAGTAGGCATCCTGGGCTGAAAAGAGGGAAGAAATGAAGAGGAAGAAAGAACCTTAATTATTAGTCCTCCTCTCTTCGGAACCGCTGGCAAGCAACGATGCCACCCATACTAAGTCAAAAATTTGAAGTGCACTGACGACACCAATCGCAAGCTTAGTAAGGTCGAGGAAGAAAACTAAAGGGTAGTCAGCGGGAGGATCCTTAAAGCCCTCACTAGCATTTTTGACGTGATAATTAAAAATGGGAGTTCAACAAAAACAAGGAGTGGGTGTTTAACGATGTGAACCATACAATTGGAGAAGATCGGGCAAACTCAGGGCGTTGCACTGCCTCCCTATCTCATCGTCGATGATCTCTAGACAGCAAGATGCCCAAGAATGAAGACAAAGGTTCAACTCAACCCTAATTTTTAGGAAGACGTATGACGATACGAAATCTCCATTTGTTTGGTTTTAACTGTGAACCAAAGAAGAAATAATTTGGCCCAAAATAAATTTGGATTTATCATACGGGCCCGAGTTGAATAAATTCTCATCATACAAGTCCCATTAATTAGTCAACCATTAAATAAGTCGCATTTTTTTAAAATATCTACTATTATGATGAGTAATACACTCATCCCTAAATCATTCCCATAAATCTATGTATTTCTCTTCCTATCTTCTTTTTTATTACCACCACATATTTTCTCTCTACTTGTGGATGCACAAGAAGAAATGGAGTTGAAGACCCACTTTACCACCGCCACAAACTTCAATACCGACACCCATATAACTACCTACGGCATTTAACAAACCCTTGAGCTCATCTAATTGGATGTCATATGTTTGAAAATCTAAGTGATCAGATATATTTGACGCTCTGTAACACCCCGTAATTTTGAGGATTAAATATTTAATTATCTTGGGAGATATAAAAATATTTAAATTGGAGAAACTTAAATTTATAATTTGGAAAATTTATTTGAGTGGGAAGAATTATTTATATTTATCGACTTTAAGTTTAATTGCTCGATATTTCCTGTGTCGCATTTTGATGTCAAAATTGGAGAATATTATAAAGTATTTCGTATGACAATTCTTAGTGCGCGGTTGAGTCCGGATGGGTTGAGATAGTCAGAAAAGAGTATCCAGGGATAGTGATCGGGTCTCGAGGCATTTTTGGGCTTAGCCGGGCCCACACGGTGGATTCGGGTCATTTTAATTAGGCTCATGTGGCCAAAAACGGGATTAAGGGTTTTTAACCTAATTGAGGGACTTATTGAATGGCAGTTAACAATTCTAAACCTAGCGTTTGAGAGCGGCACAGAGGAAACAAATCAAGATGCAAATTGGGATCTTTTAGAGGCAAATCGAGGGACAAATTGGTTGTTCTTCATCAACCATTCTATACACCAACGGATCCGACTCTACGAACGATTCTAGGAAAGTGGTTAACTGTTGTGATTCTTAAATTGATGATAATCAATTCATATTATGGAAGGTGTAAACCAAAATTCATTTTGGGTGGGTTATTGCATGAAATTGGGTTTTTATGAAAATTAATCTGTTGAGTAATTAGACAGTCAAATTAATGTTACAGAGGTATTCAATATTGATTGGTATTAGAACCATTACAGAACTCCAGTGTTAGAGATGAATTTATTGGGACTTTCGAATTAGATTTGTGAATGATAATTGGGATCTTACCATAGGAATTTTTGTTCCTGAGGGGGGTGAAGATTTGTAAAAATTAATAATACTTAAAGGTTTAGATGATGAATATAATTCATGATAGATGTAAAGAGATGATAAATATGCTGGATTGAGGTTGGGATTTGAGAAAAGAAAGCTTGGATTTTCGTTAATGGCTGAATAACAACTCGGAGAAGAAGCAGACCTGTTCGATATATATTATATATATACAGTGTGGTGATAGTGTGTGTGTATATATATATATATATATATATATATATATATATATATATATTGTGTATGCTATTAAATATCAGGGACTAGATATTCAATTATTTTATTTACTGTAGTGCTATCAAGGGAGGTTGCGCGATGTGGGTGAATCCCCTAGATTGAGGAGTAGGCTGGGTATATCCCCAGGTCATAGCATCCGGTATATGGGTGAGGGGCTTGTTTCACTTTCAGGGAAGGAATATGACCGCCTCCACTACGTTTATATTTTTGGGCCTGGTTGGTGATCGATTCGAACTTGGGTAACTGGGTTATGTGAGCACACCTAGTGAGATAACACTTTAGAGGGAATCATCCGGTGATGGTATACTCGGAGGGATGGATATACATATAAATTATGTGTGGATGTTTTAGTAAAGGTACGTATATAATGAGATGTAATATTATATGCGGGTCATAATACAGTGTGTAATGTACTTACTTTATATAACTTGTGTCATAGTTATATGATATTATTTAAAAGGAATTTATTAAGTTAATTGGTGAAATAACTTGTAACCCATTATAATAATACTCGATTTAGAGTAGAATGGCAAGGGGATATTATACCAGGACTAGTTGGATGGGGTAGTACAACTAGGTGGGGTTAAAGTAACCATTAGGTGCACACATTAGTGGATGGGTGAGTATGTCCTCAAGAGAGTGCGACACTAACTTAAATATGAAGCACATTCATATATTTTTTAATTACTGCAGATAATTCACTTGCTAAATATTTTCAAAATGTTTTGGGTTCTAACCCTTGCTATAAAACTATTTTCAAAACCTTTTAGGTGTCCAACCACAGGAACACCAGACTTAATATTCTATTCCAGGAATACGAAGCTGCGGCATATGTGGATGCTAACAGGAGCTTGAATTAGACGCATTGTTCATTCTTTCCTAGAGTAGGAATCATCTATCAGTTTCAGTTTACTTAAGGCATGTAGCCTAGACTTTTCAGCTGCAGTTCTCAGATTTATATTTTTTATTATTAGTCGATTGTATTGGACTATTTACTTTGGTGGCCGGTGGTTTATTCGACAAATTGTTTAATGAATTATTCAGTTGATTTAATTCAGTTGTGTGAATGGTTTATGTTTGTTTCCGCATGTACTATTTTGTTTAATTAAAAAGTTAAAATTTGCACCAGCTTTTTGGAATACTAGGCGATTAGTAAGTTTTAAAAAAGTTTTTTCGACAGTGATGCTAAGGATGAACCAACTGGGATTCCTGTTTTAATTTGATATAGGACTGATCACCCGGTATTTTATTAGGTGGGGTGTCACAGATGGTATCAGAGCATCAGGTTCTAGTGTCCTTAGGATCTGTACGGCTTTTCACTTTTCAGCTTAACGTCCTTTGATGTAGAGACCTATCATAGGATTGTTGTATTCTTATATGTATGTGCATTTATGTTCTTTTGCAAACTACTTTATATTTGATGGTGATCTCATTCGATTCGATTCTCATTTTAGATGCCGCCCAGGAGAGAGACAACAGCTAGGGCCGTCGGGGGAGACGAGACTAGAGAGGCTCATCAAGAGCCAGAGTTACCGCAGCAACAACCAGAGATGATTTCGGCAGCATAGGTAACTAAATTAGTGGCGCATGTAGTTGAAGCGATGATGATCGCAATGGAAAGGTACTTTCCACGAGATCATCTACAGGCGTTAGGGGTACCGGATGTTCAAGACTACCCGAGGCCGTCGGGGTGGCAGAAAATACGAGAGGTTTTTCAAAAAGGGTATCCACCAGAGTTTTGAGGGGGTTTAGATGTGGTGCTAGCGTGTCAGTGGAAGAGAGATATTCAGCGTCACCTATGCATGGTAGATTGCAATGAGGTGCAGAAGCAAATTCTAGCCACTTTTAGGTTAGTGGGAGCAGCGCTACAGTGGTGGGAGTCGATCACCACAGTTGAGGAAAATGATACATTAACTATTGCAGAATTTTGGGTTCGGTTCGACCGCCAGTATTTCCCACCAGTAGTCGAGGCTGAAATGAGGAGAAAATTCAGTGAGGTGACTCAGTGGGACCGTTCAATGGCCGACTATGAGGAATAATTCACTCGTTTAGCAAATTTTGTGTTGGATGAGGTACACGATGAAGAAAGAAAGAAGTCAAAGTTCATGGATGGGTTAGTCTGGAGGATCAGGCAACATTTGATTAGTAATCCCGCATTAGTAGCTTATACGAACATCATAAATGCATCACTCCTGCACTGTCAGGAATATCGCTTCCACTTGAGAGGAAGCAAGAGGGTAGTGGAACCTAGTCAGTCGGATAATGCAGTAGGGAACAATACCAGTGGGGTATCCCAACAGCAGATGGGGGGACATTAGGGGAAGAATTTCCAGCAGGGGAATCATGCCAACCAATTTAGATCTGGGGTTTATCGACAGAATGGCCAAGACTTCCGACAAGGCGAGAAAGGAAGGGATCAGTGGCAGTGTGAATTTATTAGGAGGTTTTTCGTTTGTGGGGAAGCGGGACACGTGAAGAGAGATTATCCTAAGCGAGGCAGGGGTCAACTACAGGACGAGGTCCTGGATTTACAGCCACTACAACAAGTTATGGGTGCGTTCAGGCAGGGGAAAGCTGCTCAGGAACCCGAGGATCAACCGTTGCAGCTAGAGTATGGAGGTAATTATCTTTTATCCTATGGGCATGGGTTATGTTTTGGGTGGCAGTGAGGGTATCACGATATAAAATTATTTTTCACTAGAATTCATGAGTGAGTCGGATTTAGTGGGTGCTCTGGCTATAGCAGCCATAGTATATAGATGGAGTTTTCCGTGGGGTAGCGGAGTACTTTGGTGTGATCCACGAGAGAGTGGTGGTGTACATTGAGAGAAGGTTTGAATTATGTGAGGGGTCACTACTTTCGAGAATCAGGGGAGTAGGGTTGATGGTTTTCCCACGTATCGGTTGGATAGTGATGGATTTGAACTATTTTGGATAGTGGGGGTAAGTTTTGGTGTTCGCGACACCAGGGTATGAAGTTTTACTAGGTATTACCTGAGAGGGCGTCTAGCCTATATATATGTGTGTATATATGTTGTATTTCGTAGTATGATAGACACATAATGAGGTCTTTTGTTTTCATATTTTATCCCGTTAAGTAAGGGTGTCTTCTGAAATGAATCAGGGTGGTTAGATTTATTTTCGAGCAGGGAGAGATAGATCGGGGTTTATTTTGGGCAAGAGCTAGTGATAGTAAGGGCACGGTATTTTTATGTTGTCTTTTGTATAGTAGGCGTGTATTCTTTTGTGTTAAGAGATAAATATTGGGGGTATGTACTATGGACTGAGGGTCTAACAGATCTTAACGACTGACAATTTTAGGTAGTAGTGTATTGGGGGTTCTCTTGCGAGACGTCCCACCCATAAAACTTAGTGCAACGTTGGAAGTGGGGAGATGTTTGATCCTTAGTACATGGGTTGGGTACCCCGGTTATTATTCATATATGTGATATGACTATGGGTTGGAGGTTATATTACGGGTTACGGCTAGCATAGTCGGGTAACTTACGTGCGGTTAAGCACGGGGATAGGGTGTATGGGCACCCGGGTTAATTAAGGCAACTTTTGTGTGGTCAAGCACGGGTAAATAGTGTATGGGTGCCCTGGTTAATTAAAATACATAATTGTGTAACTCATAGTTAGAAGCGGGAGAGATAGATGTAGCGAGCTTAGAGGCACAAGAACATGTGATATTCGAGACTTGAGTACTAAGCTTATCTTAATTTCGAGGACGAAATTCCTTTGTAAGGGGGGAAGTATGTAACACCCCGAAATTTTGAGGATTAAATATTTAATTATCTTGGGAGATATAAAAATATTTAAATTGGAGAAACTTAAATTATAATTTGGAGAATTTATTTGAGTGGGAAGAATTATTTATATTTGGCGACTTTAAGTTTAATTGTTCGATATTTCGTGTGTTGAATTTTGAGGTCGAAATTGGAGAATGTTATAAAGTATTTCGAATGACAATTATGTGTGCGCGATTTAGTCCGGATGGATCGAGATAGTTAGAAAAGAGTACTCGGGGGTATTGATCGGGTCTCGGGACATTTTTGGGTATAGCCGGGCCCACACGGTGTGATTCAGGTAATTTTAATTAGGCCCATGTGGCCAAAAACGGCATTAAGGGTTTTTAACCTAATTGAGGGACTTATTGAATGACAGTTGACAATTCTAAACTTAGGATTTGAGATAGGCACAGAGGAAACAAATCAAGAAGCAAATTTGGGATCTTTTGGAGGCAAATCGAGGGACAAATTGGGTATTCTTCATCAACCATTCTCTACACCAACGGATCAGACTCTACGAATTATTCCAGAAAAGTGGTTAATTATTGAGATTCTTAAATTAATGATAATCAATTCAAATTATGGAAGGTGTAAACCAAAACTCGTTTTGGGTGGGTTATTGCATGAAATTGGGTTTTTATGAAAATTAATCTGTTGAGTTATTAGACAGTCAAATTAATGTTATAGAGGTATTCAGTATTGGTTGGTATTAGAACCATAACAGAACTCCAGTGTTAGAGATGATTTTATTGGGACTTTCGGATCAGATTTGTGAATGATAATTGGGATCTTACCATAGGAATTTGTGTTCTTGAGAGGGGGGGGGGGGGTGTGAAGATTTGTAAAAATTAATAATACTTAAAGGTTTAGATGTGATTATAATTCATGATAGATGTAAAGAGATGATAAATATGCTGGATTGAGGTTGGGATTTGAGAAAATAAAGCTTGAATTTTTGTTAATGGCTGAACAACAACTCGGTGAAGAAGCAGACATGTTCGATCGATCGATCGATGGGCGGGATCGATCGATCGATGATCCCAGTTTTCTGGTAGATTTACTAGTTTAATTTTTAAAGGGAAATTAAATTAAGTTTTTTCCCCTACTTTTTATTTAGTGATAAATGCATATGTAGAATATATTCCTTAGCAATTATAAGAGAATATAATTGGGTTTAGGAGGGTGATAATTGTATGCCATGAGAAGAATAAATTTCGGGAAATAATTCGTAAGTATTGATTTTGGACCGAGGGAAAATATTCGGGTATTGTAGTTGAGTGGGACTACATTATTAAAGGAATTGAGGTGTAGTTAATTAGTTATGGGGCAAAATATAGAGTCGGGTATTAATGATGGTATGGGTCAAGTGAGCGAGTCCGGGTAGAATGGTTGGGCGACACCAAGTATTAAATTGATTGATGTGTAAATTAATTAAATTAGAGTCGAATCATAGACTCGGGGGGGGGGGGGGGGGGCATATTATATTATTTGATGTGTGAATTAAGTAAATTAGAGTTGGACCATATACTCAGGAAGATGATAAATTAATAAGTGAGAAAATTAATTAAGTTGAGTCGGGACAGAGACTCGGGAAATTTCAGGCTAGTGTTACGGTTTTTTTTAGTACACGGCAAAGCGGGAGTTTATATTATATATATACGGTGTGATGATAGTATATATATATATATATATATATATATATATATATATATATATATATATATATATATATTGTGTGTGTGTTATTAAATATCAGGGACTAGATATTTAATTATTTTATTTACTCTAGTGCTATCAAGGGAGGTTGCGCGATGTGGGTGAATCCCCTAGCTTGAGGAGTAGGGTGAGTATATCCCCAGGTCATAACATCCGGTATATGGGTGAGGGGCTTATCTCACTATCAGGGAAGGAATATGATCGCCTCCACTACGTTTATTTTTTTGGGCAAGGTTGGTGAGCGATTCCAACTTGGGTAACTAGGTTATGTGAGCACACCTAGTGAGATAGCACTTTAAAGGGAATCATCCGGTGAGGGTATACTCGGAGGGATGGATATACATATGAATTATGTGTGGATGTTTTAGTAAAGGTACATATATAATGAGATGTAATATTATATGTGGGTCATAATACAGTGTGTAATGTACTTACTTTATATAACTTGTGTCACAGTTATATGATATGTGGATGCTAGCAAGAGATTGGATTAGGCGCATCGTTCATTCTTTCCCAGAGTAGGAATCATCTATTAATTTTAGTTACTTACGGCATGTCGCCCAGACTTTTCAGTTGCAATTCTCAGATTTATTTATTTTATTGTTGGTCGATTGTATTGGACTATTTACTTTGGTGGCCGATGGTTTATTCGAAAAATTATTTAATTAATTATTCAGTTGATTTAATTCAGTTGTGTAAATGGTTCATGTTTATTTCCGCATGTACTGTTTTGTTTAATTAAAAAGTTAAAAATTTCACCAACTTTTTGGAATACTAGGTGGTTAATAAGTTTTTAAAAGTTTTTTCGACAGTGATGCTAAGGATGAACCAAGTAGGATTCCTGTTTTAATTTGATATAGGACTGATCACCGGTATTTTATTAGGCCGGGTGTCACACACTCTTCTTCAGTTGTTGTATTTTAATCAATAAATATATACCCTTGACATAATATTTACTCCAAGAGCAATATTAATTGTCCATTTCAGAGTGAAAATTGAACATGTTTAGTCTTACAATGGATTACGTAGCGTGAGGATGAATTTCCAAATAGTGTCAATTTGTATGTATTGGAATTATTCTAGACAAAAACCAATTTGAGTCATAGATCGATTTTACTTGTCATGATTCCCAATTAGTCTATGACGTTTTGTTAAAAATGTAGCGGTCAAGCTTCAAAGATAAATCACGCCATAGTTTTGGTGCACGTTTCATGTCTTCAAATTTGGTTTTTCGAGATTCTCTCAAGTATGGATGCATAATAGTTTATGGATACTCGGTAAATGTTTTCTCAGGATGTTGTTTTAATCAAAATGATTTTAAAATGTTTTAAATTGAGTTTTTCTAAGATAAATATTGTTTAGAGTTGTATGGATCTTTTCCTTGTATTTTGAAGGATCAAATAACATTTACAGTCATTCAAATGACATTGACACTTCGTTATAACGAAATGGCCAGTTCGTTCAAATGACATGTCAATATCATTCTAATGTCGCAGTGACTCAAAGTTTTTATTTAAGGAGTCTTTAGCTTAGGAAAACGTAATTTTAGGACATACAGAATTTCACAGAACCCATTCGTTTTCTACATTTGTTTACCAAAGGTTTCCAAAGATAAAAACATCCTTTGTATTTACAAGATCCTAGTTTACATACCATATGTTATAGAGTTCTTGTGTTTACACCACGATTTCATTCTTCATTATTCGAAGAACCTGTTTCGTGCGGTGGACTCTGTACTTACTAATTGACGGTTGCTGGTTGTATCAGTGGATACTGAGGTACGCGTGGATTCGTGTACCTAGCATAGGTAAACTCATGCGATGCACTATGGAGGAGCAGTTGAAGAGAAAAAATGCGTCAAGGCTTGTAGGGATCATGCTGTTGTGTAAGACTGAAAGTTTCCATTGTAAAACCGTGTCATAGTGATTGCCTGACTTGGTTCATCCGAGGTTTTTCCCATTGTGATTTCCTCATACATCGACGTATTCTCGTGTTTTGTGAGCATTTTTTTACTTTATCTTGGTTATTCACACTAGATGCATGTTTAGGGTTAAAAAAGATAAAATTAGCTTAATTAGTTTAGTTCACAAATTGGTGCTAAACAAAATTGGAAAAAGATTTTTAAAAATAATTTTTTTCCCCTAAAGGACACACAAAAAGGGCATTTACAAATTGGTATCAAAGCTAGAAACACTATATTATTGTGTGAGTGATCCCATGTGTCTTTAGGTATGAATTTTAGCATTTATAAATGTTTTAGAACACCATTTTTTGACGGGTCTAATTATGCTTATCTGAAGATGCGAATGAAGTGTGCACTTAAGGCCACAGATAAGTGTGTTTGGTTAGCGTTAGAAAAAGGGTAGACACCACCAGTTACGAGAGAGAGTGAGACGTTTGATGAGTTTTATGCTAGATTGTCCCATATTGTCAACTCATCGTTTAACTTGGGAGAGAAAATATCCGATAACTGAGTCATAAAGAAAATCTTAAGGCCGTTGGATAGTAGATTTGATCTAAATGGGACTGTTTTGAACTCTTTGGGTGTGCTTGAATCAACGGAACTAGAAGATCTTGTAGGTGACCTAGAAACTTATGAGATTGACATATTTACCATCAAGAAAATGCCAAAGAAATAAAAGGGCATTTCTTTGAAAGACCGAAAGGAGGAAACAAAAGTTTCGGAGGATGACGAATATTATATGGATTTCGAAGATGTAGCTTTATTGGCAAATAAGTTCAAAAAGTTTCTTAAGTTCCAAAAGTAATCGAAAGATGCCAAAGGACTTGAGAAATTCAAGAACAACAAGGTCGATCATGTCCCTAAGAATCGGAGTGAGAATGATAAGAGGGATGAGTTAGATAAGTGTTTTAGTTGTGAGGGTTATGACCATAGGGTAACAGAGTAGCCCACTAGACTTAAGGAGGGAAAGAAGACGATTGCATATAACACGATCCTTAGTGATAGTGAATCGAGAGAGGGAGAGGATACCCCCTTTGAGCATAAATACATTTCGTTCATGGTTTGTCATGTGAGCGACAACGATAAATATTCTCACGAAGATACTCACGTGAGTGATACTTATGAGGCCATATTTTGTGAATCTCAAGTGAGTGAGGATGAAGAGAATGAGGATGAGAATGAGGAAGAAAGTGTGTTGCAAGTTGCCTTTTGTTAGTTGTATTAAGAAACGTTGAAGGTGAAGAAGGCAAACTTAAAGTTGCAGCTAAACTTCATGACTCTCGTTACACACTTATTTGTGTTAGAAAATCGGACTTTGAGAGTTCAGGAATAAAACTTCATGACTCTCGTTTACTTGCACATTATACGTCTCATGATATTTCTTACGCATTATTGTGTTAGCATGTTTGTCATATGCTAGTTTTCGTCATGATATATATTTGCTAGTGGTATAACATGTTTACCTCTTTGTGTTATGTTTTTTTCCTTTTATTTGAGTATTTTTTGGAAAAATACAAAAAAGATTTTAATTTGATAATTTTTTTGAAAAATACAAAAAGATTTTGGTTTCATATATTTTCGAAAAAAACGCAAAAAGATTATGCATTTGGGTCAAAAATAATTTTTGAAAAAACCCAAAAATATTTTCGGTTTATATTTGTGTTGTGAGTTTACACTTGCTATGACATATTAGTGTGCTTAAACACCCATCATTTCACCTTTACACGTGTCTAGTACATTTGGTCATGATTTTGGATGCAAAAGTGGATCTTAACCATTTTTTTTAATGGGGTTGTTTCGAAGTTGACTTAAATTTATATTCGACTATGCATATGCCATTGCACACATGCACGAGCTTTAATGAATGTTCAACTTCTCATGCACATTTAAGTTTAGTGAGACGTTCTCATCTAATTTTTTTCATCTACGTGTATATTAGACTTGGGAGGAGTTATGCATGTAAGAACCGTTGCCCATGAGAGTTTGTTTATAATTGAAAAAATAATGAGTGTGCATGGGAAAGGGTTGCTCGAGACATGTGAACTCATCATCAAAGCCACTGTTTAAATTGAGTCCAAGAAAAAATTAAGGTAGTAAAAACAAACATATGCCAAATGGTGCCAATAGGAAATATCTTTAAGAGAAAAATTAGATCTTCAAATGAAAATATGAATAGAAGATAATTATCATATGAGGGAGTTTTAGTCGAAGATGAATGGTTTTGCACGAACAAGTCCCGTATTGAAAACACTATTGTTTATATAATCTTTAGAATTTCTAATCTTGTGTGTGATGTATGTTTTGTTCATTAAGTTCAAGTATAATTGTCACATATGGAGAAAACGCAGTTTGGCAATATTTAGCGATTAATTAGAGCTTCTTGAATTTATCTTTGTGTTTGGATTACGATTCATTTGTAATTAATTACACCCCTTCATTACATTCCATGTTTGATCACATTGATACTATGTTAATGCGTAACTCACATGTTTGTTTTTAAGTTTGTTTTGTTACTATTTTTGCACTTTCAGTTGCTTTAATCTGATAATTTCTTTTCTCAGCAAAAGTTGCATATTTTTAGAGATGGATTAGAAGTTATGTGAAGTCGTTAGAACGACATGTACTTGTCGTTAGATGAGTGTATCAAACGACCACTCAAACGAGCTATAGTAAGTGTCAGGTATGGTCATTAGAAATGTCATTAGATGGGTCGTTAGAAAGGTGCATCGAACGACATGCTACTATTTTGGGTCGTTTCTTACATGGTTCGAACGACATACCTAAGTCGTTCAAATAACCTGGTATCGTTGCTCGAACGACCCAACCTAGATTTTTGCCATTCGATTTGCCTTAGTACCTGCTTCGTATATATTATGATTTTACACTATTTTGGTACTTCAGGGTTATTTTGATTGTAATTATTCATGCTTGATTTTTATACTGCATTGATCATGTTTAGTCACATCATTTGATATTGATGAATTCATATGTGACTGTTTACCAGCTATGCCTTGACATATATTGATTATTTTGTAGCTAGTTCATTATGTTTGTCTAGATATTCCTCTAATGTTGTATGCATGCTAGATATTCATGTATATGTTTATTTTTCTCACTAGTTGTCTATTCAAGACGAAAAGGGGAAGAGATAGATATATGATGCAAGGGGAGATTTTTAATAGTAATTTATATTTGTATCATATTGATTATATATCATTTGTTCCTCTATACTTCACATGGTATTTATTTGTTTCGCATATGTAGTGATTCTTCAGCAAATCGAGATTTTGAGACTACATCACATTCAGACATTTCATGATGTCGGTCCAACATTTGTTTACTAGATCTTGTTATGTATTTTCTTTTTGGGTTTATGGGATGAGATTTAGGTCTAAGGATTGACAGTTTGACATAAGCATTTCACTTTTTTAGTTTTGTCCTGGAATAGCCAAAAGGGTAGATTTGTAAGGACAAATTTCAAAAAAGCTTCAATTTGTATGTATTGGCATTATTCCGAAAAAAAATCAATTTGAGTCATAGATAGATTTTACTTGTCACGATTCCCATTTAGTCTATGACGTTGTATTGAAGACGTAGTGGCCAAGCTTTAAAGATAAATAATGCTATAGTTTTGGTGCACGTTTCACATCTTCAAATTTGATTTTTTTAGATTCTCTCAGGTATGGATGCATAATAGTTTATGAATACTCGGTAAATATTTTCTAAGGATGTTATTTTGTTCAAAATGAATTTAAAGTGTTTTGAATTGAATTTTTCTGAGATAAATCTTGTTTAGAGTCATATGGATCTTTCCCTTGTGTTTTGAAGGATCAAACAACATTTACAATCATTCAAATGACATGTGAAAGTCGTTCAAACGACATGGACTTCTCATTTTAACGAGATGGCTAGTTCGTTCAAACGACATGCCAATATTGTTATAACTATGCCCCGACTCAAATATTGTATTTAAGGCGTATTTTGCTCGGAAAAATGTAGGTGCAGAATATACAGAATTTCACAAAACCCATACATTTGCATTTATTTACCAAAGGTTTCCAAAGCTAAAAACATGCTTTATGTTTATAAGATACTAATTTTACATACCATATGTTATAAAGATCTTGTGTTCGCACCACAATTTCATTTTTCATTATTCGAAGAACCTGTTTCGTGCGGTGGACTCCGTACTTGCTGATTAACGGTTGTTGGATGTATTGGTGGATACCGAGGCACGAGGGGACTCGTTTACTTGGCATAGGTGGACTCCTGTGTTGCATTGTGGAGGAGAGATTGAAGAGAAGAAAAGGCGTCAAGGCTTGTGGGGATCGAGTCGTTGTATAAGACTAAAATCTTCCTTTGTAAAATCGTATCATAGTGATTATCTGGCTTGGGCCGTCCGAGGTTTTTTCTGTTGTGGTTTCCTCGTACATTAGCGTGTTCTCGTGTTTTGTGAGCATTCTTTACTTTATCTTGCTTAATCACACTAGCTGCATGTTTAGGGTTAGGAAGATAAAATTGTCTTAATTAGTTTAGTTCACAAAATTATTGCTAAATAAAATTAAAAAAAGGTTTTGAAAAGAAAATTTGTTTTCACCTAAAGGACAGACAAAAAAGGGCATTTGCACGTAGTAAATATTTACTTAAAGTGTAATTTTTTCATTTCTAATTATTCTAATAGTATATATTTACTTTCTAATTTGACTCTCTTTCTTGTTTGCCTTTTTCTTTATGTTCTCTTACAAGAGTAAATATTTACTATCAGTCTAATATTAGAATATAGTAATATTTACTGCTTCTATTGAAAAAAGAATTTATTGTTGTCTTGGTGACTTGGTTTCAAATTATCAAATTTGCAAAAAAACGAATTTGTAGTTAAAAAGTTATAATTCTTTGAAGTTTGCAACAGAAGAAGGAAAAAAATCAAATATTCGGAAGTTTTTTCCCATATGTTACAGTTGAGTTGGTTGTGAACGATGTTTAATTTAAATGAAAAGAATAGTATCAGGAATAAATTTTATTTAGCAGAAAGAGTTTTAGTGGGACCTATACGACGAGATCAGTGAGACTTAAATGTAATTGCACCAATAAATTGTCGTTTGGTATTGGGCTTTTCACAACTTATACTGTATTTTTGTTGGCCCAAATGGGTTACGGCCTCTCTCCCAATGTCGAAGTGTCATTAAAAAATAGTTTGGGAGAACCCCAAACATATATTATAAATGCCCCAAATTTCTGGGGGTGATGTATAATTCCAGCAAGGCCTTTTTTGGTCATAAACAATGTGGTCCCCTTCCTAATCTTTTTAATTGGTAGCAAAATTAGTTTTAAGGGCCCTAAATATTTAATTTTCTCTCCAACGACATACTTTTGGGGAGTTATACTCGTCTCCAACTTTTAAAGCACGAGGACAAACTTTTATTTTGGGGCGAGCTACATGATTTAAGAGATGCATTTGAGCGTAATTGTAATACCGTCGATGTTTATTCTTCTAGTTTTTTCAGCTTTCACTGTATTTACTAATTTAGGTTAGTATTTTGGGTAAGGGGTAATATTCCCTTAGAATATTCTTAAATTGTCCTCTTTAGTCTTTTTATCAAGATTATCTTGGCTAGAAAGATAACTTTGCCTATAAATATGGTGTTTGACTAGTTATTGTAATCACATTACAAATTAATGTAATAGAGAGAGAGAGAGAGAGAGAGAGAGAGATTTCTTTTTAATTTTGTATTTCTTTTTGTGTACCATTTGTCGTTTTACGTCATTATCTAATCGAAAAACTATCAACAACGAGTAAAGATCTCAATTACTTTTGACGATGAGGATATCTTAAATATGGAAGATTCCCTAGTGGTAACTTTGTAAGTTATGACATTCCCAGATGCCTCATTAACATGAGCAAAACTATAGATATCCTATTTTCAGATTGCTTTAAGAAGAAAGGATTTCATAACCAAACATACAGCCAATTCACCATTAATTAGACTTTTAGAAGAAAAGGATGTTCCCAAGTGTTATTAAGCTTGGGGTAGCAACTTGAGCAAAACCTCGTCAATCCTCATTGAACTCGTATTCCTTGGTAATGGGCTTACCATCCTCTTACAATACCATTATAAGGAGTGACAATCGATAAAATCAAAGACTTCGTCTACACTTACCATATGGTCATGAAATTCCCCACAAAGCGTGTGTAATTTTGGAGGATTTTTAAATTCTTGCATGATTTAATATTTGATTGTTCATAAGTGTGAGTGTTTGAGAGTTCGCAGTCACTGGAATCAGCGAACAACTATGTAGGACTAATAATACACATATATTAGGGTTTCCTTATTTCTATTGTTCGCTCAATGTACTAAGTCCTCCCACGATTGATAGTTAAGCCCAATGGCCTATAGTCCTACGGTGTGTGTGTGTATGTGGTTATTGGTTTATCTTAACTGTTTAGTTCAGGTCATGTGACTGTTTGTCGTTAAGCGAGTTGGGAGTCTTAATTGGATTGTTATATAGCCTTAAGGGTTTTAGGGCTAAGCTTGGTGAAACTTCAGAGTTATTTAAAGCTTTGAAAATACATTTACGCAAGGAACGAGAGAGAATTTCAGCAAGATCTTACGAATAAAACTGTGCGTAGTCTGCAAATTGAGAAGGGAGGTCAATATAGGGCATATGGCTTGTATACCGGTGTCGTGCACAAGTTTAAGTGGGAATTCGATGACAATCCCACAACTTGGTCACCACTAGTCTGCAATGTATCCATAAACCAATATATTGTCGGTTTGGTAAAAAATTTATGGGATTAATGTCATTAAGCATATTTGATAAGTTGCAAACCTATTATTCTCGTTCTAAACCTCACAAAAACCCCTTAGAGAAGCTGATTTGCCATATTCTCTTGGTCAACCCTAAACCTTTTGGGGTTCTTAGAAGCTTTTAGGAGATTGGAAGACAAAATATTATCAATAACGGTCAGAGATCAAGCCAACTAGTTGGATCAACCTTTAAGATGTAAGGAAAGTAAATCTTAAACTTCTCTTATTTGGTGTGCAAGATATGACTATTTTTCTAAACATTGATAAGATTAGGTTTTTTCCTAAAAGTTTATGTAAATTCTCAATTATATCACATGGGTTAAACTCGGATATGATAATAACGAATCTAATCTACTAAAGACTATGAATAGATGCTTGACCTCTTATATATGCAAACTCAAATTATGGAAACCGATGAAATTGAGATGTAATCCATGAGCTATTCTGAAATTTCCATATGAACTTGTGAATCTAGATATCTTATTAATGAATACTTGAGAGATATATTTTTTAATTGTGGATTGAATTAGAATACCTACATAACCCCTCATAGTTTTGCAAAAATTAAAATATGAACTACTTAGTGTAAAAAATTCCGAGCATGGACATTCTTATACTCGTTTAAATGCTCCAAATGTGAACTAACCAAATTCATTAAAATTGGAATGAGAGTTCTCAACATGTGTACTAAAAAATTATAGATATGCATGACTCTTGTATAATTAAATGGTGTTATGTTGAGTACGTGCTGCATTTCTATGTGTAGATAGCTTAGATACCTTAAGTGTGAGTGAGGAGTATTTAAGAGTTGGATTGTGATGACAATAGTGGGATGATCCTTATTAATGATGCAGTGTTTAACGATTTTGTAGCTGTAACACCCCGCCTAATAAAATACCGGGCAATCACTCCTATATCAAATTATAACAGGAGTCTCATATGGATCATTCTTAGCATCACTGTCGAAAATCCATTTAATTACTAATAACCTATTAGGCCGGTGTCAAAATTTTAACTTTACTACTCTTTTTAACAATTACAATAAAAACATCCACACAGTTTATGCGTAAATGAAACTGAAAGGAAAAATGAAATGAAATAAATAACCGAATACTCGGTTCAAATATACAACCATATCGAATGTTGTGCAAAAGAATAAATAAATACAGTTGAGCCATTGGCCCGAATGCTTATACAGTACCTCCTATCTAGAGTACAATGAAAGAAGCGTCTATCAAGAACCCGCATGCATCCACAGCTGCTGCAGCAGACGTCTGACTCGAAGGAAGTGTCATCCAGGCGTCCCTGTGTCTGGACACCTATATATATATAATATATAACAAGAGAGGGAAAAGTAGATAAACGGGTCAGAGCCCGAGTTAAAAAATATTTTGCAAGTGCATAAATGCCTTATTATTTTGAAAAAGGTTTTATCTCATATTTAAGTTTGGTATCGCACTCCCATGATATACCCCTTACCTCTCCACTAATAGTGCACTCCTAGCGTATCCTTCTAAACATCCTAGTCAAGCTATCCTGCTAAACTAGTCTATCACCCAACCCACTATCAACCCTAGATAGTCCAAGCAATGTACTAAGGGCTAAACTTCACCCCAGTCTCAACGCTATGCCATGTTCGTGCGTGGGGTGTCTCGCAAATCGAAATCCAAACAAGGAACCCCCCCGATACACTACTACGCGGCACGGTCGATCGTCGAGATCCGCCAGTCCCTCAGTACAGAATATATATATATATATATATATATATATATATATATATATATATATATTTACATCACATAATAAATATCAATATAAGAGCACTAAGGATGAAACTTCTCCTTAGTCTCAACACATTGCCATATTCGTGCGTGGGGTGTCTCGCAAAGCGAAATCCAAACAAGGAACCCCCTCGATACACTACTATGCGGCAAGGTCGATTACCGGGATCCATTAGACCCTCGGTACTCGATTCATCCATATGTACATAATCATATTTTACCATAACCATCCGGATCTATCTCCCGGACTGAGAGTTCATATATCAAGTATTTATCAATACTTTCATTTTTTTCTTAAAACTTTCCATTTCCCTTTTTATACTCAGAAAATGTAAATATAAAAGCCAATTCATTATCATGAATTTCTTTAACAAATCATATACTTTTAAAAGCCAATTTTATTATCATAAAAATGATTTTCCTTTATATGTCATCCCATTTCCCTTTTTATACCCAGGAAATGTACCCCAAAGCCATTTCCATTATCATGAAAATGCTTTGATCAAATCATGCTTCCACATCCCTTCTTCCATCCGAGAGTGTTACCGAAGCCAAACCTTTATCCCATTTCCCTTTTTATACTCAGAAAATATAAATTAAAGCCAATTTATTATCATAAATTGCTTTAATAAAACTAAGACCGCCCCTCCGGATTTCCCCACTGGACGCGCCCCTAAATGGCTATCATCTTCCAGGGCCTATCTATATAAGACAACCTGGGAACCTACCAACGTCGGGAAGCGGCCATATTGCCTACGGGAAAGTCAAGACCACACCCAGAATTCCCTAACCAGCGCAGTAAATAATAATCGCCCATATGGCCTATAGGACTATAGCCACCCTGCATTCATTAGCCAGGGGGCATCACCATAACGCACGCAACTTCCCTTATGATAGAGATTTAGGGAGGTGTGTAATCCATAATTTATCAATTATGAAAATCATTTATCCTTCCATTTTGAAAATATTCATTTTTATATTTTCAAAATCATTTACATCATGTCATATATACTTAATCACGTAGTATATATATATACCATATATTCCTCCCTGAATATATAAAAATGGCCATATTTGCCAAACCATCTATCGATGACCAATAATCCTAAAGATTCTCTCAAAGAATCATAATCATGCATTCATATATGCATGATACTAAACCCAACGTATTTTCTTACTTTAATAAGTAATACATACTTAAATCCCATCTACGGATTCATTTGGATATCTCCAATCATACCATTTCTCATTTAGCGAATATATAACTATACTCCCCAAATTTATTCTAATCCACTCATAGGATTCACCTGACCAAGATCAATATGATTATGTTATGTCTTTAGATCATAATCCTCTTTCATACTCAAATTTAGAAATCCCGCTTTAAACTCAAAGAGGAGAAGTAATAACAATCTCCAAAATCATGGGCTGAAAATAGGGCACCGGTCGACCGGTCCTAGAGCCTCGGTTGGCTGCGGGTTGCAAATAAACCTACGAAACAAAGCAGTAGGCCCTTTCTCCTTGACGCGATCGACCGGCCTTAGGGGCGCGGTCGACCGGTCACACCAGGTCTCCCAAATTAAATTTCCTCAATTCCTTAATCCAACAACCCAAATTCATTAACGGGGTTTCTAAACTACACAAAAAAGAATCGCACACATCTACACGATTAATTCTAGCCGTAATTTTTCCAATTCCCGATTTGATTTTCGAGTTGATGATGTCAACCCGGAGCTGCCATCTTGTAAAAATCATATCAAATCGTAAAAAAAATAAGAAAAATACACGGTCGGTGCCCACGCGACCGTATCGAAAAGATCTACAACTTTCATGTTTTGGCCGAGAGCTAAATCAATTATTTTTCTGGCCAAATTAGCCCCCTAAAGTCACGGGTTACTATTCATCGTCTTCTCCGGGACAATTTTGGCCATTAAAGCTTCTCCCAAGCTTTTGTCGCCTCACCCAACGTCCTACAACCTCAACCAACTACAAATACACATATATTAAGGGTTCTAAACATCCTAACCAACTACAAATACACATATATTAAGGGTTCTAAACATATATTAAGGATTCTAAACATCCTAGAACCCACAACCACCAATTAATTTAGGTTAAAACCTAAGTTCCATAAATTGAAATATTATTTGGGGTTTAATAGTTTTATCTCCCAAAAACCCGTTTTATCCACGATAATCCACCCCAAAATATTTAGGGTTTGTTTATACCAAACTACGGTATGAGATATTTATGCAAAAAGATAAATAAAGCAAGTAAACACTTGCCTCGTGGATAAAATCCGACGATCCCGAGTCGAATCCGACGGAGTTTGGCCCGAATCTCCATTTTCACCTCCGCTTTCTCCTTCCTCTCTCTCTTTTCTTTATTTCTTTCTTCTTTTCTCCCTATCCCCTCTTTATATAAGAAGAAAAAGGGTTATACCTCTTAAAACCCCAAAACGACTCGTTTACCCAATCACGAGTTACTTTTACCTCTAAAATTACCCGAAACTCATTTTCGACAATCGGACACTCTTTTCCGACTATCTCGGACATTCCGAGACTCACGATGCAGTTGAAATTCTCATTCGAGGTACTTGACCTCAAATCACTATTCCAACCCAAAATAAATAAATGCGGATTTTCCAATTAAAAATCTTACCTCATGTCGCTTTACTCAACGACGACATGTAATTAAAATATTTCGACCTATATAGTCCCAAAAATAATCACAACATCCTTCGAAAATCATTCAATCCTCGAAAATCCTAAAAAATACTATTTAGGGAAATTCCCCCAAATGACCAATTTATATTTATTTATGGAATTTAATTGTCTCCAAAAGGGCGGGTTGTTACAGTAGCGTGTTTGGCAGACATGATTACATGTTATTACTATAAATAAAGTCGTAAAAGGCAGAGCAGAAATACACTTAAGAGATATAGAGTAATACTTAAATTGGAGAAATGAAGAATGCTTTACAAAATGGGGGAAGGGGATATTTATAGCGGTAATGGAAGGATCTAGAATTAGATCATCCATATCTAATAAGGAAATGGACCTAGGCCTCTGTGATGTCACACGTGGCCCAAAATCATCCCCTTGACAATATTTCCTAAAAGACCTTTCAGATCACAAGCCACTAAACCTATATTACAATAATGAAATACGATAAAAATAAAAGACAACTCATAATAATAAAAAACAAACATCATTCTTGGTCCAATTCCATGAACGTGCCATCACCATGTATCCATACACATCATTATCCCCTCTTTTGAAAAGCTCGTCCTCTAGCGTGTGGGTAAATTGCAATATCCCATGCCGCCAAAATAGATATTTGGAATAATGTATACTCGTTAATTGGGGCCCAAACTAAATTCTTCCATAATTATTGGGTCCAAATAATAATTTTCCCATAAATTTTGAATGTGGGCATAACCCACCATTTTTCAATCCAATAAAATCAACACTCATGGGTTAAAGCGGTAAATCTGTTTGAGTTTTAATTTTTGAAAAGTTCGGGGATTGAAAAATAATTTTTAAAAGTTATAGGGGTGGATTTGTAACTAATTTTCGGGTGGTGAGTGAATAATGGGTGTCAATAGTGGGGGAGGGGCTAAAATAACTTTGAGGGGGTATTTGTGTGATTTTTAAACATTCATATGTGGGGTAGATTTGAGATTAAAAGAGGGAAGAGTATAGTGAGTTAGGCCTGTCAATGGATCGAATTTTATCCGAATCCGAATCCGATCCATTTAAGTGGATATGGATCATGCCTAAAATTTGATTATTCGATTACCCGTTTATTAAATGGAGCAAATTTAGATTGATATACTCCGATCCGTTAATAATCCGGTCCGATTAATATTTTTAATATATATATATATATAATTAATATATATTGTATTTAATAATATTTTAAATATATATTATAATAGTTCTTTATTTCATTATTTATTTTTTTGGAACATTTGTAAAATAAATTTATGAAATAAGAGTTGAAAATAAAATGTTGCAAATCAAGTTTAACATAAACGGATAATCGGATCGGATTCGAAGCCGTTTAACATAAAGGAATATGGATTTGGATTTTCTTGGTCCGATCCGATTAATAAACGGATCATATCTGAATCCGTTTAACATAAATAGATATGGATTTGGATTTGCCTAATCTGGTCCGAATCCGATTCATTTACAGGCCTACCGTGAGTATGACCTTCATATGTCGCTTTAACAAGATAAACCTAAGCTAGGGTTTGTGTATTGTCACAAAGGGTTGTTGCTTTGGCACTTCCTAGGGTTACCTAAGGTTTGGTGGAGATACTTCTAGTCCGCTTGCCATCATCTACTTCCGACAAAGTCGCTGGAGTACTTTAAATGATGGGACGGAGGTGGTGCCAATCTATCAAATCTTATGCTTTCATCCCTCATTGTCTGCTATAACAATGGTTCAAATCCGTCCAACACTATCGAACCTCATGTAGGGTTCGAAACCCTCTAGTGAAGGTCATCATATCCTGGCGGAGGCCGCTGCCCTGGATCGGGGCGGAATGTTATCGGGATGAAGGTGGAAGAAGACTTGTTGGAATCGGTATAGTGGAAGGTGTGTGATCAGATGATTTTTAGGTTCACCCATCTTTATGAGATGCGGGAATGGGTCATTGAAGGTTGGATAGGGTCTGATAGGGTCGAGCCTAGGTCTTGTTTGGCTGTCTATAGTCAGGTCTTAAATTTACGGGGTTTTGTGATGGTTTTAGATCCAAAACTTCAAGCCTAGAGTCTCCAAGGTGTGGTGGTGATGGTTGTGTGGTGGAAATAATTTTTCTTAGCCCATTCATTGCGGCTCCTCCGCACCTCGGGTTGAGGTCCATTCATTGTAGTAATTCTTCGTAGGATATCTATTTGGGTAGTAGTTGGGTGGCTGAAGCATGGATCGATGGTGGTGGGTATTGACTTAGGAGGTAGTCCACCTTTTTTATTAGGTTGTTAATTGCTCCTCCAATTGTAAATTACGATACTCGGCTAGAATGAGTTTCCTCGGTGTTATTAGTTGCTTGTGTTTTACGATTTCATTTTTATAACACAGTGGAGGGACTAGGAATCAATGGCAAAACAAAAATACACTCATGCGAGAGAGTATACTCAAATTAGATAAATGTAGAATGTTTTACTAAATGAGGGGATGGGGATGTTTATAGGGGTAATGGAAGGATCTAGTGTTCGGTCATCCAAATATAATAGGTAAATGGGCCTAGATCATGAGATATCAACCCGATAATATAATAAAGAAATGTGACAAAAATAAAAGACAACTAATAACAATAAAAAATAAATATCATTTTCGGTCTAATTCCACAGACGTGCCTTGTATTACACATCCAATTATTGTGAGTTGTTGCATGAGAATACCACGTGTGTTTGTGAGGCGGCTTATCTACCTTTAGTGCGAGTGGGAATAGTTAGGAGTTGGATTGTGATGACTATAGTGGGATGATCATAATTAATGATGTGATGCTATTAGAGTCTACGACGTGTATGGTAGACATGATTATGTGTTATTTTGAGTTGTTGCTTGAGAATTCCATGTGTGTTTGTGATGTGAAATGCAGCGGAAATTTCACTGATAACAAATCACTTCAATCTCTAGAAAACTCAAAATACCATTAATTGCCAAAGTGAATACAAAGGGGGGCCCTGGAACTTTATTTGTAGACTTCCTACGACTTGTTGGATAAGTATCATAGTTAAGCTAGGAGTCTATTCAATCTAAAAAACAGAAAACTAAAAGATATTTACTAAAATAAATAAATTTGAACTGAAAAAAAAGGATCCCCACTGCTACGACGCATGCCACTCCCATACTAAGAAAATCTCATCCTAAGCGCTAATGATGTGAAACACAATGAAAATACCTCAAATAATAAATCACTTCAATCTTTAGAAAACTCAATATATCATTAATAGCAAAAGTGAATATAAAGGGGAGCCCGACTACCTAAAACTTGTTAAGAAAGTCCTAGTTAAGTTAGGAGTCTATCAACTTAAATAGCCAACGAAGAGATAATTACTTAAAAAAAGAAAAAGAAAAAGAAATAAGAAAATTTTAAAAAAATTAAAACGAAAAAAGAAAAGAGGATCCCCACGAGGGAGACCCACACTGCATGCCACTCCCCTACTAAGAAAAGCTCGTCCAGAGCGCTAAAGTGATACGCTGTTCGTCTCAGGTGGCACATCGATGTGTACCATAATAACCTATGCGTGATCCGGTGGTTTCTCCATCTCTTCCTCATATTTTGAAACCAACACCGACTTCTTCTTATTAGGACAGTCTGAAGCTCGATGCCCAAATGTTCCACAATCATAGCACTTGGGAGAGGTGGTAGGTGCTACAGTCTCTATCACAAGTGGTTTGATGGTTTTCCTACCTCTCATCATAGTTGTTCCTACCTTTAAGTAGTTCTCCACCTCCGTTCATACTCAGTAGCTTGGTTGAAAAAAGTAATTTGATGTAGCCCTAGCTATGTCTGATATTTAAGTTGGAGCCCCTAAATGTAACGTCTAATATGATGTTTCATGCTCTCCTTTAGTCTATCCCGAGTGCAAAGTAATTGAAACTGTTATGAGTACTCTTTTATGGACATGTATCCTTGCTTGAGACCTTGAACACGTACAAACATGTCACTCCCATAAGTCTCGAGGATGAAAGAATCCACCATGTCCGCCTTCATGTGCTCCTAAGAAGTAATTGGGTCCAAGTCGCTCATCGTCCTATTGTGCACTAACTGGTCCCACCACATTAATGCATAATCCTCTAATTTTTTAGCCGCATACTTAACACACTGATACTCCTTTAGACCAAAGAAATACTCGACGCGCTTTAACCAATCTATAAATGCATCGGGATCTATCCTTCCATCAAACATACTTTCATATATCTGAACATCACTATACATAGCCTTGTCAAACAACCTAATCAAAGTATTAAGGTTGTTCTCTGTCAATCCCCTGCCTCGTAAGGCATCTTCAGGGTCCTCATTATAGCCTATCAGGGTTCCTTGGGGCTGTTATGGACTGCCTAATGTGGTTATCTAGGGGCTAATTTGTTATGGCTCGTGTTATGTTGCCTTCCCTTTGCCCTTATGAAAGCACAATTATTATTCATATGACCTTTATTCCCTCACCCATGACACATAAGTTTGTTCGGTGGGATGTCTAGGAGTTTACCACCATACCTCACACGTGGGTGTAAATCGTCACTTTAAGTCTCCATTTGTTTGATCGATCTTTTATCGGTGCACAATGAGCGACGAGTGAGTGGAATATCATCATCTTCATTAGTCTCCTCCCCATTTACCCTCAATTTTATTGTGCCAGAATTAATTCTTTGGACATATTGTGACATGTACTTCTTTGAGTCTTTACATCCCCATAACACCAATTGCAGTTATAAATGAATAAAACTCATTTTTTTCCCGGCATTTGTCAATTTTTTTAGGGAGCAAGCCCTCAATAAAGATCACCTCCTTCTTCGGGTGCAACGGTTGTTTACTCAAGGTCTTTTCCACCTCGGATCATCCCCAAGTTTTCATTTTTGAATCAAACACATGAATGAACTCCTTTACGTCATTTCGAAAGTCTATGTGGGTTATTTGGACTAGTTTTCATGCCAAATCTTCTCGAGCTACTTTAAATTTTTTATCAAAAATTCCCCTTAATGGCCCATGGGGGTGTGTTGCACATCTATCCTGTCAGTCCCCCCTCGGTGTGGCGATCGAGGGGTTGAGACTTTGTTTCGACCTCCTCGAACCCCCAATCACCCTCGCGAGAAATGGTTTTTTTACTTAACCCCTTGCAACATTAGCGTATTTTCACTTAAGTCATTGGAAGAAGAAAATCTGGATATAACCCCTAGATTCTAACACCATTACTTTTTCATTAAAAAATCACTCTAATTAATATTTTGATTTACCCCCTTTATTTTATGGACAAAAATGCCTTATTCATCTTCTTCCCCAAACCCTACTCGTAATCCTAATTTTATGGAGATCATGCTCTACGTCATATCGTATGAGCTAATAACTCTAGCTTATCCTAGTCGTCGCCTTTCGTGCTATTGAACATCAACGTCACGCTCCATAGGTCAACTCAAAGTCAATATGCATGGCAGAGAAATCTCACATAGTCTGCCTCAGTTCACCCTATATATATAACATATAGTGGTATCAAACCTACATCTGGTAGTGTATCCCCTCTCTCACACTATTCTTAGGCATGAGCGATACGAATCCACTAGCGCCAGAATCGTCTCATTCCGATTTACCATTAAAACGTTATGGCATTTCTCCCAACACATACCATTTTAACTTCAAACGGAATAATATTAAGGCAATTCAACTACGGCTCATGACAACTATTTTAATAAGAACATACATGACCAAATCATTAGAATAATCACATACAGAATATAAACACATACTAAGTTAATGTAACAAATATCGGATAACAACTCATCCAAGCGCAAATCATTACCACCACTCGTTGTTGTCGACCAAGTCATGGCATGTATATCAATTAGGAAAACATGGCAGCTTAAATTGCAGTAGCAGCTACATCATAACTAAACAGAAGATATGATTATAGGTGGCAGCGATACCATAGCAAGTATTCTAACCTGGGTCTTTGCATTACCTCTGAACAATCCTAATGTACTGGAAAGGGAAAAAGAAGAATTACATCTCATTGTTGGATTAGAAATGATGTGTTTCACTGATTAAATACATGTGTTTACTAATTAACTCCTAATAGTAATAGAAAGTTGTGAAAGTTTATGAGTTATCTATTCCTACAGGACCACATGTGTTTACTATGTTATAATCTGCTACATTTTTGTACTTTATTTAGTTGGAGTAGATGTCTCAAAAGATACCTAGTGGCACACGATAGTGAGCAGTAGTGGCTAGAGTACAACAGTAGCTAGATCACAACACTTCTTATACTCTTGATTTCTACTTTGTCATCCAATCACTTCTTATACCTACATTGAATTTTTTTGCATAAATTAGCAAAACTTTGTATCAAAGTGTATAAAAAAGTTACCAAGATGATTTAAAAATATTACCCGGGTAACTCGCTAAATGCTTTAAATGCACATAGATGAAAAAATATTACTTGAACGACCAAATTCAATCTAAGAAGAAGACATGTACTGTTCAATATTACTTGAATGAAGACATATTACTTGAACAACAACGTATAGATAAATATAGTACTTGTCATACAGAGCACAAACTCAAACAGCAGAAGTAGCATCACAGATCTACTGGTACTGTCTTGCGAGTTCACCCTCCTTAACAATGTAATTTTGGGAAGGAAAATCCTCTCCCTTGAAGTACCTCTATAGCATATCCTTAGACCCAACCTCATAATGTAACTATGTTTTTTCATTTATATTAGTTATAATCATGTCGAATGAAAGAAGCTAAATAATTGAGAGAAAAGAATATCTATCATTTGAGTAATCTAAAATAAGAAATTAAGTAGGTGTTGATGTAAAAAACTAAACTAGATCTAATTCTCTAATCACGGATAAAATAGGTAAATAAAAATAAACGACACAAGATTTTAAAGTGGTTCGGCTATGTATGAAAGCCTATGTCAACTATTACGGTATTAATCATCTCAATAGCTTGCTTTCTTGCATACTCTACCCTTGATGAAGGGGGTACAATGTATTTAGAATGACCTAGAGGCCAACAGTTAGAATATCAAGGGATGGAATGATTTCATATTCAAACATTTACATCCTTACATAATGAATGTGATGGTCGATTGTATAAATCTCGTGAAATATGACTTTTGGTATGGTGATGCTTCACTAGTCTTGTTGGTCAGCCTTCCATGAGTTAGTCGGCATTCCTTGAGTTGGTCGACCTTCTTCATGGTAATCGGTAGAGCTACTATTTGCTGATTAAGATTTTTTCCATGTATGACGACACATATTTACTTCTAATTTGTCCATGTATGTGGGTAATTTTTGGTATCAATAGAATCACCTAATGTTCCATGATTGATGCTTGTTTGAAAGTATGGAGCATTTAAATCTAGGAATAGCCTGGATCATTTTCACGGTGTTTGATCGGCAGCCGACTTTCCACACTTGTAAAATTTTATCGGCACTATTTGAAAATGGCATTTTTGCAAATAATTTGATATCCAACGAACCGCTAATCGGTAAATGAGTATTTTTCACTATCTAATTTGCAAACCCGTTGGAACGTCAATCGTTGGTACATTTAATCATTACGTTCACTATTTTCGAGGTAGCCTATAAAAGGCGGGAGATTTCTACAGACTTTGCCTTACCCAAATTTTTCTAACTGTAGGTGCCATCTCAAAGTTTTTGTGCGATCGTTTGCTATTGTTCCTCCTTTCTTCTGACAGTTCTTGCTGAATCCTTAAATTCCGATAAGAATTACTTCCTTCTCCTTCTTTTCTTTTTTTTTTATCAAGGTTTATATAGTTTATGTTGACTCTTTAGACGAGTTTAGGCGGGAATGGAATATTCTTGATTGGGTGGAGTTAGAATTTCCCCTTCCTCCCGTGGATATTTTTTCTTTAGACGAGGGTCATTGGATTCCGTCTTTATTCCTTACTGAGTGTGGTTCACTTTCCCCCCAAATCGCTTTTGTTTAGAGTTTTGTCAATATTTCAATGTTGTACCTGCAAGAATAGCCCCTAATACCTAGATAATAGTTAATGGTATTCATAGGCTTAATCAGATCCATGGGACCCATATCGATATCCCTGAACTCCTGTTTAATTATAAGTGGGTCACTAGTGACAGTACATATTATTTGAAAACTAGGTTTGTCAACAGATCCCTAGTTGTCAATTTTCCTGACTCCAACAAAGATTACTTCGATTATGGGGTTATGACGGGCCCAAATGTCTTCCTCTTCAAGGGGGTGAGTTGTATGACGGGCCCAAATGTCCTAATAGGGTCATGGCGTAGGTTGTAATGTATTTTTTTATATATATTCATGATGATGGATAATTTATTGTTGTGCCAATTGATTTTAGTTGTTTTATTTGGTTGCATTTGATATGAAGAAGAAAAGTCCCAAGGAGAGTGATATTAATCTTGACGAGCTCAAGTTTTTATGGAGTCTTTATCAGAAGATTGGCGAGGAGTACATCTGGTCAGCCTCCTATCTGCTAAAGTATAAAAGTTCTGTGACTTCTTTTGTTGTTTGACCAACCGTTTCAGCTCCTTTTATCGTGATAGTCTTAGAGAGAGATCTAATCACTACTTCCTTGGCTAGTGCCTTTACTGGAGTGGTTGTCAAAGTTGGTATTTCTACTTCTTTTGATTCCGACCTTCCCCTTTCTGTGAGTATGGGTAAGAGAAAAATTCCTAATATCTTGGAAGATGACTCTGCTATTGGCACCAAAAAGCCTACTGATATTGGTGTCTCAAAGAAGAAGACTGATGTTAGTAAAAAGCCCCCAACTAACAAGGGTGATGAATCTTCTTTAAAAAGACCGAGGAGAGGTCTTACTGACAAGCAGGTTGAGAAAGCTATTAATACCGACCAACAGGGCTTGGTTGGTATTGTTCCACCTGCTGATGGCTCATCTGTAGCCTTAAGTCCTATCTTGGCTAGGAAATTGATTAAATTTGGCACTCTACCCAGCCATCGAGCTGTTCCTGCCTCCTTGACCCAATTTAAACTGGCAGATAGGGCTACTCAGATAAGTTTTCATCTTCAAAATTGTAAGGACACAAATTTCCAATTGAGTCCTTTGTTTTTTTTGTTCAATTCTGGACAAAAACGTTTGTGTCATAGGATAGTTTTTAATTGTACCCATTCAAGCCTATGATGGGGTAGTTGAAGACGTAGCAGCCAAGATATTAAAGCTTTATCAAATGCCGTGTGTATTGTGCCTCGTTTCTACGTCATCAACATGGTTCCATTGCTCCTAAGGTATTAATGCATTTTAATATATATAAGAGCTTGGAATAATATTTATATGGGTGTACTTTGTTTTTAAGCTGTTGTTTATTTTCAGAAAATGTCTTCAAAACTTTAAGAAAAAGTTTATGGGCTAAAAAATCGCATTTCAAACATTCTGGAAGTTCGTTCGAAATTATCGTTTGAACGAGTTTATCGTTCGAACGAGACTTTTGTTCGAACGAGTTTGCCAATGAGATTTTCCCATTGTCCACTGGAACTTCATTAGAAGTTTCGAATGAAAATCTCATTTGAACGATATTTCAAGCGAGAAATTTCTTTGGTAGTTTTGAGCAGTTTTCCCCATGTTTCCACTCACCTTTACCCACCTTTTGAACAGGATTAAGAGGTGCGGGAACCAACTTTTTCAAGAATTTTTTTTCATATTATTCCATCTCCTAGAGAGAGTTTTGAGAGTTCATTTTTCAAGAAAAAGTTCATGTTTTGAGTGTCTATTTTTCAAGAAAAAAATTCATTAAACACTCTTATTTTCACCCATATTGTTTATTCCAAGTTTCAATATAAATATCATTGCTTGGAGTGTTTGTCACCGAGTTTTACTCTACCGTTTGAAGAGTTCGTATGGGGTTCCTTATACATCCCATAAAGAAGAAGTTTGGGTTTTGCTGCGGCATTCTCATATGGTGAAAGGCACCATGTGTGGTTGACGGTGGTTCCTACAGCCTTATTGTTGGTTTCCAAGGTTCCAGTGGAGTTCGGGATTGTCGGCTAGGCAGATGTAGTTACAAGAAGACACGTCGGGGTTTGAAGGAGCCGAGTCGAGTGTTGTCAGTCATCTTGCTTGTAATTGTAATTCCGTACTTAGTGGACTTAAGGCTAGGGCCATCCGAGGTTTTTTCTCGTTGTGGGTTTTTCCTCGTACATCGCGGCATAATGGTTCTTTGTTTATTTTATCTTTTGCAAAATCACCTAGAACGCATGTGTTAATACAAAATTTAGTTTGCTGACGTGGACCATTCACTTGAAGACACATGTCAACCTACGTGGCACTTACAAACACTTTCAATGAACAACATACTGTTATCGAGCTACTCAAGCGCCCCGAGCAACTCAATCATATCGAGTAGCTTAGGCGTCCCGATGAGCTTAAGGCTCCGTGCAACTTAAGCATACCGAGTAACTCAGGCGGTCCGAGCAACTCAACGAACAGAGCATCCAAATCAGGAGAATAAAAAAGACGACTGCGCATTAAATGCTCATTATTATCGTACAGATGTATATGTCTACTAGATAATAGCGCATTGTCCTTTCACATGTACACCCTCAAGGCTATAAATACCTTGTAACCTCCTCATTAGAAGGGGAATCTGGATCTCTTGGTAAATCATTTATTGAGATTTTCAGTCAAACAGTCAGCAATACAAAAACAGTGGATGTAGGCCATTCTTATAAGGCTGAACCAATTTAATAATCTTTTGTCTTATTTATTTTATCTGTGATTGATAAATTAGAGATAATATAATTTTTTACATCAACATATTGGCGCCGTCTGTGGGAAATGACTGTAATTAGCATTTTTCACCAAAACAATTCAGTATCAATGGCCGATAATCCGAAATCCAGTAATCGAAACATTGGGGTCCCTCCGAACCTTTCTACTCCCCCAAATGCTCAAGATCTGGCTAGTATAATGGCCAATCTATCCCAAGGCTAGACGACCATGCAAGAAACCATGCGAAAACTTATACAAACTGTTCAAGGTGGAGTGCCGGCTCAATCAGGATAACGAAGTGTTAAGAGAAATGCCCATTTACCCTCTTCACAAACTAGGCGAATGCTATTCCCAGAGGAATCTCAATCGAGACGCACCGACTCATATCGTACTAAAATATCTAATGATCCTTCTTATCAGCCTGGTCGGACTTCCTCATTACGAGCTACAGACTCTCAATAAAACGTCACTTTATCTCTAGAAAGGACCAGTGCTCTTGAAAGGTTGATTAGAGTCTCTCTTGTGGATCGTTTGGTCCCTAGGAGGAATAGAAGTCCCCCTAGGATTGTGTCGAGGAACTCTCAACGACCATCCGATCTAAGGCAAGGATCTTCCCAATCACGACCAACTGCTCGTAATGAAAGATCCCAAGAGGCAAATTCAACGCGATCAGTTGCTCGAACCAATAGGCCCGAGGAGGGAAACGATGCATGGAAGGGCTCTATTAAGAGGTTGGAAGATAGATTAGGGAAAATGGCTAAGGCCAAAAATCCTCTACAAAGAACTTTTTTCCAAGGGACACCATTTGTACAGGTAATTGTGGATTTTCCCACACCATCAAAATTCAAAGCTCCTATGGTGACGCCTAAATATGATCGAAAAACTGACCCTGTCTTTCATATAGAACAATACCAAGATGCTGCCGATATCTATGCAGTTCCAGACGAGATGAGATGCAGGGAATTTTCAGGAACTCTTACCAGATCTGCTAAGATATGGTACAACAACCTTCCTCGAGGAAAAATTGCGACTTTCTTTTAACTATAAGAACTCTTTATTGGGAACTTCTGTTTTGGAGCGAAACCAGTCAAACGAGTAGCACACTTGCTGAGTGTTAGACAAAAGACATGTGAAAGCACCAAGGACTATATTACTCATTTCAATAACGAGACACTTGAGGTAATTGATTACGAGGAGAAAATAATAATTATTTCTCTGATGAGTGGACTGTTGTTGGATAAATTATACTACACTTTAGCCAAGGATCCTCCTAGGACCATGGCTGAACTAATGGCAAAAGCAGCCAAAATCATGAATGCCGAGGAGGCCATGGCTACGAAGAAGAATGCAGATACTAAGGAAACCAAGGTCGAAGCTGATAAGACTGAGAAGAAGGATCAGAAGAATAATGGTGGCAACAGACAGTCGAAAACAAAGCAAGCACTGGAACAGTTGAAGAAATTTGGAAATTATACTCCTTTGAAGGTAGATATAAACCACATTCTGGAAGAGATCAAGAACAACAAGGAGCTAAACTAGCCAGAAAAAATGAAGGCAGATCCTGACAAGAGGAATAAGTCCAAATATTGCGAGTTCCATAAAGACCATGGTCACACTACCAAGCATTGCATAACTCTCCAGAATGAAATTGAAGCACTCATCAGGCGGGGAAAATTGACCAAGTATGTTTATCGCCGAAATGGTGAAAAGACCAACGATCGAAGAAGGCAAAGATCTAAATCTCTTCATCGAGCAAAAGAAGACATGAAGAGAAGTCATGAAGAAGATCCAGAATATGACCAAGATGACCTCGATCTCCCAAAAGACCAAGGAAGCCAGAACGTGAGGTATTTTCAATCCATTTTGGATCATTTGAATGTAATGTTATTACAGGTGGAGATGAAGGAGGTGGGGATATGACTGCATAGAGGAAAGCTTACCTTAATGAGGCTCAATCTTGCTCGTACATTCAGCGAATAAATCTGGCTAAAGATGATCGCCCGAGGAAGGTGAATAAAGACAAATTAGTCATTGGTTTCTCTAAAAATGACCTGGAAGGTGTACTATATCCTGATGATGATCCATTGGTGATCAATATGAGAATGAAGGAAGTTGTGATTTCACGAGTACTGGTAGATAATGGTACCTCGACAGATATCATGTTCTATCCATGCTTTGACAGCTTGAATCTGAAGCTAGCCCAGTTGGAGCCGTATCATAGGCCCCTCCTTGGTTTTACTGGCGAGAAGGTTTTCCCACTTGGGACAATCAAGTTGGATATGCTTATTGGTATATGGACTACTTGTCAAACAGAAAGAGTACACTTTTTCGTAATGGATAAAAATGTCCAATCAGCTTATAATATCATCATGGGAAGGGTAGGTCTGAAGAAGTTCGAGGCAGTACCATCTACTGTGCATCAATGTTTAAAATTCCTAACCAATTTTGGAGTGGGAGTGGTGCATGGCGACCAGAAAGTAGCTCGGGAATGCTACTATTCATCTACCGAACAGGAGGAATGTAAAGAATCCAGGAAGAGGACTACTACCTATCAAGTGGATGAGATAGAAGATGCAGACATTGAAACGTTAGATCCTAGAGACGAGACTCAGCTCGTGAAGGTACATGTCATGGAGGCTACTTAAAATATCATTCTGGACGACGAGCATCCATAACGAACAACTCAAATTGGTGCTTCACTGGATGTATCGATAAAACAGGAATTAATAGCATTTCTAAGGCGTAGAAAGCAGACTTTTGCATGGAGTCATGAAGACATGCCAGGGATAGATTCGAGTTTCTTGTGTCACGAGCTTAACGTGAATAAGGAAATCAAGCCAGTAAAACAACGAAGAAGAGTGTTCAGTCCTGAGAAGAACCAAGCTATACAGGAAGAAGTAAAGAAACTACAAAAGCCTCTTTTATTGAGGATATCAAATATCCCGAATGGCTAGCAAATGTGGTCATGGTAAAGAAGAAAAATAATAAGTGGAGGATGTGTGTAGACTTCACTGATCTTAATAAATCATGCCCAAAGGATCATTTTTCTTTACCCCGAATCGATCAACTGGTGGATGCTCCCTCGGGGCATGAATTGTTGAGTTTCATGGATGCTTATTCTGGTTAGAACCAGATTAAGATGAAGCCTGAGGATAGGGAGAGTACCTCTTTTATCACCCCAAGGAGAACTTATTATATAATGTTATGCCTTTTGGACTTAAAAATGCAGGTGCAATATATCAGCGACTGATGAACAAGGCGTCTGCAGAGCAAATCAGTCATAACATGGAGGTTTATGTTGATGATATGCTGGTGAAGAGCAAGAAAGCTACTGATCATCTCGTTAACCTAGGTCAGACCTTTGATCAACTAGAGAAATATCAAATGAAATTGAATACTACCAAATGCATATTCGGAGTACGAGAAGGTATGTTTCTTGGATATATTATTAACCAATGAGGGATTGAGTCGAACCGTGAAAAGATTAAGGCTCTATTGGAGCTGCGATCTCCAACCACAAAGAAGGAAGTGCAAAGCCTCACATGGCGAGTTGCTACACTTAATAGATTTGTATCACGAGCAACAGACAGATGTCTCCCATTCTTCAAAACACTCCGAAAAACTTTTGAGTGGAATGATCAATGCAGGAGGCCTTTCAAGAGTTGAAGAAGTATCTGGGGACACCTCCACTAGTATCTAAACTAGTGATGGGAGAAAGACTATACTTATACCTGGAAGTTTCAGAAAATGCAGTGAGCTCGGCGTTGATAAGAGTGGGGGACGGAGTACAAAAACCAGTCTATTACACTAGCAAAGATTTTCGAGGAGCAGAAATCAGATATCCAAGGCTGGAGAAATTGGCGCTAGCACTGATTGAAGTAAGCAGAAGGATGAGGACATACTTCCAAGCCCATACTATAGTGGTTACACTGATATTCCATTAAAACAAGCTCTGCATAAACCGAAGAAATCAGGAAGATTGATGTACTGGGGAGTAGAACTTGGTGAATATGATATAATTTATGAGCCTAGATCGTCGCTCAAAGGGCAAGGAGTAGCAGATTTTTTCGTAGAATTTACTCAGGATGATTCCTCCGAAGAGAAGGAGTTAAATACAGACCAACTTGTGGATGTTACATGGTCATCAAATTTAAACCCCGACCAACTTACGTCGGTGGACGAGTAGCGAGAAGTACCGGAGGAGGACAAAGGGAAGCATCAAATATTCCACCGAGGAACTCTGTCTGACCAAGAGTTTGATAATGAAGTACTTGTGTGGAATTTGTATGTAGGTGGCTCTTCGTGCTCTACAGGCAGTGGAGCAGGGATTATTTTAAATAGACTAGATGGGATTGATGTGGAATATGCTTTGCGCTTTCATTTTAAGGCTTCTAAAAATGAGGCCGAATATGAAGCAATGATCGTGGGTCTAAGCCTGGCCAAAACCATGAAGGCAGAGAAAGTCGTTGTGTTCAGTTACTCCCAGTTAATCGTAAATCAAATTCTGGGGGTGTATGCAGCGAAAGGAGAATTAATGGTCAGGTATCATGCAAAAGCGATAGAGGTTGTATCAAGTTTTACTGCAATTCAGTTGATTAGAATACCAAGATTGGAGAATGCAAGAGAAAACGCCCTATCTCGGTTAGCATGGGCCACACGCACCGAGCTATGAAAAACAATCCCAATAGAAATCCTGGCTGGTTGGAGCATCGATAAAGATCTAACGAAAAACTTCATCTCCCTTGACTTGGGACCATCTTGGATGGACCCCATCAGGGTCTATATTGAAGAGGGGGCTTTACCAACTGATAAACTCGCAGCCAAGAAACTAAAGTTTAAAGATGCTCGTTATGCATTGACCAATGGCATTTTATATAGACGAGAAATTATAGCAGGGCTACAAAGATGTGTTCACCCCTCCAAAGTGAAAGATTTGATCGAAAAGGTTCATGAAGGGTCTTGTGGAGCCCATGTGGCAGGCCAGCCGCTTTTGCAAAGAATAACAACGCAGGGGTATTACTGGCCGACGATGAGAGATGATTGTGTAGCTTATGCCAAGAAGTGTGATAAATGTCAACGCTTCTCTTCTATCCGAAGAAATCCCCAAGCATCGTTAACACCCATCACGTCTCCTTGGCCATTCACCATGTGGGGAATAGACTTGGTCGGGCCACTTCCAACGACCAGAGGAAGATTTAAATACCTGATGGTTGTTGTGGATTACTTTATTAAATGGGTGAAAGTTGAGCCTCCCATTGATATGACATATGGCAAAGTCTATCAATTTATTTGGAAGAATATTATCTACATATATGGTCTGCCACATGCATTCATTACTGACCGTGGAACCCAGTTTGATAATGAGGAGTTTGCAGCGTATTGTCATCAATCCAATGTACTGAAGACCCATTCTGCACCAGGCCATCCCCAAAGCAATGGGCAAACTGAGGTGACAAACAGAACACTGCTGAATGGTTTGAAGAAATGATTAGATGATGCAAAACAAAATTGGATTAACGAGCTACATTCGGTGCTGTGGGCTTATCGTACCACACCACGAACAGCAACTGGTGAGTCTCCATACATGCTGGCGTTTGGGAGTGAGGCTATCATACCTACTGAATTGGGTTTACCCACGCATAGGGTGCTTAATTTCAAGTCTCCTGTCAGTGATTTGATGAGAATATTAGACCTGGATATGCTCGAAGAAGTTAGGGAAGAAGCAGTAATCAGGAATACAGTGTATCAATAACAAACAACTTTGTTATATAACAAAAGAGTGAAGAAGTGTGATTTGAAGGAAGGGGATTATGTGCTGAAGAAAGTGATCCAAAAGAATAACAAACTGGAATCCAACTGGCATGGACCTTACAGAGTAACAAAAGTTGTTCGTCCAGGGACATACATGATTGAAACCTTGGAAGGAGAAGAATTCAAGAATGCATGGAATGCAGAGCATCTGTGCAAATATTATCAGTAATTGAAATTCCGATGTAATACAATTTCTTCATTATGAATAAAGTGATGTTTTACCCAGTTTCTCTCTTTGTTTAAATTTTTTCGCAATATTAGTGCAACACACTACACATCAATTACCACCAACTCTGGTTGGTCGGCAAATCAATTACCACCAACTCCGGTTGGTCGACAAATCAATTACTACCAACTCCTGTTGGTCGGGAATCAATTACCACCAACTCCAGTTGGTCGGGAATAAATTATAACCAACTCCGATTGGTTGGCAAATCAATTACCACCAACTCCGGTTGGTCGGCAAATCAATTACCACCAACTCTGATTGGTCGGCAAATCAATTACCACCAACTCCGGTTGGTCAGGAACTAATTACCACCAACTCCGGTTGATCGTAAAATTAATTACAATCAACTCCAGTTGGTTAGTACCAAACTAAGCAGGAACATGGGATGCAAATCATTCCATTACTTAGGCCCAAAGAGTGACAAGTCACTATAATCAAACAAT
Organism: Sambucus nigra; assembly: GCA_949130495.1. Classification (NCBI taxonomy): domain Eukaryota; kingdom Viridiplantae; phylum Streptophyta; class Magnoliopsida; order Dipsacales; family Adoxaceae; genus Sambucus; species Sambucus nigra. The sequence goes on along the minus strand of OX422208.1, from coordinate 458,709,803 downwards.
AAATAGGACAAGTTCCATTATCCAAAAACAAAACAAAATGTACATATATTCACAAACAAACAAACAAGGACATTTTACAAATTATTTAGAAGAAAATAAAATGGCAAAAGACTAAAAATTTCTTCATTCAAATTAAGTAGAATTACATATGATGTGAAAAATATACTTTATTACATAAAAACCCTATTCTATTGGTTTTTTCCCTTCTGCCTTTGAAACAGGTTCTACCCCACCAGGAGGATCATCTAATGCATAAGGGGAATTTATAAAGTTTAGATCTCGTAGCATTCGAACATTCATCACAGAGGGACGATCAAGAAAATGCTCTGGTCGAGATATCTCAAAGTTCGCATGAAGACTGTAATCACCGAGATACTTAGAGATTAAGCATTAAGGATTTGCTCGAGCAGGAATCCAACTGATGTCAAGCTTAAAAGGAGGTATGGGAAAATCAAGCACTACAGGGTCATAATAATCCCATAAGTAATGGCCCTACTCCAATTTTAGCACACACAGTGCATTCAACCACCCTTGCTTGTACCCCTCGTTATTTGACTGCTGGATTCGAGCATCAAGATGGTAAAGGGATTCATTATACCCACCCATCCAAAACTCTCTGGGTTGTTTATGGAACTGATAAGTTAACCTCTCCAGTTGGTCATGGAGACTCTTCGCCAGAATTTCCTTATTTTCCAAAGCAGAACTCTGGGAAGAGAGTTGGTCAGTAAAATTCAGAATTTTCTTGGACATTTCTGCCAAAGCTTAATTCTTCGCCATCAACTGAAATGCTTGATTCTCCAAGGCCGATTGAATTCTCGCTTCTTCAATAGAAACCTGACCAGCCCTTGCTCATCCACGAGAAGAAGATCTTGCTCGTCCACGAGTAGATGTGGAAGGTCCAGATCTTTTCAAAGTTTCCAACTCATCTCGTAAGTTGGAATTTTCTACCTCCAATAAAGAAAAGCCTTCATCATTAACAGGGACCAAGGCTCCCGAAGAAGATACAGCAGATTTGAGTTATTTTATCTCTTCTTGCAAAGCAATGTTCTCCTGCTCCAACAACTTGGCGATATGCCTGTGCTCTTTAACTTCAAGCTTTAGAACACTCTCTTTCTTCTCATAAGCAGAGATAAACTTGTCATACCATTTTTCATCACTCAATTGTTGATATCTTTTCTCGTATCCTTGGTGCAAAAGGGTAGAAGATTCTTTATATTGCTGTTGGAGTTCCTCGATAGTTCCTTGGAGATCTTCAATCATCTCTTAGTAGGCCACATTATTGTCAACAGCACGATCGAGCAAACACTTTAAGTATTGATAAGCTTCAATTGCTCATTCAAAAGCATCCGAACCCAGGATATCAATGATTTGAGCCTCATTAAGATCTGCATGACCAGCTTGAAAATAGTCATTGCATTTGTTCATCAATTCTGTGTCATGAGCTGATAAGAGCTCCATCCCGGCCATAAACTAATAAAGAGAAGAAATAAAAAGAATTAATAATGATGCAGACAGGACTAGTAGAAGAGAAAGTCAAGATGAACAACCAAAGTTCGAATTTTTATTCATCATAAGAAGAGATACATAGTCCAAGGTAACATTCAAGAAAGCAAAAAAATAAAAAATCCCAAACAACTTTACACCTTCTCCTTGTTTCCTATAACTTCCTCACAAGGTTTGGAGGAAGTGACTGGTTGCTCGGAGGATAAGGGTAGCTGCTCGATAGAAGTGCTAGTTTGTTGGAGTTACTCGGAGAAAGGTTGAACAATAGGAACAATCATCATGGAAGATTCATCTGAAGCAGCTTCATCCTCTTCTTCTTCTCCAGGAGAGGGAGGAGGGCCATGAGTGTGCTGCTGCAATAATTCAGAATTCTCAGGAATTTTCAGTTCCTACAAGGCTGCAACCCATCCATCCCTAAAATATTTGAGGCTGGCATACTCCATTTGAGAGGACATAGCAGCCAGACCCTTGTTCCAGCCTTTGTCCCAACCAACACTCAATGATTTTTTAACTGCATTTTTCCTTTTTGCCTTCTTTGAGGAGGTCCTTTCCCTAAGGAGCTCCATGGAAGCCTTCAACTTCTCTTCGACCTCCGTTTTCTGTCGCTCAACATCTTGAAGTTTAACAACTTCCTCTTCAGCAGACTTGAGCTTAACTTCAAGATCTTTGTTGCTCTGTTCAGACTTTTTATTTCTCCGCTCAAACTCCTTCAACTTCTTCTCTAATTCCTTGTAGGCATTCAAAGCTTGATTTATGTCCAGCTCAATGGACTTGAGTTTCTTCTCCCAAGCGACTTTATCCTCCTCGTACTTTTGACGAGAGTCTTTTAAAGATTGGGTCAGCCCAACAAAAGCTTCCTCTGCTCCTCCCGAGGAGCTTGAAGCCTTGATAGCTTCATCCTTCTTCAAAATGCTGTTGAAACACGTCACCATCTGAAAAAAGAAATCACTTAAAGTCAATACATGAACATACACTACACCAAAAACAGGATTCTGGCACAGTTCAAAACCGTGCCAGATTAAATCTGGCACGGTTTTGAACTGTGCCAGAATCAGGTGTTCCAAAATGGGAATTTTTTTCTAGCACGGTTTAAAAGTGTGCCAGAATCAGTCAAACAGGAACACTTCTGGCACACTTTTAAACCGTGCCAGAATTTGATATTTCTGGCACACTTTTGTCACAGTTTTTAACTGTGCTAGATTCAGCAAAATAGGAACACTTCTGGCACACTTTTAAACCGTGCCAGAATTTGATATTTCTGGCACACTTTTGGCACAGTTTTTAACTGTGCCAGATTCAGCATAATTTAAAAAAAATTAGCACAATTTAAAACCGTGCCAAAATATGATACACTTTTGCCACGGTTTTGAACTGTGCCAATTTTTTTCAATTTAAAAAAAAAATATTTGAAAGCACAAAATTCACAAATTAATAATACTGCGCGTTATTAATAAACTAATGTACATACAAACTTCAAAATATTACAAGTCTTTAACTGCTCACAGGCCTAAAAAAAATTGGGCAGAGTTTCCTCTATTTTCTGGACATTCCAAAACCTGTTAATACAAAACCTGCCTAACATAAAGCCCGCACGGCCACAAAATATAACAATTAACTTACAAAAGTCCTCATGGCCATAAAAGTCAATAATAAAACAAAAAAAGACCGTACGGTCATGACACAAAAAAATGGATTCATTAATTAACCCCTTGTTGTAAACCATTGAGTTCTTTGTGTGTTCCACGCGAATAAAAGCCAACGATAAACTGTTATCCTGCAAAAAAACAGAATACATAAAAGATACGATATTAGTAACCCAATAATTTACAAAAAAAAATACTCAAAACAAAAAAATTACATATATGAATGGAAATTAACGTCATACTCACAAACCGGGAGACCCGGGACTACGCGGTCAGTTCCTACAAGTTATATTGGTCCCGTGCGAGGTGTTCGTGCCTCCTACGGGGTCGTTTGGGGGCTGGTTTGGGTTTTCACCCTTTAACGGCTTGTTTTTAAGTTTAAGTGTTGATTTTTGCAAATTATCGTCATACTCTCAAACCGAGAGACCCGGGACTATGCGATCAGTTCCTACAAGTTACATTGGTCCCGAGCGAGGTGTTCGTGCCTCCTACGGGTCCGTTTGGGGGGTGGTTTGGGTTTTCACCCTTTGACGGCATTTTTTAACTAAGTGTGATTTTTGCAAATTATCGTCATATTCACAAACCGGGAGACCCGGGACTACGCGGTCAGTTCCTACAAGTTACATTGGTCCCGTGCGAGGTGTTCGTGCCCCCTACAGGGTCGTTTGGGGGCTGGTTTGGGTTTTCACCCTTTAATGGCTTGTTTTTAAGTTTAAGTGTTGATTTTTGCAAATTATCGTCCTACTCTCAAACCGTGAGACCCGGGACTACGCGATCAGTTCCTACAAGTTATATTGGTCCCGTGCGAGGTGTTCGTGCCCCCTACGGGGTAGTTTGGGGGGTGGTTTGGGTTTTCACCCATTAACGGCTTGTTTTTAAGTTTAAGTGCTGATTTTTGCAAATTATCATCATATTCACAAACCGGGAGACCCGGGACTACGCGGTCAGTTCCTACAGGTTACATTGGTCCCGTGCGAGGTGTTCGTGCCCCCTACGGGGTCGTTTGGGGGGTGGTTTGGGTTTTCACCCTTTGACGGCTTGTTTTTAAGTTTAAGTGCTGATTTTCACAAATTATCGTCATATTCACAAACCGGGAGACTCGGGACTACGCGGTCAGTTCCTACAAGTTACATTGGTCCCGTGCGAGGTGTTCGTGCCCCCTACGGGGTCGTTTGGGGGCTGGTTTTGGTTTTCACCCTTTAACGACTTGTTTTTAAGTTTAAGTGTTGATTTTTGCAAATTATCGTCGTATTCTCAAATCGGGAGACCCAGGACTACGCGGTCAGTTCCTACAAGTTATATTGGTCCTGTGCGAGGTGTTCGTGCCTCCTACGGGGTCGTTTGGGGGCTGGATTGGGTTTTCACACTTTAACGGCTTGTTTTTAAGTTTAAGTGTTGATTTTTGCAAATTCTCGTCCTACTCTCAAACGGAGAGACCCGGGACTACACGATCAGTTCCTACAAGTTACATTGGTCCCGTGCGAGGTGTTCGTGCCTCCTACGAGGTCGTTTGGGGGTTGGTTTGGGTATTCACACTTTGACGATATGTTTTTAACTAAGTGCTGATTTTTGCAAATTATCGTCATATTCACAAACCCGGAGACCCGGGACTACGCGGTCAGTTCCTAGAAGTTACATTGGTCCCGAGCGGGGTGTCCGTGCCTCCTACGGGGTCGTTTGGGGGCTGGTTTGGGTTTTCACCCTTTAACGGCTTGTTTTTAAGTTTAAGTGTTGATTTTTGCAAATTATCGTCCTATTCTCAAACCGAGAGACCCGGGACTACGCGGTCAGTTCCTACAAGTTACATTGGTCCCGAGCGAGGTGTTCGTGCCTCCTACGGGGTCGTTTGGGGGCTGGTTTGGGTTTTCACCCTTTAACGGCTTGTTTTTAAGTTTAAGTGCCGATTTTTGCAAATTATAGTCATATTAACAAATCGGGAGACCCGGGACTATGCGGTCAGTTCCTAGAAGTTATATTGGTCCCGTGCGAGGTGTTCGTGCCTCCTACGGGGTCGTTTGGGGGCTGGTTTGGGTTTTCACCCTTTAACGGCTTGTTTTTAAGTTTAAGTGTTGATTTTTGCAACTTATCATCCTACTCTCAAACCGAGAGACCCGAGACTACGCGGTCAGTTCCTACAAATTACATTGGTCCCGAGCGAGGTGTTCGCGCCTCCTACGGGGTCGTTTGGGGGCCGGTTTGGGTTTTCACCCATTAACGTCTTGTTTTTAAGTTTAAGTGTTGATTTTTGCAAGTTATCATCGTATTCTCAAATCGGGAGACTCGAGACTACGCGGTCAGTTCCTACAAGTTATATTGGTCCCGTGCGAGGTGTTCGTGCCTCCTACGGGGTCGTTTGGGGGCTGGTTTGGGTTTTCACCCTTTAACGGCTTGTTTTTAAGTTTAAATGTTGATTTTTACAAATTATCATCATACTCTCAAACCGGGAGACCCGGGACTACGCGATCAGTTCCTACAAGTTACATTGGTCCCGTGCGAGGTGTTCGTGCCTCCTACGGGGTCGTTTGGGGGTTGGTTTGGGTATTCACCCTTTGACGGCATGTTTTTAACTAAGTGTGATTTTTGCAAATTATCATCATATTCACAAACCGGGAGACCCGGGACTACGCGGTCAGTTCGTACAAGTTACATTGGTCCCGTGCGAGGTGTTCGTGCCCCCTACGGGGTCGTTTGGGGGGTGGTTTGAGTTTTCACCCTTTAACGGCTTGTTTTTATGTTTAAGTGCTGATTTTTGCAAATTATCGTCATATTCACAAACCGGGAGACCCGGGACTACGCGATCAGTTCCTACAAGTTACATTGGTCCCGTGCGAGGTGTTCGCGCCTCCTACGGGGTCGTTTGGGGGTTGGTTTGGGTATTCACCCTTTAACAGTTTGTTTTTAAGTTTAAGTGTTGATTTTTGCAAATTATCGTCCTACTCTCAAACCGAGAGACCCGGGACTACGCGATCAGTTCCTACAAGTTACATTGGTCCCGTGCGAGGTGTTCGTGCCTCCTACGGGGTCGTTTGGGGGTTGGTTTGGGTATTCAACCTTTGACGGCATGTTTTTAACTAAGCGTGATTTTTGCAAATTATCTTCATATTCACAAACCGGGAGACCCGGGACTACGCGATCAGTTCCTATAAGTTACATTGGTCTCGTGCGAGGTGTTCGTGCCCCCTACGGGGTCGTTTGGGGGGTGGTTTGAGTTATCACCCTTTAACGGCTTGTTTTTAAGTTTAAGTGCTGATTTTTGCAAATTATCGTCATATTAACAAACCGGGAGACCCAGGATTACGCGGTCAGTTCCTACAAGTTACATTGGTCCCGAGCGAGGTGTTCGTACCTCCTACGGGGTCATTTGGGGGCTGGTTTGGGTTTTCACCCTTTAACGGCTTGTTTTTAAGTTTAAGTGTTGATTTTTGCAAATTATCGTCCTACTCTCAAACCGAGAGACCCGGGACTACGCGGTCAGATCCTACAAGTTATATTGGTCCCGTGCGAGATGTTCATGCCTCCTACGGGGTCGTTTGGGGGCTGGTTTGGGTTTTCAACCTTTAACGGCTTGTTTTTAAGTTTAAGTGTTGATTTTTGCAAATTCTCGTCCTACTCTCAAACGGAGAGACCCGGGACTACGCGATCAGTTCCTACAAGTTACATTGGTCCCGTACGAGGTGTTCGTACCTCCTACGAGGTCGTTTGGGGGTTGGTTTGGCTATTCACCCTTTGACGATATGTTTTTAACTAAATGCTAATTTTTGCAAATTATCGTCATATTCACAAACCGGGAGACCCGGGACTACGCGGTCAGTTCCTAGAAGTTACATTGGTCCCGAGCGGGGTGTTCGTGCCTCCTACGGGGTCGTTTGGGGGCTGGTTTGGGTTTTCACCCTTTAACGACTTGTTTTTAAGTTTAAGTGTTGATTTTTGCAAATTATCATCCTACTCTCAAACCGAGAGACCCGGGACTACGCGGTCAGTTCCTACAAGTTACATTGGTCCCGAGCGAGGTGTTCGTGCCTCCTACGGGGTCGTTTGGGGGCTGGTTTGGGTTTTCACCCTTTAACGGCTTGTTTTTAAGTTTAAGTGTTGATTTTTGCAAATTATCGTCCTACTCTCAAACCGAGAGACCCGGGACTACGCGGTCAGATCCTACAAGTTATATTGGTCCCGAGCGAGGTGTTCGTACCTCCTACGGGGTCATTTGGGGGCTGGTTTGGGTTTTCACCCTTTAACGGCTTGTTTTTAAGTTTAAGTGTTGATTTTTGCAAATTATCGTCCTACTCTCAAACCGAGAGACCCGGGACTACGCGGTCAGATCCTACAAGTTATATTGGTCCCGTGCGAGATGTTCATGCCTCCTACGGGGTCGTTTGGGGGCTGGTTTGGGTTTTCAACCTTTAACGGCTTGTTTTTAAGTTTAAGTGTTGATTTTTGCAAATTCTCGTCCTACTCTCAAACGGAGAGACCCGGGACTACGCGATCAGTTCCTACAAGTTACATTGGTCCCGTACGAGGTGTTCGTACCTCCTACGAGGTCGTTTGGGGGTTGGTTTGGCTATTCACCCTTTGACGATATGTTTTTAACTAAATGCTAATTTTTGCAAATTATCGTCATATTCACAAACCGGGAGACCCGGGACTACGCGGTCAGTTCCTAGAAGTTACATTGGTCCCGAGCGGGGTGTTCGTGCCTCCTACGGGGTCGTTTGGGGGCTGGTTTGGGTTTTCACCCTTTAACGACTTGTTTTTAAGTTTAAGTGTTGATTTTTGCAAATTATCGTCCTACTCTCAAACCGAGAGACCCGGGACTACGCGGTCAGTTCCTACAAGTTACATTGGTCCCGAGCGAGGTGTTCGTGCCTCCTACGGGGTCGTTTGGGGGCTGGTTTGGGTTTTCACCCTTTAACGGCTTGTTTTTAAGTTTAAGTGCTGATTTTTGCAAATTATCGTCATATTAACAAACCGGGAGACCCAGTATTACGCGGTCAGTTCCTACAAGTTACATTGGTCCCGAGCGAGGTGTTCGTGCCTCCTACGGGGTCGTTTGGGGGCTGGTTTGGGTTTTCACCCTTTAACGGCTTGTTTTTAAGTTTAAGTGTTGATTTTTGCAAATTATCGTCCTACTCTCAAACCGAGAGACCCGGGACTACGCGGTCAGATCCTACAAGTTATATTGGTCCCGTGCGAGGTGTTCATGCCTCCTACGGGGTCGTTTGGGGGCTGGTTTGGGTTTTCACCCTTTAACGGCTTGTTTTTAAGTTTAAGTGATGATTTTTGCAAATTATCGTCCTACTCTCAAACCGAGAGACCTGGGACTACGCGGTCAGTTCCTACAAATTACATTAGTCCCGAGCGAGGTGTTCGTGCCTCCTACGGGGTCGTTTGGGAGCTGGTTTGGGTTTTCACCCATTAACGTCTTGTTTTTAAGTTTAAGTGTTGATTTTTGCAAATTATCGTCGTATTCTCAAATCGGGAGACCCGGGACTACGCGGTCAATTCCTACAAGTTATATTGGTCCCGTGCGAGGTGTTCGTGCCTCCTACGGGGTCGTTTGGGGGCTGGTTTGGGTTTTCACCCTTTAACGGCTTGTTTTTAAGTTTAAATGTTGATTTTTGCAAATTATCATCCTACTCTCAAACCGAGAGACCCGGGACTACGCGATCAGTTCCTACAAGTTACATTGGTCCCGTGCGAGGTGTTCGTGCCTCCTACGGGGTCGTTTGGGGGTTGGTTTGGGTATTCACCCTTTGACGACATGCTTTTAACTAAGTGTGATTTTTGCAAATTGTCATCATATTCACAAATCGGGAGACCCGGGACTACGCAGTCAGTTCCTACAAGTTACATTGGTCTCGTGCGAGGTGTTCGTGCCCCCTACGGGGTCGTTTGGGAAGTGGTTTGAGTTTTCACCCTTTAACGGCTTATTTTTAAGTTTAAGTGCTGATTTTTGCAAATTATCGTCATATTAACAAACCGGGAGACCCGGGACTATGCGATCAGTTCCTACAAGTTACATTGATCCCGTAAGAGGTGTTCGTGCCCCCTACGGGGTCGTTTGGGGGGTGGTTTGGGTTTTCACCCTTTGACGACTTGTTTTTAAGTTTAAGTGTTGATTTTTGCAAATTATCGTCCTACTCTCAAACCGAGAGACCCGGGACTACGCGGTCAGTTCCTACAAGTTACATTGGTCCGGTGCGAGGTGTTCATGACTCCTACGGGGTCGATTGGGGGCTGGTTTGGGTTTTCACCCTTTAACGGCTTGTTTTTAAGTTTAAATGTTGATTTTTGCAAATTATCGTCCTACTCTCAAACCGAGAGACCCGGGACTACACGATCAGTTCCTACAAGTTACATTGGTCCCGTGCGAGGTGTTCATGCCTCCTACGGGGTCTTTTGGGGGTTGGTTTGGGTATTCACCCTTTGACGGCATGTTTTTAACTAAGTGTGATTTTTGCAAATTATCGTCATATTCACAAACCGGGAAACCCGGGACTACGCGGTCAGTTCCTACAAGTTACATTGGTCCCGTGTGAGGTGTTCGTGCCCCCTACGGGGTCGTTTGGGGGGTGGTTTGAGTTTTCACTCTTTAACGGCTTGTTTTTAAGTTTAAGTGCTGATTTTTGCAAATTATAGTCATATTAACAAACCGGGAGACCCCGGACTACGCGGTCAGATCCTACAAGTTATATTGGTCCCGTGCGAGGTGTTCATGCCTCCTACGGGGTCGTTTGGGGGCTGGTTTCGGTTTTCACCCTTTAACGGCTTGTTTTTAAGTTTAAGTGTTGATTTTTGCAAATTATCGTCCTATTCTCAAACCGAGAGACCCGGGACTACGCGGTCAGTTCCGACAAATTACATTGGTCCCGAGCGAGATGTTCGTGCCTCCTACGGGGTCGTTTGGGAGCTTGTTTGGGTTATCACCCATTAACGTCTTGTTTTTAAGTTTAAGTGTTGATTTTTGCAAATTATCATCGTATTCTCAAATCGGGAGACCCCAGACTACGCGGTCAGATCCTACAAGTTATATTGGTCCCGTGCGAGGTGTTCGTGCCTCCTACGGGGTCGTTTGGGGGCTGGTTTGGGTTTTCACCCTTTAACAACTTGTTTTTAAGTTCAAATGTTGATTTTTGCAAATTATCGTCCTACTCTTAAACCGAGAGACCCGGGACTACGCGATCAGTTCCTACAAGTTACATTGGTCCCGTGCGAGGTGTTCGTGCCTCCTACGGGGTCGTTTGGGGGTTGGTTTGGGTATTCACCCTTTGACGGCATGTTTTTAACTAAGTGTGATTTTCACAAATTATCGTCATATTCACAAACAGGGAGACCCGGGACTACGCGATCAGTTCCTACAAGTTACATTGGTCTCGTAAGAGGTGTTCGTGCCCCCTACGGGGTCGTTTGGGGGGTGGTTTGGGTTTTCACCCTTTGACGACTTGTTTTTAAGTTTAAGTGTTGTTTTTTGCAAATTATCGTCCTACTCTCAAACCGAGAGACCCGGGACTACGCGGTCAGTTCCTACAAGTTACATTGGTCCGGTGCGAGGTGTTCATGCCTCCTACGGGGTCGATTGGGGGCTGGTTTGGGTTTTCACCCTTTAACGGCTTGTTTTTAAGTTTAAATGTTGATTTTTGCAAATTATCGTCCTACTCTCAAACCGAGAGACCCGAGACTACGCGATCAGTTCCTACAAGTTACATTGGTCCCGTGCTAGGTGTTCGTGCCTCCTACGGGGTCGTTTGGGGGTTGGTTTGGGTATTCACCCTTTGACGGCATGTTTTGAACTAAGTGTGATTTTTGCAAATTATCGTCATATTCACAAACCGGGAAACCCAGGAATACGCGGTCAGTTCCTACAAGTTACATTGGTCCCGTGCGAGGTGTTCGTGCCCCCTACGGGGTCGTTTGGGGGGTGGTTTGAGTTTTCACCCTTTAACGGCTTGTTTTTAAGTTTAAGTGCCGATTTTTGCAAATTATACTCATATTAACAAATCGGGAGACCCGGGACTACGCGATCAGTTCCTACAAGTTACATTGGTCCCGAGCGAGGTGTTCGTGCCTCCTACGGGGTCGTTTGGGGGCTGGTTTGGGTTTTCACCCTTTAACGGCTTGTTTTTAAGTTTAAGTGTTGATTTTTGCAAATTATCGTCCTACTCTCAAACCGAGAGACCCGGGAGTACGCGATCAGTTCCTACAAGTTACATTGGTCCCGTGCAAGGTGTTCCTGCCCCCTACGGGGTCGTTTGGGGGGTGGTTTGAGTTTTCACCCTTTAACGGCTTGTTTTTAAGTTTAAGTGCTGATTTTTGCAAATTATCGTCATATTCACAAACCGGGAGACCCGGGACTACGCGGTCAGTTCCTACAAGTTACATTGGTCCCGTGCGAGGTGTTCGTGCCAACTACGAGGTCGTTTGGGGGGTGGTTTGGGTTTTCACCCTTTGACGGCTTGTTTTTAACTAACTGTGATTTTTGCAAATTATCGTCATATTCACAAACCAGGAGACCCGAGACTACGCGGTCAGTTCCTACAAGTTACATTGGTCCCGAACGAGGTGTTCGTGCCACGTACGGTGTCGTTTGGGGGGTGGTTTGGGTTTTCACACTTTGACGGATTATTTTTAACTAAATGTGATTTTTGCAAATTATCATCATATTCACAAATCGGGAGACACGGGGCTACGCGGTGAGTTCCTACAAGTTACATTGGACCCGTGCGAGGTGTTCGTGCCCCCTACGGGGTCGTTTGGGGGCTGGTTTGGGTTTTCACCCTTTAACGGTTTGTTTTTAAGTTTAAGTGTTGTTTTTTGCAAATTCTCGTCATACTCTCAAACCGAGAGACCCGGGACTACGCGATCAGTTCCTACAAGTTACATTGGTCCCGTAAGAGGTGTTCGTGCCCCCTACGGGGTGGTTTGGGGGGTGGTTTGGGTTTTCACCCTTTGACGACTTGTTTTTAAGTTTAAGTGTTGATTTTTGCAAATTATCGTCCTACTCTCAAACCGAGAGACCCGGGACTACGCGGTTAGTTCCTACAAGTTACATTGGTCCGGTGCAAGGTTTTCATGCCTCCTACGGGGTTTATTGGGGGCTGGTTTGGGTTTTCACCCTTTAACAGCTTGTTTTTAAGTTTAAATGTTCATTTTCGCAAATTATCATCCTACTCTCAAACCGAAAGACCCGGGACTACGCGATCAGTTCCTACAAGTTACATTGGTCCCGTGCGAGGTGTTCGTGCCTCCTACGGGGTCGTTTGGGGGTTGGTTTGGGTATTCACCCTTTGACGGCATGTTTTTAACTAAGTGTGATTTTTGTAAATTATCGTCATATTCACAAACTGGGAAACCCGGGACTACGCGGTCAGTTCCTACAAGTTACATTGGTCCCGTGCGAGGTGTTCGTACCCCCTACGGGGTCGTTTGGGGGGTGGTTTGAGTTTTCACCCTTTAACGGCTTGTTTTTAAGTTTAAGTGCTGATTTTTTCAAATTATAGTCATATTAACAAACCGGGAGACCCGGGACTACGCGATCAGTTCCTACAAGTTACATTGGTCCCGAGCGAGGTGTTCGTGCCTCCTACGGGGTCGTTTGGGGGCTGGTTTGGGTTTTCACCCTTTAACGGCTTGTTTTTAAGTTTAAGTGTTGATTTTTGCAAATTATCGTCCTACTCTCAAACCGAGAGACCCGGGACTACGCGATCAGTTCCTACAAGTTACATTGGTCCCGTGCAAGGTGTTCGTGCCCCCTACGGGGTCGTTTGGGGGGTGGTTTGAGTTTTCACCCTTTAACGGCTTGTTTTTAAGTTTAAGTGCTGATTTTTGCAAATTATCGTCGTATTCACAAACCGGGAGACCCGGGACTACGCGGTCAGTTCCTACAAGTTACATTGGTCCCATGCGAGGTGTTCGTGCCAACTACGGGGTCGTTTGGGGGGTGGTTTGGGTTTTCACCCTTTGACGGCTTGTTTTTAACTAAATGTGATTTTTGCAAATTATCGTCATATTCACAAACCGGGAGACCCGGGACTACGCGGTCAGTTCCTACAAGTTACATTGGTCCCGAGCGAGGTGTTCGTGCCACGTACGGGGTCGTTTGGGTGGTGGTTTGGGATTTCACACTTTGACGGATTGTTTTTAACTAAATGTGATTTTTGCAAATTATCATCATATTCACAAACCGGGAGACACGGGGCTACGCGGTCAGTTCCTACAAGTTACATTGGACCCGTGCGAGGTGTTCGTGCCAAGTTTAAGTGTTGATTTTTGCAAATTCTCGTCATACTCTCAAACCGAGAGACCCGGGACTATGCGATCAGTTCCTACAAGTGACATTGGTCCCGTGCGAGGTGTTCGTGCCTCCTACGGGGTCGTTTGGGGGTTGGTTTGGGTATTCACCCTTTGACGGCATGTTTTTAACTAAGTGTGATTTTTGCAAATTATCGTCATATTCACAAACCGGGAGAGCCGAGACTACGCGGTTTGTTCCTACAAGTTACATTGGTCCCGTGCGAGGTGTTCGTGCCCCCTACGGGGTCGTTTGGGGGTGGTTTGAGTTTTCACCCTTTAACGACTTGCTTTTAAGTTTAAGTGCTGATTTTTTCAAATTATAGTCATATTAACAAACCGGGAGACCCGGGACTACGCGATCAGTTCCTACAATTTACATTGGTCCCGAGCGAGGTGTTCGTGCCTCCTACGGGGTCGTTTGGGGGGTGGTTTGAGTTTTCACCCTTTTACGGCTTGTTTTTAAGTTTAAGTGCTGATTTTTGCAAATTATCGTCATGTTCACAAACCGGGAGACCCAGGACTATGCGATCAGTTCCTAAAAGTTACATTGGTCCCGTGCGAGGTGTTCGTGCCCCTACGGGGTCGTTTGGGGGGTGGTTTGGGTTTTCACCCATTAACGGCTTGTTTTTAAGTTTAAGTGCTGATTTTTGCAAATTATCATCATATTGACAAACCGGGAGACCTGGTACTACGCGGTCAGTTCCTACAAGTTACATTGGTCCCGTGCGAGGTGTTCGTTCCCTCTACGGGGTCGTTTGGGGGCTGGTTTGGGTTTTCACCCTTTAACGGCTTGTTTTTAAGTTTAAGTGTTGATTTTTTCAAATTATCGTCGTATTCTCAAACCGGGAGCCTCGGGACTACGCGGTCAGTTCGTACAAGTTACATTGGTCTCGTTTATTGATTTTAGAAAATTTTGACATAGTTTCATTTGTTTATTCGTTAAATCCAACATGTTTTAACATTTGAAATAAACTCAACAGCAGCAACAAATTCCAAAACCAAACCACCAGCAAATCCCTTCCACCAATTTAACTGAATAAGCTCATAAAGTAAACCATTTTATATTCGATGACAAAAAATGTACGAAAGATGTACCAAAGTCTAATTTTGACCCTTAGCGAGACCCTTAAGTAAAAAATACTCATAATGTAATGTATGAATCACCTCGCTGTCAGATTCAGAATCATCATCTCTTTGGACAGAATCAGCTCCCAAGCTAACGGATCTAGCTCACTTTTGACCTGTGTAAAGTAGACGATAACACAAATTTTGATTAACACCTGAACTCTTGATCTAATATTGCTTTAATTTTTCTCAATTATCAGTACAAATATAAAAAAAGAGTTTTAAATTCTCTATTGGACTAATGAGAATATCAAATATTCGCACAAATGCAGGAAATTTGCCATTGACTACGGAAGACTAGGTTCACCACATATGTAGTGAGAGTGTGTGCGTGTGTTTGTGTGCGCGTGTGAGTGGGAAAGGGGGGCGCGTGTGTGCGTGTTTGAGTGTGTGCGTGTGAGTGCTGCACTGCATATATATGCATATGCCCATATATATGTATATGCATATGCATATGCATCAAAATTGTGAGCCCCCACTATCGGCACTAAAAATTTACCTCAAATCCCATCTCAGAGGCTATAGTTTTTCATATTGGATCTCTAGGAAAGACAATTGTACTTTTTCATATTCTCGCATGTTTGATTCTTCCATGTGAACCTACAAACAGAGCTAGTGCAATCACTTCACATTCATCTTCGTTGAACTCAGCTGCTGCACTGATGGGTGTTTAATGAGGTTGTTTAGATTAAAAACTCGCATTCAAATATGAAAAAGAGAAAAAAAAATATCAAGACAGGGAGAGGGACATATTAAACCTCATACCTATTGTACGGATGCACCAACATCATCAGCGTTTATAAACAAAGAAGAGTGATCTGATATTATGAGTTTCATCAGTATAAACTCCAAATAGAGGGTAATGAAGCAAAATTCATAAAAAAGAAAATAAAAAAAGAAGAATCGTACCTCAAATTATTTCCAAGAGTTATATGAAAAAAAAGAACCCGAAACATCTTGAAACCCAATATTATACAGTGTGGGACTATTATTGATACCTTGTATCAAAAACCTACACCTGACCAAACACAAAGACATTACATAGCAAAATACTAAAAACAAAAACAAAAACAAAAACAATTTAGCACCTTGTATCGATTTCACCTACTACTCGGCAGGAGGCCTAAAGTGAGTCTGATTCGCAAGATAAAACCTACAAAAAAGAATAAACAAACATTTTAGAGGTATGTGTTTCTCCATGTAGTTAACTTAAAAACACAGATTGAATTGGGAAATCAAAGAACAATTCAAGATTATGGAAACAATGATCACAAGTTCAAGAAGCCATTCAAAACTTATAAAAAGAAACAAAATACCTAAGCAGGGTACACCTGCTCTCCTGTAACAAAATGTATGGCTGAGTACATATATAGAAACCCAGCAGGGTAGACCAGAGGTCCTGTGTCACCTTTCAGGTTTGTGTAATCTCTCTCCTCTTCAAGGAACCCATTAACCTATTTGCAAATCATTCAAAATCTAAATAAAACCATACCATATGAAGTATGAACAGTAAATTAAATCGAACTCGAAAAATAAAGACAAATCCATACCTGTGACATGTATGCATCCCAGTCTATCTTTGTATCTAAAATTATACAAGTAAACTATTACAAAAACATAATTATTGATTGAGAGAGAATCAATCCATAGATAGGGAGAGTAAAGATGATTCTTACAGGGGACGTAGGTGATGATGAGGGCTACTCTTGGATTTTTGACAAGTTTACGAATCGAAGCATGTGATCTTTGCAAGGGTTTGGGTTTGGGCACTGGACGGATTTCCATGGCTTCTCCGTGGGATCGCCACTCTCAGAACTGCAACCACCATAGCAACCCCAGCACAACACCACGAACCACACCACATCAAGCCACCTCCCTATCACCACCATATCGCACCCAGCCCCATAACCTTCGATCGCCGGAAAAAGAAGCCCAATCAGGACCACGAAGAAAGAGGGTAGGGGCGACGTGGTCTTCACCGGGGCTAAAATCACCCAAATCTCCCATATAGAGAAACGCCCGACCCTTACCAGACTTGAATCGGTAGAGAAAGACCAAGGTGAGATAAAGAGAGAGCGTGAGACTAGAAAGAGAGATCAAAGTGAGCGGGAGAGAAAAAAAATTGTGAGGGGTATTATTTTTGTAGGGCTTTTATATTTTAGTTAACTGTACTCAATTTTGGCACACTTTAAAACAGTTCCAAATTTTGGCACTGTTTTAAAATGTGCCAGATTTTCATTAAACCGTGCCAGAATCTGGCACAGTTTAAAACTGTGCCAGATTTTTAATATCAGGGTGTGCCAATTTGCTGTTTTTGGTGTAGTGCTAGTATTAAAAAATAAAGGGGTCGAGCTAAAGATACTTACTTAGGCAATGTGTTAAGCAGCCAGGGTAGTGATTCTCTCACGAGAAAGAGTATCTCCAAGGCCTTGGACTTCTGGGATAGTCCAGGATTTTATTAAGCCCATAGCAGAGCTCGGAGGAACAAAAGTTGGAACACTACCTTCAACATTTAAAGGTTGAGAGATAGGTTCAGCAGGTCTCTCAAAAGAGCTTTTCTTTAACCTCCTCAGAGGAGCAGGAACATTTTCAACTAAAGACGCTGTCTTTATTGGTGATATGACAATGACCTCGCTCAGAGGAGAGATATCGACAGTCTTGCTCGGAGCCACAGGGGGCTTCTCGCCAGCCTTCTTGGCAGCAGTAAGAGGGGGTACATCAGTAGTTTTTGTCCCTTCTTCTGGGACATCTTGTTTACTTTTCTTTGCCTCCACAGTGGAAGAGGCAGATTTGTCAAAAAAGGCAGGAGCTCTTCTCTTCTCCATCAGATCACTGATAGGAATACTCGAGTCAGAGGAAGAACCTTCCACACTAGTCTTGGAGGCTGGCACTTGGTCAAGATTAACTATCACTGGATGAGGACGAGCAGTGAAAGATGAAGTATAACTTTTGTACTGCAACAAGTAAGAATCAGATTTAATATGCTCCTCAGCAACAGATTGATGCAAATCCCAGATAAGTTTCAAATGCTTTAAATTAACATCAACCTCTTTTGGAGGTTTTCTTTTACTGTCAACTATAACAAACAAAAACAAATATCAGTGATGCATTTTATCAAACATAAAGAAAATAAGATTTTAAAAAATAAAAATAACCTACCCCATTGCCATAAGGTGGACATCTGGGACCTTGGTATACATCATCTCCATTTAATGGAGGGTGTTGCCAATTTTTAGTCACCACTCTATGGTCAAAGTAATCCCTATTTGCATCAGGAAGATTGACAACTAACGCTCTATTCAAAAACCTAGTTTTCAAATAGAAAGTACTATTGCTGATAACCCATCTGTAGCAATACATAATCTCTGGAATCCCAAAACGGGTTCCATGAAGTTGATTTAACCTGTGTACGCCATTAACTATCCTCCATGTATTTGGAGCTATTCTTGCAGGTACAACATCAAAATATTGGCAAAACTCCAAACACATGGGATTTGGCGGGAAAGAAAAGCCACATTCGGCTATAAAAAGACTGGGGAACCAATGTCCCTCAGCCAAAGAAAAATAATCAGAAGGTTCAGAAAGTTCTTCGAAAATAACCCACGAAGGGATTGAAAATTCAAACTGAAATTTGTCAAGCGATTCAACAAGGTAAACCATGATGAACAAAGTAAATAAAAGAGAAGCAAAAAAATCTTATAGAAAAAGAGAGATCAGTTGACAACAAGTGATGGAAAGAACGAGGCACAAGATAGAAAGCAAATGAAGAGTTCAAAGATACAGATTTGAAAAGTGAAAGACGATAGGATTTCTGCCGCGCTTAAATACTACCTCAGGAATAGAGAAAGGCAATGATTACAAGGGAGGATGTTTGCGTCTCCGGCGGCTAAAATAAGAAAAGGGTCACAAATATCGAAGCGATCACGAAAATTCAAAATATTTATGAGGCCTGATACTATGCGCTCAAAAAGGAGTTATATAGAATGAACATTTTCCTAAAAACCATAAAAACCAATAATCTGAGCAGTTTTCGAGCAGAATATTCCACACTTTTCTTCAACCTCAAGGTGTGAAACATTGGGGGATTCTATTGATACCAAATTTAGTCTGCTGACGTAGACCATTCACTTGAAGACACGTGTCAACCTACGTGGCAATTACAAACACATTCAACGAACAACATATTGTTATCGAGCTACTCAAGCACCCCGAGCAACTCAATCATACCGAGCAGCTTAGGCGCCCCGAGGAGCTTAAGGCTCCTAGCAACTTAAGCGTACCGAGTAACTCAGGCAGTCCGAGCAACTCAACGAACAGAGCATCCAAATCAGGAGAATCAAAAAGACGACTGGGCATTAAATGCTCATTATTATCATACAGATGTTTAGGTCTACTAGATAACAATGCATTATCCTTTCATATTTACAACCTCAAGGCTATAAATACATTGTAACCTCCTCATTAGAAGGGGACTCTGGATCTCTTGGTAAATCATTTATCGAGATTTCGAGTCAAACAGTCAGCAATACAAAAATAGTGGATGTATGCCATTTTTATAAGGCTGAACCACTTTAAGAATCTTTTGTCTTATTTATTTTATCTGTGATTGATAAATTAGAGATAATCTAATTATTTACATCAACAGCATGCTTAGGTAAAAAGATAAAATTTGGTTTCAATCACTACTTACTTAATTTGGTGCTAAATTAATTTGGGTAATGTTTATGTTAATTTAATTCAAGTCATCACTTAATTTGATAAAATTGATTTGGCCTAATTTTGTTATATTGAAGATATGTTTTAGGCAAATTTATAGGACTTGAATTGAATCAATTTGGTTTAAGTGAAATTAACTTAAGTGTGTGTTTAATTTAATTTCACATAGTTTAATTTTAATTTGAGATAAATTAAAATTTGTTTTTTGTGTTTATGTTGAACCATCTCGCTTCTGCATATTTCAAAGGAAATTGAAAATTACTTTTTAATAAGATCTAAAAATTGGGGCCTCACATTTTCAAATTGATATCAGAGCATTGATTCAGAAAAGCTATCATTTTCAAAAGTTTATAAGATATTATTCATATCTTCCATGTCTTGTACTGACTTGACCTTTTTCTTGTAGTTCTTGGTTGACTACAACCAAATGCTAGAGAAGTATGATCTTCTTATTTCTTCTTCGGATGATGTAGAGGAGGCCTTTGTAGGTCTTAGGAAATCTTTATTGGATTCCCAATAAGCCTTATAGACAGATAATAAGTTCTGGGAAGAAAAGATTAAGACTGTCGAGGAAGCACGATGGAAGTCTAATTCGACAGTTGCTCAAGCTAAGCGCAAGGCAAAGATTGTTGAAGAATAAGTAGCTAAGCTGACAAAGGACCCTTCTGCTGAGAAGTCTAAGAGGAAAAAGGCTAGGGAAGATTCCTTTAATAAGGGTTTTGATAAAGCTATTTCTTCCACTTCTGCTCAAGTTGGGTATGCCAGGAAAAAAATCTTCAAGGAAGGTTCGGTGGCGGCATTAAAGAAAGTTGGTACCGCTGAGGATTCTGAACTCTTCCTTAGGCATGGCCCTGGCTCTCCCCCCAACCTTGATGAAGATATTGAGGATGTCAATGGTTCAATGGAATCTTCTTTGGCTATTGACTATGTATCCCCTCATGCCGACCAAGGAGATACTTCTACCATTCCATCTAGATAGTAAGAGACCCGTAATATCAAAGATTATAAGAACAAGACGTAGATTTCTTGGCTGATAATCTTTGTATTTTGCATCTTTTTGGATCTTATTTTGGATTCCTCTGATGTATTTGTATCACCATCCTTTATTAATGAAAAAACTGCCCTTGTTAGTTTCTGTCTTCTTTTGTGATTAATTAATTATTATTTTATCTGCTTAGTTCATGGCTAAGATGGAACAAATTTCTGCTAATGACTCTGACCTGCTCAAACGTTGTAATGATCTATTCAAGGCTGGTCACTTGGACTTAACAGATGAAGACATTACCAAATTACTTGACGCATATACTTCTCTTCAAAATAGGAATGCATTCACTTATCTCAAATTTCTTCTTGATCGGGTTGTGACCAATAATGTGGCCTATTTTGAGATGATAGAAGATCTACAAGAAGATCATAATGATGCCAAAGCTTTGTTCTATGATAATTATGAAGCCAAGTACAAGGCATTGAGTAAAGCCTGGGGATTTGAAGAGAAGCTGGAGAAATACGCTTCTAATTTCAGGAAAAAAGGAGTTTTTATTGAATCAAAAATTTGATGAGGCCAGAGAGATTGCGAAACTTCTAGAAAAAGAGAATAATAAACCGAGTGATGAACTTGGATTTTTGAAGAGTTCTTCTACTGCTGTTGCCGACGAAGGTGCTTTTTTCCTAGAGAATGAGAATGCTAAATTAAGAGAAGAACTTGAAGCTTTGAAAAAGTCCAAACCTGCCCAATCTTCCAAATAGAGAGCTGGCTAACCAAATGTAGAAGAGACCAGGATGAAAAAGACTTTGACTGATTAGGATGCCCAACTAAAGGACAAATCCCGAGCTATTACTGATTTGTTTACAAAGATGGAAGTTAATGACCAAGCCCTTGCTGACCAATTTTCCTAGTTGAATGCGGAGGATGAGTTTTTAAAGAGACTTCAACATAAAGTTGAAAGATTAACCTTCAAATTTCACAAGCAACACAGAGATGTATGGATGGATGACTATAATAAATCTTTGGGCTATATAGATGATTACCTTGCTTAATCTAATCGTGAAGGTTATAAATGCGGTGGGACTAATTTCTTAACTGTGATAAAGGTTGATCAAAATATCGAACTCTGGTATTGGCATGATCCTAGTTTCTTAGACTGCCAACAACCTTCGTTCAAGTTGGATATCAACTGGATTCTTATTGAATTAATTCCACAATGCTTGATATCAAAATACTTTGGGGATAATGAGTTACATGGTGATCTTGAAATAGTTCGACCTCCTCATCTAACCAACACACAGAGCAAAAAAGGACGCTTTAAGTTTTTAACTTTATAAATTCTCCTTATACGCTGGATGATCCTCTTGTTGGTATGGATAGAGTGAAATCATCTTCCAAAGCTAAAGGGAAAATGTCCAGTTGAATGATTATCCTGTATTTTGTAATTCATTTAAATGTACTAGAGTTTTATATGAATGGAATATGTTTGTTTTTGTTAACTTGTGATTAATCGAGTTAACTTGTGATTGTAATGCCATTGGTTCTACTAATACACTTGGATGTATTCATCCAAATTTATTATTAGTTACCAGTGGTTGCCATTGGTTCTACCAATACACGTAGATATATTTATCCAAATTTAGTATTGGTTACCATTGGTAGTGCCATAGATTCTACTAATGCACTTAGATTTATCGACCTAAGTTTAGCATTAGTTATAAGTGGTGACAAAGCGAATGAGGAATGTATGATTATATTATGAGATTTAGGAATTTTTGCAAGTCTTCCTGTATTTGGATTAGTTCGGATAAAACTTGTTAATTTTTATACAAAGTTTTACCATAAATTCTTGGTCAAGTTTTAACGATTGGAATACTATTTTGATTTGTCTAGTTATTTTATTACTGACCAAGTATTGAGGATTGTAGCCCTATTTTGACTTAGTCGAAACTAAAGAATATACGTGTTATATTTTTTCTAGGATATCACCGTACTCCGAAAAAAATAAAAAAATTGAAGAGACTGAATCCAATGTTTTATTGATATATAAATGCAAACAAAATACAATAATTGAAACCCTTTAAATTACTAGTAATGTTTTCGAAGATTCTAGGCATTCCAAGGGTTTTTAAACTCTTCACCTTCCAACGCCTCAAGTCTGTAAGTTCTTAGTCGGACGACAGCTGATATGCAATATGGGCTATGCCAATTAGCCTCTAGTTTGTTGCTCTTCTGCATTACCTTTTTAAGAACATAATCTCATTCTTTAAAGTTGGTCAGCTTGGCCCTTTGTTATAGAAGTGAGCAGTCCTTTATTAGTAGGCAACATTTCACAAAGTACCATTTTCTCTGACTTCTTCTAGCATATCCATATGTAGTCGCCTCATCAAGTCACTGACTAGGGAATTAAAATTCAGAACCCTATGAGTTAGTAAACCAAGATCGACTGGTACCATGGCCTCAATTCTAATCTCAAACATATATGGTTTCTCTCCTGTTGCTGTTCTCAGCATGATTTTGTAAGCCCATAGAACTGAGTGTAACTCATTGATCCAATTTCCTTTAGCAGCATCAAGCCTCTTCTTCAATCCATTTAGCAAAGTTTTTTTTGTCACTTTTGTTTGACCATTACTTGGAGGATGGCCTAGTGAAGAATGAAGCTTTTGGATTCTAGATTGGACACAATAGGCTTCGAACTCCTCATTGTCAAACTGTGTGCCATGATCTGTAATTGCAAATTATGTTCTTGTTACACCTTTTTATAAGGAATTTCTAAATCATTAACAGTAACAATTAAATATCTAAACCTCCCTTTGGTGTTCGACAATGGTCTGACCAAATCAATTCCCCATATAGCGAATGGGCAAGGTGAGGTAATTGGAGTTAAACAAAATTTGGTGTTTTACGAACGTTAGAGAACCTTTGTCACTTATCACACTTCCTCGCAAAGGTTGTACAATCTACCCTCATGGTCGGCCAGTAGTATCCCTGAGTGTTGATTCGTTGGAGCAATGTCCTTCCAACTGAATTAGCTTCACAAGAACCTTCGGGGATCTCTTGGATCAGGTATTTCACCTATATTGGGTGAACATAACGCTTTAAGGAGGTCATTAATCCACTTATGTATAAGATCCACTTGTCTAATACATATCTTGCTGCCATGTATTTTAGTTTTTTACTGTCTATAAGATTTTTTGTTAGAGTACCATCTTAAATATAAGCTTTGATGGGATCCATCCAGGAGGGTCCCAAATCTACGGCAATGAAATTGACAATTAGGTCTTCATTGATGCTCCGATTAGCCAAAATCTCTATCGGGATCGTTCTTCTGAGCTCAATACTTGTTGCTAAAGCTAGCCGAGCAAGTGTATCAGCTCAGGCATTCTTTATTCTTGGAATCCTGTTCATCTGAGTGGATGAAAACTTTGTAATTACCTCCATGGCTTTAGCAAGATACGTGGTCATTAATTCTCCTTTGGCTCCGTACAAATTTAGTACTTTGTTTACAACATGATGTGAATCACTATGCGCTATAACTTGTTCGATGCCTAATGAATGAGCTAAATTCAATCCCACTATCAGGTCTTCATATTCCTCCTTATTATTTGATGCTTTAAACTGGAATTTAAAAGAATAATAAATATCAATATCATTAGGAATGATAAGTATTATACCTTCTCCACTGCTAGTAGCACATGAGGTTCCATTCACGTACAAATTCCATAATGGAATATCACCATTGAAGCTTTCTGCTGTCAATAATCCATGCTGAAATATCTTCTTTCTTTCCTCTGCATATTTTTGCGCTAATTCTTAAATTCTGGATGACTCAAGTTGATCGGCAATAATTTCAGCCGAAGGCTCCTCTTTCGAATTCTTCTTGGTACGTAAGCGTTATTTCTCGGGAACCTCCGAATAAGTAAATTCAACAATGAAATCTACCAAATCTTGTCCCTTCAATGAAGATCTTAGTTCATAAATAATTCCATATTCTCCAAATTATACTTCCCAGTACATCAGTGTTCCTGACTTCTCAGGTTTGTGGAGTGCTTGCTAAAGAGACAAATTAGTATACACAACTATGGTGTGCGCTTGGAAATAAGGTTTCATACATTTAGAATCCTCAATAAGTTCTAAGGATAATTTTTCTAAATGTGGGTACCTGATTTCAGCTCCTCTGAAAGCTTTGTTGGTATAGCAAGTGTCTTTTATATTTCATTGTCTTATCTGACCAAGGCCGAGCTCATAGCTAACTCAGAAACAACTAAATATAAATAATATTTCTCTACCAAAACTAGTCGGGAGAGCAATGGTGGTGACCCTAAGTACTTCTTCCGGTCCTGGAATACTTCTTCACATTCTGCATTCCACTCAAAAGTTTTCCTCCACACCTTTAAAAATGATAAAAACCTGTTCATTGCTAGGGAAAAAAATATATTTAAAGTTGCTACTCGCCCGGTGAGCTTTTGTACATCTTTATTGCAGGTCGGCGACTGTATTTTAATTAAAGGTTTTATCTTTATTGGATTAGCCTCAATTCCCCTCTGGTTAACTATGAAGGTGAGGAACATTCCTTCCTGTACCCCGAACACACACTTGGTCGGATTCAACTTCATTTTATTTCCAACTGATCAAAAGTCTGACTGAGGTGGGCGATATGATTTAAGCTTTTTTTGCTTTTTAATAGCATATCTTCCATACAAACATCCATGTTCTGCCTATCTTCTCTTCAAATACCTTGTTCACCAAACTTTGATACATTGATCCTGCATTCTTAAGGCCAAAGTGCATTACATTGTAGTAATAAGTTCCTTAAGGGGAGGGGGGGTTGATAAGGGATGTAATTTCCTTGTCTCCGAGTTTTATTTTTATCTGATTATAACCAGAATAAGCGTCCATAAAGCTTAAAAGCTCATGTCCTGATGTAGCATCCACCAGTTAATCAATTACGGGCAAGGGAAAGTGATCCTTTGGGCAAGATTTATTTAAATCCGTAAAATCCACACACATCCTCCATTTAATATTTTTCTTTTTGACCATAACAATGTTGGCCACCCATTTTGGATACTTCACATCTTCAATAAATTGGGCTTTTTAAAGCTTCTCTACATCCTCTTGGATAACTTGATTCTTTTTTAGGACTGAAACTCTATGTCTTTGCTTGATTAACTTGGCCTCCTTGCTAACCTTGATCTCATGACAGAGGTAATTGGGATAAATCCCAGTCATATCCTCATGGCTCCAAGAAAATACATTTCTCCGCTACCTCAAGAACATAGTCAACTCCTGTTTGAGTGATGGATATTAAACCGATCTGTATAATCCTTTCTGGTTTTTCGTCATCCATAATTATGCTTTCAGTTACTTCCACAATCTGGCTTTTGATTAACTCTGTTTCATCCCGTGGATCTAAGGTTTCAACCTCAAATTC
Source organism: Sambucus nigra (assembly GCA_949130495.1). NCBI lineage: Eukaryota > Viridiplantae > Streptophyta > Magnoliopsida > Dipsacales > Adoxaceae > Sambucus > Sambucus nigra. The sequence goes on along the minus strand of OX422208.1, from coordinate 458,684,113 downwards.
ACTGTTAGGCTCAGTGGTATCTACCTGATACGTTGTAGTCTTCTTCTTTAATTCAATCAGGTCTTCTTGCTCGGCTAAAGAGTAATTACACTCCCTGACCACCTTCTGGTCTCCCTTCATATCGCCTATGCCAAAATGAGTTTGAAACATCAAGCATTGATGGACTATTGATGTTACAACTTCAAACTTCTTTAACCCTACCCTATCGAGGATCACATTATAGGAGAATTGAACGTTTTTGTCCATCACAAAGAAGCATATTTTCTCTATGCGACTTTTAGGCTAGGTTCCAAACAACACCTCTTATTTGATTATTCCCAGAGGATAAACTTTTTCTCCAAGAAAACCTATTAGTGGCCTGTGATATGGTTCTAACTGATTAAGCTTCAAATCCAAACTTTGAAATCAAGGGTAAAACATTATATCTACCGAGCTCCCATTATCAATCAATATTCTGGCGATGACAATATCTTGGATTCTGAATTTGACAACCAGTGGATCGTCATGGGGATAAAGTAACCCAGAGAGGACATTTTTGGAGAAGTCGGTCACCAGCTTGTCTTTGTTGACCTTCCTTGCCCGATCTTCTTCGGCTAAATTGATCCTTTGGATATAAGAACAAGATTGAGCCTCATCCATGTAAGCTTTTCTTTCAGCAGTATGATCACCTCCTCATGTATCGTCAACTATAATCATATGACAGACAAATGAACCAAAACCGATCGTAAATACCCATATTCTGGCTGCTTGGTATTTTTCGACAGGTCGGGATCATCTTCGTGACTTCTCTTTCTATCATCTCTGGTCTTGTATAGATAATTTAACTTTCTTATAGTTTCTCTGCTATCTTTTCGATAAATAAATTTATCGAGTTTTCCTCCTCAGATTAGGGATTCTATCTCATTTTACAATGCGATGCAAGTATCTGTTGTATGGCCATGGTCTTTGTGAAATTCATAATATTTGAACCTGCCCCTCTTGTTAGGAGGTTCCCTTAACTTCTCACGCCATCGCAACTCCTTACCATGATTGATTTCTTCCAAGATATGGTGGATGCTAACACTCAAGGGAGTGTAGTTCCCATATGTTTTGAGTTTATCCTCCTTCTTCATATTTAGTTCCTTCTACTCTTTTTACTCCCTTTTATTAGACTTCATTTGAGGCTTCGTGATTGGAGTCTGCTTTGAAACCATTGATTCCTTAGCATTCATTAGTTTTGCTGCTTTCGCCATCAGTTCAGACATAGTTTTGGGAGGATCTTTATCCAAAGTATAATAAAGTATCTCGGGAATAAAACCACTCATGAGAGGATGGATGGTTATTTTTCTTCATAATCAATCACTTCCAATTTTTCATGTTAAAATGCGTAATATACTCCATTGTGCTTTCCCCTACTCGTTGCCTTACACTTAAAATATGAGCTACTCTTTCCATCGGCTTAAGTCCAAAACATAAATTACTAATGAGTAGCTCAGTAAGATGATTGAAGTTGGCGATTTATCCTCGAGGCAGGTTATTGTACAATATTTGGGTTGAACCCGTGATGGCTCTTGAAAATGCCTTGCACCTCATTTCAACAGGGAACACTCAAATAACCGCTGCAGCTTAATATTGCTCAATATGGAGAACATGATCAGTTTTACCGTCATATTTGGGGGTAACCACATGAGCTTTAAACTTAGAGGGAGTAGGGAAGTCCTTAATTTCCTGAATAAAAGGAGATCCTTTAACAAACCTATGTTACAAGGGATTCTTTGCTTTCTCCATTTCACCCGACCTATCTTCCAATCTCTGGATTGATCCTTTCCATGAAGGATTACCTACATCAGATTTATGCGAAGTAGTTCAACTGTTCTGATCAATTTTCTGCACTAAACTCTCCTCTTGGGAGGTCTGCTTGGCGCATACAGATCGTCGGACACTTGATCTTGATCAGACTGAGGCCTCATATTGGTCGGTTGGACATTAAGTGTTCCTAGATAATACCCTGGGAGGGTTTCTATTTCATCTAGGTCCTGGACAATCAACGGAAAAGCTCTGCTTAGCCTTTCCAAGACATTTGGCCCTTCAGGAGAAAAATAATAAACATCACAGGGTTTTGTAGACCTGAGGGATGAACTGGATCCTGAACGATAAGAAATACCTCGCGAAGTTCTGGAAAAATTGCATATGATGGATATTGGAGGTGGAGGCGACATTTCTCCTTGTCTGACTTGCAATGATTAAGCCAGTTTTCTCATTGTGTCTTTCATGGCCTCCTGTCCTCTGGCGAGACTAACAATAATTCCATTCAGATCACTATTTGGTGGGGGAGCAAATGGAGCAGGTGGGTTGCCTTCGTTTCTGATATTAGACTCATGATCATTCATCTTACCTGAACAAGGGTGTTTATAAGAGTGATAACGACAATTAGAAACTCGTTCCCACAGATGATGCCAATTTGTTGATGTTAAAAACTAGACTAGATCTATTTCTTTAACCACAGATAAAATATGTAAATAAAAATAAAACGACACAAGATTTTAAAGTGGTTCGGCTATGTATGAAAGCCTACATCCACTGTTATGGTAGTAATCTTGTCAATATCTTGCTTTCTTGCATACTCTGCCCTTGATAAAGGGGGTACAATTTATTTATAATAACCCGGAGCCCAAGGGTTGAAATATCAAGGGATGGAACGCTTTCATATTCAAGCATTTACATCCTTATATAATGAATATGATGGTCGATTGTATAAATATCGAGCAATGTGACTTTTGGTATGGTGATGCTTCACTAGCCTTGTTGGTCGGCCTTCCATGAGTTGGTAGGCATTTCTTGAGTTGGTTGGCCTTCTTCGTGGTAATCAATAGAGCTACTATTTATAGATTAGGATTTTTTCCATGTAGGAGAACATGCGTTTACTTCTAATTGGTCCACGTAAGTGGGTAATTTTTGGTATCAACGATGGGCATTTATGCATTTTCCTTATTTGGGAAATATAGTAACGTATTTAGGCATACTAAGGTATTAAAAACAATTGTTATATGGATATATACATATCTATACCTTATAAATTGAACTTAGTAACTATCTACCAAAGATAAATATTAACATTAGTGTAAACAAATAATGCTTGCTGAAAAGGTAGATCATTCAAAAAAACTAAGAAGGAAACAAATGATAATTCGAGCAACAAAATATGATTCAAACAATTGTCATGAAAATCCCACAAACAATTGTCTTGAAAATCCCGTGGATATCCATTTCCCTCTATTTAACGAATCCCCTAATGAGAAAATCCCATATTTTATTCACATTAAGAATCAAGCAATCTTCCTCATTTTGTAATAACACTAATTAGAAAATGCAATTAGTAATCGACAATCAACCATATTTCATTCACATTAATTAGAAAATCCAATTAACAATCAACCATATTTTATTCACAATCAACCAATCTTCCTCATTTTGTAATAACTCTAATTAGAAAATCCATATTTCATTCACATTAACAATCAACCAATCTTCATAATTTTATCCCATATTTCATTCACATTCCATCTATCAATGAACAATAACACTAATTAGACAATCCAATTAACAATAAACCGATCTTCCTCATTTTGTAAGTGAATATGGAATTTAACTCAAAATGGTATGTTGCCAATACTGATGTGCTGTTCTGATCATTGTTCAATATATTGTAGTTGGCACAAAAGAGAGACTGGATCAATCTGACCAAATCAAGAAGAATGGGTTTGGAATCATAGCAAATAGTATTCTATAGAGGATTTAATTGAAGGTAAAAGTTTTCAAATTTTAAGTCAAAATTTGAAAGGTTGAAGATCAAGTGTAGCACACGCGTGTGAGTATGGTTAAATCCAACACGTGATAAGTTTGACTGAGTGCGTGAGAGCGTGTGACAAATCAGAAAGTTCTGAAAAGAAATAAAAAATTTATTGTATTTTACTGGACAAAAATACTTTTGCACATAATCCGCCAAATTTTTTTAACTTCTGTATTTTCACCCCAAACTTTTTCTAATGTTTTTTGACATTGTTAGGAACAAAAAAAGTCTATTAGCACCAATCTTAAAAAGCTAAGAAATATTAAGTAATAAAATTAAACTTTATTATTATTTTAAACCCCAACATTTATTTAGTAAGCAATTCTATAACTTTTACTGCATTTTTAAATATTTCACAAACCTTATTCTTACACAAAAATACATTGTCCATTTGTGAGACTTACATGGACTACGACCTTAACTTAAACAGACTTCGTGGAACTTTTCGAAAATCCTAACAACATGTAGATGATTTCTTATTCAGTATTATTTCCATGCAATGCTTTTGATTACGCCTTTTGTTGATATTACTATATGATAAACCCAAAATACCATATTCTCATTGACGAACTCATTTGTGTAATTCAACTATTTTCATATTATTGATTCAACTTATAACGATGATTATGCAATCATACTATTTCATATGATGCAAATTTTCCTCTGTTCTATTATAACATACATTATGACCAGAGAATAATCTTTTGTTACACCCACGACTATAATATTTGGCCTATAGACTCAGATGATTGAGGGCCTAGTTATATCTGCCATATGGAATGTTTGTGATTGATTTTTCATGGTTACTTTTGTCTCCAGTATCTGGAATTATTGTCTTCAATTTTATTGGATTGATGTTGTTGAATGTATTGTTATTACCCTAAAACCTCTGAATGGATAATTATGGGTCATCTATTTTGAAACCATCCCTAACCGTTACCTATTTTAGCCATATATTTTGATTTTTAGTTATATCATTGTAGAAGCAAACATATTATCTTATCATAACAGTGAATCTACTTTTAGATTGAATTTCTTATACTGACTCATTAAAATCATATTTTGAATTGTATAGAATAAGAATTATCTACTTGGCAATATTGCTTACATTTTTGAAATTCCAGATGGAATCGGCAAATAATTAAGTCAACATCTCCCCGACCCTACACAAATGTAATGCATTACCTCGTGTTACTCTATCAATTATATATGCGACTGGAAAATCAGTCGCAACACCAAAGACCCTATTATAATTTCCTATGCTACTACGTATAAATGGATGTAATTGATATTGTATCAAGGCACGTGTCGTACTTTTTAATTTCCTTTTTCTTTTATTTTCTTTTATGGATTGTGTCAAAAAAGACAGCGCCTCTATTTAGGACGAGTTTAATGAATCATGCATTTCGATACTTTACTTCAGGTTAAAAGAAATTACTATTATTTAGCCCTTTTAATATCATTGTTATTTATATTTATGTTATTTAATTTATTTCCCCGTTTAACTTATCAACCCAACCCTTAATCACTCTTGATTATTCGGGACGTGATAACATCGTATCAGAGCTTACCTAAGAGTATAAGCTATATTACTCCTATGCAGGACACATTTAGGGATATAGTTATTTTACGCTTTCGTAACTTCTTTATATTAAATTCGATACAAACTATGAATGTTTAGGATAACATCTACTTGAACACCGATGGTGTTGATCAAGAACAATTTATCCAAACTATTAGAGAAGAAGGGTATAGTAAATTATATAAGGCAATTAGGGACATCGATGGGGAATAGGCGATTGCAACACCAAATATAAAGAATCATATAATGACATGTCGGTTATTAGGATAGGAGAAGGAAATGAAACAAGATCGACGATTTTATGAGGATAAAGAGTTCCCACAACAAGTGATTTTATTGAAGAATGTTGTGCCGATAGGAGAACTGCGTATAACTCCACTGGTATCCAACGACGATTATGGACCAAATTTATCGTCTCTCGGCATTACTACATCTTCATAAGACACAAGCACCGAGGGTTCTGAAGAAGAGGATTAGAAGGATGGATAACTTATAGACAACTAAAAGGCTCACGATCACTGTAAAATAAATAAATGAGCATGTATGTAAGGGTAATGTGAGAATGGAGTGTTACATCACTAATATAGTAGATTAGGAACTAATTAAAAAATTAAGATGCTTTAACAATCATTTTTTTTTTCTTATATATATGCTAAAGTTTCCTTATAAAAGTTTGAAGAATATTTTGAGTTACTTGTTTTGTTTTATAAATTATTTTACAATTTCATTATGCTTTGGTTATTCTTTACTTGTATAAGGTGGTGAATACTCGTAATGTTAACGCGACACCAAGATTAGGATCTATGTCAACTACTCCATCTACTACCATAGATAACATAGACAAATGTTTGCAAGAACTCACCGGACTAATAAAAGAACTTTGGAATCCTATACCAGGGATTAAGATATCTATAGAGGTTCAACGAATGAATGCTCTGAAGGAATTTTTATGACAACGACCCCTTGATTTTTATGAGAAACCTGGAGCATCAAAAGTCAGATGCTGTTCTAGGCAAAATTTAAAGGTTTTAAACGGAGTAGGAATACTACCTGAATTACGAGTTGACTTAGCCACATACTTATTTAAAAGACAGTTCGGTCACTAGTGGAAATCAATGAAAAGTACCCAAACTGTGGAAAACTTAACATGGCCATAATTTGAAGAAATGTTTTTCAAAAAGTATTTTTCTGAATCTTTATGCGATCAGTTGACGGTGGAATTTTTGTGACTCCAACAGAATAACATGACGGTAGTAAAATACGAGGTTCAATTCACATAACTCTCCCATTACGCTCAACAATACATTGATATTGATATTAATAAATGTAATAATTTTGAATTATGCTCTCAAAGCTAGTATCAAAACCTCCCTTATTCCCTTGCAAATTCGTGAATTTGGTAAAATGATCGAAGTAGCCAACCTCATGGAGAAGAATCCAGCTCCCAATGGAACATCTCATAACAATTTTCCCTTTCCTAAAAATAATTCTAATAATCATTCACCAATCTTTCCATTCGAAATCGCCTCAATTTTAAACCAAATGAATGGCGATCATTAAGAAAAATTATACACTATAACAGTGGTACTACCATTCATTGCCATAAATTCAATACTCCTAGACAGATTAGACCCTAGTGTACCAAGCTTTGTAAACCCAACTTTAATCTTAGACCCGTTATGAATAGCAATAAAAACCTCAAACCACGATGAATCGTAGGAAGACCTCCATATACATCGGGAAAATATGTAAACCTATGCTAGAAAACTCCAATAATCACGGATCCACACCCAAGAATGCAACTAGAGGTCAATCTTTTGCACTGTTAACACAAACATACAATCACGATGTTATCGAAGGCATTGTTTTACTTTATGAGCTTACGACACGTGTTAATTGATTTAGGGTCATCTCACTCATTTATTAGTTCGAAGTTTATGACCTTAGCAAATGTTATTCCTATTGCTTTAGATCATCTGATTGCCATAAGTATGCCTACGGGTACCATCTCCAGGACATGACAGGTTTGTAAAAATTGTAAGGTAAAACTTGAGGTAGGGAACATTATTATTGATTTAGCGGTATTACTAATAATAGGATTCTATAACAGTATTGGGATAGTTTCCTTATCTACTAACAATGCATATATTGATTTTTCTTCAGAAAAGTGATCTTTTGAAACTCTACCACCCAAAATAGAAAATTTCAGGGACAACATTCTAGGCCTTTCTTAAATAAATCCCCTTTTTCTTTAAAAATTCTTGACGATTATGAAGATATATTTCTTGAATAATTACCTTAAATTCCCCCATTAAGAGAAATTGAATTCATAATTAATCTTTTTCCCAATACCTTTCCTATTTCTATACCACCCTATCGAATGGCACCTCTAGAATTACAAGAACTTCGAACCCAACTTGAAGAATTATTAATCAAAGGGTCTATTCGACCAAGTACATCTCCTTGGGGTGCTTCAGTACTATTTATGAAGAAGAAAGACGGTTCATTTCGAGTATGTATCGATTACCATGGATTGAGCCAGTTCACCATTAAGAATAAACATCCTTTACCTAAAATAAGTGATTTATTTGATCAATTACGAGGAGCTAAGGTATTTTTAAAAATTGATTTACGCTCCGAATATCATCAATTGAGAGTAAAAGAAGAAGATCGTGACACCCTGCTTATAATAATAACGGGTGGCCAGCCCTTTACTAAGAAAAACAGAAATCTCAAGTGGATTGTTCTTAGCATCAACTGCCAAATAGATTAAAAAGTAACTAACCATCCAATATCAGAATAAACAGATGCCAATTTTTTTAAAACAAATATAACATCCAAACCATAAACAACAATAGAAAGTGATCATAAATATACAATATGTACAGCAAAAGAATATATACCCGAATAAGCTGTCGGGCAACAGACTATACAATGTAACAAATCTTTGAAATGTAAAAGATATACAACACTACAACCCATGGTTAGACACCTGAATTACAATTATGGATCCTTAACTGGATATACAAAATTAAGAAGCGGCTACAACAAAAGTCTTGCAACAGTCCTCACATGCTACAACTCCAAATACATGGGAATGGTAGACTCAACATTGACATCCTTGCAGTGGGACACCTATAATCTAATATAAAAAATAAGAGACAGGATTTAAATGGGTCAGGGCCCGAGGTTTGAAAATAATTTAGCAAGTGAATTAAAATGCATAATAATTATGAATGCACAAATTTCATAATATAAAGTGGTGCCGCACTCTCTTGAGACCCATCCTTACCCCTCGAATATAGTGCGCACCTAAACATATGTATTTTAATCTTAATTAAGCTACCCAATTCCCTAGGGATAACTCAACCTCAAGTCTATGCATTTACCCCACTCGCATGTATAGTTTACCCAAAACGTAATCATTTTAATCTCATCCTAAATGATTATGTAACAAGTCATTACTTAATAACTTCATTACCTAAAAATAACTCGGGATATTTATCACGCATCTCATCCTCGCGCTCTCAGGTAGACTCCTCGGCATTATGATGCCTCCATTGAACACGTAGTAGCGATACCACCTTCGATTTCAATTTCCTCTCCCTACGGTCGAGGATAACAATCGGCCCTTCCTAATAGGAACTATCGGGTTGCAAGTAAATCTCCTCCAGAGCAATGTGAGTATGGGCCAACTCATCCTGGAGATATCGCCTCTGAGAAGAAATATGGAACACGCCATCAATCCTATGCAAGTGCTAAGGTAATCCAAGTTTATAAGTAACTGGCCTGATACGTTCGATGATAGGGAATGACCTTACATATCTCGGTGATAACTTCCCTTTCTTACCAAAACGTATTAACCCCTTCATAGGAGATACTCTCAGTAACACCTCATCTCCCACATTGAACTCCCAAAAGAACCTCTTGGCATCGGCGTATATCTTCTACTTTGTCTAATAACCCCGTGGCGTGTGAAAAACTAGTGGAAATGAAACTATGTGATGCCCTCATCTCGAACAAAATACACCCCAAAGTCCCCTGATTAGAAAACATACCCTCAATCGCGGGTGGAGCCTGGGGAACTGCGGTCTGATGAACATTGTAAACACACCCATACTGTAATCGCCCTTGTTGAACTGGGACCGCTGGTATAGCTAGCAAAGTTGGCATCTGTGGTGGTGATGGGAGGGCGGCGAGAAATATCGATCTCTCAGGCTCTTGTCGAGCACCCTACTGCTATGGCTGCGGGGCCCTGCCCTTCTTAGGACAATCATGACGCTTGTGGCTAGTCTTGCCACATATGAAACTTTCCACCAAAGTTTTCCCCTCTCTGTCTTTTCTGGCCTCAGCGTTGCTGGACGTTACCACCTCTCACTTGGCAATATTGGCCCTGCTAATATTACTGCTAGCCCTGATGGCCCTACTTTCCCTGATGGCCATGCTGACCCTGCTGTCCGTACCTATAATCTCCCTGACCGTGTCAAAAATCTCCCGATTTAAATAGCTTAGAATCCCCCTTCTGGGAATTCTGATCACCCTGCCTCTGTTGTCCTTGAGCTAGTTGTGCCCCACTGGCACCACTACCTTCTGTCCTGCTCTGCTGTCTAAACTCCCCAACTCACTTGCTCCCTGTTAGATGGAAGTTCTGGTCCTGACAGTGGAGTAGTGTTGTATTAAGCACATCAGTATAGGTTTGTAATGAGAGGTTACCCATAAGATACTGTCGAATCCTCCAGGCGAGGCCATCCATGAACATCGGTATCTTCTTCTCCTCAGTAGGTACCTCTGTTGGTACCAGATTAACCAGACTAGTAAACTCTTCCTCGTACTTATCTACGGTTATCCCCTCGTGGGTGTGGTTGAGTAATTTCCGCCTCATCTCACTCTGAACGGCAAAAGAGAAATATTTGAGGTCGAACCACACCCAGAAATCCTGAATAGTAAAGACATCTCTCTCCTCAGCAGTGGTAATAGATTCCACCACTGCAGTGTTGCTCCAACTAGCTTAAACGTATCTAGTATCTACCTTTGTACATCTATGCATTCATACATCCTCAAGTTCCTCTGGATGTCCTTCTTCCATTGTCTCGCCACAACAACATCGGAGCACCCTACAAACTCCGAAGGATGTGCATTTTGAAAGGTATCTCTGACACGTTCCCAAGAAAACATGAATGCATGAGCCTGAACTGGGCCACTACTGGTGCCTGGGGTAACACTTACTACACTACTGCTAAAGATGCATTTACTGCCTGTGCTATTATAGCGATAACTTTAGCGGCATTCATAGTACCCTGAATTAGTGTTGGTTGAGGCTCGGGTTGGGCACCCCTGGGAACTCGCTGTGCACGTCGAGGAGGCATCTGAAATAAAAAAGAAGCTTTATGAGTCTACAATTAATAACATAAAAAAGCTGAAGATGTAAAATGCGTAGTAAAAGAATACAACAATCCTAAAAGATAGGGCTCTATATCAAAGAACGCTACGCGGAAAGCATAACAAGTCGTACAGATCCTAAAGACTCTAGAACCTAATGCTCTGATACCATCTGTGACACCGCATCTAATTAAATACTGGGTAGCTACTTATTTATTAAATTGATACAGAATATCAAGTTTGTTCAGTCTTAGCATCACTGTCGAAAAACATTTAATTAATTACTAGCCATCTAATATTTAAAAAGTGAGATGCGAAATTTTACAAATTAAATTAACTCACAACTAAGTAATGAAAAACCAACCATGCAACATTCACATAAATAGTCTCATATGAATAACCAATGTAATGAAATAAACCGAGTCTGGAGTAAACACTCTAGTAATAATCCCAAAGTAAAAATATAATCTCAATACAAAGTCTGAATAAACTTAACAAACATCTGATATAAATGAAAGTCTAAAACTGCTATCTCTGAATAAGAATGGGCAACATTCCCTAACTGATATGAATGACTCCGAAGGAAGCAAAGATAGATGTGGAGTCATCTAATATCGAGATCCTGTAGCTTCCACAACAACTACAACACGTCGGCAGAATGGAACTCCTATGCTTGACGTCCCTGTGGCTGGGCACCTAAAAGGTTTTTACAAAAACAAAGTAGATTTGGAAACAAACAGGCCAGAGCCTAAGGTGAAAACATTTTAAAAACAACAAGTGTTTAATTGCATTAAAGAGTAAATATTATATACATTTTAGTCATGTGCTCTCACTTGAGATTCTCATCCTTCAACTATTGGGCACGCCGAACGTACGACCTTAACCCATCTTAGCTATGCTACTAACTAAATAGTCTTTAACCAATCTTTGTCTATGGGGATTACTACATTGAACCACCCATATTACTCAATTAAGACATGCTTACATTACAAATACTCGTTATTTGAATCCATTATCTCATGTATTATTTAAGTTCACACATCTGTAAGTCATTTAATTATCTTAGCCATTCTCATATACTAAGCAACGGTGAATAATCACAAGTACATATTTATATCACTCACAGTACATATATACACATGGTACCCCTAGTCTACAGGCGGTGCATGCATACTCTGCTATCTAATCCCGATACATCACGTACATAAGGATCATGAGTTCTGAATCACTCAGGAACTATATTAATACAAATCACACATATTGGTGGTGAACATAGTTCACATACCCATGGGTCATGGACATACCTACGTTCTCATGGTCAGCTGACTTATCAACTCACAAATACGTTTTCACAGTCCTATGTTCTTAAGGTACCAAATCTAAATCCCCCTGAAGGCACACATGATAAGATTGTTCTCTTCCTATAACCTTTCGTGATAGAAAGTATGGTAGGTGTGTCGTACACATAATAATCCATATATTAGGTAATCACAAAACCTAAATATTCATCATTTCAATATAGGTATACTCAAGTCCTATATTACAAGTCTCATACGTAGTATAGTTTCATCCTAATTATTTTATGTAATACATTTAGCGCGACAACTCTCGTCGTATGAATTTGAGTACTTAAACCTACCTCGAAAGCTTACTAAGTCTCCCACTTGTCTCTAAGATTAATTCAGTAATTTAAAGTCCCCCTACTACTATCCCTAACCTCAAGTTATTGCTTAACTGGATTAAACTCAAGTTTCCATAATCTCTAACGTAATACGATCGTCGAATACTCGTAAATTTATCATTTAATCCCAAACCAAAACTAATATTTTTTAGGTTTCAAATATACCCCTACAGACCTTTCGTAAGTCCCAATATATTCAAATAGTCCACACCAATAATTCTTAAAAGTCGGGTTTGGTTGAACCTTAAAAAGGAAAATATCACACAAATTCAGGAGGAGTCAATCGATTGAAGGAAAGGGTCGATTGATTGATCTAGTCGATCGATCGACATTCTTGGGTTTATCTATCGATCCATCAGATATTGGCCTACGAATTCCGCATATATTAGCCTACGGTTTCATCAATTTTAACCCTTAAATCCTATTTTAAAATGTCCCCAAATCCCAAATAAATATACCAAACGTTATACCAATATAAACACATAATTTCTAATGTCTTAGAATCATCAAATCGTTATGGGTTGTAAATTTCTTGGATCAAATCATGTATATTTCATAAAACCCTATTTCTTCTATTCCTTCAAGAATCATCATATATCTCAACATAAATTCATAATTCTCTACACATGGATCATGATTTCATGTCTACTATTTTTCTAGAGGTTAATTTACATGTAAAACCTACCAAGATTAAGATTTAAATCTCCAAATCCATTAATTCATCATTTTTTAAATTTTTTCTCCAATTATAAAATATCATGGATAATATATACACTGAATTATTGCAAGTTAAATCACTTTCTCGGAAATAGAGGTTCTGATCCTCTGAGGAAGATGATATGGTGGTGATGTTCTCTTTCTGGTCACAAATCTAACAATGGTGGTGGTGCAAGGTGGTTGTTTGGCCCTAGCAACCCTTGGAAACCCTTACTTTCTCTCTACTTCTCTCTCTCAAGTTTGAAGCAGCCAATAAACCTAATTACCCTAAGGGTTGGATAATATAATAATCTTAATTTTCGTAGGTCACTATTCATCAAATAGCAAAATGACTAAAATATCCTCCCGGGTTGTCGGTTTGGCCTAAAACTGTCCCGGGACCCAAACTAAACCCCCGGGTAGACTTTTATGACTATCTCGATTGTTCCGAACACATTGGCACACTCAAAATAACCATAAGGATGACATAAAAATAAATTTCTTTATAATCCACTAAATTGGTCCCGACAAGACTGACACGCGCACCGCAATTTTAATAACTTCGTAATCATATATTACTATACTCGCTCAGTAATATTCAACATAATTATCATAATCAAATACTAACTCTTATCTCGCTAGTATTTAAATTCGGATTAATTACTAATTAATTCACATTTTTAATTCAATTAATCCCATAATTGAAATCAATAAAAATACGGGGTATTATACACATCATATATATAAACCATCTCATATCCGAATGTATATATCAATAATCCTGGCTATGTGTATATCACTCATCACACTAGACGATATTCCCAATTCATTTTGTGATTCAAACGCTCACTTCAAAATTGATAATTTATCACACATAAGATTTTTTCACCAATTTATCATCATTAAGTTCACATGACTTCTCACTCATTAGTCCCGACACGACTAACACGCGCCTCTCAACTTAATTTTCAAAATTGTCGTATTTTTCACTCGTGACAATTTTAATAAGTTCGTAATCATATATTACTACACTAGGTCAGTAATATTCAATATAATTATCATAATCAAATACTAACTCTTGTTTCACTAGTATTTAAATCTGGATTAATTACCGATTACTTCACATTTTTAATTCAATTAATCTCATAATTAAAATCAGTAAAAATATGGGGTATTACACACATCATATATATAAAACCATCTCATATCCGAATGTATATATCAATAATCCTGGCTATGCGTATATCACTCATCACACTAGCCTATAGTCCACAAATTTATTCCTCATTCATTTTATGATTCAAACCCTCACTTGAAAATTGATAATTTATCACACATATGATTTTTTCACCAATTTATCATCATTAAGGTCACACAACTTCTCACTCATTAGCTCGTAACCAACAATAAAAGAATCCCCACTCCTCGGAGAATTTACCAAAGAAATCGGCATAATAAACTCCCAAATATACCTCTATAGTGACCTCGATGTAACCCCACCATCGTATCCTATCAAAACCCCATGTTTTATTTCATAAACATGTTTACTATATCATATTAGAGGGTTTCTAAGAATTAAACCCAATTGGAGAGGAGTAAAACACAATCTAGAAAACCTCTCAAAACTGCTAGTTTTTCGAATTGATTCTCCAAATGCTGAATCGATTCGGCCTGTAGCGAATTGATTCGTCAGAATTTGAATCGATTTGGTACAAGTTACCTGAGATTCTGATTATTTGACAAATAGATTTGTAAGACTTCGAATCGATTCGACACAAAGGACCTGCTATTTTATTTCCCTCTGATACAATTCGGAGGACCCCGAATCTATTAAGATTGGTTCAACTTCTATTATTCCTCTTTTGCATAACCCCAAACGAATTTCCTCACCAATATTTCCTACACTAAGACATTATACTCACATATAACAACTATTTCTACCATTCCAACCTTCCTATACAAGATCCCAATAAATATTTCACCTAAAAATTCATCTATTCAACATCAAATGCAAGATTTGCCCAAAAATTTCTAGGATTTTAACATCAATGTTCCATCTCAACAAATTTATCCATAAATTATGAAATAAATTCATAAACATAAACAATTATCAAGTTAAATCACTTGCCTCAAAGATGTAAAGTCTGAATCTTCCTCGAAGTCGCAGATTTGTTCGGGATTCCCAAAGCTCCAAGGTTATCTCTTCTCTTTTATCCTCTTTCTTTGTCCTCTCAAATATGAGTTTCTCTATTTCTCAAATTGAGATTGTATTAATCTCTCATGAGTCTAATAATCTTATCTTAATTACTCCCAATTTTGAACGATATACACACACATAAAATGACTCGTATACCCCAATTCGAGTCAAACTAGCCAAAAAGACTTTGGAACCCAAATAAAACCCCCGAGCAGTCATTTTGATAATCTCGGCCCTTTCAAAATCAACCGTACACTCCAATTTATCATTCGAGACTCTGAACTAAAAATCATCTCCCAACCTCATATAATTCACACACACATATAACCCAGTTGAGAGATAACCAATACCCGCCGCTATACTAACATATTACGTAATAGCAAGCAATATAATTATATTTACCTTATCACTCTAGTAAATGTACAATTTGCATAAATATTAACTATTTTACCCAAATTAATATCCATGTTAAATTCTCATTTTTTAATTCTCAATTATATTAAATCACACCCTCACCAGGTAATTTCATATAAAAAATACACGAAAGTAAAGGGTATTACATACTCCCCCCCTTCTTACAGAGGAATTGCATCCTCAAAATTCAGGCATTCCTTATGGAAAGAGGTAAGGTTACTTGGCTCGCATATCATCCTCTCGTTCCCACGTTAACTCATCGGTGTTATGGTGCCCCCATTGAACTCGAACTAAAGGCACTACCTTTGATCGTAGCCTACACTCTCTAGGTCTAAAATGGCTGATGATGCTTGAAATAACACCACCAGATCAAGGTGTTGATGGGCTCCAGAAAATATAGCAATGGAGAAAAGTAATTAATACCGATATAGAAGGAGATGAGGAGAAGAGGAGAAACACACCAATACAAGTGGTTCAGCCTATCTAGGCATACGTCCACTTTGTAGGAGAGTGATATTCACTAATAAAATAGGGTCTCTAATGGCCTTATGATACAATGCACTCACTTTCTCTCTCTACTGTGTAGTTTAACAGAGATTTGGCTAGGGTTTTCAGTATCCATCCTCTACAAGGAAGGGGAAAACAAGTATATATAATGATTGGGGGTGTAATGTACCCCCAAGCATGCAATGAGCATGGATGTGATGATCTAGCCAATCTCATGAGGAAACATGACTGTGCCATATACTGGTAATGATGACCAAATATTCCCTCGTGTGAGGGGAGTGATTTATTCATAACGGTTTTATCCACGTGTTCTATGTATTCCTTGTGCTTGCATATGTTCGGACCTATGATATCATCAACTAGAACCTCGACCCAGCTGAGTACGATGTTGATAATTCCGATAGGGGCTTTAGTATTCGATCTATGAGTATAACCTCGGGTATAAAGACTAGTCGAGGTTAGGTAAATAGACATCCCTATGATGTTGGCTGATGTCGAGTATGAAAGTAGTATTAATTAAGCCTACGGAGTTGTTACTGACTTTGGCTTCTTCCTAGCCGAGGCTGATCCATAAGAGTCCGACCTTACCAAGGACGACCTTCTTGTTGAGAAGTGTGACAATCCTGGGAACTCGGTCCTAATATACGACGATGTTGGTACTCAGAGTACGAGGGTACACTTTGGTAGTCACTTTGACACATGTTGCCTTTGAACTGGCTTGCATATGCCCCAAGGTAATGACTGATGTGACGGTGCCCTTTAGGGTTTTTAAGTGAAATAATGAGTGCTTTGGGCCTCGCGCCTAATCATTACAATGGTTTAAATACCATTTTCGCTCTCTATCCCTTTTTCTTCTTCCTTTCGATTTCCCTCTTTGTGCATTCTTTGTAACAAAACTATCAAAACCTTCATAGCTTTCCTGCTCGCAAGGTTTTCTATTCTTAACCCCTTCTTCCATCATACATATTTACTCAAGTACTGTTCTCCAACCTTTGTTTTTCATTTCTGGTTCTCAATGGATTGGTTGTCTTTTCTGGTGACATATTTGTTTTTTGACGAGCTTCTCCACCACTTTCTGGTGGCTTTAGGGTCAAGATTTTTGTAGCTGAGTGCCCTTCAGTCCATATTAGGTTGTTCTGAGGTTCGTTTAGGCAAAAATCCCCACTTTTGGGTTTTTCGATGGCCTTCCGATCATCATCTCCGATGGGCTATTTCTTGAATGTTCTTGGAGTTCTTCGTAAAAACCATCCAATTTCCAAGCTTTGATCTTTTACTTAGGTAGTAGAAATTGTGTACCTATTTATCTGTTAGGTTTTCATTAGAAGTGTACCCGGTGTCTCTCAGATGCTACGACCTTTGTACAAACTTGCAAAAGAGTTTCCAACTCTGCGAGAGAAGTGTTCAGAAAAAATCAGACAGGTAGAGTTAGCTCAAGCCGAGGCTCGTCTGGCCGAGGATTTTCCCCTTTGACTAAGTTTTACTACACCTTTAGTAGTCATATACCCTGAGGCTACCGAGGCCTCTGATCCTATGTCGGAGTCAGCTACTTCAAACCCCATGTTCACATCTAAAGCTGCTGAGAGTGTAGATTCATTCGAAGAGGCTATGGATTACTAGCCTAAATAGAGTGGAGCTTCAGAAGATGAAGGGGTCTCAGATTATGCCTCGTCTCACAAAGATGCTGGGCATTCATGAAGATCTCCCTCCATAGAAATTTTAGAACCCATTATCGCCTTTCCTCCTCCCGTTTATGATATTCCTCTTATAGTTGCCATAAGCGCTGAGTTTGTAGAGAGGTTTCCCAGTCGTGCCCCCACTGACGCCCATGCTGAGGTTGCTGAGGGTGATGAAGATTAAGAGAGTGAACTCAACACCTCTATTATAGCTGGGTACGAGAGCACTATCAATGAGTATGGCCTTCTGGTCTTCAGAAACCTGTATTCTATTGACTTCTCAATCTTCTTGAGGAAACCTTTGAAGGATGAGAGGGCCATCGATCGACGAGAGGGTGAAATCTGCGTATATGAGACGATGTTCAAACTAGGTTTTTTCCTACCAATTCACCCAACTATTCGAGCCATTCTTTCCTATATAAACCTTACCCCTTCCCAACTGTCCCCAATGCATAGTGGGTCATGGTTGGGGCTATCGTCCTCTGGAAGGTTGTTCACCATACCGACCTTCCAGTTATGGTTTTCATCGGATGTTATACTCCCTCGTTTTGCCAAGAATCATCTAGGCTACTTCCACTTTGTTGCTAGAAAATCTGAGAAGAAGATGCTCCTAGTCACTCAAACTTCCAATCACTACTGGAAACCGCGATATTTCTTCATTTAGGGGGCCTGGGAGTTTGGCCCAAACGAGGTTGGTGTAATGTCTGAACCATGAACCCCTTTGAGATAGAGTAAAGCCTCTCTTTTGGAAAAAGAT
This sequence comes from Sambucus nigra, assembly GCA_949130495.1. Classification (NCBI taxonomy): domain Eukaryota; kingdom Viridiplantae; phylum Streptophyta; class Magnoliopsida; order Dipsacales; family Adoxaceae; genus Sambucus; species Sambucus nigra. Next base: position 458,665,398 of record OX422208.1, on the reverse strand, counting down.
GACCATGGTTTAAGCCAGAATAATTACAAGGACATTAAGGACCTTCACAATCAATGTGAAAAGGGTTGTCTCATCAAATATGAACATTTGGTGACCCCCTATTACCTTTCTCAAACAGGTTTAGGGGGTGGTACTCTAGAAGAGCTTCGTAAGTAACAATAATTTGTTATAAGTCGTACCTCGTATGTTTTATCTATCTAATATTATAACTCCGAGACTTTCTTGCAGAGCCACAAAAAGGTATTTTTGATAATTTTTGGGAAATGTCGACCCCTAGCTTGACAAAGCTCCTTGAGAGATGAGGTGGCAATAATGCACCTCCCCCGGCTCAAATAAAAAAGAGCATCGACACTTCAAAGGTCGATGCTACTAAGAAAAAAAAATCCCCTACATATCCTGCTCATACCAGGTCGAGAAAGGCTCCTGTTAAAGACCGTTCCATCCCCATTTCAATCGATGACGCTTTGGCTGCTCATCTGTCGCGACTCAAGATATGAGACATCGTGATCGGCCATAGCTGCAAGCTACTGATGCCATTGGAACCATTGTGACTGAGGAAGACAAACGTTTTCTTTTGGATCAAGTATCATAAAATTTTCTTCCAAGTGTTGTCTCTGCTCTTTTAATGTTATCATTATTCATATGTCTGATCTTTTTTCTGAAGAGTGTGGTATCTCTTCACCGCCTAGTTGACTGGACTTGGAAGAGGTTGCCCCTTATACAAAAGGGTAAGGATGCTGAGAAAACCAAGGTCGATCTGAAGGCCAAAGTATAGAAGTTAAAAGGATATCTGAAAGGGAGAGATAACCAGATCACTCAGCTTAAGGAAGATCATAACAAATCTCGGAAGGCAAAAGATCAAAGTCTTCAATTAAAGGTTAATGTTGCTATCAAGGCTGCGTTAGTCGATGATTTAGAAAAGATCACTGAGGACATTAAAGTCTTTGATGAATTTGTAGGCTTTGGTTTTGATTATCTGGAGAGAGGCATCAGAGTAGCTGGTCGGTGGGATGCTCTTAAGCAGGATGAATCTGAGAGCTTAACTGTTGAAGATTTTGTTGGTCTCGACTTTGTAGACCCTCACCCTGCTCAGGCTTCGGTCGAAGTGGAAAAGGATTGTGGCGCAACAGAAGAGACAAGTCCCTTGGATGTTATAAAAATTGGAGACCTCGGTCATCATGAGGATGAGGTTGAAGTTAACACTGGTCTTTGCAATATAGCTCCTCTTAATGATGGGTCGGCTCCAGCCGAGGGAGAAACTTAGTCTTGAAAGCGTCTTCTTCTTGCTGAAAATTTTGTGAGAAGCTTTCTATAACTCTTATTTTTTATGAACTATGGTTGTATCCTTTTGGTTGTTTTGAATGTAACCTCCCACAAACTCTTCTTATTATGGATACAATGAAATTTCACTATTCCTTATTTTTATCGCTCTTCTTATCATGATGTTTTGTTGTTCTAAAATTATGATGTTCCACTTGTTTGTTACAAATAATAGAAACATATTAATCAGAAAGAAACAACGATGGGAACAACCCCTATTAATGAGATCACCATTAAGGTATGAGGTCACCGAATAAATGGTGTTTTGCCTCATTGTCAACCAAATTAATGATGTTTAGCGTCCGAGGTCACCAAATTAATGATGTGTATCCTCATTATTCACCAAATTAATGATGTTTAGGGTCTCAGGTCACAAAATGAATATTGTTTTGCCTAATTATTAACCAAATTAATGATGTTTTGGGGTCTCAGGTCACCGAATAAATGTTGTTTTGCCTCATTCTTAACCAAATTAATGATGTTTATCCTCATTATTCACCAAATTAATACTTTTTAGGGTCTGAGGTCACCAAATGAATGATGTTTAGCCTCATTATTCACCAAATTAATGATGTTTAGTGTCTAAGGTCACCAAATTAATGATGTTTATCTTCATAATTCACCAAATTAATGATGTTTAGGGTCCGAGGTCACTAAATTATGATGTTTATCCTCATTATTCACCAAGTTAATGATGTTTAGGGTTTGAGGTCACCAAATTAATGATACTTAGGGTCTGAGGTCACCAAATTAATGATGTTTATCCTCATAATTCACCAAATTAATGATGTTTAGGGTCTCAGGTCACCATATTAATGATGTTTATCCTCATTATTCACTAAATTAATTATGTTTAGGGTCTGAGGTCACCAAATTAATGATGTTTAGCCTCCTTATTCCCCAAATTAATGATGTTTAGGGTCTAAGGTCACCAAATTAATGATGTCTAACCTCGTAATTCACCAAATTAATGATGTTTAAGGTTCGAGGTCACCAAATGAATGATGTTTAGCCTCCTTATTCACCAAATTAATGATGTTTAGGGTCTGAGGTCACCAAATTAATGATGTTTGTCCTCACAATTCACTAAATTAATCATGTTTAGGGTTTGATGTCACCAAATTAATGATGTTTAGGGGCTTATGAAACTAATAAAACAAATATTCGAATAGACAAACAATAATATGAGGGAATAATTGATATTCTCATTGATGTTCACTCTCTTTGAGTCTGATACATGTATTAGAATAGTGTGGAGGCAAAAATTTATAAGCTCATTGGTAATACTTCTTCAAATGATCAGCATTCGAGGGGTTTGAGAAAGCCTCTCCTTCAAGGTTCTCTAGCCGATCGGTGCCTGGTATGACTTCATCGATAACCCTATAAGGGCCTTGCCAATTTGGGTGGATCTTGTTGGTTTTTTGCCATGTCTTCTTAAGAACTAAGTCTCCTACAACGATTTGCCTCTCTTTCACCCTTTGATTATAGAATCTGGCATCTCTTTGCTGGTAGGCTGCTTGCCTCACCTCATCATCTTCTCTTCTCTCCTCAATCAGATCAAGATCAAGTCTTATTTTTATCTCATTTCTTTGGGGGTCATACATATGAATTCTATGGGTAGGAAGCCCAATCTTTGTAGAAGCGACATCCTCTGAACCATAGGCCAACCTAAATGGAGTTTCCCCTGTAGAGGTTTTGACTGTCGTCCTGTAGGCCCATAACACAACATATACTTCTTCAATCATTCTTCCTTTTACATCCTCTAGCTTCTTTTTAATCCCATCAAGCCTCGTCCTATTTTTCACCTCGGTTTGCCCATTTACTTGGGGTCGACCGGGGGTGGAGAAGAATTGTTTGATTCCAACTCTTTCATAATATTTCTCTAGATAGACATTCCTAAACTGAGTTCCATTGTATGAGGTTAAGGTATTTGGAAGACCATACCTGCAGATGATGTTTTTCTATATAAACTGGAAGGTCTTCTGCTCTGTAATAATGATCATCGGCTTGGTCTCTACCCACTTTGAAAAGGAACCAGATCGATTCCCCAAACTGCAAATGGCCAGGGAGATGTAACGGAGGTCAGAGGTTGATGAGGTTGGTGGGGATGGTATAAAATGTTTGACATTTATCACATTTCTTCACATATGCTGCTGTATCTTTCGCCAGGGTCAGCCACCAGTACCCCTGAGTTATGATCCTTTTGGCCAACGACATTCATCCAATATGGATAGAGTAGGAACCCTTATGGACGTCTTGAAGAATATATTGCACTTCAGATGGATGGACACATCTGAGCAATGACAGTATAAACCCCTTCTTATACAGAATGTCCCCTATGACAGAGAATTTGGCAGCTCTAAATCTCATCTTTTGACTTTTGACTTTTGATGGAGGTAGCTCCCCCCTTTAATGTATCCGAACAGAGGATCCATCTAAGAAGATCCTCTATTTAGATTCAGATAAGATCCAATTGAACTATCGTCTTCTTCAATGGTTGGCCGAACTAGTGTCTCAACTAGCACTATTCGTCTAATGTCAGTTCTTGTAGCCGAGGCTAACCTCTCCAATGCATAGACTCAGCTGTTGTCCAATCGAAGTATCCTCTTCAACTTTACTTCTTTGAAAATTTTCATTATTGACCTCACTCTCTGCAGATATTTGGCCATTCTCTCATCCTTGGCCTCATATGCTCCCAAGATTTAATTCACAACCAATCTAGAATGACTATGGACTAGGAGATGGCTGACACCAAGAGTTAAGGACAAGGAGAGACTTGCTTCCAGGGATTCATATTCGGACTCATTGTTGAAATATTTGAAGTTAAATCTCAAAGAATATTCGATGTTTGTGTCGTCTGCTGCCAACACTATCAATCCGGCACCACTTCCATTTTCATAGGATAACCCGTTAACAAAGAGGCTCCATACCGCGCCGTCCTCTGAGAAGTTTCCCTCTGTCATGGATCCTTATTTGAAGAGATATTTTTCTTTTTCATTTTTAGCTGCCTTTTCTCTGACAGTCTCGACCTCATCCATGGAAGGGCCGACACTTCTCCCAGGATGACTGTCTTCAATCTCAAATTTGTTGTTTTCAACCTTGGCCTCGTCGCAAGTGAACTTGACCACAAATTATGCCAATGCTTGGACTTTGATTGCCACCCTCGGCTGGTAGACAATATCAAACTCTCCTAGATCAATTGCCTAAGGCATTAACCTCCATGCTTTCTTAGGTTTGTGGATGACCTGTCTAAGCGGTGAGTTGGTAAAGATGACTATGGAATGAGCTTGGAAGTACGGTTTCATGTTTCTAGAAGCATTAATTAAATCATAAGACAACTTCTCCATCATAGGATACCTTTTCTCAGACCCTTGGAGCGCTTTGTTGTTGAAATATACTGGCTTCTGTACCCCATTCTCCTCCCTTATAATAGCAGCGCTAATGGTCGACTCTGATACAGCTAAGTACATATACAACTTTTCTCCTTGGACTGGCCGGGATAGGAATAAGGGAGAGCCAAGGTAGGACTTAAGCTCTTTAAAATCATTATCATATTCCTCATTCCATTCAAAGGCTTTTCTGAGGATTTTAAAAAATAGAAGGCATTTATCTGTGGCCCTAGAGACAAACCTGTTAAGGGAAGCCCCTCGTCTAGTAAGTCTTTGAACCTCTTTAATAGTCTTAGGTGTCTTCATTTCTATTAAATCACTTATCTTCTCAGGATTAGCCTCTATCCCCCTTTGGTTAATAATGAAGTCCCAAAAACTTTCCAGCTATAACCCCAAAGATGTATTTGGTAGGGTTGAGCTTCATCCTATACTTGTCCATGCTATCAAATTCCTTTTCAAGGTCGGCCACATGAGTGTCGCCCTTCAGACTCTTCATCAACAAGTCGTCTACATAGACCTCCATGGACCTTCCTATTTTATCTTCAAACATCTTATTCACTAGACGTTGAAATATAGCCCCAGCATTCTTCAGGCCGAAGGGCATCACCTTATAGCAATACGTACCCTTATCTGTAATGAAAGATATTTTCTCTTAATCAGTCGGGTCCATGAAGATTTGGTTGTATCCTGAATATGCATCCATAAAGCTCATCAACTCATGACCTGCTGTGGCATCCACCATCTGATCAGTAGGAAGTAGAGGAAAGTAGTCTTTGGGGAAAGACTTGTTCAGATCGGTAAAGTCTACACACATCCTCCACTTCCCATTAGATTTTGGCGATATGACGACATTGGATAATCATACTGGGTAGATAACTTCTCTAATGAACTTGGATTCTTCAAGTTTCTTAACCTCGTCTCTGATTACGTCATACTTTTCATGGGAGTAGATTCTCCTCCTCTACTTAATAGGCTTGGCATCTTTCACTACATTAAGCTTGTGACACATGATCTTAGGGTCAATACCTGGCATATCTGAATAACTCCAGGCAAAGATGCTTCGTCACTTCTTCAGTAGCTTAATCAACTCTTCTTTGATATCTGGCATTAGGGATTTACTAACCTGGATGGTTTTTTTTGGCTCGTCCTCACGGAGGACGATGGATTCTACCTCTTTTGCGACCTTTCCCTTTTTGAGGTTTGTCTCATCTCTCGAATGAAGAGTGTAAATGTTGTAAGTAGTGGTAGATTTTTTTTATGCCTTTCTTTCCTCAGCAGAGTTAAAATAGCATTCTCGTGCCAATATTTGGTCACCCTGAACTTCCCTTACTCTATAAGGAGTCGGGAATTTTATCATCTGGTGGATTGTTGAATGCACGACCTCGAACTCTTTTAGAGCTACTAGTCCAATTATGAGGTTGTAGTCTGAGAAGACATTCTCATCCATTATAAAAAAGTTGATTCTTCTCGTTAGCCATTTTGGCCACTCATCCCCCATTATTATATCCATCTCATACATTCCTAATGGGTGAAATTTCTCTACACTAAAGGCGATAAGGGGATGGTGATAGGGGACGAGTCTTGCCTGGGTAAATCCCAATGCCTTAAAATAAGGCCAGAACATTACATCTGTCGAGCTTCCCCCATCAACTAAGATCCTCGACACCTCACATCCATGCACTCTGGTTGTGATGATGAGAGGGTCATTATATAGAGCTAGGATACCTTTAAAGTCCAGTCTTAAGAAGATGACTATTAAGGTGTCCATGTCCACCTTCTTCCTCTTCTCAGACTTCACATTAATTGAAGTCGAATACATAACCTCGGCCTTTGTAACTACCTTTACCTCTGCGATATGAGATTTTATATCCGCTATCTCAGAGCCTCCTCCCGCCAATCCCCCACAGATCGTACTTACACCAAAAGAGATCATGTTCACTCTCTTTACTGGGATATTGTAGTCTTGTGGTGGGAGGAAAGGGTCATCAGCATCTTCGTCTGATGGATCATCATGCCTGGAAGGGGCATCTTCTCAGCACTTATCATTCTTTTCTTTCTAGGGTAGGCTCGGTCGCCCTTTGAGGCTCTAGTATCCACATACTTCCTTAGCTTCCCAAACTTCAACATCTTCTTAATCTCATCCTTCAAGGAGAAACACTTGTCAGTCAGATGGATGTGGTCCTAATGGAATTCACACCATAAATTTTTATTCCTGTTATTAGTAGGAGCCTTTAGCTTCTCTGACCTCCTTAAATACTAGTCGCTCTTTATCTCATTGCTGATGTGTTCATAGCTTATAGTCAATGGAGTGTAGTCTACAAACTTATCATTATCCGACCTTTTCTTCCCATCTTTATTATTTTTTGTAAACTTGCTTCCAATGTAGTTTCCTTTCTCATTCTCATACTTAACAGCCATTGCTTCCTCAGAATTCATGACCTTCCCAGCTATTGTCGGTAACTCGGCCATTGACTTGGGAGGGTCTTCAGCAAGCTTCCATAATAGCTTTCCCCTTTAGAGGCCTCCTATGAGGGCTATCACAGCTATGCTTTCTTCATAGTCCTCTACTTCCAACTTCTCCTTGTTGAACCTTGCGATGTAGTCTCTTAGACTCTTATTTTTCCCTTGCTTAACATAAAGCAGATGGGTCATTTTTTTCTGAGGTCTCACCCCAAAAGAGAAGTTGCGGATAAATCGCTCGGCTAACATTTTAAAGTTCTCTATGGAATTATTTGGAAGGAATGTAAATCATACATGGGCAGCCCTAGTTAAAGTCCTTGAGAAGGCTTGACACCTCCTCTCATCAGAGATGGAGTAGATATCTGCTGTTGACTAATACATTTCAATGAGATGGATAGTGTTGGTGCTTCCATCATACTTAGGGGACACTATAGGAGTCTTGAGTTTTGTCGGAGTTATAAAGATAATGATCTTTTCCACGAAGGGTGATCCCTCTCAGTACCCCCTACGCAAAAGGTCTCGGCTTTTTAGGATGTCCCTGATTTTATCTTCAATCCTTTAAATTGAGTTATTTCATGGATTAGCAACGTCGATCTAGCCGAAGTTGTCTCCTTGCATCTCCAAGGGTTCAATTTATTGTTCACTTACTGTCACGTGACGTAGGTTATTAACTTCCCCATGACCTCCCTCTAGGCCATGTGGGGGTCAGCCATCACGGGGCCGATAATCTCCCTCTTTTCACTTGGAGCCAGCAAGAATTCTTAACCTTGATAACTTCTCCCTCGGGTCATTGAATGGGCCGATCCTTTCAAAGGCTGACCCTCTGTTCAATGGATCAAATATTGAGCCCCTCGGGCGAACATCAGAGTCTCGTTTACCACACTGACCTCGACTTTGGGGAACTGGTCGTATAGTATTATTAGAAATATCATATGGCTCCTAGCATTCTACTAGAGCATCATCGGCTTCCATATCATCATACTGGTCCTTTGGGAAAGGGTGCCCTTGCCTCCTAAGGCATAAACACCTGGGGTCAGCAACATCCCTCTACCATTGGGGAGGAAGTAGATCTTTGTGTGGTGCCTGTGGTGGTCCCCTGGCCTCCTGGTGTTGTTATTATGCAGCTGCTGGAGTGATCATCTCCGGTGAGATCCCCGGTGGCCTCCTCATCACATTTTTTCTAAATTGGGCAAATTGCTCCTACATATATTCTTGACTAGCCACTAAAGACTTTAAGGATGCATCCACCTTAGCCATCTTGGACTGTGGTGGTGCTTGGATGGAACTGGGCCCTCCACCACCAGTTGGTGGAGGAGGTGGTGGTAATTCTGGTGCCATTTTTTTAGTTGTGATCAAGGGACTGGTGAGATTGAGAACCTTAATGGATCTCTTTTAATGGTGAAATAAATCCACACAAGGGGGAGGATTGGTTCACCACCAGAGTCTCCGGTGAGGCCAAGCTTTAAGAAGGAAGAGATATAGCTTCTCGTTCCCATAGACGGTGCCAAACTGATGATGCTTGAAATAGCACAACCGGATCAAGGTGTTGATGGGCTCAAATAAATATAGCAATAGAGGTAAGTAAGTAATACAGATATAGAAAGAGATGAGGAGAAGAGGATAAACACACCAATATAAGTGGTTCAGCTTATCTAGGCCTACGTACACTGTGAAGGTGAGTGATCTTCACTAATAAAATAGGGGCTCTAATGGCCTTGTGATATAATGCACTCACTTTCTCTCTCTACTGTATAGTTTAACAGAGATTCGGCTAGGGTTTTCAGTATCCATCCTCTACGGGGAAGGGGAAGACAAGTATATATAGTGCTTGGGGGGTTTAGTGTACACCCCAAGCATACAATGAGCATGGATGTGATGATCTAGCCAATCTCATGAGGACACCTGGCTGTGCCATATGATAGTAATGATGATAAAATATTTCCTCAAGTGAGGGGAGTGATTTAGTCATAATGGTTTTATCCACGTGTTCCTTGTATTCCTTGTGCTTGTGTATGCTCGAACTTGTGACATCATCAACTGGAACCTCGACCCCGTCGAGTACGATGTTTGTAACTCCGATAGGTGCTTTAGTATTCGATCCATGATATAACCTCATCCATAGAGACTATTCGAGGTTGGGGAAATAGGCATCCCTGTGATGTTGGCTGATGGCCAGTATGAAAGTAGTATTAATTGAGCCTACGGAGCTATTGCTGACTTCGGATGCTTCCTAGCCAAGTCTAATCCATGAGATGCCAACCTTACCAAGGACAACCTTCTTGCTAAGAAGCGTGATAATCCAACCGACTCGGCCCTCTTGTGCGACGATGTTGGTACTCAGAGTATGAGGGTACACTTTGGTTATATCAATGGCAACCGGTTGTTATTCATATGAGATATCAGGTTGCAATTCAATTTCTTCCAATGGAACATGTTAATACGCCCTCTCACTCCTTCGACACTTTTTTAAGGACGAAATGTGGAACACATCATGGATTCTCTTCAATTGCTCTAGAAAAGCAAGTCCATAGGCCACAGGACCAATTCTTTCAATAATTGGAAAATGATTTACATACCTCGACGCAAGTTTTCCTTTCTTCTCGAATCTCATTATACCTTTCATCGAGGATTCCACTTCTAACTTCACATATCTGAAATCCCAATTGGCATAACTTTTCTACTGGTCTTACGCAATGCGTATGCGATTCCTAACCAACTCAATTTTTATTGAAGTGTCTTCGATCACCTACGGTCCAAGAAGTTTGTTATCTCCGACTTCTAACCAACATGCGTGTGAATGACACGAGCGACTGTACAATGACTCATAAGGCTCTATACCTATAGTAAACTGGTAAGAAATATTATAAGAAAATTCTACCAGCGGTAGCTATTGTTCCCAACTTCCACCAAAATACAACATACACTTTTGGAGCATATTTTCCAACATCTGATTTACTCGCTCAGTTTGCCCGTCGGTTTAGGGATGGTAACACTCAACCGTAATTCATTTCCCATTTCTTCCTAAAAACTCTGCCAAAATGGGAGATAAAGATTTTATCTCGATCGGACACAATAGTCATCAACACTTCATACAATCGCACACTCTCTGTAATAAAGAGATGGGCATACTGCGTCATCATGAAATCCATTCTTACAGGTAAAAAGTGTGCCGACTTAGTCAAACAATCCACTATAAGCAAAATGGATTCATGACTACACTGCGACATAGGTAATCCCATGATAAAATCCATGGAGATGCTTTCACATTTCCATACTGGATACTCCAATGGTTGTAACATTTTGGAAAGTCTTTAATGGTCCGCTTCCACTAACTAACAAGTGGCACATTGGGAGACAAACTTAGCTATATCCCTTTTCATACCTACCCACCATTATTGTCGATGCATGTCCTGATACATCTTGTCTCCATCTGGATGGACCGTAAATTTTGAACCGTGAGACTCTGACATAACTGCATGCCGAAAATCTCTATCATTCGGGACTACCAATCTCTTGTTAAAACATAATCCACCCTCAGAATTGATAGAGTGCGATTCTGCTCCCTCGGCCAATAATTTATGCACCATGTCTTGGAAATCCTTATATTCATCTTGAGCTATTACCACCCATATCACCATCCCGGGTGTGACTATCAACATTGCCATACATGCTCTGGCCACTGCATCATCCTGGCTAAGTTCATTTCACTTGGCTTTCCATACTTCTTCTAATTTCCGAGTAGGTCGATGACTCAACGTGTCAACTACTACATTGGCTTTCCCCGGATAGTATTAGATATCTAATTGATAATCCTTTATAAATTCCAACCACCCACGTTGCCTCATATTTAGATCTTTATGGGTGAACAAATATTGTAGCGACTTGTGATCCGTGGAAAGACTAAATTTCTCCCCGAGGAGATAATGCCTATATATTTTCAATGCAAAGACTACTGCAACCAACTCCAGATCATGTGTAGGATAATTTCTTTCATGGGGCTAGATCTTACGAGACGCATAAGAAATAACCCTCTCCTCTTACTGTAGCACACCCCCTAATCGCTGGAGAGATGCATCAATAAAGACTAAATACTCCACTCCCGCTTTAGGCAATGTGAGGACGTATGCCGACGTCAATCTGTCTTTTAGTTCATCAAATGCTAATTGACAGGAATCATCCCACAAAAACTGTACCCTCTTTCGGGTCAAATTCGTCAAAGGGCCGACAATCTTCAAAAAGCCCTTAATAAAACGATGATAATAACCCACCAAACCAAAGAAACGATGGATCTCCATTGGTGTCATGGGCTAACCCCACTCCCTTACCACTGTAACTTTACTTGCGTCCACAAAACTACCCTTATCTGACACTATGTGACCCAAAAGCTGTACTTCTCACAACTAAAATGCACATTTCTCGAACTTGGCATATAGTTGATGGTCTCGTAATGTTTGAAAAACCAACCGTAATTACTCTGTGCGCTCGCCCTCTGTCCGAGAATAGACAAGGATATCATCAATGAACTCAATCATAAACTGGTCCAAAAAATTCCGAAAAACCCTATTTATTAGATCCATGAACACTACAGGGGAATTTGTTAACCCAAACGGCATAATCAAAAGCTCATAGGATCCGTATCGGGTAAAAAATACAGTCTTAGAGACATCATGCTCTCTAATACGAAGCTGGTGATACCCCGTACACAAATCTATTTTTGAGAAGTAAGCGACGCCTCTCAATTAATCAAATAAATCATCGATACGATGTAACAGATACTTATTACGGATTGTCAGCTTATTTAACTCTCGGTGACCTACAGACAACCGCAGAGAATCGTACCTCTTCTTCACAAATAACACAAGGGTTCCCCATGGTGACACACTCCGAAAAATAAAACCCTACCCTAAAATCTGTTGAATTTGCTCCCGTAACTCCCTCATCTTCAAAGGATCCATAAGGTATAGAGGTTGTGCAATTAGCCTAGTCCCAGGGGCTTGATCAATGACAAACTCGATCTCGGGATTCGAAGTTAAGCCTGGAATTTCCTGGAAACTTCAGCGAACTCCCTGACCACCGAAATCCACTCTAAGGAAACAACCACTTCCTGCGAGGTCTCTACCTCGATATAATATAAATTGGTGCTATAACCTCCCTCCAAAAGAAGCATGGAAACTAAGAAAATTTTCTGGCCTGGAATGGTAAATATATTGGACCTTCAAAAGAAATTGACCATAGATCGGTATTCTGCCAACTAGTCTATACCAAGAATAACATCATTACCATCCATATCTAAGATAATTAAATCAGTAGCTAAACACAATCTTCCAACATCTATCTCCACCCCTCTACAAATGGAGTGAATAAGTGCCCCATCACCAAAAGGAGAATCTACGCACATCAAAAGACTATCGGTAAACTCTAACAATCCTGCCACTCGTGAAAAATGAATGGATATAAATGAATGGGATGATTCAGAATCAAATAACACCCGACCCATACGCCCATGAATATGGAACTTACCCTCAACTGCTGGTGGAGGCTATTTTCCCTGTGATGAAGCCGCATTTTGGACATTATAAACTCATCCGTATTACATTTGTACCTACTGAGGTTGAATAACTGGAGCAGGTGCTGGAGGTAATAAAGGCGCCTACTGAATTTGTTGAGCTCTCGGTGCTTGTACTCTATTCTGCTGTGGTCACTTTACTCTCCTGTGGCCCACTACCCACACTGAAAGCAACGTCCTATAAAATTCTCTTGTCTCTAGCCCTGCTGCTTAAATTTGGGTTGCCCTTATCATTGGACCTGACAACCTTGGCCCAGTTGGCCTCCCACTTTGTTCCCTCGGCCTGGTTATCCCTGGGGAGAATTATACTTTCACTGCTGCTGGTCCCCTTGAAAATTCTTTCTAAAACCACCACCAACAATCTGAAGCCTCTTGAACACTGCCTCTTTTCTGAATCCCTTGAATGGAGATCCCATTCCTTCTACCTATTTCCTTGTGGTTCATCTTGTTGTGTCCGACTGGTACCATCTACTCTCGACTTACTTGATAATCCCAAGTTCGCAGACTTCTTACTCCCCTTCAAATGTAGATCATGATCCAAACAATGTAATAATGCAACGTTCATTACATCTGCAAAAGTTAACAAAGATGGGTTCCCCAACATATGTTGACAAATTCTCCAATTCAAACCTCCCATAAACTTCAAAATCCTCTTCTCCTCCATATTTACCTCATCCGACATAAAATTCGCCAGGCGGGTAACTCTTCTTCATACTCAACCACTGTTCGATCTCCTTGAATTACTGTAATACCTCTTATTTCTACGTATTTACAGTTTAATTAATTGAGTAATTAAATAGGAAAATGCGTTTAATTTAAATTACGTGAGTAGAGTAATTTAATATTAGTTTATATTTAAATTATGCAAGTAGAGTAATTTAATGTGATTTAATATTTAAATTACATAAGTGAAGTAAATTAATGAGATGAAATTTTAGTTATGATTCTTAAGTGATCGAATAATAATCCTGGTATTCAAATATTAATCAAGAGATAGATACTGATTAATATATGATTTAAATTTAATAAGATTAAATAGTAAATATTGACAGTTAAATATGATGTACGTCATAGCAAGTGATATGAGCGTATTTTATGTTATCTCACTGAGAGTCGCGCATTAGACTATGGTGAGATGGGAATTGATAAATATATTTCGGGAGATTCGAATGATAATTTAGAGGTCACGGATGAGTCCGGAAGGGGCAAATTAGTCAAAATAGTATACCCGAGGATGTTAATTGAGTCACGAGGGTCGATTTTGGACCAAACCAACACCTTTGGAGGGTAATTTGGTCATTTTAAAAATAGAGGTTAAAGGACCTACGAAAATTAGAGCCTTATATCTGATGATTATAAATAGGGTCTAGGGTTCTTAACACAAAAACCTTAGAGAGGCCATTAGAAGGAAGAGAGGAAACATTCTTATAAGCTTAAGCATGATTCTTGAAGGTTTGAAAGAGTTATTGCATACAGAGCAGCTAAGGAGTGAAGATTTGAAGAGGGAAACATCAAATCATCATCCTCATCCACGAAATCAGACCCTCCAGTGAATAAGTCTAGTGTTTATTGCAATTAATTGAAGTTATAATACCCATGTAATTAGGGTTTCAATCATATGATGATATTGATGAATTTTTGAGAAGAAAACTTTAATGAAATGCATGTTGGGTAGGAAATTGCATGTAGAATGATTTGAAATCTGTAGAGATATTGATATTGGAAGATATGGGTTGTATTCCACAAAATAAATCTAGATATTGATGGACATTCATGGATGAAAATTAAAACTTAGGGTTTTAGAGGATAGAAAGAATAAATCCCTGCTTTCATGATTATTGTAATGTTTTGAGCAAAGAATTACGTTATAATCTATCCTAATGCGGGTAGAAATGGTTAGGAATGCTTTGTTGAAACCATGGTGTAGAGTAATGGAGGTTGGTACTAGATCATAGGTGAAAAATGCATGAACGGACGAGGATAGTGAATTACAGAAAAGGGGATCGATTCGGTTTAAAAGAAAAAAGGATCGATCCCGTAAAAATAGGGTGGGGGGGATCGATCCGGTTTAAAAAAAAAAGATCAACCTGGTATTTGGTCAGGTTCCCAGAAATTATGTTTTTCCTCTTTTTGACTTAGTTCTTCTAATTGATTATCGTATAAACTTTTAGAAACTTACTAAGGGGTTTTGGGGGAATTATTAATACTACAGTAGGCCTGATTAGGATTTGTAGATCTGTCTGAGCAACGGAAGTAAGACGAGAACCAATTGGGATAAATTTTTGTCATAAATTATCGGGTAGTGAAATAATAATTTACGGGAAATTCGGATGGACGATAAGTATACCAGTAGAGTAAGTTAGGCTTAGATATTGAAAATACAAAGGGGCTAACAAGGTCCCTTAGAGTTGGGAGAATACTCGAGAAGATGCGATAACGAGAGAAATCATAAAATAAACTGTACATCGAGTATTCGAGAAATATACTACGTACTAATGTGAACGATTAGGTTATGGGAATACATATAAACTATGTACTTAGATTATGTGAAATACATATAGTACTTATATAGTATTGGAGTCGATGATTAGACCGGGCCAATACTTTTATATAACATTTACCATTGGAGTCGGTGATTAGACCGGGTCAATGTAAATGAAAGGAGAGTTAAATTTGATGATTAGATCGGGCCAATAATTTATATAGTGTATTTTGTGAGTGAAATATATACTATATTAATAATATACTTGAGTGAGATAGTAGATATTTAGATGACGTGCAAAGATCTAAAAATATAAATTGGGAGAATTGGAGTCGATGATTAGACTGGGCCTATGATCCTTATAGTCTATATTGTGTGTGAAATATATACTATATGAACAATCAAATAGGGCGAAGTATATGTGTATACATCTAAAAAAATAAATTAAGTGGAGAAAACTTAATTGGAAAGCTATAATATTATATAGTGAACATCTAATGAATAATATTAAGTGGTCAGAATTAATTTTCAAAATAAAGAACTAACATATGTGAAATGCTACACGGGAATTAATTCACACATGAGGAGTGTTAATAAAAATTTGGTACTATATGGGCGATACCAGAACTTAGACGTGTAGGTAAGTTCAGGCGACTAATATAATCTAAATAGCTTGGGTAGTGGAGCTAAATAGGCGAGTATGGAACGTTAGACGTGCATTATAGATGGGAGGTGAGGAAACTCACGAGAGTGTGCGTAAAACTAGCGTGTGTAATCAATAACTGATCTTTACTGCAATAAATTTCTTGCTAAATATTTTCAAAACGTTTTGATTACTAACTCTTGCTATGTAAAATATTTTCAAAACCGTTTAGGTGTCCAACCACAGGGACGCCAAGCGTGACTTCATTCCAGGGACTTCGTAGCTACAGTATAGGTGGATGTTGCAGGGCTTTGATTAGACGCCTCTTTCACTTTCTGATCTAGTGTAGGATTTCAGACTTTAGTGCGGATATGTTGTCCCTCAGTACTTTCATTTTTGGAGTTCGTTATTGGTTTGTTTTTGGCCAACAGGTTATTCGGTAAGACTTGGTTTGATCTTAGTTGTTATATTCAGACTCTTATGTTGGTATTTGATTTATATATTGTTCCTCATTTTGTTGTTTATTTAATTGAAGTTAAAATTTGGCAACCACATAATTTTTTACTTAGGTGGTTAGTAATTAAAAAGTTTTGGACAGTGATGCTAAGAATGAACCAGATGAGAAACCTGTTTTAATTTAATAAAGGACTGATCACCCAATGTTTAAATAGGCGGGGTGTCATAGATGGTATCAGAGCATCAGGTTCTAGTGTTCATAGGATCTTTATGGCTTACTACATTTACATCGTATCGTTTGATTGGTATAGAGCCCTATTTTTGGATTGTTGTACTCCTCTACGTATGTGGCTTACGTTCTCCAGCTAGTAAGTAGATGATGTGATTCATTTACGAGTTCGATTGGACTTAGTATATTGAACTCTTTAAAATGACCAAAGAAGGCATTTGAAGGACTGCAAGAGGGAAGGGTTCAATATGATCCATGAACTATTTGGGAAATGGCAATCAAGTGGGAGATCACCATAAATCCTGATTGAGTAGATAACGAGCCGGTTAATCACTCGGGGATGGTAGTGTCCGAAACACCATTGTAGAGAATGGTTAATCACTTGGGGATGATAGTTGAGGGAGAACTCTTCCAAAAGGATCACCTATAATAAAATGGGATAGAGATGATGGGTGGTAGACAAATGGATGGAAGAAATCCAAAGTATATTGCCCATAGGAGCATTACTGTAGTGAGGTGAGTTAGGTACCCCACATAAGGATGTATATATAGAACGAATTGAAGAACATGGGAGAGAACCTAAGGTATCTTTAGAAAGGGACACCCATTGGAATTTGTGTAAATACGGATGTTATATGAGTCAACCAAATGGATAGAGAACATCCATAGACAGTGACATATGGTCGGGTGTAGAAATACTCGGAAGTGAATATTTACAAAATTTTCTTAGCTCAGGGGAACAACATAGTGATAGTGGGGGAAAAACAGTCACCACATTTATAAAGAGGAATATTATGCCCTTAAAGGAATTCTAGGTACAGTTTAACGACAAGTTCCTTCTTTTCTTTTTGTTCAGAAAGGGATGCGAGAGAAATTTCTGAACTTATCACATGAGGGTCGGACAGAGGGCGACTGTGAGAAAGAATTAATATTATTTGGTAAACGTTGTGACCGATGAGGTACTTACAATGGAGAAAAGGGTCCTTAGTGTAATAATGGGCTCACAAGTAGCCATCGCCAACATTTATGGGAACAATTGTACTTGTTTGATTAATGTAAATAGTGACAATGTCGTACTTTTACAAGTTAATATTAGCACTTCCATAAGAAGGGCGTTAAGAATGTTGAAGAATTCAGTTTGGCAGTAATACTGAATATAATAGTATTAATGAGACACCACATGGACAGACAAATAAGGGAACTCGTTTAAATGATTCAAATAACTAGATTCATGCCGAGTGATGATGGATTCAGTTGGGACTGCTAAGGCTAGTAGTGTGTTCCTTAGGGACATCAGATCTAAGGGAACAACAAGGGTAACCATCTGAGATGAGGATACCAAGGTTTGAGAGAAGGACAACTTTAATACGGCCAGTGTGGCTAGAGATAGAAGGATTCTATCAGGAAATATTTTGTGGAAAGTATGACCACACGCCTTCACTCCACCCGAAGTAAGAAAAAAACCAGTGCATGGTGCCTGGTAGGGACAATGATTAAAATAGTTATTGGTTTAGTGTGAACAAGCGTGTTATGTCCAAAAACCATTTAAATAGCCAGGTGATGAGCAAGGTAGAAAAATGAGTTTTATCCTCGGGCGAAAGAGGTAAATTTGGTGTAATGCAAGAGAGTCGTGGTATTTTGTTTAGACGAGATTTTCTTGAGAGATTAGTATGTTGTAGTGGATTTATCTTTGGTTTCATCTGCAGGGGAGAGGGTGTAGACCAAATGGTGATACATTATATAAATTACTCGCTATAGTGATGTATTATACGAGGTTGATGTTATCCTGCGTATGGAATGGTTAGCATGAATTTGGAGAGTAGAAATTTCGTATTATAGTTGATCCTGGTGCGTAGAGACTTTACTAATGTGATCCAGAGTATAAAGGATGTATTGTCAAGCAGAGAAATTGAGCTCAGTATTAGGATCTTTAGTGTTAATGACTAGTGATAGTGCAGGCTCAGTGATATAAAACTCCTTTAGAGACGTGGGAGTGAGATGTATATTTAGATTTTGGGGATAGCATTTGAGTGTCCCGATTGTTCATTTGAGGCTTATAGAACTCGATTCTCGATAATGCTAGTGATTGTGAACTCGGAGGAAGTCCTTGCTTGGGTTTCACTTCGGGAGGAGACATGCATGAACCTTGATGAAAGTTGGGAGTAGAGAGATGTGTATGGATGCCAGGGCATCGGTGATGAATATAAATCCTCAAACGTGTTGAGGAAACCCTATGAGCGAAGAGCTATTATACGTCATAAGGTTAGTGGAGTTGGTAGTACCTGGGAAAATCCCTAAAAAATTTCACACCGTGAGTTGATGGGTGGGAAAATCTTGAGGAGAATTAATTATGAATTATGGGTGATTGAGAATACCCAAGCTCTATAACCAAGCCGAAATTGCAAGGCCAATTTTGACAAAAGTGTATTATGTGTGGGACGTTTGCAGTGTTTGTGCAAGTACGCCAAATTAGAGGGTGTATGGGCACCCTGATTAGTTGGATTTACAAAACTTGTTCGAGATACAAAGGGCTTGGTAATTATGCATGAGAATATTTCTAAAGGACAATTATCAAGTAAATTTTAAATGGTATGATGGATTGAACGTCGTATGAGAAAGACGATAATCCAAGTATATATGTGCAACAAGAGATAACACACTCGAGATGGGTTGAAAGGCTGTGGGAAGCCATTTAAAAAGATATCTCTTAATAAAGAGGATAACAAATTGTTGTAAGAAAGTAGAGTGGGGACTTACTCTAATGAATGATTGAAGAGTGTCTTGCGTACTACTGGAATGTTAGTATACTCCAGGGAAAGAACGAGTGTATATAGTACCACATAATGTGAGATATTATAAGTCGGAATTGATGTTGCTTGAGACATTATGAGATTGTCTTCAATTACATCACTCACGGATGGAAAAAAAAGGTTGACTTGAGATGAGCAATCAGAAACTTGGTAACAAGTCTTCATTTCCTAGTGATGAAATTGGTAAGCAGACGATAAAATTTCATTGGTGGGATTCCAAGTCGTGACAAGGTCAATAATTTCCTAGAATTTGTGGAATGAATTGGTCGAGAAAAAAAAATATTTTCTTTCCTTAAAAATAAAGATTACACCGGTGCAAAGTGCCGCCCAATATTATTGTGAATCAGGATGAGATCCTGAAATCTCACCTCTGATAGGGATGATCATGAAGTGATGGGGACTAAATTTGTTTTTGGCCTTTGCATCAACTATAGTCAATAGTTAGACGAGAGGTGGTTTATTACGCGGGTTAATGCCAGTAGTGCGTTTGGTGACTTGAAGGGTAATTAAGGAGAGAAATTTCCATTGATAGAGTTGTGTGTAATAACTCATACTTGTTCATGATGCACAAAGTACTTTTGAGGTTTTTGCGTGGTAAGCCTCATCGTTTACTCTTTGGGTGATCCAAAGGGAGAGGATAACTAGACTTTCGATCGGGCGTGAGTTAGAGTCCGTTAGAAAAAGTGGAATAACCCCAAATTGAATTGGATAACATTTGAATGTTTTAAGACTTACGTCGCCATGAACCGATGTTTCGAGGACAGATATGAGCGGCTAGATGTCCTTGTGGTTTCTCTCAGGATGAGAGTTGTGTATTGGGGTGGATACGGGATGTTGTTACTTAGTGATCTGCGGACTTCGATTAGTATTGAAGCGATAGAGCCAGGGAAATCTAGGCTCATCTTATCAGAATTTCGTGGTAGAGGCACAATGTGTGATGTGCCATTTTTGAGATGAGACCTTATGACTAATGGAGCGTATTAGTACGTAGTGAGTTGAGAAAGCTTGCAGGTAAACTGAGGCTATAGTGATTAACACTTTTGATATGTGGGTACCACTAGCGAGTGTATAGCGGAGTGACCCTTATGTTATCATGATTTGAATTTGGGTACTATAGGATGTCTTGATATTAAAGATCCCAAGTTTTAGTATATGTCTTGTCCTGATTTCGAGGACAAAATCCCTTTGTAAGGTGGGAAGCATGTAATACCCCGTATTTTTTCGTATTTAGAATTTAATAAATTGAGTAATTAAATACAAAAATACATTTAATTTAAATTACATGAGTAGAGTAATTTAATATTAGTTTATATTTAAATTACGTGATTAGAGTAATTTAATGTGATTTAATATTTAAATTACGTGAGTGAAGTAATTTAATGAGATGAAATTTTAGTTATGATTATTAAGTGATCGAATAATAATCATGGCATTAAAATATTAATCGAGAGATAGAGACTGATTAATATATGATTTAAATTTACTAAGAGTGAATAGTAATATGATATACGTCATAGCGAGTGATATGGGCATATTTGATGTTATCTCACCGAGAGTCACGCATTAGACTATTGTGAGGTACGAAATGAGAAATATATTTTAGGTGATTTGAATGATAATTTAGATGTCACGGATGAGTCCGGAAGGGGAAAATTAGTCAAAATAGTATGCACGGGGATGTTAATTGGGTCGATTTTTGACCAAAACGTTACCTTTGGAGGCTAATTTGGTCATTTTAAAAATATAGTTTAAAGGACCTACGAAAATTAAAGCCTTATATGTGATGATTATAAATGGGGGGCTAGGGTTCTTAACACAAAAATCCTAGAGAGGCCATTAGAAGGAAGAAAGGAACCATTCCTAAAACCTTAAGGATGATACTTGAAGGTTTGAAAGAGTTCTTGTATATGGAGCACGTAAGGAGTGAAGATTTGAAGAGGGAAACATCAAATCATCATCCTCACCCATGAAATCAGACCCTACAGTGAATAAGTCAAGTGTTTATTGCGATTAATTGAAGTTACAATACCCATGAAATATGGGTTTCAATCATATGATGATATTGATGAATTTTTTAGAAGAAAATTTTAATTAAATGCATGGTTGGTAGGAAATTGCATGTTGAATGATTTAAAATCTGTAGAAATATTGATATTGGAAGATATGGGTTGTATTCCACGAAATAAATTCGGGTATTGATGAAGAATCATGGATGAATATGGATACTTAGGGTTTTAGAGGATAGAAAGAATAAATCCCTTCTTGCATGATTATTGTAATGTTTTGAGAAAAGAATTATATTAGAATCTGTCCTAATGCATGTAGAAATGGTTAGGAATGTTTAGTTGAAACCTTGGTGTAGAGTAATGGATGTTGGTACCAAATCATAGGTGAAAAATGCATAAACGGACGAGGCTGGTGAATTGCAGAAAAGGGGATCGATCCGGTTTAAAAGAAAAAAGGATCGATCCCGTAAAAAAGGGGGGGGATCGATCTGGTTTTAAAAAAATGGGATCGATCTAGTATTTGGTCAGGTTCCTAGAAATTCTATTTTCCCCCTTTTGACTTAGTTCTTATAATTGATTATCGTATAAAATTTTAGAACCATACTAAGGGATTTGGGGGGGATTTTTAATTGTATAATAGGCATGATTAGGATTTGTAGATCTGTCTTAGAAACGGAAGTAAGACGGGAATCAATTGGGATAAATTTGTGTCATAAATTATCGGGATATAAATAATAATTTATGGGAACATCGGATGGACGATAAGTATACCAGTAGAGTAAGTTAGGCTTAGCTACTAAAAATATAAAGGGGTTAACTAGGTCCCTTAGAGTTGGGAGAGTACTCGAGAAGATGCGATAACGAGAGAAATTGCAAAAAAAACTGTACGGTGAGTATTGGAGAAATATACTGCGTACTAATGTGAATGATTAGGATGTGTGAATACCTATAAATTATGTACTTAGTGTGACACCCCGCCCAATTAAATAACGTGTGATCAGTCCTTTACAAAATTTAAAACAGAATGTTCGGTTGGTTCATTCTTAGCATCACTGTCAAAATCATAACAACCTTATTAACTACCTAATAATTAATTAAGCTGGTGTCAAAATATTATTTTTCCTTTTTAAATTGAAACCAAAATAATTTATTTAATAAGTCCAAGAATTTAAATATAACTCATCCACCACACAACTGAATAAAATAAATATTGAATCTTAATACGTACCGAAATAACTAAGACTGGAATAAACATTTCCAGTTCAAAACTCTATACCAAACACCATAGTAAAATAAGTCCAACTGAAATGACTGGAAAGTAACTGAATACAATCTCTGATAAAACTGTCTAAGAAGTGGGCGACACATTCCCAAAATGAAAAGTCTAGAAAAATGAGTGAAATGATAGAGGCGTCTAATGAAAAGACCTACAGCTTCCACAACAGCTACAGCACACCAAGCAATCCAAGTCTCTAAGTCTGGTGTCCCTGTGGCTGAGCACCTGGTATAATACATATATATAGCAAGAGACAAAAGAGATGCAAGAAACAGGTCAGAGTCCCATGTGTAAAAATATTTTTTTTAGCAAGTATTTAAAATTTATAATAAAGCAAGTATCAAATGCATGTTAGTTCGAACTCTTACATGAGATCCTCACCTCTCGTATATTGTGCACACCAAACGTAGATCTATTCTAACCCAGCCATCTGTAACCCTTCTAATTAGGTAAGGACTTATACTTCTAGTCATACCTCATGGTAAAAACCCAAAATTTCCAAATTCCCACATTGTTCGTAACAACATTTATTAATTTGGTTGAATGTTATCACACTAAGTTAAGTATTTATAGTTTATGTTATTTAAGATTGTAATATCTTAATAAGCTACAAATTATCTCACAGTAGGAATAACACAAGTATACATATGTGTCCATCATTATAATATAAATATACTAATACAGCACACCAAGGCTAAACCTGTAGTGCATCGCATACTCTGCTATCATGTTCCGGTATATCTCGTACTCCAATAAGGACTATCGGCTCAGAAGTCTCGCACGAACCATATACACAAATCACATATAGTGGAGGCGAATATAGTTGACATACCTATGGGTCACGAACATACCTACGCTCCCATAGTCAGCTGACTTATAAACTCACAAATAAGTCTTCACAGTCCTATGTCCTAAGATACAAGTCAAATACCCCCCAAAGGTCACCCAGGATAAGACTGTCTCTACACAACCTCCCGCGATAGCAAGCAGCTAGGTATTTCATACATATAATATTAAGTATGTAATAAGTATACACACATCCTATTAAAATCCATTAGGTATCTACCCAACCTAATCATACATATTCCATATGGATTATTCTCTCATTACTCCGTATAATATATTTACTTTATCCCAAATAATCTACATAGAGTATTTCTCCTCACTCGAAGGGTACCACTACATTTATATATCAAGACAGTAGATACGGTACCAATACTTTACTAGTCCAGGGTATTTTTATCCTCAAATCTCACAATTTAAGATTCTATTGATTTCTCCAAAGTTTTGTAGCAGCACTGAAAGTCTGCAGAAAAACGAACCGAACTGATCCTCCAGAAAACGAACCGATCCTACTAAAATAAAACGAACCGATCTTATCAGAAAAATGAATCGATCATACTAAAATAAAACGAACCAATCCTATCAGAAAAATGAACCGATCCTACTAAAATAAAACAAACCGATCCTATCAGAAAAACAAACCGATACTATCAGAAAACAGAACCGATCTATCAGAAATAGGAACCGGTTCAATTATGTCAGACATGTTCTTCAACAGTTACTTTTTTACCATTTTTGCACCCAAAACCTCATAGTTCACACCCAATCTTTAATGTAACCATTTTTATTGATAACCCAACATGTTTACACAATTTCTAACATCCTAGGATCATTCAATCATTATAAATCATAAGGTAAAAATGAAATCCCCGATTAATATCATAAGAACCCTAGTTTTCCAATTTTTCGTTTAAGAACTTATTTAACTCGAATTTGTTCATTAATTTGTACTCAAATTTTGTATTAAATTCTCTTGCATATATGAAGGAATTAACTACTGAACCATCTGTCCATAATCACAAATTACTTCTCCAAATTTTCACCCAATTTCAATGAAATTCATTATCAAATTTACCTACACTAACATGAATATGATTATTGCTAAATCAAAGCAAGTAATAAACACTTGCCTCAAATTCAAAGGTTTGATCCGTTGATGATGTTGGTATTGGTGCGTTCATCACTTTCCGATCTACGCGTTGGTGTAACTATTTGTGTGAAAGCTTAAGTCTTTCTCTAAGAACACCTATGGAGTTCTTCTTCTCCCTATTAGGTTTTCTCTCTCTCTGACTTCGGTTTAAAAACTGATAGGTAACCTCTCACCCACGTACCTTTTCTATTTAATTACTGATTTTCGTCCATTTTAATTCTCCAAAAAGCTAAATTACAAAACTACTCCTACGGGGTGACGATTTGGCCTAAAATATCCTGGAGTCCAAATAAAGTACCCGGGTAGTGTTTTCCGACTATCTCGACCCTCCCAGACTTAACGGCGCGCTCAAAATTACCGTACGAGTTACTTAAAAAATATTTTACCTTTGTATTCCATTCAGTTAGTCCCAACACGACTCACACGCGTGTCCCGACTTAATACCAACCTATCGTATATTTCACTCTTGACAATTTATCACTCAGTAATATTCAATAATTCTCATTAACAGGTATTAACCCTTGTCACGCTAGTTAATATTTATTTTTAAATCCGGATTAATTACCAATTAATTCTTGCATATTAATTTAATTAATCCCACAATAATAATTAATCACATAATTATT
Organism: Sambucus nigra; assembly: GCA_949130495.1. Lineage (NCBI taxonomy): Eukaryota > Viridiplantae > Streptophyta > Magnoliopsida > Dipsacales > Adoxaceae > Sambucus > Sambucus nigra. The sequence goes on along the minus strand of OX422208.1, from coordinate 458,640,142 downwards.
TAAGTTCTAAAAAATACGGGGAGTTACACTTAGGTTGTGTGAAATACCTACAGTACTTATATAGTATTGGAGTCGATGATTAGACCGGGCCAAACTTTTATATAACTTTTACCATTGGAGTCGATGATTAGACCGAGCTAATGTAAATGAAAGGAGAATTGGAGTCGATAATTAGACCAGGCCAATAATTCGTATAGTGTATATTGTGAGAGAAATATATACTATATTAATAATATACTTTAGTGAGATAGTAGATATTTAGATGACATGCATACATCTAAAATTATAAATTGGGAGAATTGGAGTCAATGATTAGACCGGGCCAATGATCCTTATAGTTTATATTGTGTGTGAAATGTATACTATATGAACAATCTACTAGGGTGAAGTAGTAGATAGTTAGATGATGTGTATACATCTAAAAAAATAAATTAAGTGGAGAAAACTTAATTGGAAAGATATAATATTAGATAGTGAACATCTAATGAATAAGATTAAGTGGTCAGACTTAATTTTCAAAATAAGGAACAAACATATGTGAAATGTTACATGGAAATTAATTCACACATGAGGAGTGTTAATAAAAATTTGGTATTGTATAGACGGTATGGGAACTTAGACGTTTAGGTAAGTTCAGACGACTAATATAGTCTAAATAGCTTGGGTAGTGGAGCTAAATAGGCTAGTATGGAACGTTAGGCATGCACTATAGATGAGAGGTGAGGAAACTCAAGGGAGTGTGCATAAACCTAACGTGTGTAATCAATAACTGATCTTTACTGCAATAAATTTCTTGCTAAATATTTTCAAAACGTTTTTAGTACTAACTCTTGCTATGTAAAATATTTTCAAAACCTTTTAGGTGTCCAGCCACAGGGATGCCAAGCGTGACTTCATTCCAGGGACTTCGTAGCTGCAGCATAAGTGGATGTTGCAAGGCTTTAATTAGATGCCTCTTTCACTTTCTGATCTAGTGTAGAAATGCAGATTTTAGTACGGACATGCTGTCACTCAGTACGTTCATTTTTGGAGTTTGTTATTGGTTTGTTTTTGGCCGACGAGTTATTCGGCAAAACTTTGTTTGATCTTAGTTGTTATATTCAGACTATTTTGTTGGTATTTGATTTATATATTGTTCCGCATATTGTTGTATGTTTAATTGAAGTTAAAATTTGGCAACCACTTAATTTTTCACTTAGGTGGTTAGTAATTAAAAAGTTTTCGATAGTGATGCTAAGATTGAACCAGATGAGAAACCTGTTTTAATTTAATAAAGGACTGATCACCCAATGTTTAATTAGGTGGGGTGTCACAGTTACATCCAACAATCCCTTGTCATCTCGATCTGAACTGCCGGAGGAAAATACTTACGATCAAAACGTACCCAAAATTCTGCTATGGGCATTGTATCTCTCTGCTCATAGGTAGTAACTGACTCCCACCACTGGAAAGTGCGCCCACTAGTTTAAAGGTGGTGAGTATTTTCTTCTGAACCTCACTGCATTCAACCATATGAAGATGCCTTTGCATATCCTTCTTCCATTGACTTGCAATAATCACATCAGCTCCCCTAGAATTTTAGGGGATGTCCCATCTGAAAAGATTACCGCGCTCTCTCCCACATGGATGGCCCCGAGTGGGTTTGAGATACTAGAGCGGTAGGTTATTACTGAGCCTGAGGAAGTTATTATGCCATCACAGTCATGGAAACATTGACTGTATGTGCAATAATATTGGAAACTTCAGCTGTAGTCATAGTCCCCTAAGGCATTTGATGTTCCACATTCTTAGACCATCCATTTTCCCTATCCAGGTGACCTCATTTCGATGGCATCTGAAATAAGGACAAACTTTATTAGCCCACAGTTCAAGCAATTTCATAGCAGAAGATCGTACACACGTAATGAACACAATAGTCTTAGTAATAGGGCTCTACCTCAAAAACGCTACGGTAGAACGTAGAAAATACGCACAGATCCTAAGACTCTAAAACCTGATGCTCTGATACCACTAGTGACACCCCGCTTATAATAATAACGGGTGGCCAGCCGTATACTAAGATAAATTAGAAATCTCAAGTGGATCATTCTTAGCATCAACTTCTAAATATATTAGAAAGTAACTAACCACCCAATATCAGAATAAATGGGTGCTAAAATTTTTAAAATAAATTGAACATCCAGACCATAAACAACAACAACAGTGATCATAAATATACGACATGTACAATAAAAGAATATATAATCGAATAAGCTGTAGGGCAACAGACTATATAATGTAACAAATCTCTGAAATGTATAAGATATACAATGCTACAACCCTTGGGTAGACACCCAAATTACAATTATGGATCCTTAACTAGATATACACAAATGAGAAGCGGCTACAACAAAAGCTTGCAACAGTCCGCACATGCTATAACTCCAAATACGCAGGAATGGAAGACTCAACATTGACATCCTTCCGGTGGGACACCTATAATGTAATAAAAAAAATAAGAGAGAGAATATAAACGGGTCAGAGCCCGAGGTTTGAAAATAATTTAGCAAGTGAATTAAAATGCATAATAATTATGAATGCACAAATTTCATAATATAAAGTGTTACCTCACTCTTTTGAGACCCATCTTTACCACTCGACTATAGAGCGCACCTAAACGTACACATTTTAATTTTAATTAAAGTACCCAACTCTCCTACGGATAACTCAACCTCAAGTTTACACATTTACCCCGCTTGCGTGTATAGTTTACCCAAAACATAATCATTTTAATCTCATCCTAACTCATTATGTAACAATTCATTACTTAATAACTTTCATTAGTTATTCATAACATATCACACATAGTCTTAAATTCTGTCTAATATCATTCTCACTATTATACGAGAAAAATCATAGATATAAAGTATACATACATAACGCACTTAATATATGTCTACTAACCATCCCCCAGAGCTTTAACTCAACAGATGCACCCACTACAATGCTACCATCTTCCAGTGAATTACTCACATACCATCCTGGGTTACCAGCGATCGAACTCTCACATTGAGTTGGTAAAAAACAAATCACAAATGTAAGGGAAGCCGTCATAGTTCCTCACTGAAAATAAAAAGAATCACACCCAAGACATCTTACCCCTGATAAATAGCACATATTAAATAAATGGACTTTATGACCTGGGGACTATACGCAACTTGTTCCTCAAACTAGGAGCCTCACCCACATCGCGCAACTTCCCATGATAGCACTAGAGGGGCATGTATGCGCGTGTGTGTGTGTTTGTGTGTGTGTATATATATATATATACACACACACACACACATCATACATACAAACCATCTCATATACAAATGTATATATCAATAATTCCGGTTATGAGTATATCACTTAACACACTAGCCGAGAGTCCACAGAATTATTCCCAAGTCATTTTATGATTCAAATGCTCACTTGAAAATTGATAATTTATCACACATATGATTTTTTCACCAATTTATCATCATTAAGGTCAAATGACTTCTCACTCATTATCCCGTAACCAACCATAAAATAATCTCCACTCCACGGAGAATTTACCAAATAAATCGGCATAATAAACTATCAAATATACCTCTATAATGACCTTGATGTAACCACAACATCGTATCCTATCAAAACCCCACGTTCTGTTTCATAAACATGTTTACTATATCATATTAGATGGTTTCTAAGGATTAAACCCAATTAGAGAGGAGAAAAATACAATCTAAAAGAACCTCTCAAAATAACTAGTTTTCCGAATCGATTCACCAGACTCCGAATCGATTCGGCCTGTAGCGAATCGGTTCGTCAGACTTTGAATCGATTCGGTACAAGGAACCTGAGATTCTTCTTGTTTGACGAATCGATTAATAAGACTCCTAATTGATTCAGTACTAAGGACCTGATATTCTGTCTCCCTCCGAATCGAATCATAGGACCCGAATTGATTCAGAATTGTTCAACTTCTACTTATCCTCTTCTGCATAACCCCAAACGAATTTCCAAGTCAATATTTCTCACACTAAGCCGTTATAATCACATCAAACAACTATTTCTACCATTCCAACCTTCATATATATGATCCCAATAATTATTTCACCTATAAATTCATCTATTCAACATCAAATGTAAGATTTACCCAAAAATTTCTACGATTTCAACAATGATGTTCCATCTCAACCAATTTATCCTCAAATTATGAAATAAATTCACATACATAAAAATTTATCAAGTTAAATCACTTGCCTCAAAGATCTAAAGTCTGAATCTTCCTTGAAATCGCAGATTTGTTTGGGATTCCAAAAGCTCCAAGGTTATCTCCTCTCTTTTCTCCTCTTTCTTTGTTCTCTCAAAGATGAGTTTCTCTCTTTCTCAAATTGAGATTGGCTTACTCTGTCATGAGTCTAATAACCCTTGTCTTATTTACTCCCAGTTTTAAATGATAATACACACTTAAAATTACTTGTATACCCCAATTCGTGTCCAACTAGACAAAAAGATTATGAAACCCAACTAAAAACCTCGGGCAATCATTTTGACTATCCCAACCCTTCCGCGATCATCCATGCACTCCAATTTATCATTTGAGACTCCGAACTAAAAATCATCTCCCAACCTCGTATAATTTACACTCACACACACATATAACCTAGTTGAGAGATAACTAATAGCCACTGCTAATAGTCACATATAACATAATAGCACGCAATACAATTATATTTACCTTATCACACTAGAGAATATACAATTTGCATAAATATTATCTATTCTACCCAAATTAATATCCATGTTAAATTCTCATTTTTAATTCTCAATTATATTAAATCACACACACACCATGTAATTTAATATAAAAAATAAATACACGAAAGTAAGGGGTAATACAAAGACATTAAAAACAGTTTTAAGAACTCGGTATGGACACTTCAAATTTTTAGTAATATTTTTTGGACTTACTAATGCCCCAGCTGCTTTTATGGACCTAATGCATCACGTATTTCAACCATTTTGGAGCAATTTGTGATTGTATTCATCCACGATATCCTGATATATTCATAAAATGAAAGGGATCACGAATATCATTTACAAATCATACTAGACACATTACGACGTCACCAGTTGTATTCCATGAAAAGAAAATGTGACTTCTTAAAGAAAGAGGTAAAATTTTTTGGACATGTTATCACGGAACTAAGAATCCAAGTAAACCCAACAAAAATCATTGCAGTTATGGAATGGACCAAACCCACTATCGTAACTGAGGTTCACATCTTTCTAGGATTAGTTGGTTATTATCGAATATTTGTAGAAGGATTATCCACTACTGCTCTACCTCTCGTTAACCTGAAAGGATATACGTTTTGAGTGGAATCAAGAATGTACTCAATCCTTTTATACCCTGAAAGAACGTTTGACTACCACCTCTGTACTCATAATAACTTCTAGTACTATAAGTTACGATGTATACACAAATGCCTCTTTACAAGGGCTAGGATATGTACTCATGCAATCAGGAAAAGTAGTAGAGTATGGGTTATGGCAATTGAAAATCAACGAACACAATTATCCAGTTTATGATCTAGAATTAGCCGCCTTGATTTTTGCCTTGAAAATTAGGCGATGTTATTTCTACGATGTAGAATTTGAATTATTCTCAGATTACAAAAGTATTTAAGATATATCTTTACCTAAAAATATTAGATCGTGCGACAATGCGGGTGGATGGAATATTTAGAAGATTATGGCTTCCAATTACAATATCACCCAGGTAAAGGCAACAGGGTAGCCAATGCCTTAAGTCATAAAACTAGTGGAAGATCAGCTGGAGTACTCGCATATCAAATTATGCTTACATTGATTGACTATAATCTGCAAAGTAAAACCTCTGATATACTTTTAATATCATAGCATACCCATATCTTCAAATAATGATAACTAAGCAATAAGCCACCAATAAATTTCACGCCACTTGATGCCAAAGGAATGAACTTGGAAAAGCTAGCACACAATGGATATACCCTATCAATGGAATGAGATTTTAGAACCGAATATGTGTACCTTAAAATTCTAATATAAAGGAATAACTCTTATAATAGGGTCACCATTACAAATTTATTATCCATTTAGGGAACACCAAAATGTATTATGCACTCAAAAGGCTTTTTTGGTGGGCAGGAATGAAACAAGACATTCAAACCTTTATTGCCAAGTGATTAACTTGTCAATAAGTCAAGATTGAATACCAACACCTAGGTGAACTCTTGCAACGTCTTCCCATACCAGCCTAGAAGTGGGACCATATTATTATGGACCATAACCCAAGGATATAATTCTATTTGGGTAATCATTAATTGATTAAATAAGTCAGCTCACTTTTTTAGAGTGTGTATCACTAATTTCTTAGCACCACATTCCATCCCTAAAACAATGGATAATCTGAATGACTGATTCAAACCTTAGAGGATATGCTGCGAGCATGTGCATTAGATCTAGTAGGAAATTATAGTGATCACTTAACATTAGTAGAATTTTTCTATAATAATAGTTATCTATATAGTATTCAAGACACTCCATATAAAGTGTTCTATGTAAGATCCTGTCGTTCTACACTTTGTTGGAATGAATCTAGAGAAATTCAAGTCTTTGGACTAGAGATTATATCCGAAACCATCGAAAAAGTACATTTAATAAGGGAAAGGTTAAAAGAAGCTCAAATTCGACAGAAAAGTTATTTCGATCGTCATAGGAGATCCCATGAATTTCAAGAAGGAGACCAAGTTTTCCTAAAATTATCACCTCGAAAGGGAATTTATATTTGCAAGAAAGGGAAAACTCGCACCGTGATACTTCGGACCTTTTACCATTACAGAACGTATTAGACCAGTAGCCTATCGACTAACATTACCCCCTCATTTGGCATAAATTCAAAACATATTTCACGTATCTCAATTAAGAAAATATATTGCTGACCAAAGTCACATCATCACATGGGACGGACTATCAATAAAAACTAACCACGACTTCGAAGAAAAACCTCTCCAGATCTTAGACACATAAGATCGATTACTTCATACGAAGACCATTCCTTTAATGAAAGTTCTCTAGAAACATCATGGACATGAGAAAACAACTTGGTAACTTAGAGATGTCATATATAAAAAAAACATCCCAAACTATCTGAAGTTAATTTCGAGGATAAGTTTTTTTGGGTAGGGAGAGTTGTAAGACCCACATAGATTAACGCGTCTAATCTTACCTTAACATATAAAAAGAGTAGTAATTTTTTTTGGATTATTACCAACATGAACCTTAGAAAAACACAAATTCTAAAGTTACCTTAAAGTTTCAATATTTACAAAACACCCCCTAAAGTTCTCAATTGACTTTAAAACCATTTGAATGAATTAGGTTTCAAAATTTCTTTACAAACAACTTCATTACCTTTTAAAGTTACAAATTAGCAACTCACAATTTTTTTTAAGTTTTAGAAATTACATAAAGACCCCAAAAGTTTGGAAATAAAGAAAAAGATGACTTAAAACATAACCAAAAACCTTTAGGGACTAAACCTAAAACCTTTATCATCTTCCTTATCAACTAAACTGATAATAATGACAGCAAAACACCATGGGAACCAATGAAAATCGAGGGTAAACCTACACCTTTTATCACCCTAAACTTTCTTCATAAATTTCTCTCATTAGGCCAACCCAAACACCACCCCAAGTTTAGCCAATAAACTCCCCATAGCTTCCAATATATAAAGCCTCTCTTAGTGCAGAGAATTCAGTACCAACAGTAGGTCAAAACCAAAACAAATATTTTGTCATTTTTGGGTATAATGTCATTTTATATCTATAGCTTAATTCTTTCAATTCAGGGAGAACTTCTATAGTAGAGTTTGATCCATTTATGCAGTTACATGTGAGATTTTACGTAGAAATCATTAGCTTAGGGTCAATTTTCAAAAAACACCACGGAAGCTTGGGCTCCAATGGTGAATTATGAGTTCCTGAATTTAAACTAGTTTTAAAATGGAATATTTGTCCTTAGACTTGTAGGATTACAACCATATCATTTAATTTAAGTATAGTATTCATACTTGTTTATAAATCTTTTTTTTTTCGATAGTTAAAATTCTAAACTTACAATTCTCCATGTACTGAATGAATTAAACCTTCAAACCAAAACCATTTTGTTCTAAATTCACATAGAAATCAAACTATAGCACATCCATACTTTGAATTTTAGTATAAATCCACGAATATCAAACATAATTTTTGTGCCACCCCACCTAATTAAATACCGGGTGATCAATCATTTAATAAATTAAACCGAAATGACTGGTTGGTTAATTCTTAGCATCACTGTCGAAAAATAATTTTTCTTTATTCATCATCTAATAAATAATTAAACTAAGTGTCCAAACATTTAATTTTAATTATACCCAAATAAGCCATTAATAAAGTTCCATTCTTTAAGATATAAGATATTTACTTTCCACATAAATGTAATAAATACTGAACATGAATCAACTACTGAAATAAATCTGACTGGATAAAACATTCCACTTCAAAGTCTCAAACCAACAAACCATAAAATCCACAAGTGCAACAGAAATAAACTACTAAAGTAAACTGAGTACAATCTCTAATAAATGGACTACGAATGGGTGAAACATGCCCTAAGAGAAATGTCTGAGTGGAACTGAAGGAAATGATAGAGGCGTCTAATGCAAGGACCTGCAACTCCCACAACTGCTGCAGCTCGCTAAATGATCCACTCGTCTAAGCCTAGTAACCCTCTATTAAGGCACCTGATATATATAATAATGCTCATGTGCGGACTAGTCCGCATTTTAAGAATGCGGACCGGACATGTGTCGCTTAAAGATGCGGCTAGAAACTATCGCCTAAATTATAGGTACACTCTCTCTCTTTTTTGGGCTCACCGCCAGGTGACACATGTCCGGTCCGCATTCTTAAAATGCAGACTAGTCCGCACAAGAGCAGAACTGTATATATATATATATATATATATATATATATAGCAAAAGAGAGAAGAATAGCAGGAAACGGGTCAGATCCGAAGTTGTAAGAATATTTATTTTAGCAAGTATTTAAAACTGCAATAATGAAAGTATTATTTGCATGTTAGTTTCGAACTCTCACATGAGATTCTCACCTCTCCACTATTGTTCTCACCTAACGTACATCTATCCCAACCTAGCTATCTATAATGTTCCCAACTAGGTCATAAACTTATACTTCTAAATATATCTTAAAGGATTAACCCACATCGCCCATACAATACGCTATATATAAGTCATTTATCCCCAAAACTACATTCCATACCCACTGTTCTAATAGTTAATCTTTTACTGACCATATTTTATTTATTTATCAACATCACTATATCTACAAATTTCACATAGTAAAATTCATCCACAAGTACACACACACACACACACACACACACACACACACACACACACACATATATATATATATATATATATATATATATATATATATATATATATATATATATATATATATATATATATCCTGCACCCTTAGGTTAAGACCACTTGGCGCAATGCATACTCTGCTATCATGTCCCGGTGCATCAATCACTGCATAAAGGACAACTGGTTCAATCTCTCACGAACCATAAATTCAATACACAAATATTGAAGGCGAGTATATTCTCCATCCAAATGGGTCACGCACATACCTACGCTCCTATTCATCGTTCAAAACTATCCTACATCTCAGATAGCACGTAACCAAGTTAATATACTCTGGGTACAAGTCAAATATCCCCCCATTTGGTAACCCAGGATAAGACTGTCCACTGCGCGAAAGCCTCCTCTCGATAGAAAGTAGCGTACGTATTCCATACACACAATAATAATAATCATATAATAGGCATTCCCACATCCCATTAAAATTCAAGGCATTCACCCGACCCTTACTTGTATTTTCCATACGTTGTATTATCTGATTACTACTTATAACAAAGTTATTTTCGTTATTTCCTCTCTCAAAATTCCCAAGGTTAATTCACCTTTCCAAATATTTAAGGTATTACTCTACGAATATTCCCTAGCAATTCTGCACTATACTACAATCAGCAATTGACAGTTCCCTATCTCAAAACAACTGCATAAACCTAATTGGGATAAAATTGTAATTTTTTAAGTTTTGGACCTGTCGTTCGAACCAGGTCAGATGTCATTTTAACAACATCGGGCGAGATCCTATCTCATTCGAACGAAGCTCAATCTCGTTCGAACGAGATTTAGCAGTATTCTTCCTTAGCATACATGTTACGTTCTACACCCTTAACAGTTTCATTTTTTTACCATTTTTAAGCCTAAAACCTCTAAAGTAATTAGCCAAAATGCCAATCATTTAATTCCAATCAATTACCTAACATCTATATATAATTTCCAATAATATATAATCACTAAATCATCAATAATCATCATCAAAATTCAAAATCCCCAAATCTAAATGTCAAGAACAATAGTTATAAAATTTACATGCAAAACTCTAAATTAAACCCAGATTCAATCCGAAAATTAACATAAATTCAAGGACATAAACCTATCTACATAAGGGAATCAAAATTTATTCAAATCAGACTCGATTTATGACTAAGTCTCCCAAATTTTTCACCAAATTTAATCTCTATTACAAATGGAATTTACCTAGTCTAACATGAACACAATTATTGCTAAAGAAAGCAAGTAATAAACACTTGCCTCAAATTGATGTTTTGATCCGTTGATGAAATTGGTATGAGCTTGCTCCTCATCTTCCAATCTATGCAAAGATGGTTACGGTAGAGGAAGATGATGGGTTTTGCGCCAAGAATGCTTATGGGTTATCTCGTCTCTTCTCTATGGTTCTCTCTTTCTCTCTCGTAGGTTTGAAACTGACAGACTCCCCTCTTACCCACGTACACTTTATTTTATTTTCCTAATTTTTGTCCATTTTATTTCCTCAAAAATCCAAATGATAAAAATACCCTTACAACGTGTCGGTTAGGCCTAAAAATATTCCGGAGTCCAAATAAAATACCCGAGTAAAGTTTTCTGACTATCTTGACCCTTCCAGACTCAAGGGCACACTCGAAATGACCATACGAGTTACTTAAAAATTTATTTATCTTTATATTCCATTTAATTAATCCTGGTACCACTTACACTCGCGTCCCGACTAGAAATGCCAACTGTCATATTTCACATTCCAACATTTTATAAAATTTCATAATTCCTTATTACATATTCACACAGTAATATTCAATAAATATCATCAATAGGTATTAACCCTTGGCACACTAGTTAATAATTATTTTAATCCCAATTAATTAACAAATAAATTTCTCACCTTATTAATTTAATTAATCAAACAATAATAATTAATCGTATAATCAATTCCATGATTATTTAATATAATACAAATACGGGGGGTTACAATTTTTTGATATTTTACAGTATCTGGATATGAGGCTACAATCAACCATAATCCTTAAAAGTTATATTTTTGAAATCCTTGCAAAAAAAATAATTAAGAAGAATGACTTTAGAATCATCTCAAATGGTATTGTGTAGAAGATTTAATTGAAGGTCAAAGTTTCCAAACCCTAAGTCAGAATTTGAAAGGTTGAAGATGAAGTGTAACACATGCGCACGAGTATGGTCAAATTGAGTAAGTTGTAAGTGGGAGTAAGCGTGTGAGAGCGCGTGACCAATCAGAATATTTCGAAAAAATTTCAAAAAATTTTATTTTATTTTTTTTGTTAAAATTATATATTATAACACTCTGTATGGATAACCAAAATTCTAATTGGACATACCCCTAAAATGGAATTTTAATCTTTAAAAATATGTTTGCACATAAACCCCTAAAAAATTTTAACTTCTGTATTTTCACCCCAAAGTTTTTCTAAAGCTTTTTGACATTATTATGAACAAAAAAATCTATTAGCACCAATCTTAAATATCTAAGGAACATTAAGTAATAAAATTAATTTTTATTTATGTTTTAAAACCCGACATTTATTTACTACGCAATCCTATTACTTTTACCGCATTTTTAAATATTTCACGATTCTTATTATTATACAAAACTACATTGAACTTACACGAGCTACCACCTTGACTTAAACCAACTCCACAAAAATTTTCAAAAATTCTAACAAAAAGTAGGTGATTTCTTATTCAGTAATATTTTCATGTAATGATTTTGATTACGCCTTTTGTTGAGATCACTTTGTGATAGACCCAGTATATCATATTCTCCTTGATGAACTTATTTGAGTTGTTCAGCTGCTTACGTAGTATTGATTCAACTTTTCACGATAATTATGTAATCATAATATTTCATATGATGCAAATTTTACCCAGTTCTATTATAGCACACATTATGATCAGGGAATAATCTTTCGTTACACCCACGATTGTAGTATTTGGCCTTTAGGAATCATATAATTGAGGGCTTAGTTATTTTTTCCATATGGAATGTCTGTGATTGACTTAGCATTGTTACTTTTGTCTCCAATATCTGGAATTATTATCTCCAATTTTATTAGACTGATGTTGTTGTATGTATGGCTATTACCCTAAAATCTCTAAATGGATAATTATGGGTTATTTGTTTAGAAACCATCCATAACCATTACCGGTTCTAGCCATATATTTCTATATTTAGTTATATCATTCCATAAAAAAATGTGTTATCTTATCCTAACATTGAATCTACATTCATATCGAATTTCTTATACCGACTCATCAAAATCACGTTTTGAACTGTACATAATAAGAATTGTCCAAATGGCAATCTTGCTTACATTTTTTGAATTCCAGATGGACTCGGGAGATAATGAAGGCAACATCTCCCCGACCTTGCACAAATCCAATGCATCACCTCGTGTGACTGTAGCAATTATATATGCTTGGAAAATCAGTCGTTGCACCGAAGACCCTATTAGAATTTACTATGCTACAACATATAAATGGATGTAAGTGATATTTTATCAAGGAACATGTCATACTTTTTAATTTTCTTTCGCTTTTATTTTCTTTTATGGATTATATAATAAAAGATAGTGCCTCCATTTACGATGAGTGTAATAAATAATGTATTTCTATACTTTGCTTCATGTTGGAAGATATTACTATTATTAAGTCGTGTTATTATCATTGTTATTTATATTTTTGCAATATAATTTATTTCCCCATTTAACCTATCAACCCAACTCCTAATCATTCCTGATTATTCGAGATTTGATACAAGTTATAACCATTAACTACTTTCACAATTTATGATTTATTAACCTAAATTAATGCTTCAAAAAACTAAGGTATTACATTATCCCCCACTAACACAGGAATTTCGTCCTCGAAATTCGACGAAGCATAAACGTAAAACCTAAACTCCCGCAAATGAAATAAGGTTCATATATTCCTACCATGAAATGCCATGATTGGGCGCCGATACTCCAAATCCCACACATACCTACCCCACAAAGAAAAGTACAATATATATCTTAACTATATGTATAAGCATAACTATGCAAATAATGGCGTATCATGTTCTCCCATGAATCACCACTCGATTCTGTCTCTATAAGCCATTGCAACACCTAAGTTCTTAAATCAAATAACATGACCACATCGATACTAGAGATACCTAACATCTGTACTAATGATCTTCAAAATAAATCTTGTCTCCAAAATTAAATCTAAGAATCCTCACATCAAGATTACTATTTATAACCTCGATACTTATAACCGCCTTAACACCAAATTCCCTATATCTGAAAAACACAACTAATACTTATGCTAGACCCAATATCTTAGAGTGTACGAATTAACAAAGGGAATCAAAGATTGATAATGCGAAAGCTATAAAGGACTCAAATCTACGAGACCTAAGATCATGCTCAGATACCAACTGTGACACCCCGCATATTTTGACATTGGATATGGCCAATCCCCCTACCAAACTACGTCGTGCATCAGAATTAAAATAACATTCTTAGCATGTGACAAAAATATGAGACATTGAAAAAAAAATTCACAAGATATAATCTGAAATTTAATCGAACGAATCCAAACATCCACACAAGAAATTCCATCACCATTCTAACTCCAAAATAAAATTCAACTCCAAAAGATAGATTAATAATGAAATGAAATAATCCAACTGTTACTCCAACTAAAAAAGAAACCGTAAACAACTGTAGAACCAAAAGGCCCACTAATTCCATAAATAACTATCTCATAAATAAAATTACGGAATAAAAAATCTAAATTACTAAAACAATAAAAGTAGAACTCCAGTTTCACCCCACGAATCTCCAATCCATCATATGCAATTACATAAGCAACTATATCTGAAATGTTTGTAAGAGCAATGGGTCGGAGCCTACCGCATGAACACCCATTACTCCTCCTGTAGACACCACATTCTGGGACCCCCCCCCCCTAAGCCTCTCCTTTGGCCTTAGCACTTCCCAATTCATCATAAACCATATGTCATACTCTATGTTCCGATCTAGAGACTACTGGGCATTCCTGAGTCCCATTTGACTCTGATCAACTTTATCATTAGAGAAAAAGCTCAATAAATCATCGAAGGACTCTAAATCCCATTTTTGAAGGCCTTTCCCATATAGTAAGTTACTAACTTGACGTATAAAGTGTAAATTTTACGAGGAACCTTCACAATAATTGAGCTAAGTGTGAAAAAAAGGTATGTAAAGAGTTACCTCATCAATAGAACGAGGAGGAACAACATCCTACGAATCTTCAATTGGTGCATTACCAGATGAATCAGGTTCCACTATTGTACTAAGGGTAAGTGAGGATGGATGGTTGAGGGAGCTGGTTGGTCTTTCTCTTCACTTCTAATAGGTTGAAACACCAAAAACTGAAAGAGATGATAAAAATCTTTGCGTAAACAACATAAAGAGAATAAACATTTTGTTCTAAAAAAAGAAATTATCTCAACAATGGTATCACGGATAAGAGAAAGCTTATCCAGAGGAAGCACAATTGTGGCCACCTTATTCACCTAAAATTATAATATTGAGCTAAGTGTTGATAATGTAACATATTTAGATAATGTAATAACATGATGAACGAATATATTTCTGAAACTTACCTTAGCTGAATAAGTTGGAGGGACCACAGTAATAGAAAACTCCACCATAGTTGAAGGAGTTAATGGAATAGAAGGCTTAGCAGCTATACTTAAGGTCATCACTAGCTCTTTGGTCAGAGGCATTCTTCTATCAGCAATAGCACACTCAGATGGAGACCTCCTAGAAAATGTAATCCCATTCATTGAAAAATGGGGCATTGAAGAAGGTCAAATGAAAGTATCTCCAAGGACTGGACTTAACTGTTCTTTGGGGGGTGGGATATCATCAACATCAATAATTATCCTTAAAGATAAAGGAGGATCCTATAAAAGAAGAACCAAGAAAATGTTACAAAAAAATGCTTCTTCAACAAAAGTAATAAGTCCTACACTTCAAATACTTACTAATTGGGCTTGCAAAGATGGCTCTGGAATGACATCATGCATTGAAACACATTTCGTAACATCATCTGGTTTATCGGCTAAAGGATGCTCAGGGGAACCTTGAGAAGAATGAGTTAGGGTTATTATTACCCGTGCCTGACTTAGTTTCTTCCTCAAATGTTTCTTTCATAGTGGAGGAATATTAATTGAGAGACTTTCCTCCATTAGAACTTCCAAACAAACTTATTTTGAATAAAGTTAAGAAACAATGAAATCATCATCAGGGTGACATCTTTCTAAACAAGCTAAAACATTAGCCATTCGAATAGAATGAAATCATCATCAGGGTCGTTAGTTAAAACATTAGCTATGGTAACAGAATGAAATCATCATCAGGGTGATCAATGTCAAATTTTCTTCCATGATGTAAGCTTCACTTTCTCTCTACCACTCAGTGAAAGAATAAAGATGACTAGGTATAGTAGAATAACCATCACTAATGAAGGATTACCACTTATAAATACTTCGAAAGCAATTGAGCAAATTGTGTAACCTTCATCCTTAAAGAATAACCATGTCTTAGCTTGAGTTTCCTCGATATAAGGTGCATCAATAAATTCACTATTTACATATATCACAAGAATAAAATATTTATTTCTTTTTTGTGATTCCAACGCAATAATCTAGCGTTCCTGACTGGGAACTTATTCATTAGGAGTTCCATCGGGGCAATCTTGAGGAACCTGTTGTAAAGGAACCCATGAAAAGAATTGTGCTACAAAAATTAGAAACATCATACTTGTAAACAGAACGTGTCATGTCAAAATGTGTCATGTCCACCAATTTTATAATGAGCACAACATTATAACAACTAGAAGAATGCTGACTCCACGAGCCAACCTAATTAAAAAATTTACCAAGTCTCTTTGTGGTTGATTGTTAGGTTTACTAAAAATAAGGAAATGAGAGAGAATGCATAAAATGCAGGAAACTAAATCAGGAGGTTGATATTTTCCCAACCCAAACAATACGTTAGGTAACACACCCTTCACCTTTTGCTCATTCATCAACTTTGGTGGAACCATGTAAAAATTCTTGATCTGTTGAGTGAAAGTTGCCTTGGAGGAATCATATATGCACTCGATCCAAAGTTTGTCTAGATCTGTTCGAGATTCAACTTCCTTATCATCTAAAGGTTGATCCTTGTATGGAAGGAAATAACATGGCTCTATGCCCATTAGCTTACACATATCTTCCAAGGTAACTGTAAACTCATTCCAAACTGCCACTAAGGTATGGGACAAATAGTTCCATCGAGAGATCAACATGTAGAGAGCTAAGTTATTTTTGGAAATAAATACCTAAACTAATAATCACTATTTAAGATCCCACTTTGAGAAGAACAACCGCATTATTCTTGTAAATATATGATGTCCAAGTAGAGAAAACTTTACGTGAACCACCTGGTGCTTTAAACTCAATGTCGAAGTAGGGAAAATCTCCATATCTAAACAAAACCTTAAAATATTATAAGGGTGTAAGTCATATAATTCAGAATGATTCTCTTATTTGTCAGCCATAATCAATTGGTCATCGAACCCCTTCAAGTTCACAAATAAAGCCTTACCTTTCTCCTAAAACTTATCACCCTTTCCAAAAAATGGAGCACAATGATGGCAGTTCAAAAGAGCCTCCCTTCGGGACAGCTCAGACGATGTGAAATAGCACATTCGAGGGTGGATAATCTGAGCATCAATAAACTTGTCGTATCAATGATGCTCATGACTTGTAAAGTTCTACTGATGCAGAAATCACTATCTACCATAAAGGAATATTTCTTTTACACAAGATCCCATGCAATCATAATTTATATAATGTATTGGGTAATGCGATTAATGTTCTTTATTAGAGTAATTGTTTTCTCCATGTTTTGAGATAGATTTATGCCACGCTTAACTATATTTCTCCGCAAAACATGGTTAGGCATGGTTTACCAACAGAAGCATCGAAAAACATGGAAAATGGGATCAAGGTTCCACAAAACAAAAATAGACTATATATCGCCTTTTTATGTTGAAGAAAAGAAGAACTCATCCTAAAAGAGATAGGCAACACAATTCCGAAAGAGAATACACAAAGAGAAGATATTTTAGAATAAGTCTTCAATGACTTGAAGAGATTCTAAGAGAGTTATAAACATTGTAAACACTTAAAAAGGTTTAGAGTTGTATTGAGATTTGAGCATCTGTAAAAATTGATTTCCATTCTAAATGAAATAAGACTCTATCCCTTGTAAACGTAGCCCAAGTTAGGTGAACCACATATTTATTGTGTTCTTTGTGGCTGATTTCTTCCTCTAAACATTTTTTCCTCTTAGTATTGAGTTTATTGATCATCACTCTTGCAATGCATATTTTCACATTACCATCTATAAGGGTTACGCCTTTATTTCCTTACAAACACCCAGGTGACAAGACAAATTAATGCTTTCTCTTATTACCTAAAGAGAAATTCTCTCTTAGAAAATTATAAAACTCTTATATCCTAGTTATTTATCATTTATTATATGATAACCCCCTGCTAGTTGTATGCCTGAGAAGGATCGAATCCCTTCTAATGCCTTATATTTTTATTCTCTGTAGAGTCCTAAACTAAGATAAGAAATCCCTTCACTCAAAGTTCATAGAGGATTTGGTGACACAATAGTTGATGTAGTCACATTCTTTTAGGAGAATAGGAATATATTCCCAAAATATGAAGGAAAGACTAAAACCATATTAAAATAGACTTACCAATCTTTCTTATAATATTTCATAAGTTCAAAATACTACTTTGATGAAGGAGTTGTAACCATAATTTCATAGGATATCAAATGCGTCCCCAAATTATAGTCCTCATTTTTAGGATATTTTAAAATTAAATATGTATAACTCTACAAGTAATTGAATGTGATAATTTATATCACTAAAAAGGTATGTGATTTGTAAGGACATAATTTTATAAATGTTCGTAACAATTTAGTATGTCGTATACTGATACACCGTCGAAGAATGTTCATGCTCATATTCACGTTAAAGACGGATCCGAATTATAAGAGGCTTCTAATGGTTTTTTGTCAACGATTCGGACCAGGTATCCCAGGCGATCTGGTACGCATAAAGGCAAACTTTTTGGATGGATTTAGGAACCGATCCAGACCGGCCTCCCAGGGGCGATCCAGATCGCCTCCGTAGATAGACCCAGATCTGCCAGATTTATTTTTACCGACTCAAACTCTCTTTATAAGGGTTATTTCGGAGCTGTTTATTTTAAGTATTTGGAAAAACGTTTTGAAGAGTTCAAACACAACAAGACTTCAAGTTTTGATGTCCCAAACATCTTTTTGATTCACATAAAATTCCCAATCCTTTTTGTGAATCTTTTGGAACCCAAAAACATATTTTTCTTTTGTTCATTCTTTGTGGGGAAAGCTCTACAATTGAAAGATGCATGCTATTGTAGAGGGAGTCTCTGTGAAGATTTAAGACCGCGTGTCTGGACTGCGAGTCCTTGTGGTATAGCTGCGTGCAAACCATTGTTGATTTCTAACCGACCTTTGAAGGTTTGACGAAGGTATCATGCGTTACTCTTGTGGGTGATATCAAGGTGTATATAAGTCAATGGTCTTGTAAACTTGCCAATGTTTTCGAAATAAAAAGGTTTTGCCCTTCGAGAATTTTTCCTGAATTTTGTGTCCCATTCTATATCTTAATTGGTTTGACTCATAGTTGCATGTTTAGGGGATGAATTAATTTGGTTTAAAAATAGACTCTTATTAAATAAGTGTGCCAAATTAAAAATTTACGAATTAATTTAATCGGTATCACACACCGCTTTCTCAAATTGGTATCAGAGCGGGTTACGCTAATTTATCGCGTGATGCTGAATTTTTCAAGGATTTGTTTTTTTTCATTGATACAATTTGACTTCTCACGTCGTCAAATTGGTATCAGACTGGGTTACACTAATTTATTGCGTGATCCTGAATTTTTTAAGGATTTGATTTTTTTCATTGACACAATTTGACTTCTCACGTCGTCAAATTGGTATCAGAGCAGGTTGCGCTAATTTATTGTGTTTTCCCATTTTTCGCAAAATCTGTATGATATTGATTTTGTTGAAAAATCAGTTTTTGTGAAAAATCGCAATTTTTTCATTGGAGCACTTATATAATTGGATTCCCCCCCCCCCCCCCCCTCGACTGCACAAGTCAGAATTTTGAAAATTTAAAGAGTTTGAATTTGAAACTTTGCAAAAGAATTGAAGTTTTGGAAGAAGAAAATTATCTTTTTAAAAGTTAGATTGAATATTTGCAAACATTTCAAACTCAAAATGATATTTATCTTGAGCACTTTGGTAATCTGTGTAATGACTTTGATTCCTTAAAAGTTGCCAAAAAGGAGAGTGATGATAAAGTCCTTGTTTAAGAAAAGGAATTGAAGGACTTAAAAAATTCTAGGGTTCCTGTTTGTGCCGTCGAGGATAAAAAATATATCCATGATTTTACGGCACGTGAAAAGACTCTTAAGGATAAGTTTGTTTTAATTGAGGGTGAGCGCGATAAACTGTTAAGTTTATTTGATAATATGAAAAAGAAATCCCTATCTTTGAAAGAGTCTAATTCGTTGCTTGAATCAAATATTTTGAAGGTTAAAATTGATTTAAATAATTCAAGTAGGTTTGATAGTGATGGTAATGGCTCATCATGTTCTAAAGCTTCCGTTGCTAATGCCAAAACCATTATTTGTTTTAGAGGGTCAATCGTTCTCAAGGACATTGAAAAAGGTCAACCCATAGGTGTCGTTCCATCCATTTACAGATGTTCACATTGTGGTAGGAAAGGTCACCTGAGGAGATTTTGTTTTGATCTCGAAAAGGTCCTAGGAAGTTTATGTCTAGTGTTCCCTTAGTTTGCAAAGCCCCCACACGTCGTTTCAAATTTGTTTGGCTTAAATAAACACTTTTAGAGGCACTAGATGGTAGACTTGTTGATTCTTGGTTGCTTGCACATGACACTTCTCTTGCCACAGCATATAGATTATTGTGTTAACATGTTTGTCATACGCTAGTTTTTTTGTTTCATGATATTTATGTTTACTAGCATTGTGACATGTACTTTTTATATCAATTTTTGCGTTTGAAAATTTTGAAAAATATAAAAAGATTTTATTTTAATAAAATTTTTGAAAGATCCAAAAAGATTTTTGTATTTTGTTTAGCACCGTATATGAATGAACATTTAGGATGATCGAGTCACAAATTCATTGCATATCCATGTGACTCTTTGATAGTGTTTTGAGATAATAGGTCATGTCATTCATGTGCTTTATAGTGTTTGAAGTCATTAAGATGTAATTAAGTGTTATTACCAACATGATTGACTCACTTTGTCCTTTGATGCACACGAGCACGAATTTATTTGATTATTATTCTTGTCAAATCACATGTTGGTTGCATGTTTTCATCTCAATTTTGTCTATTAAAACAAACCAAATGCGATAAATCAAGATAATAAGAGGTGTGCATGTTTTAACCATTTTCCGTGAGTTTGTGTGAATTTTAAAAAACGGTGAAGGGCTACGAAAGGTACACATTTATCCTTTGCGATTAAGCCGTCACTTAATTGGATCAAAAAAACAATTGAGATATTTTATTATCCGGGGTCCAAAGAGGTTTAAAAGAGCCCGGAAAAATTTAAAGGCAATAAAAAGAAATTCATGCCTAAAAGGGGCCATTAGGTTTGTTCACCAATTCTTTAATGTTTGAGAATTTACATCACCTCAAAAAGAAAATATATACGAGGGAGTTTAGTTGGAGAATTAAAATGGCTTTACACGTCTTTAAAAAGTCTTGAAAAAGCGTTAAAAAGTTTTTAGACGTTATTGGTGTGAAAATCATGTAGACTTTGATTTGTTGATTTGGATTTAAGACGATGTCATCTAAATTCAACACTTTTACACCTAAGGACGATTTTGATGTTGATTCGTTAAGAATACACGATATACATCGTGCACATATGATCTGATTGAGTTTTATTTCCTATCGAATCTGTTCACACCCATTCATACCGTATCCACGATTTAGTTATCTTAGTATGAATTCATGGTGTTGTTTGTAACACTTATGTATGAAAAATTTGAAAAATAAAGAATAGTTTGTGGAAGAGTTGGAAGCCGTTTGAGTTACTCCTTTACATGCTTAGTTTGATTCATATTTGTTATGCTTTATCGTGACACTCCATGTTTAGTTTGTGTCTTCTTATCTGTCTATTTGGGGATATAATAAAAAAAAAGGGAGAAAGAATTATGCAATTATGGGGGAGTTTTTAGAGTATAGGCGAAATTTGATTAATTAATGATTAATACTTATATCATTTCAAACTCGATACATCACGAAGGAATTTTCTTTGTCTCATATGTGTCGGTATGAAGATTGATGATTCTATGTTGCACACCCTCATGTGAAAAGATTGGAGATTTGAGGAGATTTGAAGTTAAAGAAAAGTTTGAGAATTAGAAAATTAGTACCTTTTCAATTTTGGGTTCATGGGAGGGTATTAAATTTGTATAGGTCATTTGGTATTTGATAATTCGAATTTTTTATGTATGTACCGGCATAGACATAGGGTGAGATTTTAAGTAAATAATTTTATAAATGTCCGTAATAATTTAGTATGTCGTATACCGATACACGTTGAAGAATATTCATGCTCATATTCACGTTAAAGACGTATCCGGATTACAAGAGGCTTACAAGAGGCTTCTGTTGGTTTTTTGTCAGCGATTCGGATCGCCACAAGGAAAACTTTCTGGATGAATTTAGGCACCGATCCTAATCGACCTCCCAGCGTCGATCCGGTCCGCTTCCGCAGATAGACCCAGATCTGCCAGATTTGTTTTTACCGACTCAAACTCTCTTTATAAGGGTTATTTCGGAGCTGTTTATTTTAAGTCTTTGGAAAAACGTTTTGAAGATTTCAAACACAACAAGACTTCAAGTTTTGATGTCCCAAACATCTTTTCGATTCACATAAAATTCTCAATCCCTTTTGTGAATATTTTGGAACCCAAGAATATATATTTCTTTTGTTCATTCTTAGTGGGGAAAGATCTACAACCGGAATGCTTCGTGCTATTATAGAGGGAGTCTCTGTGAAGATTTAAGTCTGCGAGTCCTTGTGGTATAGCTTCGTGCAAACCATTGCTGATTTCTAGCTGACCTTTGAAGGTTTGATGAAGGCACCGTGCGTTACTCTTGTGGGCGATATAAAGGTGTATGTAAGTCAATGGTCTTTTAAACTTGTTAAAATTCTAGAAATAAAAAGGTTTTGCCCCTGGGTCGCATGCTATATCTTAATTGGTTTGACTCGTAGTTGCATGTTTAGGGGATGAATTAATTTTGTTTAAAAATAGACTCTTATTAAATAAGTGTGCGAAATTAGAAATTTGTGAATTAATTTAAATCGATATCACACACCACTTTCTCAGGATTATACTTTCTAAATTAATTGACATTGAATAATTTTGAATTTTCTAGAGTCCGGAGTGCCTATTTTTGTACAAGGCTGCAAAGCTGCCCTTTTTTGGACAACACCTTTGTTTTGAATTCGAATACGTACCCATACCAGAATATAATGAATTAAGGTATTATATTTGGTTAAAATATATATTAATGAGTCTACTTTATAACCCAATATGAAAAGCCTTAATCAGATTTATAGTTTATGAAATATTGACATTTTAGTACAGTAGGGTCAAACTGTTTAGAAAACAACACCTATTTTTTGGTTAACTTTGTAGCTAAATATGTACCACCTGGTATATAATTAGGTATGGTTACATTCATGTCTGGAAAAATCTATGAATCAGTTTTTTAAAACATTAAACGGTTCAAAATTATGAATTTTCTACAGCGTTCTATGGTCATTTTTGTAAAGTGGTACAAAGTTGCCTATCCACTTAGGAAACCAAATATTCTTCACCAAAACATTTACGTATCTTTTACTCAAGCAAACATGATAAAAATAATTTATCTTCAATTCCATGGTCTAATTTAATACAAACATATATACATCACAAGAGTTTAAGAAAATAGCCTATCATTTGATTTTCAATCAAGAACACTCAAATTAACCATATAATCTCTATTACAGTTCATGTATGAGCAATGATAACTTATAAGAACTACTCATGCATTAATCCCATGGATTGAATCAAACTCAAAACATGTAAACTAAGAACTTCAAGAATTTGGATTTTTTTCTCTCTCCTCAAGAACATACTTGCAATTTCATATATTTTCAACAATAAGCATGCGAGCCGATGAGAATAAGATTAAAACCCCAATTTGTGCACGCACACTCACACACACACACACACACACATAGAGATATAGGTTGCATTTTCATATAAGGAATCCATAGTTTTACTTCAAATTCACATATAGAAGATAGTAAATGAAGAATATAATAAGTATATAAACTTACCAAAGATTTCTTCACAAATTTTACAAGTTCCAAGCAATTATTCACTTTCTCTCTCCTAGGGCTTTTCTTTGTCAAGCTCCCAAGATTGTATTTTTTTTTGGCTAAGTATGAGAATGCAAGGATATTTCTCTTCCGGAGGATATTTACCAACAAGTGTTATATTCTCACATATACTACATATATTCCATTAATTATATAAGCTACGACAATACAATCCTTTTTAGAAAAATTATAGATAGGTACTTTAAGTTATATAATAAATCACATAAGTATGTAAATTAGTCCTACATCACTCCAAGTATCGTAGCAATTTAACTTAACACAAATTTAATTATTTAACATCAGGCTACCTTGGGACGAAATGTTGCAATCTCTCCCCCATACAGAATTTCATCCCCGAAATTATACATACTTACTAAATAAAATGTACAAGCAAGCATAAAAATCTACTTTTAAATTGTTATTAATAAATATTTTTGGATCAAATACCAAAAAGTCTCTCAAATATTTTTTAATACACACTTAGTCCAAACCTTTTATTTCGTACCAAAAAAATTCTTATTCTCTTATCTTTAAAGGTCCGCGTCAACGGCATGGTAAAGCCTTTTTGGCATGGTGAATGACTTCTTGGTGCAAAATAAAAAAGACTTGGACTAAACGTGTATTAAAAAAGTTCAGGGACTGTTTGGTATATGCCCCAATATTTTTCAGAGAAGAGGCACGGTACCCCCAAATTTCAAGGTGTCTTTTACAATTGGATGATAAATCTAGGAAAAGAAAGACAAAAGGGTTTACACATAACCCTACAAAGTAAAGAATGATTAAAAAAGGTGGATTTATAAATAACACAACAATACAAGAAAAGATATTAAAGAAAATAACTCTGGGGAGAATCTAGCGAAGAGAAACGTCTAAGATAAGGAATACCCCATTTGTCCGTATTAATCGTGCCATTTAAAAGCTTAGGAAGGTCCTTGTAGAGAAGAAAAAAACTTTAGATTCACCTCTTGAATTCCCAGGTTGGCAAGAAGATCAATTGCATGATTAGTTTTTCTAATTATGCATAAAATTAATATTCATCTTGGGAGCATATGATTGACTGGATTTGATGATACTTTTAACTTTCCAAGGAATTTTCCAAATTTTTCCTTTTAGTATATCAGTAAGGACTTTAGAATCAGATTCTATGTTAACATGATAATAACCTCTATCCTTGCACTATTGGATACAAATTTGAATGGCACTTGCTTCGGCAAAAATATTGTTGTTGACACATACAGAACATGAAAGCCCCCAAATAAAGTTGTCCTCATAATCACTTATGATACCACCACAACCGCTGGAAACAGGGTTGCCTTTGGAGGCTCCATGTGTATTAAATTCGAATCTAGAGTGAGTAGGCTTCGACCATGAGGCAAACCTGAACTCAGTTCTGCTATTTTGGAAAGAATGAATATGGAACAAAATATCTAGATCTAGAAGATTGTCTCCCTCAACTATTTCAATATTGACCACCTTGCAATTGTCTTTCATTAGGTATATCACTTTATGTTGAATGGCCTGAATGGACATGGGCTCTCCCACAAAGCAAGTAGAGTTTCTACTTTTCCATAGCTCCCATACAATTCAAAGGGGAAGGGCTTTATCAAAAAGTTTAAGAGCTTATTCAATGATCTTCTGTGCCACGATGAGAAAATCTTCGCATGAAAGGAAGAGAGTCATGTTTAAGCCTAATAAGTTACCAAAAAAGAGCCCCCTGGGGCCCGGCTATGAATAGGTCGTAGATATTTTCTTCTTCATCCCCACAACATTTGCATTTAGAAGCAAGATGAATACTTTGAGTTTTTATATCATTATCAACTGGGATAGCATTATTAAGATATTTACACGTGAGAAAAGAAATTTTATTTGGTATGCCTTTGCACCAAATAGAAGAGAAAATTGCAGACTTTGGGGTGTCTTTCCTTACCTGATTAAAGGCAGAGGCAAAATTAAGCGAATCACCATTACTCAAAGACCAAATCATTTACCTATTCAAGACTAGCAAATTTATTAACATACTCTATGCAGTATATAATACCTTTGATGGCACCTGAACCTCAAGCAGAGGACATTCTATTGTATTTAATTCTCATAAATTTGACCAGATGCTTTTTTAGAGGAGAATTTCCAAGCCAGTCTCACACAAGAAGCTTTCATTATATCAGTCATGTTTCTAAAATCGAGACCTCCCCCTCATCATAAGGTAAGCATTAACTGATGAGACTTTAACCATTGGTGTTTTTCCCATTCTCCGAGTTAGAGCCCTAAAAGAATTGATTGAATATTATCTCTAGTTTCTTGAGAACAATTTTGGAAGGATTGGGGGTTGCTAACGTATAGAGAGTATAAAGGTCAGCACATTTTTTTATAAGAATTTGTCTTCCTCCAGAAGAGAGGAATTTGGACTTCCAGACTTGGACTTTGTTTTGAATTTTAGCTAAGAGATCTTCAGAGTAAACAATCTTCTTTCTGCCTTTAATTAGAAGACAACTGAGATAGGAAATAGGGAGGTCTTTATACCAAAGACAAGTGTAGTCTTTAATCTTAATTCTTCTTCTTCAAGAAAGCTTTTGGCTTAAAGAAAAACTTCTTTGGAAAGACTAATCAGCTGACCAGTCACATCCTCGTACTCTTTGAGAAAAGATATAAACTTTTTTAAGCTTTCGATAGAGCCATTGGCGAAAGTGATGATATCATTCGCGAAGCTAAAATGGCTAATGTTTTTGGTCTTAATAGGCTGAGAAAAAGGCTTGATGATGCCTGATTTCATCTTGGATTGGAGACCTCTTCATAGAGCTTCAGCAACGATAATGAGTAGACTGGGAGAAATTGGATCTCCTCATCTCAGACCTCTTTGAGTTTGAAAATATCCAGCCTTTTCACCATTAACTAATATATGATATCCAACAAAAGGAAATACGTCTCCATATAAATATCAATCCATCCTTCTGCAAACCCAAATGCTTTGACAATTTTTTGTAAGAAATAACTTACATACTCTGTCACAAGCCATTGTCATGTCAAATTAAATACCACATTAGATCTGTGGCTTTTTCTGTCCAGATAATGCGCCATCTCTTGGCCCAATAAAATATTATCGAGAATTCTCCTGCCTTGGACAAATCTATATTGGTGTGGGCAAATAATATAGCGAAGGATTGGAGCCAATCTTTGAGATAAAAGTTTTGAGATTGCCTTGTAGGAGAAGTTTCATCAGCTTATAAGTTATAGGACTAAAATCCGAGCATTGAGCAGAGCTTTTATTCTTTGGTATCAGACATAAATTTGTGCTATTCTGACTCCTGGGAATATCATGGCCAAGGAATAATTCTTGGACAGCTTTGATGAAATATGTTTTGATAATGGGCCAACTTTTGATATAGTAGCCATTGAATATATCTGGACCCAGAGCACTATTGGCATTTAAAATCTTGATAGCTTGGAAGATCTCTTCTTCAGGAATAACAATGAGCATCCTGTTAATATTATTATCAATCAGCTTAGGAATGTTCTTAAATAGATTCTCCCCACCATCAGTGCATTTTTCTGTGAATAAATTGCGAAAATAGCTTACAAAATGGTTCTTTAACTCATTCGCGGAGTCCATACGAATTTTCTTATCATTTTTGATTCCGTAAATTAACGTTCTTCTTTTGTTTCTGACGTAGGCATGATCGAATTTGGAGTTTTGATCTCGATCATTTATTCATTTGTATTTTACCTCTCTTCACAATTAAGAGTATTGTTGAGCTTTGATTTAGCTTCTGAGCATAATTCTCCATTCGTTTCTGGGATTCAGAGTAGTTGATTTTGTGTAGCAAAAGATCATCTTTCAGTCTGCTAACTTCTTGGAAAATGTCTTTAAAGATGGTTCTATTCCAATCTTTTAACGCCACTTTCAGTTTTTTCAGCATTAATGTAAATACATTCGGGTGATTACCTTGGATGGGAGAGATCCAAAAATCTTCTATGATCTGCATGAAATTCTCATGCTTGCACCACATGTTTTTGGGATTTGAATTGTCTTGGCACGTTATCCATTACAATATGAATTGAAATATGCATAGGAGAGTGATCAGAACAAAGTTTATGAATATTTTTAAAGTACAATCAGGAAATCTGAGCAGCCAAGGCTGGTTTATGAGACCTCTATCCAGTCTAAACCATATTTTTTTTGTCATCCCTATTATTAAACCAAGTGAAATTTGATCCTGTCAACACCATATCCACAAGCCCAACATTGTTTATGTAGTTTTTGAAGTCATCAGCAGCGGCTAGATCAATAGAATTATCTCCTAGTTTGTCAAGAACTATATTGAAATCACAGATGACCAACATAGGAGCTGAGGTACGAATCATAGAGTGACTGATAATTGAATCGCAAAGAATCAATCTCTCACTTCTGTGACATTTGGCATACCCCAAATTGATAAAAATATTAGAGGGCAGGCTGGGATTTGAGATGTTTATGAGAGGATTTTGGTCTCCATCAGACACCGTGTTGCATTCAACTCCATATCTCCAAAACCACCAGATTTTATTATAGGATTTATAACCACAGCCATTAAAGTTTAAGGTTCTTTTCAATTCTTCAATTTTACCAAACTCCATCATAGGTTCTAACAGGGCATTAAAAGGGAGTTTACGAATTTTGCACAGCTTCTTTAACATTCTTTTGGTGGGCTTGTTAACTACAGCCCTAGCATTCCAAACTATTATATTGATCATTGATATTTGGATGAGGAGATAATTCCATTCTTGTTACCCAATGTAGTTACTCTTTTAAAGATAGGATCAACTGATTTGGCAATATTTTTCTTTCTATTTTTCTTTGTTGGCACTCTATCATGTTCAGTAACAGCTTCTTCTATTTGCCTTTTTAGCTTCTTTGCTCTCATCAACCTTTTCTTTCCAATCTTTCATGTAATTGTTTTGAGAAAGCTTTTGATTCCTCTAATTTGGGATCCTGTTAGTTCATATCCATTTCAGATTCTGACTTCGAAATCTTATCATGAAGAGAATGATTTTCAATGACTGGGAGCTCTATAGCTCTTGCAGATATGTTACACTGATTTATGAACAAAATTTATGCTGGATCAACATATAGTGGTTGAATCTTTTCAGTCTGCTCTTGATTCATGTTTGCAATTTCTCTATCTTGGTCATATTCTGAATTAGTCAAAGCAGAAACTACTGGGATTTGGTCTTCTAATATATTAACCGCCTGATCATCTTGAAGTTTTAATTCAACTTCTGCTGGAGTACTTTGTTAGGTAGTTATGCTTTAATTCTTAGTTGATAAGTGAGAGTGGATTTATTTTGGGTTGAGTTACCTCCTTTTTTGAGGACTAAAATTGGAGCAAGAGTTTTATTCAATATCTTGACACTATGACTATTTTTATTCATTTCTTTTATCTGAACTGGATATTTGAATAGGCATTTATATTCACAGTGCCCAAATTTAAAACGATAATCACAATAATCTGGCATTTCTTCGTATATGATTTCTTGCTAGAAACCAATATCCTCACAGCCAATCCAAACTCTATTGTATTTCGATTTGAGTAAATCCAATTCCACGCACACTCTGGCCAAGCTAGGGCGATTGACAGAGATAGTTGAAGCATCCATTTTCAAGGGTTAACCCACAATTTGCGCAATGGAGTACACAGAAATTTTAGCCAAAAAATGGATTACAAGAGATGTTAGCGATATCCAAACCAAGGCTTAGACAATAAACACATTCCGATAAATACGATTTGAATACATAATGAGTGGTGGCCACTTTAGCATTACAAACACACACAATTAAGGGTGTCCTATCGATAATGAGGTGGTACATATGCACTCTAAAGGGAGTAAACATTTCATCATCGTAAAAGAAGAAGAAAGGGTATATAATGACCATCATCGATAAGAAGAACTTGCTTTTTGTATTGGGTTAACATATGGTTAAGCTATTCTTGAAAGAGGTGATGTGAGGTGAGTCATTTTTGGTGTGTGTCCTCACAGGGAGGCAGGGAGGTAATTTTTTATACAATAATTCGTCTCAAACATGATACGATTAACTTATATAAATTTAAAAGTATTCAAAACTTATATTCAATTCAAAATTAACGCGACTCGAAAATGACACGATAAGCCCGAATTGTCACAACTAAATGGGGATGACACGAGACTTAAATGAGTAGCACTTTAAATTTTTGGGTGAAGTGATCTATTTCTTTCAAATGTGGGGTTTAACCTCCAATGTTTTCTTAAAAATATATTTAAGTGTTCCTAAATCGAGCAACGGGATTCGACGGGCAGAGGTAGTGTTCTGATTATTCAATTTATATATCCTTAGCTGCAGAATGATTATTCATTTCAGTAATTCAATTTTCCTCAAAAGATTCAGTTATTTATTCAGAGATCTTTTTATGGACCCATTGTGGGTTCAATAGTTTTTTAAATTTTTGTTTCGGTCTTGGATCAATTGAGACAATTTAATTATGGAGACTTCAATTTAATTTATTTAATTTTGAGACTCGTAATTATTATCTCATTTTATTTGCATCTTTAGTATTTTGTTTATTTATAATTTTAGTTTTTATTATTTATCGTTGATAATTACAACAGTATAAATTGTTTTATGTCTCTTGTAAGAACATATTTGTAGAGACCCTTTTGTGTATCCTTTAGGTGAAAATAATTTTTTTTGAAAAACTTCTTCCAATTTTAATGTGCACCAATTTTGTGAACCACTTTTAATTAAACCAATTTTATTTTCTTATTATTAAACATGCATCTAGGTGAGGTTAAGCAAGATCAAGTCCACAAAATGTGCTGATGTACGAGGAAGCCACTATGGGAAAAAAATTCGGACGACACAAGCTAGACAATCACTATCATACCGTATTACAAAGTAAATATAGTAGACTTACTCAATGACTCAATCCCCACGAGCCTTGGTGATCTTCTATGCTTCAACCGCTCCTCCACAATGTAACGGAGGAGTCCACTTATACCAGGTCCACAACACACGAGTCCACACGTGCCTCGGTATCCACCGATACAACTTTGACAGCCGTCTATCATTCAAAACACGAATTCCGCCACTTTTTTACCGCAATCAGTACGTACGGAGTCCGCTACACGAAAGCAATTCTTGAATGATGGAAGAATAAACTAATGGTGCAAACGCAAGATCTTTAAATACACTAGTTATGAAAACTCGGATCTTGTAAACACAAAGAATGTTTTTAATTTTGAAAACCTTTCTAAACAAGTACAGAAAAACATAAATGTTCTGTTTTGTAATTTGGGTTCTGCACTATCGAAATTCTGAGTGAAAGATGCCTTAAATAAAAAAAATTTGAGGCGGCGCGTCGTTCGAACGATTTCTCTATGTCGTTCTAACGACATGGCTATATTGTTTGAACGACTTGTTTATGTCGTTTGAACAACGCTAAGATGTCGTTTAAAGCATCTAAAGGTGATGTTTCATACGACTCTGAAAACAGATAAACTCATATCATCCTTAGAAAATATTTCTGAATCCCATAAACATTATGCATTCATACCTGAGGGAATCTCGAAAAACTATGTAAAGTCATGAAACATGCACTAATAGACACGCTATGATTTATCTTCGAAGCGTGGACGCTATGTCTTCAAACCAACGTCATAGATTGTATGGGAATTATGATAAGTAAAAATCTATCTATGACTCAAACTGGTTTTTGTCTGGAATAATGCCAATACATACAAATTGACACAATTTTGAAATTTGTCCTTATAAATCCCCCCTTTGGCTATTCCCTGACAAAACCACCACAGTGAAATGCCTAAGTCGGGTCTTCAAGACGAATAATCTAAATCCCATCCCATAAAACCCAAAAATAAAATACATGACACGATTTAGTAAACAAATGTCGAACCGAAAGCATGAATTGTCTCCATGTGATGTAGTCGTAAAATCTCGAATCTCTGAATGATCACTACCCACATGGAAAAAATAAATATCGAGTGCAGTATGGAGGTACAAATGATGTATAAAATCAATATGATACTAATATAAAAATACTAGAAAAACTCTCCCCCTACATCACATATCTATCTCTCCCCCTTTTTGTCTCGAATAGATAATAAATGAGAAAAATAAACATATAACCGAATATCTAGTATGAAATAATCATATGAAGAAAATCTAGATAAACATGGTTAGCCAACTAATAATAATCATAATATACCAAATCGTATCTAAAAATCAGTCAAAAATATGAATCATCAATAGCAAGAATGATGTGACTAAACAAAATCAATGCATTGTAAAAAACAATCAGTATCGACTGCATATAAACGGTCCAAAATAACCCAAAAGTACCAAAACAATGTACTATCAACATATATACAAAGCAGGTACAAATAATAGAAAGAATAGAAAAAATCACCTCTTGGTCGTTCGAACGACTATGCCATGTTGTTTGAACGACATATGCATCTCAATTAAATGAGGCAAGAAACGACCTGAAACAGTGTGATGTCGCGCGAAGCATCTAAGAAACAACCTATCTCGTGACCCTTCTAACAACGTATATTTGACACTTTTAATACCTCGTTACTTAGGTAATTTGGTCTAGTCTTCGAACGACATGGATATGTCATTTAAATGACATCTAGAAGTCGTTTGAACGACTTCAAAAATCTTGTATTCTAGCTCTAAAAATGTGCAGGATTTGCCTAGTGATTTTTTTTTTCTCAAAACAACATCTGGGAATATGAAACAGTAGCAAAACAAACTCAAAAGATAAAATATGATTAATGTTCCCAAACATTAATACATAATGAATGAGCATGAACTACAATAAATGAATCACAACTTAGACACATTGAAATGATCAAAAATCCCTAATTGATATCTAAATGTCATCAAAGTAATTTTAAGTCATATGTGACAATTAATATATTGAGCTAAATGAACTAAATAAACAACATGCACACATATCCAAAATTTTAACGATTCTACAAATAATAGCGTCATGACAAGACTTTTCAACATTAGGTTTCGTGGTGCAAACCATTTGATATTTCCATCCAAACTCCCTCAAAATATAATCATCTTTCTTTTCTTTTTGAATGAGCTATCAAACTAAACTAATTGGCCCCTTTTTGGCATATTATTCTTTTTATTGCCTTAATTTTTTTCCTATATCTTTTAAATGGTGGCTTTCATAAGAAATTATTATTTTCTCGTCGGCCTTTTTCGTGTACACTCATCCTTTTTTCAATATCTATTCTCACGGGCAACGGTTCTTGCACACACACCTCCTCCTAAGTCTAATTACACATAGATGACGAAATTGAGGTGATAACGTCTCAGCAGACTCAAATATGCATGAGAAGTCAAACATTCATGTAAGCTCGTGCATGTGTGTGTGATGGCATATATACAAAGTCGAATTCAAATGAAAATCAACTTCGAAACAATCCCATTAATTAATGGTTAAGATCATTCTAAGCATCTACAATTATGACCAAATGTCCTAGACACATGGATAATGAAATGATGTGGGTCCAAGCACACCAATATGCCACATCAAACATGTAAACGCACAATATAAAAAAACGAAAATCCTTTTGTGTTTTTCAAAAAATATTTTTGACCCAAAAAGAAAATCTTTTTGTATTTTCTCAAAAATATATAAAATCAAAAATCTTTTTGTATTTTTCAAAAAATTTTATCAAAACAAAATCTTTTTGCATTTTTCTCATAAGACTCAAATAAAGTAAAAGTTTAATATAAAGAGATAGACATGTCATAACACTAACAAGATATATATCATGAAGTAGAGACTAGCGTATGCCAAACATGTTCTTGCAAGTAATCATTCATAAGAAATAACATGTGAAGCATTACGTGCTAGCATGTGAGAATCAACCAACCTAACATTTAGCATCTCCAAAATTGATTTTCTAACCCAAACAGGTGTATACCTCACTTGACGGGCTTTGAGAACCGACAAGATACTACACTTAAACTTCCTAGGGTCTTTTCTAAGATCATAGCAAAAATGCTTAAAGTGACCTTTCCTACCACAATACTAACATGTGCAAACTCAATGAGGAACAAGACCTTTAGGTTGAACTTTTCTAACACCCTGGGATGTGGTTGACGCTATAAAACAAACTATGGTTTTGACTTTAACATTCGAAGTACTAGAACAAGATAAGCCACTATCACCACTACTTGAGTCATTTAAATCATTTTTCAACTTTAAAATTTTGGAATCAAGCAAAGAATTAGACTCCTTAATTTTTAGGTACTCCTTCTTTAAATTTTTAATTACCCTTAGACGGTTATCTCGCTCCCCCTCAATGTGAGCAAATGTATCCCTAAGAGTCTTCTCATGTGCCTTAAATTCATTAATCAAAATATTTTCTTCAACGATACAAACCCTATAATTTTTATAGTATTCTAACTCTTTTTCTAAACAAGGACTCTATTCTCACTCTCTTCCTTTTCCAATTTCAAAGATATAAAGTTATTATACAAAGCCAAAAAATTCTCACGAATGATATCTCTTTGAGTTTGAAACATTTGCAAATATTCAATCATATGTTTAAAATGAGAATTTTCTTCTTCAAAATTACAATTCGTTTTGCAAGCTTCAAATTCAAAATATTTAATTCGTCACAGCTAGGAGAATCAATAGAGAGAAAAACAAACACAAGAGTTAGAAACAAATCAGAACCCAAAAAACACAAAAATAAGGATTTACACAACAAAGGAGTGCAACCTTCTCTGATACCAATTTGTAGAGGACCTTTTTGTGTGTCCTTTAGGTAAAAACAAATTTTTTTCCAAAACTTCTTCCAATTTTAATATGCACTAATTTTGTGGACCAATTTTAATTAAAGTAATTTTATATTCTTAATCCCAAACATGCATCTAGATAAGATTAAACAAGATCAAGTCCACAAAATGCGCCAATGTACGAGGAAACCACTAAGGAAAAAAATCTCGGATAGTCCAAGCCAGACAATCACTATGATACGGTATTACAAATTACAAATAGTATACTTACACAACGACTCAATCCCCACAAGCCTTGATTGTCTTTTATGCTTCAACCTCTCCCCCATAGTGTAACGAAGAGTCCTGCTATGCCAAGTACACAACACTCGAGTCCACACATGCCTAGGTCTCCACCGATACAGCTTTGGTAATCATCTAGGATTTAGAACACGGAGTCCACCACTTCTTCATCGCAATCAGTACGTACGGAGTCCACCTCACAAAAACAGTTCTTCAATGAAGGAAAAATAAACCAATGGTGGAAATACAAGATCTCTAAACATAAGGGTTCCAAAAACTAGGATCTTGTAAACACAAATGATGTTTTTAACTTTAAAGACCTTTGTAACGAGTGCAGAAAAATGTAAGGCATCTTTTTTATAATTTTGGTTCTGCACTATCAAAATTCTGAGTGAAAGATGCCTTAAATAAGAAACTTGAGTCCGCGCGTCATTCAAATGATTTCTCTATGTCATTCCAATGACATGGCTATGTTGGTTGAACGACTTGTCCATATCATTTCAACAACAACGAGATGTCATTTAAATGACTGTTGATGTCGTTTGAAGCATCTAAACTAAAGGAGATGTTTCATACGACTCAAAAAATGGATAAACTCAAAATAAACATTTTAAAAATATTTTAAAATCATCTTTAGAAAATATTTTCAAATCTCATAAACATAATGCGTTCATACCAAAGAGAATATCAGAAAATAATGGGAAGACGTGATACGTGCACTAATAAACACGACATGATTTATCTTTAAAGTTTGGCTGCAATGTCTTCAAACCAATGTCATAATCTATATATGGGAATCGTCACAAGTAAAAATCCATCTATGACTTAAACTAGTTTTTATCCGAAATGATGCCAAAACATAAAATTAACACTATTTAAAAAAAATTCCTTACAAAATTTTCCTTCATTGTCCCTAGCTTCTAGTTATATTGAGTATGGCGCATCCTGTTACAACCGTCAAGGCATTTCCCATTCACATGGTCAAGAATACGATTATGATTATCAAGCAACTTTAATGTATCCATGTTGTCACGTATTTTTATATGGATTTTATTTTGTGTTTTTTGTCAAAATGAGGCATCTTCAAACATTTTTCTGAACAGCATTTTTGTGGCCATCTCAATCGAGATCGCGCGTCGCTTCCTCTCTTCTACCTCCCGAAGGAGGTAATGGGGAAGAATGGAGGATCAAAAGGTCTCACGCCCTACTTAGGAATGCTTCAACCATCATCAGTGTGGGGTAAATGTAAATAGATGGAGTCCCCATCCTATTTTACACAAAACATGTAAAATGATATGTTGTCGCCTCGAGAGAGCGATATCGAAGATAAACTAATGCATACGAAACCAATAATTCAAAGGTTCGGGGGCTAAGTTATAGAATGGGAAGGCGTTAGGCCCCCATCCCTCCCTTTAGGTCTCTCATGGGCTTGTGTTATTATTTTCATTTATTTCTTCATGAAGTGTGTTAGTGTATATATAAATGGAGATTGGAATCACCCAACTCATACCATGGAAGAGATAAAGTGAGGTCATCCATAGGAATGTTCCCAAAATAATATACAGAAAATATAATTTATGCCTTTATCGCGATATTGATCGTTACGATGAAATGATAATATGTGTTTGATGAAATGTTAACAAACATAATATGTATATCAATGCAAGAATATGAAAATGGGAGGTTTGGGAAAATTGGAGAATTTTGACAAATTGATAAATTAGAAAATTGAGAAAATTAAAAAGTTGGACTCGAGTCTCGGGTCTTAATACAAGATGCCTATGTAGCCTATAAAGGCATCAAAGTCCACGTAGTTCGAATGCAGCATGGGGGTGGAGTTTATCCCATAAATTTGAACGGGATATAATTATGGATGTGTGTGTAGAAAATTGTTCTTTAGTTTTGAAAAAGTGTGATGGATAATCCCATTCGGAATTATCTGTGTAACAATCTTTTTGTTTGTTTTGTTTTTTTTTTATAAAAAATAAAGTATGTGCAATATATTAATAAAAATGTAGATATTAATGTGTATAAACTAAAATAAGAACTAGATTACGAATCTAATGAAGTTTATGCAAAATAAGGAATATAAACAGAAAAGGGAAGGAATTGGACCTTCTTTGAAGCTTGATCTTTGATCTTAGATGAACTCCCTTGAGTATAAGATGAATGCTGGATGAGAGAGAATATGGTTTTGTCAAATTGGGTATGAAAAGGATGGGAATATAAGCTTGAATGGAACTTCACATGGAGGAACTTCGTTGATTTTGAGAGAATGTTACTGAGATCACCGATGCTAATGGATCTAAGGTGTGCCTTATAAGTGAGATCATGCTCTATTATTATAGGGTTAGGGGTGATGCCGATCGACATTTACCTAGTCGTGACCATCGACAGGTGACCTTAGACACACTGCCGATAAGTAGGGAATTGGACCTCCCAATTGGCAGTCTTGTGTAGATTGTTTTAGAAAAAAGGTCGTAGGACGTAATCCGTTGATACAAATTGACCACGTAGCATACCATTAAAAAGTTAATTCAGAGACCTTCAAGAGTCCTTTGGACCTCTCCTGGGTCCGGGAGTTGATTATAGATAAAATGTGGCTCGAAAGCGCACATTGGTCCTTTGGACGGGAGATCATCAGATGGAAATGGATCGTTCGTCCGTATGGTAAGTCAGAATCATGAATGGGGAAGATCGTTGGAAAGGTTAGGAGATTTACTTAAACATTCTAAAGATATTCTCTTAGTTCGAAAAGTTAACTTTGGTCAACCGGGGCTCGAACGCACTCGGTGACCTCTCAGAGTAAAACGGATCGTTCCTCCACACCGTAAGTCAGAATCGTGCACGGGGCAGACTATTGGAAATTCTATTCAGTTCCCTTCAGAGATTCATTCAGTCTCATTCAATCTAAAGAGTTAACTTTGTTCAAACAGGGCTCCGGAATGCCTGGTAACTTTCGGATCAATTTTTAAGGGAAAACCGATCGTTCGTCTGAATGGTTATGCCATTTCACGAATTGGGAAGACCATTAGAAAAGGGTTTTAGTGCCCTTCGAAGCTTCAAAGACATTTCTCTTTGATGAAGAAGTTGATTGGGGTCAAATCAGGGCTCGGGAGTGCCCGCCGGCCTCCGAATCGATTTTCAGTAGTAAAATGGGTCATTCATCTGAACCGTTATGTCGATTCATGAATGGGGTAGACCCTTTGGAAAGGGGAGTCAGATCCCTTTGGAGATTCAATGATTTTTTTCTTTGACGATGGAATTGACTGGAGTCTAATGGGGATCGGGAGCCCCTAATGGCCTCTAGATCAGTTCTTAGAGTGTGACCTAGGGTTTGTAGTGAAATGATGAGGTTTTATGGACCTAAGGATGGACTTAGGGGGTCCTAGAATGTGGTGTCTATATATCCCCTCGACGGGTGATCTTGGAACAAGTGAAAGTCATCAAATAAACACCGATTCAGAGGGCCGAGGTCGATTATGAGGACCTAAAGGGAATGCTAGGGTTGGACAATTTTACAAAACGAGGTAAATTCTGACCTAAAAGAGGTGACGACCGAGGGCCGAGGTCAATTCTAACTTAAAAGAGGTGGCGATCGAGGTTCGAGGTCCGAGGTCAATTCTGACCTAAAAAAGGTAACGACCAATGACTAAGGTCAATTCTGACATAAAAGAGGTGACGACTGAGGGCCGAGGTCAATTCTAACCTAAAAAGAGGTGATGACCAAGGGTCGAGGTCAATTATAACATAAAAGAGGTGAAGACTGAGGGCCGAGGTCAATTCTAACCTAAAAAGAGGTGACGAACGAGGGCCGAGGTCAATTCTGACCTAAAAAGAGGTGATGACCGAGGTTCGAGGTCAATTCTGACCTAAAAGAGGTGATGATCGAGGGCCAAAGTCAATTCTGACCTGAAAGAGGTGACGACCGAGGGTCAAGGTCAATTTTGATCTAAAAGAGGTGACAATTGAGAGACGATGTCAATTCTGATGTAAAAAGAGGTGGCAATTGAGGTTCGAGATCAATTTTGACCTAAACGAGGTGACAACCGAGGGCTAAGGTCAATTCTGACCTAAAAAAGGTGACGACGAGGGCCTAGGTCAATTCTAACCTAACAAGCGGTGATGATTAACGGTCGAGGTCAATTCTGACCTAAAAGAGGTAAAGATCGAGGGCCGAGGTCAATTATGACCTTTAAAGAGGCGATGATCGAAAGTTGAGGTCAATTTTGATCTAAAAGAGGTAATGATCATGGTCCGATGTTAATTCTGACCTAATATAGGTGATGACTGAGGACGGAGGTCAATTCTGACCTAAAATAGGTGACGTCCGAGGGCCGAGGTCAATTCTAACCTAAAAGAGGTGACGACCGAGGGGCATGGTCAATTCTGACCTTAAAAGAGGTGACGACCAAGGGCCGAGGTCAATTGTAACCTAAAAGAGGTGATGACCGAGGACCAAGGTCAATTCTAACCTAAAAGAGGTGACGATCGAGGGCCGAGGTCAATTCTAGTCTAAAAAGAGGTAAGGACCAAGGGCCAAGGTCAATTCTGACCTAAAAAGAGGTGATGACCAAGGGTCGAGGTCAATTCTGACTTAAAAAGAGGTGATGACTGAGGGCTGAGTTCAATTTTGACCTAAAAGAGGTGACGACCAAGGGCAGATGTCAAAGCCAGTTCCACGAGCTTAAGATAGAGATTTTCTTCGGGAAATTTGGAGATTCCATTGGGGACAGGTACCTTGTAGTTTCGATGGGGTACAGGGCATAATACGAGGGTTGGATGTTTCTCAATTGGGGAATTTTTGACTTTTGTCATATCCTTTGGAGATATTTATGAGGGGGATATCCAATTTTTTTTTGGGAATTCCACGGGGATACAAGAGTTCGGCTCAGGATATGAGTGTGGTAAAAATGTTTTTCTTGGTGAGAAAGGTTCTAAAATTCATTTGGTATTTTAAAGATTTTTTCGGGATTTCTTGGCATTTTTGGGGACTTTTTGTTCAAAATTTTAGAGAGGGTGTCGACTAGCATAGTGTGAGGGGTGCCCAACGTTAGTGTCACGGTC
Organism: Sambucus nigra; assembly: GCA_949130495.1. Taxonomy (NCBI): domain Eukaryota; kingdom Viridiplantae; phylum Streptophyta; class Magnoliopsida; order Dipsacales; family Adoxaceae; genus Sambucus; species Sambucus nigra. Next base: position 458,599,869 of record OX422208.1, on the reverse strand, counting down.
TTTTGGGGTACCTCGAGAAGGTGGAGGGACAACTCCGATCAGTGGGTGGCTGGGACATGCCGACCAGTAGGCACCTTAACCTCCTACAAAAGGGATGCGAGTTCTCCTCAATTTCACAGCTTTCTGACTTATTTTTTTCTGCGAATCATTTTAACATCCAAAACCAAAGGATGGCTTATTTCTCAAGTAGCGCAACACATATGGCGTGGCTCAATGCTGACGATTGGGCAAAGTTGGAACGGAGGGCTAGGGTGCCCCTTGCTTTGGGTAGCGAAAACTCTTTTGACTCATTCGAGCCAGTGGCGGATGATAGGACCCTCTTATGCGAGCCGACATGTCATCGCTCTTTTAGGGTGGTGAACCCTGGCGGCTATGTAAGTATTGACGACTTTTGTTATATTTTTCCTTTTTCTTGGCGATATTTTCTTTATTTCTTAAATTTTGACAACAGTTTTTTTCCTTTTTTTCTTTGTTGGCAATCAGATGTTTCTATGTCTACTCTGCATGCTCGAGGGACGACTGGGTTTAAGGATGTTTGGGAGAACCTTCCGATCGTGGTGCATTAGATGGTGTCGCCAGTCAGTTTTGGTATATTGGCATCCGCAATTGACAATACTCCTCGCTCTACGGTCGTTCTTTGTGCTCTGGGGGAGAGGTGGTGGGACACCACCCACACCTTTCATTTTGGCTTTGGGAAGATAACGGTGACTCTAATAGATGTGAAGCAACTTATGGGGATGGATTATGATGGGGTACATATTGAGATGGATAGGACTTTGAGGGTGATGCCGGAGGCGGTAACGACGACGTTGGGTGATGTAGAGAGGGTAGTTTCTGGGAACTCTCTTCGTTTGTATCTTCTAAAGGAGTTATTGATAAGGAGGATGATTGATGAGAGTGACGGGCAGTAGATGTAGCAGACGACCCGTTTATTTATTTTATTTGTTTTGGGAGGTTTCTTAGTGGTGTCGTGTGGTAATGTCCTCCACTTGTGGTTTTTGAGATTTCTGAGGGTGTTTTTGAACATCCCTCTTTATGACTGGGGGAGCCTAACTTTGGCGACCCTTCATTCTTGTCTTGATGCGTTCAGCCGGTGCTGTCAAAAAACTTTTACTGTGGCCACATATCTTCTTGAGGTATTCTTTATTTTTTGCATTTTTCTTTTATACATTCGCATTTTTTCATGCATTTTCCTGATTTCTTGATCGCTGACCATTTGTCCACTACATACGTGGTTCTATGAGGTGATTAGGTTCCACACCCAATTAATAGCTTTGAAGGATGAGTCTATTGGGGACTTTTGTTGAATGTATCAATTGCGGAGGTCCAATCGACAGTTGAAGAAGTCTCTCTCTCTGGAGGTGGTGTGTTAGGTCTTGAACGGACTGACGAATGAGTGAGTAAATCCTTTTTTCTATTCTGAGATTGTTTTTCCTTTGATAATCCTTTATGATATTGATCTTTTGCTCTTGATAGGGAATTCGCAGGTGACTTTCTATCCTTGGGGGATGGCTATTCAGCATACAGGGTTGACCGGGGGAAATGCGCAGATGCGACATTTGCTGGAGCTTGAGTTTGGCTACTCTTGGTACCTCGGGGAGAGATTAGTTCGAAAGATTGTGTAAGATGAGGTTATGGTTCCAGCAACGAGGCCCTCGATATACATGAGGTGAGTATGGGAAATGTCGGATGATGCACGGATAGCGGTGATGATGGGTGAGCCCTATTCCTCATATACCGACACGGCGATGAGGTATGACTATATGGACTTTATGATGAGGTAGTTGATGTCGACCATCATATATGACGTGATGCCTCTACCCCATGCGGGTTCGAATTGGCCAGTGTGGTCCTCTCACAACGCGGGCGGTGCGTCGACATTAGTTGCGATGATGACCTCGAAGGTGTGACACCCCGACTAATTAAATACCGGGTAGCTACTCCTTTATTAAATTAATACAAAATTCCAAGTTGGTTCAGTTAATAGCATCACTGTCGAAAACATTTTAATAATTACTAACCACCAAGTATATTTAAAAATTGAGTTGCCAAATTTCAAATTAACTCTGATTAACATGCAATAAGTGAAATGTAAAGGATATCATAACCATTCACAATAAAGTCCAACTATAGTATTAATTAAATAATAATAAGTCTGGAGGAAATACCCCTCACAATAATCTAAATACGAAACTGAAATAAGAACAATAGCATGTATCCTGAATTAATTACAAACCAAAGTCTGAATAACTGTAATGAAAAGTGTCTCTAAAAGAAATGGGCGACATGCCCTACAAATGATGAAACTGAATGTGGAATCAAGACAAAAGAAGCGTCTACTAGCAAAGCCCTGTAACTTCCACAACAACTACAGCTCGTCACCTGAATGGAAATCCTATGCATGGTGTCCTTGTGGCTGGGCACCTAAAAGGTTTTTACAAAAATAGATTTGAAAGCAAATGGGTCAGAGCTCGAAAGTGGAGAGTATTTTAAAAACAGCAAGTGCTTTAATAACATTAAAACAATGAATACAAAATACATGTTAGGACGTGCCCTCACATGAAATACTCACCTCTCTACTAGTTGTGCACTCCTAACGTACCATACCCATCTAAGTGACATTTATATCTCACTAAACCGACATAAGTTCTAACCCAACTACTCGATTCACAATATGGATTCCCAATGTTATCACTTAAATAGATAACTTTACTTAAACTCGGATTCTCAATTATTAGCATTACCATATACAATAGGTTTTCCCTTTTATCTTTATCAAGACGTTACCACAATTATACTCGCAATTGAACATGAAAATTCCTTTTCATTTAGTCGTATATTATTCACATCATAAATATACAATACAAGCACCCCGAGGCTAAGCTGCGGTGCACACATACTCTGCTATCCATCCCGGTACATCACGTACATAAGGATTACAAATTCCGAATCTCTCAGGAATTGTTAGAATAAGCACAACACACAAAAATGGAGGCGAACATAATTCAACATACCCATGGGTCACGCACATACCTAAGCTCCATAGTCAGCTGACTTATTAACTCACAAATAAGTCATTCTAGTATTATGTTCTTAAGGTACCAATCAAAATCCGGGCACACAAAGATTAGATGGCCCTAAGCGAACGTAAACCTCCCGCGATAGCAAGTATGGTAGGTATGTCATACACATAAAATTATATCTATACTAAGCATGCACACATCTTAGTAAGTACCATAATTTATCAGTGGTATACTACTCGTTCTTATACCAACTTATAATGTTACACAATTCATATGTTCGGTTCGTATGTAATTAAGTCACCAGTTATTCTCACAACGTGATTAGTCACTCGCGTCCTAATCCACAAATATTAATTGGTACCACTCACACTTCTATGTTTTACTCCTCAATATATCCCAAATATCCCAACTATCTCCATTAGTTATCAAGGAAATGTTATCTCTACAATTAAACAAGGTTACGGGACACTAGAAATCAAATCAGGCCAAAAAGGCCATTCTGTCAACTCGTTAAAAGTCTCGTTCAAACGAGGCTTGTTCGAACGAGAGTTCGTTCGAACGAAGTGGGCTTCTAACGAGATCTCGTTCGAACGAAAGGCATCGAACGAACATCCATCTCGTTAGAAGGCAAACTGTCAACTCGTTAGAAGCTCGTTCGAACGAGCTCGTTCAAACGACCTGGGCAGGCCTTCTAACGAGATGGAAGTTTCAAGCCCAGAAATTCTAAATTCGTTTTTCCTCCAACTTTTTCTTCTCAAAACTCATCCAAGCATTATTCCAACGGTGTTTTAATGTTCCTAATCATTTCTTAAACATATTTAGGTCGTATCTCAACATATTTAGGGGTCAAATCTTCCTAAACAACATTGAAATTATCATCAATCCCCAATTTTCCCAAAACCATATGAGTATGAACCCTAGAAATTTAAAGTCTTCAATTTCCCTTTATAAATCCGTTTTTACATCATGAAAAGTTGTATTCCTTTTAGTACAATCACCCAATAACATTCTACATGCAATCCCTATATCATAACTTGAATTTCTATCTCCAATTTCATGGGTTTTCAACAAACTCCCAATATAATGCAATTATTTTAAATTCTAAGCATGGAAGGAACATTCGCTTGAAATTAACGTAATTAAACCACTTGCCTTAGATTGTTCTTCTGAATTTGATGTTGAATTGATGAAGGTTGGTCTCTCTCTCTCTCTTTCTCTGCAGAATTCTCCTTCCTCTCTCTACTAGTTTTTCTCCAAGATGACAATGGTGGTTTAGAGGTTGCCTTAGGAAACTCTTAGAACTTTTTCCAATAACTCCCGTAGCCCATTAAGTCATTTAGTGATGTTAGTGGGTTTAGTGGGTAAAGACTAAATCAAATTTTTAACCTATAATTTTCGTGGGTTTTAATTCCCTAAATTTCTAAATTACCAAAATACCCTTTTAAGTTACCGGTATGGCCCAATAATGCCCCGGGATCCAAACTAAACCCCCGGCTAGTGTTTTTTGACTATTTCGACACTTCCGAACACGTTAGCGCACTCAAAATGACCATACGGTTGATAGAAATAAAATTCACTTTTTAATTACAATAATTATATTCCTGACGCGACTGTCACACGCGTCTCAACAAAATTTTCAAATTGCCGTATCTCTATCTCGCGACAATTTCAATATTCTCAATATTTATATAACATCATATGTATACACATTATAATCAAATACCAACTCACACCTCGTTAGTATTTTATCCGGATTAATTTTCAATTAATTCACATTTAATTTAATTAATCCCATAAATAAATATCGATAAAAATGCGGGGTATTACATACTTCCCCCCTAATAACAGAATTTCGTCCCGAAATTCGGAACTAGAAAGTACCTGGTAAAAATAACTCTGGATAACGTTCGCGCATCTCATCCTCGCGCTCCCATGTGGACTCCTCGACATTATGATGCCGCCACTGAACGCGCACTAACGGAACTATCTTTGACCGCAGTTTTCGCTCACTTCGGTCCAAAATAGCAATCGGCCCCTCCTCGTAGGAGCTATCGGGCTGGAGATCGATGTCCTCCAAAGCAATGTGAGAATGATCCAAATCATCTCTAAGATATTTCCTTAGCGAGGAAATATGGAACACATCATGAATTCTGTGTAAATGCTCCGGTAACCCAAGTCTATACGCAACAGACCCAATCCGCTCGATGATAGGAAATGGTCCCACGTATCTCGGTGCCAACTTCCCCTTCTTCCCAAATCGCATAATCCCCTTCATAGGAGATACTCTGAGTAAAACTTGGTCCCCCACTTGAAACTCCCTGAAGAACCTCTTCGCATCAGCGTAGCTCTTCTGCCGATCCTGAGCTACCCGAATGAGACTCCGTATCAATTCTATCCTCGCCGAAGTATCCTGAATCACTTCCGGCCCAAGTAGTTTGTTGTCCCCCACCTCCAACCAACATGTTGGGGAACGACAAGGTCTACCATACAACGCCTCAAATGGATCCATGCCAATGGTGAACTGGTAGGAGTTGTTGTAAGCAAACTCCACCAGTGGGAGGTACTGCTCCCATCCACCCCCAAAATCAATGATGCACATACGCAACATGTCCTCCAACATCTGATTTGTACGGTCGGTTTGCCCATCGGTCTGCGGATGATAAGCCGTACTCAACCACAATTTCGTGCCCATGGCCTCCTGAAAACTCTCCCAAAACCGTGAAACAAATATCTTGTCTCTGTCAGACACGATATTTAGGGGCACACCGTGAAGTCTCACTATTTCTGTAATAAAGAGCTGGGCATACTGTCCCGTAGTGTAGTCTGTCCTTACGGGTAGAAAATGAGTGACTTTGGTCAACCTGTCCTCAATTACCCAAATGGAGTCGTGACCCCTCTGTGACGTAGGTAACCCCGTGATAAAGTCCATGGAGATGCTCTCCCACATCCACATCGGGACCTCTAATGGCTGTAGAAGTCTTGCCGGTCTCTGATGATCCACTTTTACCAGCTGACAAGTGGAGCATTTAGAAACAAACACGGCAATATCTCTCTTCATCCCGCTCCACCAATACTGACGTCTCATGTCTTGGTACATTTTGTCCCCACCGGGATGTACCGCGAATCGTGAGCCGTGCGATTCTTCCATCACCTCGTGTCATAATTCCTCCCCTTCCGGAACTACCAGTCTCCCGTTGAAGCGTAATCCCCCGTCTGAACTAAAGGTATAGGACTCGGCTCCGTCTGCTAGTAATCGAACTATCTGCTCCTGACAGAACGAGTCATTTGCCTGTGCCTTTACCACCTTTGTGACAATCTGCGGTGTAACAGTCATCACAGACATGAACGATCTGGACACTTCATCCTGGTGTCCCAACTCCTTCCACTTTGCCTTCCACACCCCTGCCACCTCATTTACTAGCCTACGGCTCAACGCGTCTGCTACCACGTTAGCCTTCCCTGGGTGATATTGGATATCGAACTGATAATCCTTCACAAACTCAAGCCACCTTCGCTGCCGCATATTCAACTCCTTCTGCGTGAATAGGTACTGTAGGGACTTGTGGTCTGTGAACAATCGAAACTTCTCCCCCAAAAGGTAATGTCTCCAAATCCGAAGGGCAAATACCACTGCCGCTAACTCCAAGTCATGGGTGGGGTAATTCTTCTCGTGAGGCTTAAGCTTACGGGAAGCATAAGCTATGGCCTGACTCTCCTGCTGCAATACACCTCCAAGTCCTTGTAAGGACGCATCGGTGTAAACTAGATACTCAACTCCTGGTCTCGGCAATTCTAACACAGGTGCTGAGGTCAACTTGTCCTTCAACTCATCGAATGCGAACTGACAGGCATCAGTCCAAATGAACGGCACACCTTTACGAGTCAGATGTGTCAAAGGACCCGCTATCTTTGAGAAACCCCGAATAAACCTCATGTAGTATCCTGCTAGGCCCAAAAAACTACGAATCTCAGTCGGTGTCGTGGGCTGTCCCCACTCCCTCACCGCGGATACCTTACCCGGATCAATAGATATCCCCCAGTCGGAAATAATATGTCCCAAAAACTGAACCTCCTTCAGCCAAAACCCGCACTTCTCATACTTTGCATACAGCTCGTTTTGACGTAGCGTCTGCAAAACCTGCCTCAAATGATCGGCGTGCTCCTCCTCTGTATGGGAGTAAACCAGAATGTCATCAATGAAGACAATGACGAACTGATCTAGGAACTCTCTGAACACCATATTCATCAAGTCCATAAACACAGCTGGAGCATTGGTCAAACCAAAAGGCATAACCCGAAACTCATAGGAACCATATCTCATTAAGAAAGCAGTCTTCGAGAAGTCCTCCTCCCTTATACGCAACTGATGGTATCCCGATCGCAAATCAATCTTTGAGAAGAAAGAAGCTCCTCTCAGCTGGTCGAATAGGTCATCGATTCGGGGCAACGGATACTTATTCCGTATCGTGAATTTATTCAACTCACGTAATCCACACACAACCTCAACGATCCATCCCTCTTCTTCACGAACAGCACAGGGGCACCCCACGGCGAAGTACTCCTCCGGATAAACCCCTGACCCAACAACTGCTCAATCTGATCCCGTAACTCTCTCATCTCAGCTGGAGCCATACGGTAAGGTGCGCGGGCAATAGGCCGAGTGCCCGGTGTCAAATCAATCACAAAATCTATCTCCCTACTCGGAGGTAGTCCAGGTATATCCTAAAATACATCGGCGAACTCACTAACAACGGGTATCGAATCAAGTGGTATCACCACTTCCTTATAAGTCTCCTCCTCTATGTAGTAAAAATGAGTGGACGATCCTCCCTCAGGACGAGGCATCGCCACTAAAAACATCTCCTGCCCGGGAATGGCAAAGATAATACTCCTACTAAAATATTCAATCATGGCTCGGTACGCAACTAGCCAATCCATACCAATAATGGCATCATACTCGGTCATCTCTAATACTAACATATCAGCGGGTAAAGTAAACCTCCCGATCTCTACACCCACACCTCTACACATAAGCGAAATCATGGAACCCCTACTCAATGGCGAGTCTACACAAGTAGCGGTGCTCTCTGCGGTGTCTAATAACCCAATGGTGCGTGCAAATCCCATAGCAATGAAACAATGTGTAGCCCCCGTGTCGAATAAACTACGCCCCAGAGTCCCCTGAATAGAGAACATACCCGCAATGGCTGGTGGATCCTGTGGGGCTGCAACCTGTTGGAGCTGATACACTCTCCCATACTGAAGTTGTCCCTTCTGAACTGGGACTACTGGAATGGGTGGTAATGCTGCCATCTGTGGTGGTGCTGGGAGGGCGGCGGGAAACATAGGCCTCTGCGGCTCCTGTCGAGCACCCTGCTGCTGCTGCTGCGGGGCCCTGCCCCTGTCAGGACAATCCTGACGTTTGTGGCCAATCTTACCACAAATGAAACACTTCCCCTGGAAGTTTCCCCCTCGCTGTCCCTGCTGACCACGGCCCTGGTGACCGTTACCATTTCTGCCCTGGCCTTGCTGGCCCTGCTGAAACTGCTGTTGGCCATTCTGCCCCTGCTGGCCCTGATGGCCATTCGGACCCTGATGGCCTTGCCTGAAACCTCCATGTGAACTTCTGAATCCCCCAGATCTGAATATCTTAGGATCCCCCTATTGGGAACCCTGGTCACCCTGCCTTTACTGTCCCTGAGTAGAATGTGCCCCGCTGGCACCATTTCCCCCAGTCCTGCCCTGATGGCTGGACTCTCCTGATTGCTTCCCTTCTGTCAAGTGAAAGCGGTGGTCCTGGAAATGGAGAAGTGCAGCGTTAACCACGTCAGAATAAGTGGCCAACGATAGATTCCCCAACAAGTGCTGACGGATCCTCCAAGTCAATCCATCTGTAAACTTCTGAATCTTTTTCTCTTCCGTCGGTATCTCATCCAGTACAATATTCAGTAAATTAGTGAATTTGGCCTCATACTTGGCCACAGTCTTTCCCTCCTGCTTGAGGCTCATCAACTTCCTCCTCATTTCCGTGTGAACAGCTGACGGAAAATATTTGCGGTCAAACCGCACCCAAAACTCCTGTATAGTGAGAGTATATATTTCCTCCACGGTGGTAATAGACTCCCACCACTGCAATGCAGATCCCACTAGCTTGAAAGTAGCTAGTATCTGCCTCTGAACATCGGTGCACTCATACATCCTCAAGTGCCTCTGAATATCTTTCCTCCACTGACTAGATACCACAACATCGGAGCTACCTGCGAACTCCGGTGGGTGTGCTTTCTGAAAAGCATCACGTACATGTTCCCAAGTAGACGAAAATGCATGTGCCTGAACTGGCGCGGCTACTGGCGCCTGAGGTGGTGCCTGTTGTACAACGGCAACAACGGTGTTTACCGCTTGGGCTACAATGGCTGCAACCTCAGCGGCATTCATGGTGCCCTGTACTGGTGCTGGCTGTGGCTCAGGCTGTGCATCCCTAGGAACCCGTGGTGCACGTCGTGAAGGCATCTGAAATGAGAGTAAAGTCTATAAGTTCGCAGTTATAAACTTAAAATAGCTGAAGAACGAAGCATACATAAAAGAATACAACAGTCCTAAAATATAGGGCTCTACATCAAAGAAAGCTCAGCGAAAACATAATAAGCCGTACAGATCCTAAAGGACACTAGAACCTAATGCTCTGATACCACCTGTGACACCCCGACTAATTAAATATCGGGTAGCTACTCCTTTATTAAATTAATACAAAATGCCAAGTTGGTTCAGTTAATAGCATCACTGTCGAAAACATTTTAATAATTACTAACCACCTAGTATTTAAAAAGTGAGTTGCCAAATTTTAAGTTAACTCTGATTAACATGCAATAAGTGAAATGTAAAGGATATCATAACCATTCACAATAAAGTCCAACTATAGTATTCATTAAATAATAATAAGTCTGGAGCAAATACCCCTCACAACAATCCAAATACGTAACTGAAATAAGAACAATAACATGTATCCTGAATTAATTACAAACCAAAGTCTGAATAACTGTAATGAAAAGTGTCTCTAAAAGAAATGGGCGACATGCCCTACAAATGATGAAACTGAATGTGGAATCAAGACAAAATAAGCGTCTACTAGCAAAGCCCTGTAACTTCCACAACAACTATAGCTCGTCACCTGAATGGAAATCCTATGCACGGTGTCCTTGTGGCTGGGCACCTAAAAGGTTTTTACAAAAATAGATTTGAAAGCAAAGGGGTCAGAGCCCGAAAGTGGAGAGTATTTTAAAAACAACAAGTGCTTTAATAACATTAAAACAATGAATGCAAAATACATGTTAGGACGTGCCCTCACATGAAATACTCACCTCTCTACTAGTTGTGCACTCTTAACGTACCATACCCATCTAAGTGACATTTATATCTCACTAAACCGACATAAGTTCTAACCCAACTACTCGATTCACAATATGGATTCCCAATGTTATCACTTAAATAGATAGCTTTACTTAAACTCGGATTCTCAATTATTAGCATTACCATATACAGTAGGTTTTCCCTTTTATCTTTATCAAGACGTTACCACAATTATACTCGCAATTGAACATGAAAATTCCTTTTCATTTAGTCGTATATTATTCACATCATAAATATACAATACAAGCACCCCGAGGCTAAGCTGCGGTGCACACATACTCTGCTATCCATCCCGGTACATCACGTACATAAGGATTACAAATTCCGAATCTCTCAGGAATTGTTAGAATAAGCACAACACACAAAAATGGAGGCGAACATAATTCAACATACCCATGGGTCACGCACATACCTACGCTCCATAGTCAGCTGACTTATTAACTCACAAATAAGTCATTCTAGTATTATGTTCTTAAGGTACCAATCAAAATCCGGGCACACAAAGATTAGATGGCCCTAAGCGAACGTAAACCTCCCGCGATAGCAAGTATGGTAGGTATGTCATACACATAAAATTATATCTATACTAAGCATGCACACATCTTAGTAAGTACCATAATTTATCAGTGGTATACTACTCATTCTTATACCAACTTATAATGTTACACAATTCATATGTTCGGTTCGTATGTAATTAAGTCACCAGTTATTCTCACAACGTGATTAGTCACTCGCGTCCTAATCCACAAATATTAATTGGTACCACTCACACTTCTATGTTTTACTCCTCAATATATCCCAAATATCCCAACTATCTCCATTAGTTATCAAGGAAATGTTATCTCTACAATTAAACAAGGTTACGGGACACTAAAAATCAAATCAGGCCAAAAAGGCCATTCTGTCAACTCGTTAAAAGTCTCGTTCAAACGAGGCTTGTTCGAACGAGAGTTCGTTCGAACGAAGTGGGCTTCTAACGATATCTCGTTCGAACGAAAGGCATCGAACGAACATCCATCTCGTTAGAAGGCAAACTGTCAACTCGTTAGAAGCTCGTTCGAACGAGCTCGTTCGAACGACCTGGGCAGGCCTTCTAACGAGATGGCAGTTTCAAGCCCAGAAATTCTAAATTCGTTTTTCCTCCAACTTTTTCTTCTCAAAACTCATCCAAACATTATTCCAACGGTGTTTTAATGTTCCTAATCATTTCTTAAACATATTTAGGTCGTATCTCAACATATTTAGGGGTCAAATCTTCCTAAACAACATTGAAATTATCATCAATCCCCAGTTTTCCCAAAACCATATGAGTATGAACCCTTGAAATTTAAAGTCTTCAATTTCCCTTTATAAATCCGTTTTTACATCATGAAAAGTTGTATTCCTTTTAGTACAATCACCCAATAACATTCTACATGCAATCCCTATATCATAAGTTGAATTTCTATCTCCAATTTCATGGGTTTTCATCAAACTCCCAATATAATGGAATTATTTTAAATTCTAAGCATGGAAGGAACATTCGCTTGAAATTAACGTAATTAAACCACTTGCCTTAGATTGTTCTTCTGAATTTGATGTTGAATTGATGATGGTTGGTCTCTCTCTCTCTCTCTTTCTCTGCAGAATTCTCCTTCCTCTCTCTCTCTACTAGTTTTTCTCCAAGATGACAATGGTGGTTTAGAGGTTGCCTTAGGAAACTCTTAGAACTTTTTCCAATAACTCCCGTAGCCCATTAAGTCATTTAGTGTTGTTAGTGGGTTTAGTGGGTTTAGTGGGTAAAGACTAAATCATATTTTTAACGTATAATTTTCGTGGGTTTTAATTCCCTAAATTTCTAAATTACCAAAATGCCCTTTTAAGTTACCGGTATGGCCCAATAATGCCCCAGGATCCAAACTAAACCCCCGACTAGTGTTTTCTGACTATTTCGACACTTCCGAACACGTTGGCGCACTCAAAATGACCATATGGTTGATAGAAATAAAATTCACTTTTTAATTACAATAATTATATTCCTGACGCGACTGTCACACGCGTCTCAACAAAATTTCTAAATTGCCATATCTCTATCTCGCGACAATTTCAATATTCTCAATATTCATATAACATCATATGTATACACATTATAATCAAATACCAACTCACATCTCGTTAGTATTTTATCCGGATTAATTTTCAAGTAATTCACATTTAATTTAATTAATCCCATAAATAAATATCGATAAAAATGCGGGGTATTACATAAGGTTCCTTTTATGCGGCTGAATGCTCCTACCTATAATATTCGATGGTATGATGGGGGGTCGGTGCGTATGCTGCACCGTCCTAATGCAATGGACCCAGAGGAGTTGGGATTGATAGAGGAGGACCTACGACCTGAGGTATACTTTTCATCTCTGTCTTTTTGATTTCCTGAATTCTTTCTTGGCCTTAAACTGACTAATTTATTCTTTTCCGTTTTCTTTGCAACATATCCGGGTCTCCACCACCTGGCTAAGGGATATTAGGGATTGGATATCTTAGTGACCGCCCACATTCGGGATGCCATTTCGGTTCCTTTTTGTCTGGTACTGTTTGCCTCATTTGAGGAAGGGTTCGGCTCGAGGAGTGGGGGTACGTCATCTATTCACTAGGGGAAGAGAGCACGGCGCAGGTAAGGAGGCTTCTAGAGAGACAGAGATAGGTTCGGGATGAGTCCCATTGTATTTCCTTATTTTCCTACGAAAATAATATTACACAACTAAAATCTATGCAAATAAAATGAAGTTTTTGTTAACCTTTTGTTCTTTAGTGGATAATGTGCATGGTCTTTTTACTTTGTTGCTGAGATCGTAAAAAGAATTAAAATGATTGGACAAAGATTTTTTTAAAAATGGGATAAGTAAAAACATAAGGATAAGGAATTTTAGAATTCTCTTACAATTTGAGTTTTTTTGACATTGACAAAAAAGGAAAAAGGAGATTTTCCAAAAATAGGGGGTTGTCAATAGGCATGAACCTTATCCTACTTAATGGCATATCGGCCCAGTCCAATTAACTCAAGGCTTTGATTGCACTTTCTTTAATTTCTTTGTACTTGGTGGGGGTAAGTTTCCCTCCGATTTATGCAGGGTTCCTTGTCTTTGCTTAAGGGTTTCCAAGTATAAATAGGGATGTGGGTGGAGCATTTTCTTCACACCTTCACATTCCTTCTCTTTTACATTCTTCTTGCTTACTTATCTTCTTATTTTGTGATATGGCTCTCCCTGGTAGTGCTGAGTTTGCAAACTACCTCGAAACCTTAGAAGTAATGTGTTCCTACTGTGGCCATCCCTCGATCCTCGCGGAAAGAAAAATGGAGAAGAAGGTATCTTCAATGTCGAAAGGATCTTGGTCCCGGTCATCCCTCTCAGGAGCGCTTCGGCCTGCGTCAGTGATGAGGTAAAAAATGTAGAGAGATGGAGTCGCCAGTCTATTTTACTCAATACAGACAAAAGAAAAAAGGGAGTCATCCTGAAGGTCAACATCCAAAGTCATACTGCTACGTACGAAACCAAAATGATTCGAGAAGGGTCCGGAGGCTAAGTTACGAAATGGGAAGGTGTTAGGCACCCATTCCGCCCTTACGGTCTCTTATGGGTTATTGCTATTTTCCTTTATTTACCCGTGATATGTGTGCATGTGTATATGTAGTGGAGATAGGAATCATTGACTTGTATCATGGAAGAGATAAAGCGAGTCATCAGTAGGAATGTTCCGAAAAGTAATATTAAAAAATAGGATATACGCGATTATCCTAGTGTTGATCGTTATAATGGAACAATAACGCATATGGAATAACAAGCCACTAAGAACAAATATATGTATATTTAAACATATAGAATCTAAGAGAGTTAAGTTTAAAGAATATAGAATGATAGAAAAAAAGGTAAGAATAGGACTCGAGTCTCGGGTTTTACCCCAAGAGGCTTACGTAGCCTATAGAGGCATCAAAGTCCACGTAGTTTGTATGCAAAACGAGGGGTGGAATTTATCCCATAAATCCAACCGAGGACTTCTCTTATATGTGTGTGTGTGTGTGTGTGTGTGTAAAAGAGTGTTTTAGTTATCAGAAATAGTGAGAAAAGTGTGAGAATTCCCGTTTAGAATTTATGAGCAAACCTTCTTTTTCTTATTTTTTTTGGGTTTTATTTATATGAAAATAAGAGATGTGCAATAATAATAGATAAAAAGTATATTAGGATATATGATATGAGAGAATAAAAGTGCTAAGTAATAAAAGAAGTTAATGCTAATTTAGGAGAATTTGAAGAGAGAGTTGAGAAAATTAGACCTTCTTGAAGATCTTGAGCTGGATCTTGGATGTTGGAGAATAGAACTTGCACTTGAGTGATGATGTAGGGTAGTTTATTCACGAAGTTTGATGAAAAATATGATGGAAGGTGAAGGTTGGAAAGGGATTTGGATGTCAAAATCACGCTGACTTTGAGAGGGGTTTTCTGAGCTTGTTGAGAGTGAAGGATTTCTGATCAAGATAGTCCCTTTCCAATGAGGTCAGGACCTCCTCTTTATAGGCCCAGGGCATTTCCAATCAAGATAGTCCTAGTCCTACTAATCGACAGTTTTTTTTAGGCACACTGTCGATAGGCAGGGTTTGGAACCTGCCGTTTGGCAGTCTCTTTCAGGTTCCTTTGGAAAATCGGTCGTAGAGCGCAAACTGCTGATCCGAATCACGCACGGGGTGAATTGTTGGAAAGGTACTTCAGAGACCTTAAAAAATCCTTTATAATTCTCCAGTTTAGGAGTTGACTTTGGGTAAAATGTGGCTCGAAAGCGCTCGTCGGTCCTTTGGATAGGGATTTATCGGACGCAAACGGATCGTTCGTTCGCATGGTAAGTCTAAATCATGCATGGGGCAGACCGTTGGAAAGGTTAGGATATGTACTTCGGCATTCTAAAGAGTTTGACTCAGTTTGGAGAGTTGACTTTGGTCAACCGGGGCCTAGAAGCATTCAGTGACCTTTCAGAGTGAAACGAATCGTTCGTTCGCACCGTAAGTCAGAATTGGGCTCGAAGTGGACCGTTAGAAAGATATTTCAGTGCCCTTCAAAGATTCATTCAGTATCGATCAAGCTAAAGAGTTGACTTTGGTCAAATGGATCCTGGGAGCATCCACTGACCTCTTGATCAAGTTTTAGTGGAAAATGGGTCATTCGTCCGCACCGTAAGTCAGAATCGCGCACGGGGTGGATCATTAGAAAAGGGATTCAGTTCCCTTTGAATATTCATTTAGTCTCGGTCGAGTTGAAGAGTTTTACTTTTGGTCAAACGGAGCCTGAGAGTGCCCTATGACCTCTAGGTCAGTACTCGGGTTATGACTTAGGTTTGTAGTGATGAAGGGACGTGCTAGAGACCTAAGGAGAGGTTAGGGGGTGCTAGAATGAGGTGTCTATAGAGACCCTCTATGGGTGAGTTTAGAACAAACGATAGCCATCAAATATATACTGCATGATTCCTTTTGAAAGAATATGACCAATTCAGAGGGTCGAGGCCGATTCTGAGGACCTAAGGATGAGGATGACCACTTCTGCGGGTTGAGGTCGATTCTGGGGGGGGGGGGGGGTTGAAGATTGGGGTGATAGATTCTGTGGGTCAAAGCCAAATCTGAGGGCTTGAAGATGAGGGTGATCAGTTCTGCGGGTCGAAGCCAATTCTGAGGGCTTGAAGATGAGGGTGACCGATTCTGCGGGTCGAAGCCAATTCTGAGGGCTTAAGTTGAGATGACCAATTTTGTGGATGAAAGCCAATTTTGACGCCTTGAATTGAGATGACCAATTTTGCGGGCCGAAGCTAATTCTGAGGGCTTAAATTAAGATGACCAATTCTCCGTGTCGAAGCCAATTCTGAGGTCTTAAATTGAGATGACCAATTCTCTGTGTCGATGCCAATTTTGAGGGCTTAAGTTGAGATTACCAATTCTGCAGGTCGAAGCCGATTCTAAGGTCTTAAATTGAGATGACCAATTTTGCAGGTTAAAGCCAATTCTGAGGGCTTAAATTGAGATGACCAATTCTACGGGTCAAAGATAATTCTGAGGGCTTGAAGATGAGGCTGACCGATTCTGCGGGTCAAAGACAATTCTGAGGGCTTAAATTGAGATGACAAACTCTGCAGGTTGAAGCCAATTCTGAGGGCTTAAATTTAGATGACCAATTCTATGGGTCGAAACCAATTATGAGGGCTTAAGTTGAGATGACCAATTCTGTGGGTCGATGATAATTCTAAGGGCTTAAATTGGGATGACCAATTCTGTGGGACGAGGCCAATTCTGAGTGCTAAAATTGAGATGACCAATTCTGCGGGTCAAAGCTAATTCTGAGGGCTTAAATTGAGAAGACCAATTCTGCGGTTTAATGCCAATTCCGAGGGCTTAAATTGAGATAACCAATTCTGCAGGTCAAAGCCTATTCTTAGGGCTTAAATTAAGATGACCAATTCTACAGGTCGAAGCGAATTCTGAGGGCTTAGGTTGAGATGACTGATTCTACAGGTCGAGGCAAATTTCTAGGGATTAAATTGAGATGACCAATTCTGTGGGTCGAAGAAGATTCTGAGGGCTTGAAGATGAGGTTGATCAATTCTGCGGGTCGAAGCCGATTCTGAGGGCTTAAGTTGAGATGACCAATTCTGCAGGTCGAAGCCAATTCTGGGGGCTTAAATTGAGATGACCAATTCTGCGGGCTTAAGTTGAGATGAACAAGTCGAAGCCAATTCTGAGGGCTTAAATTGAGATGACCAATTCTGTGGGTCGAAGCCAATCTGAGTGCTTAAATTGAGATGACCAATTCTGCGGGTCAAAGCCAATTCTGAGGGCTTAAATTATGATGACTAATTATGCGGGTGGAAGCCAATTCTGAGGGCTTAAATTGAGATATTCTCGGGGAAATCTGCCAGTGAAATTACCTCGTGATTTTTATTTGAGTTGGGGAGTTGATTACTGGGGAAATAGTCATATCTTTTGGAGATTTTGCAGAGGAATAGCCAATCTGCTGCTATAAATTCCACTAGGGAAGTGATTAGGTGGTCCAGGGTTTGGACGTATTTCTCGGGGATACTCCAGGGGTCCTTCGGGGACATTTTTGGGGGGAGGTTCACTTGGCTTTTGAGAATTCTGCTGGAGATGTAGGAGTTATTCTTGAGGAAGTGTGAAATTTTCTTAGTGAAGATGTTCTAAATCCTCCCTGGGATTTTTAGGAATTTTTTGAGTATTTTTTGGGAATTTTTGTACAAAAATTAAAGGGGGTGCTGGTCGGCATGGTGTGGAGGGTGCCATTCTGCAGTGGCATAGACTTTTGGACTGCCTTGAGAAGATAAAGGGATAGTGCCGATCGGTAGGTTTGGGGACAGTGCCGATCGGTAGGTTTCGGCTTGACCCTTGACATCCTATAAAAAGGGGTGGGTTCCCCTCATTTTTCACATCTTCTTGCCTTCTCTCTTTATTTAATTTTCTTCTACAAATCGTTCTAACATTCTGTAACCTAAAAAATGGCCATTTTTGTAAGCACGGCGGTACACAGGGAGTGGTTGGCTATTGACGACTGGGTAAATGTGGAGTGGAGGGCTAGGGCGCCTATTGACTTGGGGAGTGAGAAATCTTTTGATGCTTTTAAGCCAGTTGCGGATGAGCGGACTTTACCGCGGGAGACGTCGCGTCATCTCTCTTTGAGGATGGTGAATCCTAGAGGTTCTGTAAGTAAAATGACTTTTGGCATTCTTTTTTGGTGATTTTCATTTTTTCTTGGATTCTGATAAGGTTTTTCTTTGACTGTCGGATGTTTCTTTGTCGACTATGTGTGCTCACGAGACGATGGGTCTTAAGGATGTCTGGGAGCATCTTCCACTTGTGGTGCGTTGGGTGGTATCATCAGTAGGCTTTGGGAGGTTGGAGTCTATGCTAGATGAGATGCCTCGTTCGACGGCGATTTTATGCGCTCTGGGGGAGAGGTGGTGGGACACTACCCATACCTTTCATTTTGGACTTTGGGGAGATGACTGTGACTCCCATAGATGTGCAACATCTTCTTGGGTTAGATTATGATGGAGAGCAGATAGAGGTGGATCGCTCTTTACGGGTGAGGCCGGAGGTGGTGCGGGCGGCGCTAGGTGATGTGAGGAAGTTAGTATCTTGGGACTCTATTCTTCTGTTCCTACTGAGGGATGTTTTACTGGGCAGGGTGATTGATGTGGAGGATGGGCTGCAGGTGAGACAGATAGCCCAGATGTTTATTTTGCTGGTGCTTGGGGGATTTTTAGTGGCGTCGAGCGGCGATGTTGTCCACTTATGGTTTTTACCATAGTTGAGGATGTTTTTTAACATCCCTCTCTATCATTGGGGGAGACTGACTTTGGCAACCCTTTATTTTTCTCTGGATGCATTCAGCCGGTGATGCCGCCAGTCTTTCACTGGAGCCACGTATCTTCTTGAGGTATTCTTTAATTTGCTCATTTTCCTTTCATGCATTCGCATTTTCCTTGTGCATCTCTTTTTGATTGCAGACTCTTGTCCTTGGCAGACGTGGTTCTATGAGGTGATTGGGTGTAATACCCAGCTGGTTGCTCTGAAGGACGAGACTGTTGGGGATTTTTGCCAGTTATATCAGTTGTTAAAGGCCAATTGGCAATCGGGGAAGTCTCTTTCTCTGGAGGCGGTGCGTCAGGTCTTGAATGGCCTAACCAGTGATAGGGTAAGAATTTTTTTCTTCTTTAGCCCTGGTCTTTATGTGCTCTGATTCCGTATTTAACTTATATCTGCTGGGGATTTTTCAAGTGACTTTTTATCCTTGGGGGACAACTGTTCAGGTCACGGTGTTGACTAGAGTGAATGCGCATATGAGGCATTTGTTGGCGCATGAGTTTGTCCACTCTTGGTATCTCGGGGAGAGGGTGGTTTGGGTGATTGTTGAGGAGGAGTTGGTGGTGCCGCCTATGAGGCCCCCTATGTCTATAAGGCGAGAGCGACTGCTGTCAAAAGATGCGAGGATCACGACGGTGATTGGAGAGTCCTATGTATTGTACACCGATATGGCTGTACTGTATGATTATATGGAATTCATGATGATCTGGCTGATGGCACCTAGAATATATGATGCACTGCCCTTCCCGCCTGTGGGTTCGAGTCGGCCAGTGGGGTCCTCCCACAGTGGTGGCGATCCGTCGACATCTGCGGCGGTGGCGACTTCGGAGGTTCCCTTTGTGAGGTTGTATACCCCTCTATACAACATCCGGCGGGATGATGAAGGGATGGTGCCTATGTTGCATCGTCCTCATGCGATGGACCTGGAGGAGTAGGGCTTTATAGAGGAGGTTCTTCGTACTTTGGTATGTTTTTCTTTTCTTCTCTTTTCATTCTTTTTGGTTTCTTTTGATCTTTTCTTCTTGATATTGATTTTGCCTTTTCTTGAAGCATGTTCGGGTGTCCACAACATGGTTGAGGGATATTAGGGACTGGATATCTTCGACGGCTGCCCATATTTGGGATGCGGTTCCTATTTCTTCTTGCTTGGTGCCGTCTGCCTCATCCGAGGAGGAGTCTGGTTCGGGTAGCAGTGGTGTGTCATTTCATCGAAGGGGAAAGAGAGCACGTCACAGGGATGGAAGTTCTTAGAGAGAGGTGAAGGGTAGGTGTGTGTGTGTGTGTGTGTGTGTGTGTGTGTGTGTATGTGTGTGTGTGAGAGAGAGAGAGAGAGAGAGAGAGAATGTGGGTTTGGGCTGAGTCCCGTTGTTTTTTTCTTCCTATATCTATGCAATGCAATGGAGTTTTTTTATTATCGTTTGTTTAATGGTGAATGAATGAATGCATCCATATGCGCTTTTTACTTTACTGCTAAGACCGTAAAAAGAAATATTTTTGGGATTTGAAGGAAAGTTTTATTTAAAATGAGAATTTATATAAAGATGGAAGGGGATTTTGAAATTATGTTAAGAATATAAATTTATTTTTATTGAGTTTTCTGATTTTGACAAAAGAGCAAAAAGGAAAGTTTCTAAAAATAGCAGGTTGCCGATCGGCAAGACCCTTGTCCTGCCTATCGGCAGGTCAGTCCAGTCTAATCAATCAAAGCTTAATTTGGTACCCTCTTCAGCCTTTGGTACCTTGTGGGGCAGGATTTCCTCGATTTCTGTAGGGGTTATATTTTTTGTGAGGGTTTTCAAGTATAAAAGAGGGGTAAGAGTGAAGTGTTTTCATTACACCTTCAAATTCTATCTTTCTTATTCTGTGAGATGGCTCTCCCTGGTAGTGTTGAGTTTGCCAACTACATCGAGACATTGGAGGCGATGTGCTCCTATAACATCGACTACGATGCTTTCAATATGCGTCGAGTCTCTTTATGGCATAATCGACCCATAGAATGGAATATGTTGATGGCGGTGGTATAATTTTGGTACCCCAAAGACCATGTATTCCGCTTTGGCTTAGAGGAAGTCTGTCCGACTTATGAGGAATTTTCTTCCATGTTGGGGGTAAATTCTATTGTGGAGGCTGCTATGCCTGAGTTTTCTCGATCTCCTCGGGAGCTGTTGGTTGGACTTCTCCGTGTCTCGCCCTTAGCGGGTAGATTCTTGGTTACTGAAGGAATGATTTCTCTTCTGGCAGTGCTGCACTCTATGCATTTGTAGGAGGTTGGTGATGCTGGATATGCCAGAGCCATCATTCTGGGCCTTATTTTGGAATTACTGCTGGTGATTAGGGAACTGCTGGTGGACCCACAACTTGCATCTATTACTTCATAGATGTCCTACCATCATAATCCTGTGGCGATAATACTGAAGGATACTCTGAATGGCCTGGATGCCTAACGAGAAGTTCGTTCTAACTTTCTGAGGGGTAGCCCTGTGATGTTGTTCATATAGTTGTCTGAAAGATTCTACCTGGTGAGTCCTCCGGAATATCCTTTGTCGTCTGTACCCAACTTATTTTCATGCCATTTCATTAGTGTTGGTTTGGATATCGAGACCTGAGAGAACTGGTTAGTGGAGCATGGGGCTCTAAATTTGTACTGGTCCGTGCCTTGGTGGGGATAGCTGCTGCCTATTCTGGAACTGGGAGAATACTCGTACGTTCGGGTTGTTGGTCTCAAACAGTCCTCTTTCTATTTCCCTTAACGGCTTCTGTGCCAATTTGGCTGGGAGAAGATTGTGCCACCTCGAACACTGGATTTCTTTCCAGTATAAGATTTGACAGAGCGTCTACGCATGCGGCTTGGCTCTTTGTGGGAGAGTCAACTTCCATCGACCTATCCCTCTCAGTCTGTTGAGAGAGTTTGGAACATCCCTGAGGATTATATGAAGTGGTTGTGGAGAAGAGTAGTTAGAAAGATAATGGAAGCGGAGACTGGACAAAGGTGGCTTGTTTTATATGATACCATGGAGGGAGGTGTGGTAATTTTTCTGAGGCTGTTTCAAGCTTATCGGTCGATGGAGCATCTGCGGCACTCTATTCGGGCAGAGGAATCTTGGGGACCCCAGGATGTAGATGATGATGGAGCGGGATCATCTGGTAGCTATGGGTAGGGCTCTTGGGGATTTTATTTTTGTAACGAGGAATAAATTTGGGAATTTTATTTGGATTTTTAGGAAGGTAAGGGGAAGGGAGTCATCCTTTCCTTTTCTTATGTAATTGCACCGTAATCTCTTATTAGTGAAATGAATAAGTTTTTGATCATCCAACTATGCCTTTTGATGAATTTTGTATTTTTAATTATCTATAATGATCGTTAAGGCATGCATAATCCTTTTATTCAAGTATATGTTAGATCGAATTGTCATTCTCGGAGATAAGAAAAAAATATTTTTTGTGAAAAAGAAAGGGCCGTGCTCATGTAAGATGTATGAGTTGCCTACGTACGTACCTCTGGGGGTTTTTAAATTTTTTTTATTTTTTTGAGAATGGTTTTTCCAGAGGATCGGGCCCACATAGTTCTGGGAAGAAGGAAATGAAGAATTTTTTTTAGAATAGAAGGGATATGAGAAGAGTTGTAGCACGCCGAGATTTCGGACTAGGGGTAAAATTACTTGAGATGGCCCAGGTCGATGGACGAGCCATCTCTTCTCCATTTAGGTCGGTGAGCATGACGGCACCGCCAGAAAAGATTTTATTAACGATGTATGGGCCGCTCCAATTGGGCTTAAATTTCCCTCTGGGGTCCCAAATGGGCTCTACTATCTCCTTGAGGGCTAAATCCCCCTCTCGAACACCGCGGTCCTTGACTCTCTTATTGAATGATTGCACTACACGACGATGGTACCCTTATATGTGGTATAAAGATTTTAATCTGCTTTCATCTAGGAGGGTCAACTTGTCAAGATGGCTTTATCACTAGTCTTCTTCGCTGACTTTACTTTCAAGCATGATGCGCAACGAGGGTAATTCTAGCTCCACGGGTAGGGATACTTCCATGCCGTAGACTTGAGAGTAACGGATAGCCCCAATAGAGGTTCGGATTGAGGTTCGGTATCCCCAGAGTGCGTAAGGGATTCGGTCGACCCAATCTCGATAGCTTTCAGTCATTTTACTGATGATGGATTTGAGATTTTTGTTGGCAGACTCGACTGCGCCATTAGTCTGAGGTCGGTAGGGAGAAGATTTGTGTCTCTGAATCCCATACTCGTTGGCCACTTCTGTGACTTCTGCCTAAAAAATGCAAATCGACATGTGATACTAGCTCGTGTGGGACCTCATATCAGTAGATGATATTTTTCTTGATGAATTTGGCCACTTTCTTGGCGTTCAGGATTGCGTATGACTCAGCTTCGACCCATATGGTGTAGTAATCAATGGTAACTAGAATGAACTCATTCCCGTTGAAATCCTTGGGTGTAACCTTCCCTATGATGTCGATGCCCAGGTGGAGAACGTCCAGGGATAAGTCATGTTGTATAATTCACGAGGAGGTAGGTGTTAAAGGTTGGAAAATTATTGGCATTTGAGTCATCTCCAGACATAGGCGGTGCAATCCTGGATCATGGTGGACCAATAGTAGTCTTGTCAGATGATCTTCTTGGCAAGCATGTGACCGTTCATGTGGGGCCCGCATTCCCCGCATTGGATTATCTACATTACCTATTCAATGTCAGACCCTGCGATGTAGTGTAGATGGGTTCCATCGAAGTTTCTCTTGAACAATGCTTTGTGATAGATGAGATATTGGGCGACCAGTCTTCAGAGGGTTTCCCGATCTTTCTTATTGGAACCCTCGGGATACCTACCATTCTTGAGGAAGTGCCAGATATCATAGTACAACAATTTTCTGGCTCACGATCTTCTTTGGGGATGAGCTCAATGTGGTAGCAATGGGTTGGTTTATCTAGCTTTGAACTAGGAAGGGGGCCATTATTATTCCTTCGGGCATGTCGACCATAGAGGATAGGGTAGCAAGGGCATCGGCTAGGTTATTTTTTACTCGAGGTAGGTAATGGAAGGTGATGTCTTGGAATTGAGAGGCTAGTTCTTCTAAGTGGGAATGGAAGGGTTGGAGTTTCTTGCCCTTGACTTTCTATTTTTGAGCACTTGTCCGATGATGAGGGCCGAATCCCCGTAGACATCTAGGCATTGAATACCTTTCTTGAGAGCAATCTTGAGGCCTACCGTACATGCATCGTATTCAGTCATGTTGTTAGTGCAGGGGAAATCCAATTTTATGGAGATGGGAG
Source organism: Sambucus nigra (assembly GCA_949130495.1). NCBI lineage: Eukaryota > Viridiplantae > Streptophyta > Magnoliopsida > Dipsacales > Adoxaceae > Sambucus > Sambucus nigra. The sequence goes on along the minus strand of OX422208.1, from coordinate 458,575,747 downwards.
TGTGGGAGTCATCTGGGGCGATCAGAAGTATCCCAATTCCATATCCCTTTTTATTGGCCGCGCCGTCAAAGAACATTTGCCATCGTAGGTTATCTTGAGCAGCGCAAAGGATGTTTTCATCTGGGAATTTGGAGATCTAGTCATCAGCTTCTTCTGTAGAGTAGTCACTGAGGTAGTCAGAGATGGCTTTTCCTTTCATGACTTTCTGCGTGACGTACACGATATCAAACTCAGATAACACTACACCAAAAATAAGAATCTAGAACGATTTAAAACTGTGCCAGATCAAATCTGGCACGGTTTTGAATTGTGCCAGAATCAGGTGTTCGAAAATGGCCATTTTTTTGTAGCACGGTTTAAAAGTGTGTCAGATTTGACAAACAGGAACACTTTTGGCATACTTTTAAACCGTGCCAGAATTTTATCTTTCTGGCACACTTTTGGCACAGTTTGATAAAATTTGGCAGTTCAACATCGTGCCAAAATATGATACACTTTTGGCACCGTTTTGACCTGTGCCAAATTTTGTGGATAAAAGAAAAAAATTAATTATTTGAAAACTAGAAAATTCACAAATTGCAAATCTTGCACGTTGTTGATAAACTAATGTACATACAAGCTTCAAAATATTACAAGTCTTTAGTAGTTCACAAATAAAAAAAATTGGGCAGAGTTTCCTCTATTTTCGGGACATTCTAAAACCTGCTAATATAAAACCTGGATAAAATAAAGCCCGCACGACCACAAAATATAAAAAACAAACTTACAAAAGCTCGCACGGCTATAAAAGTTTACAATAAAACTACAAAAGCCTGCACGACCATAACACAAAAAAATAGAATCATGAATAAACCCCTTCTTGTAAACCATTTAGTTCTCTGTGTGTTCCCCGTGAATAAATACTAACGAGAAAATGTTATCCTGCAAAAAAAATAGGATACAAAAAAGATACGATATTAGTAACTAAGTAATTTATAAAAAAAAGGTTACTCAAGCTAAAAAGTTACATATATGAGTGGCAATTATTATTATATTCTATAATTAAAAATCTTACGCAAGTTATGACTACCTGAGAGTCCCGTGACTACGATGTCAGTTCCTACAAGTTACATTAGTCCCGAGCTAGGTGTCCGTGCCTCTTACGGGGCCGTTTGGGGGCTGGATTGGGTTTTCACCCTCAAACGGCTTATTTTCAAGCCTAATCTACATATTTTCAAATTATCGTCATATTCTCAAAGTGGGAGACCCGTGACTACGTGGTCATTTCGACCAAGTGATATTAGTCCCGTGCGAGATGTTCGTGCATCTTACGAGGCCATTTGGGGGCTGGTTTGAGTTTTCACCCTCAAACGGGTTATTTTTAAGTCTAAGTCTTGATTTCTGCAAATTATCATTATATTCTCAAATCGGGAGACCCGTGACTACGCGGTGAGTTACTACTAGTTACATTGGTCCCGTGCGAGGTGTTTGTGCCTTTTATAGGGACATTTGGGGGTTGGTTTAGGTTTTCACCCTTTAATGGCCTATTTTTAAATTTAAGTGTTGATTTTTGCAAATTATCATCATATTCTCAAATCAAGAGACCCGGGACTATGCGGTCAATTCCTACAAGTTACATTGGTCCCGTACGAGGTGTTCATGCCTCTTACGGGGACGTTTAGTGGTTGGTTTAGGTTTTCACCCTTTAACGGCCTATTTTTAAGTCTAAGTGTTATTTTTGCAAATTATCATCATAAACTCAAACTGGGAGACGCGTGACTATGGTGTCAGTTCCTACAAGTTACATTGGTACCGTGCGAGGTCTTCATGCCTCTTACAGGGTCGTTTGGGGGTTGGTTTAGGTTTTCACCCTCAAACGGCTTGTTTTCAAGCTTAATCTACGTATTTTGAAATTATCATCATATTCTCAAATCGGGAGACCCGGGACTATGCGGTCAGTTCCTACTAGTTACATTAGTCCCGTGCGAGGTGGTCGTGCTTCTTACGAGGACGTTTGGGGCCTGGTTTAGGTTTTCACCCTTTAATAACTTATTTTTAAGTGTAAGTGTTGATTTTTGAATATTATTGTCATATTCTCAAACCGGGAGACCCATGACTATGAGGGCAGTTGCTACAAGTTACATTGGTTCCGTACAAGGTGTTTGTGCCTCTTACGGGGTCGTTTGGAGGCTGGTTTATGTTTTCACCCTTTAATGGCTTTTTTTTTAAATTAAGTGTTGATTTTTGCAAATTATCATAATATTCTCAAACCAGGAGAACCGGGACTACGCGATCAGTTACTATAAGTTACATTGGTCCCGTGCGAGGTGTTCGTACCTCTTACGGGGACATTTGGTGGCTGGTTTAGGTTTTCACCCTTTAACGACCTGTTTTTAAGTCTATGTGTCATTTTTGCAAATTATCATCAGATTCTAAAACCGGGAGACCCGTGACTATGCGATCAGTTCCTACAAGTTACATTGGTCCCATGTGAGGTGTTCGTGCCTCTTACGGGTCCGTTTGGGAGTTGGTTTGGGTTTTCACCCATTAACCGCTTATTTTTAAGCTTAATCTAGATAATTTGATTTTATCATCATATTGTCAAATCGGGAGACCCGTGATTATGCGGACAGTTGCTACAAGTTACATTGGTCCCGTACGAGGTGTTCGTGCCTCTTACGGGGACGTTTGGTGGTTGGTTTAGGTTATCACCCTTTAACGACCTGTTTTTATGTCAAAATGTTGATTTTTGCAAATTATCATCTTATTCTCAAACTGTGAGAGCTGGGCCTACGTGGTCAGTTACTACAAGTTACATTGGTCCCGTGTGAGGTGTTCGTGCCTCTTACGGGGACGTTTGGTGGCTGGTTTAAGTTTTCATCCTTTAACAGCTTGTTTTTAAGTCTAAGTGTTATTTTTACAAATTATCATCTTATTCTCAAATCGGGAGACTCGTGACTATGCGGTCATTTCTTACAAGTTACATTGGTCCCGTGTGAGGTTTTTGTGCCTCTTACGGGGCTGGTTTATGTTTTCACCCTCAAACGTCTTGTTTTGAAGCCTCATCTATGTATTTTGAAATTATCATCATATTCTCAAACTAGGATACCCATGATTTTGCAGACAATTGATACAAGTTACATTCATCCCGTACGAGGTGTTCGTGCCTCTTACGGGGTCATTTGGGGGCAAGTTTAGGCTTTCATCCTCTAACGACTTGTTTTTAAGTCTAAGTGTTGATTTTTGTAAATTATTGCCATATTCTCAAACTGAGAGACCCGTGACTATGCGGGCAGTTGCTACAAGTTACAATGGTCCCGTACGAGGTGTTCGTGCCTCTTACGGGGTTGTTTGGGGGCTGGTTTAGGTTTTCACCCTTTGACGACCTATTTTTAAGTTTAAGTGGTGATTTTTCAAATTAACATCATATTCTCAAACTAGGAGACCCGTGACTACGCGGTCAGTTCCTACAAGTTACACTGGTCCCGTGCGAGGTGTTCATGCCTCTTACGGGATCGTTTAGGGGCATGTTTAGGTTTTCACCCTCAAACGGCTTGTTTTCAAGCCTAATCTACGTATTTTGAAATTATCATCATATTCTCAAATCAAGAGACCCATGACTACGTGATGAGTTCCTATAAGTTACATTGGTCCCGTGCGAGGTGCTCATGCCTCTTACGGGTACGTTTGGGGGCTGGTTTGGGTTTTCACCCTTTAACATCTTGTTTTTAAGTCTAAGTGTTGATTTTTTCAAATTATTATCATATTCTCAAATAGGGAGTCCCATGACTATGCGGGTAGTTGTTACAAGTTACATTGGTTCCGTACGAGGTGTTTGTGCCTCTTAAGGGGTCGTTTGGAGGCTGGTTTAGGTTTTCACCCTTTAACGACCTGTCTTTAAATTAAGTGTTGATTTTTCCAAATTATCATCATATTCTAAATCTGGGAGAACCGGGACTACGCGATCAGTTCGTACAAGTTACATTCGTACCGTGCGAGGAGTTCGTACCTCTTACGGGGACGTTTGGTGGCTAGTTTAAGTTTTCACCCTTTAACGGCCTGTTTTTAAGTGTAAGTGTTATTTTTGCAAATTATCATCATATTCTCAAATTTGGAGACCAGTGACTATGCGGTCAGTTCCTATAAGTTACAATGGTCCCATGTGAGGTATTGGTGCCTCTTACGTGTCCGTTTCGGGACTGGTTTGGGTTTTTACCTATTAACGACTTATTTTTAAGCTAAATCTAGATATTTTGATATTATCATCATATTCTCAAATTGGGAGACCCGTGATTATGCGGACAGTTGCTACAAGTTACATTGGTCCCGTACGAGTTATTCGTGCCTCTTACGGGGATGTTTGGTGGCTGGTTTAGGTTTTCACCCTTTAACGACCTATTTTTAACTCTAAATGTTGATTTTTGCAAATTATCATCACATTCTCAAACTGCGAGACCCGGGACTACGCGGTTAGTTACTACAAGTTACATTGGTCCCGTGCGAGGTGTTCATGCCTCTTACGGGGACGTTTGTTGGCTGGTTTAGGTTTTTACCCTTTAACGACTTGTTTTTAAGTCTAAGTGTTATTTTTGCAAATTATCATCATATTCTCAAACTGGGAGACTCGTGACTACGCGGTCACTCCTTACAAGTTATATTGGTCCCGTGCGAGGTGTTTGTTCCTCTTACGGGGTCATTTTGGGGGATGGTTTAGGTTTTCACCCCCAAATGACTTGTTTTGAAGCCTAATCTACGTATTTTGAAATTATTGTCATATTCTCAAACTGGGAGACCCGTGATTATGCGAACAGTTTCTACTAGTTACATTCGTCCCGTACGAGGTGTCCGTGCCTCTTACGGGGTCATTTGGGGGCAGGTTTATGTTTTCATCCTCTAACAACTTTTTTTTAAGTCTAAGTGTTGATTTTTGTAAATTATCGCAATATTCTCAAACCGAGAGAACCGTGACTATGCGGGCAGTTGCTACAAGTTACAATGGTCCCGTACGAGGTGTTCGTGCCTCTTACGGGGTTGTTTGGGGGTTGGTTTAGGTTTTCACCCTTTAACGACCTATTTTTAAGTTTAAGTGATGATTTTTGTAAATTGTCATCATATTTTCAAACTGGGAGACCCATGACTACGCGGTCAGTTCCTACAAGTTACATTGGTCCCGTGCGAGTTGCTCGTGCCTCTTACGACGACGTTTTGGGGCAGTTTGGGTTTTCACCCTCAAACAGCGTTTTCAAGCCTAATCTACGTATTTTGAAATTATCATCATATTCTCAAATCGGGAGACCCATGACTACGCGGTCAGTTCCTACAAGTTACATTGGTCCCGTACGAGGTGTTTGTGCCTCTTACGGGGTCATTTGGAGGCTGGTTTAGGTTTTCACCCTTTAATGACCTGTTTTTAAATTAAGTGTTGATTTTTGCAAATTATCGTCATATTCTAAAATCGAGAGAATCGGGACTATGCGGTCAATTCCTATAAGTTACATTAGTCCCGTGAGACCCGTTTGGGGGTGGGTTTAGGGTTTCGCCCACCAACGTCCTGTTTTTAAGTCTAAGTGTTGATTTTTACAAATTATCACCATATTCTTAAAGAGTGAGACCCGTGACTATGCGAGAAGTTGCTATAAGTTACATTGGTCCCGTACGAGGTGTTCGTGCCTCTTACAGGGACGTTTGGGGGTGGGTTTAGGGTTTCGCCCACCAACGTCCTGTTTTTAAGTCTAAGTGTTGATTTTTACAAATTATCACCATATTCTTAAACCGTGAGACCTGTGACTATGCGAGAAGTTGCTACAAGTTACAATTGTCCCGTACGACGTGTTCGTACCTCTTACGGGGTCATTTGGGGGATGGTTTAGGTTTTCACCCTTAAATGGCTTATTTTCAAGCCTAACCTACGTATTTTGAAATCATCGTCATATTCTCAAACCAAGAGACCCGTGATTATGCAGGCAGTTGCTACAAGTTACATTCATTCCGTACGAGGTGTTCGTGCCTCGTACGGGGTCGTTTGGGGGTAGGTTTAGGTTTACATCCTTTAAGAACTTGTCCTTAAGTCTAAGTGTTAATTTTTGCAAATTATTGCCATATTATCAAATCGAAGACACATGATTATGCGGGCAGTTGCTATGAGTTACATTCATCCCGTACGAGGTGTTCGTGCCTCTTAGAGGGTCCTTTGGGGGCAGGTTTAGGTTTTTATCCTTTAACGGCTTATTTTTAAGTCAAAGTGTTGATTTTTGCAAATTATCACCATATTCTCAAAACGGGAGACCCGTGACTATGCGAGTAATTGCTACAAGTTATAATGGTTCGATACGAGGTGTTCGTGCCTCTTACGGGGTCTTTTGGGGGCTGATTTAGGTTTTCACTTTTAACGGCTTGTTTTTAAGTCTAAGTGTTGATTTTTGCAAATTTTCATCATATTCTCAAATCAAGAGACCCGTGACTACGCGGTCAGATCCTACAAATTACATTGGTCCCGTGCGAGGTGTTCGTGCCTTTTACGCGGTCATTTGGGGGCTGGTTTAGGTTTTCACCCTCAAACGGCTAGTTTTCAAGCCTAATCTACGTATTTTGAAATTATCATCATATTCTCAAACTGGGAGACACGTGATTATGTGGGAAGTTCTACAAGTTGCATTCGTCCCGTATGAGGTGTTCATCCCTCTAACGGGGTTGTTTGGCGGCAGGTTTAGGTTTTCATCCTTTAACGACTTGTTTTTAAGTCTAAATGTTGATTTTTGCAAATTATCACCATATTCTCAAACCGAAAGACCGGTGATTATGCGTGTAGTTGCTACAAGTTCCAATGGTCCTGTACGAGGTGTTCATGTCTCTTACGGGGTCGTTTGGGGGTTGGTTTAAGTTTTCACTCTTTAACGGTCTGTTTTATGTTTAAGTGTTGATTTTTGCAAAATATCATCATATTCTCAAACCGAGAGACCCCTGACTATGCGGTCAGATCCTACAAGTTACATTGGTCCCGTGCGAGGTGTTCGTGCCTCTTACGAGGTCATTTGTGGGCTGATTTAGGTTTTCACCCTTTAACGGCTTATTTTTAAGTCTAAGTGTTATTTTTGAAAATTATCATCATATTCTCAAACCGGGAGACTCGTGACTATGCGAGCAGTTGCTACAAGTTACATTGGTCCCGTATAAGGTGTTTGTGCCTCTTACAGTGTCGTTTGGGTGCTAGTTTAGGTTTTCATCCTTTAACGTCCTGTTTTTAAAGTAAGTATTGATTTTTGCAAATTATCATCATATTCTCAAATCGAGAGATCCGGGACTACGTAGTCAATTCCTAAAAGTTACAATAGTCCTGTGTGAGGTGTTTGTTCCTCTTACGGGTCCGTTTGGGGGCTGGTTTGGGTTTTCACCCATTAACGGCTTATTTTTAAGCCTAATCTGGATATTTTGATATTATCGTCATATTCTAAAATCGGGAGACACGTGATTATATGGGCTGTTGCTATAAGTTACACTGGTCCCGTACGAGGTGTTCGTGCCTCTTACGGGGACGTTTGAGGGTTGGTTTAGGGTTTCTCCCACTAATGTCCTGTTTTTAAGTCTAAGTGTTGATTTTTACAAATTATTGCCATATTCTTAAACCGTGAGACCCGTGACTATACAGGAAGTTGCTACATGTTACAATGGTCCCGTACGAGGTGTTCGTGCCTCTTACGGGGTCGCTTGGGGGCTGGTTTAGGTTTTCACCCTCAAACGGCTTATTTTCAAGCCTAACCTACGTATTTTGAAATCGTCATCATATTCTCAAACCAAGAGACCCGTGTTATGCGAACAGTTGCTACAAGTTACATTCGTCCCGTACGAGGTGTTCGTGCCTCGTACGGGGTCGTTTGGAGGTAAGTTTAGGTTTTCATCCTTTAACAACTTGTCATTAAGTCTAAGTGTTGATTTTTGCAAATTATTGCCATATTATGAAATCGGAGACCCATGATTATGCGGGCAGTTGCTATAAGTTACATTCATCCCATACGAGGTGTTCGTGCCTCTTAGAGGGTCCTTTGGGGGAAGGTTTAGGTTTTCATCCTTTAACGGCTTATTTTTAAGTCAAAGTGTTGATTTTTGAAAATTATCGCCATATTCTCAAATCGGGAGACCCGTGACTATGCGAGTCATTGCTACAAGTTACAATGGTCCGATACGAGGTGTTCGTGCCTCTTACGGGGTCTTTTGGGGGTTGGTTTAGATTTTCACTTTTAACAGCCTGTTTTTAAGTTTATGTGTTGATTTTTGCAAATTATCATCATATACTCAAACCAAGAAACCCGTGACTACGCGTTCAGATCCTACAAGTTACATTAGTCCCGTGCGAGGTGTTCGTGCCTTTTACGGGGTCGTTTGGGGGTTGGTTTAGGTTTTTACCCTCAAACGGCTAGTTTTCAAGCCTGATCTACGTATTTTGAAATTATCGTCATATTCTCAAATCGGGAGACACGTGATTATGCGGGCAGTTGCTACAAGTTACATTCGTCCCGTATGAGGTGTTCATCCCTCTAACGGGGTCATTTGGGGGCAGGTTTAGGTTTTCATCCTTTAACGGCTTATTTTTAAGTCTAAGTGTTGATTTTTGCAAATTATTGCCATATTCTCAAACCGGGAGACCTGTGGCTATACGGGTAGTTGCTACAAGTTACAATGGTCCTGTACGAGGTGTTCGTGCCTCTTACGGGGTCGTTTGGGGGATGGTTTAGGTTTTCACCCTTTAATGACCTATTTTTAAGTTCAAGTGTTGATTTTTGAAAATTATCTTCATATTCTCAAACCGGGAGATTCGTGACTACGCGGTCCATTATTACAAGTTACATTGGTCCCGTGCGAGGTGTTCGTGCCTCTTACGGGGACGTTTGGGGGATGATTTAGGTTTTCACCCTTTAACGGCTAACTTTTAAGTCTAAGTGTTATTTTTGAAAATTATCATCATATTCTCAAACCGAGAGACCCGTGACTATGCGGGCAGTTGCTACAAGTTACATTGGTCCCGTACAAGGTGTTTGTGCCTCTTACAGGGTCATTTGGAGGCTAGTTTAGGTTTTCACTCTTTAACGGCCTGTTTTTAAATGTAAGTATTAATTTTTGCAAATTATCATCATATTCTCAAATCGAGAGACCCGGGACTACGTAGTCAATTCCTAAAAGTTACATTAGTCCTGTGCGAGGTGTTCGTGCCTCTTACGGGTCCGTTTGGGGGCTGGTTTGGGTTTTTACCCATTAACGACTTATTTTTAAGCCTAATCTAGATATTTTGATATTATCATCATATTCTAAAATCGGGAGACCTATGATTATGTGGGTAGTTGCTACAAGTTACATTGGTCCCGTACGAGGTGTTCGTGCCTCTTACGAGGACGTTTGGGGGTTGGTTTCGGGTTTCACCCACTAACGGCCTGTTTTTAAGACTAAGTATTGATTTTTGCAAATTATCACCATATTATCAAACCGTGAGACCCGTGACTATGCGGGGAGTTTCTACAAGTTACAATGGTCCCGTACGAGGTGTTCATGCCTCTTACGGGGTTGTTTGGGGGTTGGTTTAGGTTTTCACCCTTTAACGACTTGTCTTTAAATTATGTGTTGATTTTTGCAAATTATCATCATATTCTAAAACTGGGAGAACCGGGACTACGCAGTGAGTTCCTACAAGTTACATTGGTCCCGTGCGAGGTGTTCATACCTCTTATGGGGACGTTTGGTGGCGGGTTTAAGTTTTCGCCCTTTAACGACCTGTTTTTAAGTCTAAGTGTTATTTTTGCAAATTATCATCATATTCTCAAACCGGGAGACCCGTGACTATGCGGTCAGTTCCTACAAGTTACATTGGTCCAATGTGAGGTGTTGGTGCCTCTTACGGGTCCGTTTGGGGACTGGTTTGGGTTTTTACCTATTAACGGCTTATTTTTAAGCTAAATCTAGATATTTCGATATTATCGTCATATTCTCAAATCGGGAGACCTGTGATTATGCGGGCAGTTGCTACAAGTTACATTAGTCCCGTATGAGGTGTTTGTGCCTCTTATGGGAACGTTTGGTGGCTGGTTTAGGTTTTCACCCTTTAACGGCCTATTTTTAAGTCTAAATGTTAATTTTTGTGAATTATCGTCACATTCTCAAACTGTGAGACCATGGACTACGCGGTTAGTTACTACAAGTTACATTGGTCCCGTACGAGGTGTTCATGCCTCTTACGGGGACGTTTGCTGGCTGGTTTAGGTTTTCACCCTTTAACAGCTTGTATTTAAGTCTAAGTGTTATTTTTGCAAATTATCATCATATTCTAAAACTGAGAGACGCGTGACTACGCGGTCACTTCTAACAAGTTATATTGTTCCCGTGCGAGGTGTTTGTGCCTCTTACGGGGTCGTTTGGAGGCTGGTTTAGGTTTTCACCCTTAAATGGCTTGTTTTGAAGCTTAATCTATGTATTTTGAAATTATTGTCATATTCTCAAACTGGGAGACCCGTGATTATTCGGACAGTTGCTACAAGTTACATTTATCCCGTACGAGGTGTCCGTGCCTCTTACAGGGTCATTTGGTTACAGGTTTAGGTTTTCATCCTCTAACGACTTGTTTTTAAGTCTAAGTGTTTATTTTTATAAATTATCGCCATATTCTCAAACCGAGAGAACCGTGACTATGCGGGTAGTTTCTACAAGTTACAATGGTCCCGTAGGAGGTGTTCGTGCCTCTTACGGGGTTGTTTGGGGGGCTAGTTTAGGTTTTCACCCTTTAAGGACCTATTTTTAAGTTTAAGTGTTGATTTTTGCAAATTATCATCATATTCTCAAACTGGGAGACCCGTGACTACGCGGTCAGTTCCTACATGTTACATTGGTCTCATGCGAGGTGATCATGCCTCTTACGGGGTCGTTTAGGGGCTTGTTTAGGTTTTCCCCCTCAAACGGCTTATTTTCAAGCCTAATCTATGTATTTTGAAATTATCATCATATTCTCAAACCGATAGACCTGTGACTGCGCGGTCAGTTCCTACAAGTTACATTGGTCCCGTGCGAGGTGCTCGTGCCTCTTACAGGGACGTTTGGGCGCTGGTTTGGGTTTTCACCCTCAAACAGCTTGTTTTCAAGCCTAATCTACGTATTTTGAAATTATTGTCATATTTTAAAATGGGGAGACCCCGTTTTAGAATGCGGGCAGCTGCTACAAGTTACATTGGTTCCGTACGAGGTGTTTGTGCCTCTTACAGGGTCATTTGGAGGCTTGTTTAGGTTTTCACCCTTTAATGACCTGTTGTTAAGTGTTGATTTTTGCAAATTATCGCATATTCTAAAATCGGGAGAACCGGGACTACACGATCAGTTCCTACAAGTTACATTAGTCCTGTGAGAGGTGTTCGTACCTCTTACGGGGACGTTTGGTGGCTGGTTTAAGTTTTCACCCTTTAACGGACTATTTTTAAGTCTAAGTGTTATTTTTGCAAATTATCATCATATTCTCAAACCGGGAGTCCCGTGACTATGAGGTCAGTTCCTACAAGTTACATTGGTCCCGTGTGAGGTGTTGGTGCCTCTTACGGGTCCGTTTGGGGGCTGGTTTGGGTTTTTACCCATTAACGGCTTATTTTTAAGCTAAATCTAGATATTTTGATATTATCGTCATATTCACAAACCGGGAAACCCGTAGTTATGCGGGCAGTTGCTACAAGTTACATTGGTCCCGTACGAGGTGTTCATGCCTTTTACGTGGACATTTGGTGGCTGGTTTAGGTTTTTACCCTTTAACGGCCTATTTTTAAGTCTAAATGTTGATTTTTGCAAATTATCGTTATATTCTCAAACTGTGAGAGCCGGGACTACGCGGTCAGTTACTACAAGTTACATTGGTCCAGTGCGAGGTGTTCGTACCTCTTACGGGGACGTTTGGTGGCCGGTTTAGGTTTTCACCCTTTAACAACTTATTTTTAAGTCTTAAGTGTTATTTTTGAAAATTATCATCATACTCTCAAACTTGGAGACTCGTGACTACGCGATCACTTCTTACAAGTTACATTGGTCCCGTGCGAGGTGTTTGTGCCACTTACGGGGTCGTTTGGGGACTGGTTTAGGTTTTCACCCTCAAACGACTTATTTTGAAGCCTAATCTACGTATTTTGAAATTATCATCATATTCTCAAATTGGGAGACCCATGATTATGCGGACAGTTGCTACAAGTTACATTCGTCCCGTGCGAGGTGTCCGTGCCTATTACGGGGTTATTTGGGGGTTGGTTTAGGTTTTCACCCTTTAACGGCTTATTTTTAAGTTTAAGTTTTGATTTTTGCAAATTATCGTAATATTCTCAAACTGGGAGACCCGTGACTATGCGGTCAGTTCCTACAAGTTACATTGGTCTTGTGGGAGGTGTTCATGCCTCTTACGGGGTCGTTTAGGGGCTTGTTTAGGTTTTCACCCTCAAACGACTTGTTTTTAAGCCTATTCTTCGTATTTTGAAATTATCAACATATTCTCAAACTGAGTGACCCGTGATTATACGGGCAGTTGCTACAAGTTACATACGTCCCGTACGAGGTGTTCGTGCCTCTTACGGGGTCGTTTGGGGGCAGGCTTAGGTTTTCATCCTTTAACGGATTGTTTTTCAGTCTAAGTGTTAATTTTTGTAAATTATCGCCATATTCTCAAACCGGGAGACCCGTGACTATGCGGGCAGTTGCTATAAGTTACAATGGTCCCGTACGAGGTGTTCGTGCCTCTTACGGGGTCGTTTGGGGGCTGGTTTAGGTTTTCACCCTTTAATGGCCTATTTTTAAGTTTAAGTGTTGATTTTTATAAATTATCATCATATTCTCAAAATGCGAGGCTTGTGACCTCACGGTCAGTTCTTACAAGTTACATTGGTTCGGTGCGAGGTGTTCGTGCCTCTTACGGGGTCGTTTGGGGGCTGGTTTAGGTTTTTACCCTCAAATGACTTGTTTTCAAGCCTAACCTACGTATTTTGAAATCATCGTCGTATTCTCAAACCGAGAGACCCGTGATTATGCAGGCTGTTGCTATAAGCTACATTCATTCTGTACGAGGTGTTTGTGCCTCGTACGAGGTCATTTGAGGGCAGGTTTAGGTTTTCATACTTTAACAACTTGTCTTTAAGTCTAAGTGTTGATTTTTACAAGTTATTGCCATATTCTCAAACAGGAGACCCATGATTATGCAGGCAGTTGCTACAAGTTACATTCATCCCGTACGAGATTTTCGTGCCTCTTATTGGGTCGTTTGGGGGCAGGTTTAGGTTTTCATCCTTTAATGGCTTGTTTTTAAGTCTAAGTGTTTATTTTTGTAAATTATCACCATATTTTCAAACTGAGAGACCCGTGATTATGCAGGTAGTTTCTACAAGTTACAATGGTCCCGTACGTGGTGTTCGTGTCTCTTACGAGGTCGTTTGGGGGCTGGTTTAAGTTTTCACCCTTTAACGGCCTGTTTTTAAGTTAAAGTGTTGATTTTTGCAAAATATCATCATATTCTCAAACCGACAGACCCCTGACTATGCGGTCAGATCCTACAAGTTACATTGGTCCCGTGAGAGGTGTTCGTGCCTTTTACGGGGACGTTTGGGGGTTGGTTTAGGTTTTCACCCTCAAACGGCTTATTTTCAAGCCTAATCTACGTATTTTGAAATTATTGTCATATTCTCAAATCGGGAGACCAGTGATTATGCGGGCAGTTGGTACAAGTTACATTCATACCATACGAGGTGTTCGTGCCTCTTACGCGATCGTTTGGGTGCAGGTTTAGGGTTTCATCCTTTAACGGCATGTTTTTTAGTCTAAGTGTTGATTTTTGCAAATTATCACCATATTCTCAAATCGAGAGACCCATGACTATACAGACAGTTGCTACAAGTTACAATGGTCTTGTACGAGGTGTTCGTGCCTCTTACGGGGTCGTTTGGTGGTTGGTTTAGGTTTTCACCCTTTAACGACCTTTTTTTAAGTTTAAGTGTTAATTTTCGCAAATTATCGTCATATTCTCAAACCGAGAGTCCCGTGACTACGCGGTCTGTTCCTATAAGTTACATTGGTCCCGTGCGAGGTGTTCGTTCCTCATACGGGAACGTTTGGGAGCTGATTTAGGTTTTCACCCTTTAACGACTTGTTTTTAAGTTTTAGTGTTATTTTTGCAAATTATCGTCATATTCTGAAACCGGGAGACCCGTGACTATGCGGGTAGTTGCTACAAGTTACATTGGTCCCGCACAAGGTGTTTGTGCCTCTTACAGGGTCGTTTAAGGGCTGATTTAGGTTTTCACCCTTTAACGGCCTCTTTTTAAATTTAAGTAATAATTTTTGCTAATTATCGTCATATTCTCAAATCGAGAGACCCGAGACTACGCAGTCAATTCCTAAAAGTAACATCAGTCCTGTGCGAGGTGTTCGCGCCTCTTACAGGTCCGTTTGGGGGCTGGTTTGGGTTTTCACCCATTAACGGCTTATTTTTAGGCCTAATCTAGATATTTTGATATTATCGTCATATTCTAAAATCGGGAGACCCGTGATTATGTGGGCAGTTGCTATAAGTCACATTGGTCCCGTACGAGGTGTTCGTGCCTCTTACGGGGACGTTTGGGGGTGGGTTTAGGGTTTCGCCCACCAACGTCCTGTTTTTAAGTCTAAATGTTGATTTTTACAAATTATCACCATATTCTTCAACCGTGAGACCCGTGACTATGCGAGAAGTTGCTTTAAGTTACATTGGTCCCGTACGAGGTGTTCGTGCCTCTTACGAGGACGTTTGGGGGTGGGTTTAGGATTTCGCCCACCAACGTCCTGTTTTTAAGTCTAAGTGTTGATTTTTACAAATTATCACCATATTCTTAAACCGTGAGACCCATGACTATGCGAGAAGTTGCTAGAAGTTACAATTGTCCCGTACGAGGTGTTCGTACCTCTTACGGGGTCATTTGGGGGCTGGTTTAGGTTTTCACCCTTAAACGGCTTATTTTCAAGCCTAACCTACGTATTTTGAAATCATCGTCATATTCTCAAACCGAGAGACCCGTGATTATGCAGGCAGTTACTACAAGTTACATTCATTCCGTACGAGGTGTTCGTGCCTCGTACGGGGTCGTTTGGGGGTAGGTTTAGGTTTACATCCTTTAACAACTTGTCCTTAAGTCTAAGTGTTGATTTTTGCAAATTATTGCCATATTATCAAATCGAAGAACCATGATTATGCGGGCAGTTGCTATGAGTTACATTCATCCCGTACGAGGTGTTCGTGCCTCTTAGAGGGTCCTTTGGGGCAGGTTTAGGTTTTTATCCTTTAACGGCTTATTTTTAAGTCAAAGTGTTGATTTTTGCAAATTATCACCATATTCTCAAACCGGGAGACCCGTGACTA
Source organism: Sambucus nigra (assembly GCA_949130495.1). Taxonomy (NCBI): domain Eukaryota; kingdom Viridiplantae; phylum Streptophyta; class Magnoliopsida; order Dipsacales; family Adoxaceae; genus Sambucus; species Sambucus nigra. The sequence continues at coordinate 458,560,383 of OX422208.1, read as the reverse complement.
TGCGAGTAATTGCTACAAGTTATAATGGTCCGATACGAGGTGTTCGTGCCTCTTACGGGGTCTTTTGGGGGCTGATTTAGGTTTTCACTTTTAACGGCTTATTTTTAAGTTTAAGTGTTGATTTTTGCAAATTTTCATCATATTCTCAAATCAAGAGACCCGTGACTACGCGGTCAGATCCTACAAGTTACATTGGTCCCGTGCGAGGTGTTCGTGCCTTTTACGGGGTCATTTGGGGGCTGGTTTAGGTTTTCACCCTCAAACGGCTAGTTTTCAAGCCTAATCTACGTATTTTGAAATTATCATCATATTCTCAAACTGGGAGACACGTGATTATGCGGGCAGTTCTACAAGTTGCATTCGTCCCGTATGAGGTGTTCATCCCTCTAACGGGGTTGTTTGGCGGCAGGTTTAGGTTTTCATCCTTTAACGGCTTGTTTTTAAGTCTAAATGTTGATTTTTGCAAATTATCGCCATATTCTCAAACCGGAAGACCCGTGATTATGCGGGTAGTTGCTACAAGTTACAATGGTCCTGTACGAGGTGTTCGTGTCTCTTACGGGGTCGTTTGGGGGCTAGTTTAAGTTTTCACTCTTTAACGGTCTGTTTTATGTTTAAGTGTTGATTTTTGCAAAATATCATCATATTCTCAAACCGAGAGACCCCTGACTACGCGGTCAGATCCTACAAGTTACATTGGTCCCGTGCGAGGTGTTCGTGCCTCTTACGGGGAAGTTTGGGGGCTGATTTAGGTTTTCACCCTTTAACGGCTTATTTTTAAGTCTAAGTGTTATTTTTGAAAAGTATCATCATATTCTCAAACCGGGAGACTCGTGACTATGCGAGCAGTTGCTACAAGTTACATTGGTCCCGTATAAGGTGTTTGTGCCTCTTACAGTGTCGTTTGGGTGCTAGTTTAGGTTTTCATCCTTTAACGTCCTGTTTTTAAAGTAAGTATTGATTTTTGCAAATTATAGTCATATTCTCAAATCGAGAGATCCGGGACTACGTAGTCAACTCCTAAAAGTTACAATAGTCCTGTGTGAGGTGTTCGTGCCTCTTACGGGTCCGTTTGGGGGCTGGTTTGGGTTTTCACCCATTAACGGCTTATTTTTAAGCCTAATCTAGATATTTTGAAATTATCGTCATATTCTAAAACCGGGAGACCCGTTATTTTGTGGGTAGTTGCTACAAGTTACATTGGTCCCGTACGAGGTGTTCGTGCCTGTTACGGGACGTTTGGGGTTTGCTTTAGGGTTTCACCCACTAACGACCTGTTTTTAAGTCTAAGTGTTGATTTTTGCAAATTATCACCATAGTCTCAAACCGTGAGACCCGTGGCTATGCGGGGAGTTGCTACAAGTTACAATGGTCCCGTACGAGGTGTTCATGCCTCTTACGGGGTCGTTTGGGGGTTGGTTTAGGTTTTCACCCTTTAACGGCCTGTTTTTAAATTGAAGTGTTGATTTTTGCAAATTATCGTCATATTCTCAAACTGGGAGACCCTGGACTACACGATCAGTTCGTACAAGTTACATTGGTCCCGTGCGAGGTGTTCGTGCCTCTTACGGGGCCGTTTGGGGGCTGGTTTGGGTTTTCGCCCTCAAATGGCTTGTTTTCAATCCTAATCTACGTATTTTGAAATTATCGTCATATTCTCAAATCGGGAGACCCGTGACTATGCGGTCAGTTACTACAAGTTACATTGGTCCCGTGTGAGGCGTTTGTGCCTCTTACGAGGACATTTGGGAATTGGTTTAGGTTCTCACCCTTTAACGACTTATTTTTAAGTCTAAGTGTTAATTTTTGCAAATTATCGTCATATTCTCAAACCGAGAGACCCGCGACTACGCGGTCAGTTCATACAAGTTACATTGGTCCCGTGTGAGGTGCCTATGCCTCTAACGGCATGTTTTTAATCAATTTAGAACGTTTATTGATTTTAGAAAATTTTGACATAGTTTCGTTTGTTTATTCATTAAATCCAACCTGTTTTAATATTTAAAATAAACTCAACAGCAGCAGCCAATTCCAAAAGCAAACCACCAGCAAATCCCTCCCACCAATTTAACTAAATAATCTCATAAAGTAAGCCATTTTATGTTTGGCTACTTATTGTCACTATTTCAGACCATTTTTCTATTTAATGCTACTGCAACTTTTAAGAGAAATTGCTTTTGAACATATTTGGGAATAGCAGGAAGTAGATTTTTCAAAAAGTCAATATGAAACCATCAACTAAGTAAAGAATTACAGATACAATAAACGCATAACAAAACTATTAATATATACTCAAAACTTTACCTCGATGAATGTAGTGGTTCAATTCAATCCAACATGTTAGAACTGCAGTTTGAAAATCGTACATTTAAATTAGTCAAAGGTTAATAAATAAAGATAAAAATTTATACTCAACTTGTTAATAGAGAAAAGAATCAAAAGCTCATGGCAATAATTGTATATTCATCTCCATCAAATCAATTGTTCAATTCGCACTTTTATACTCATCCTACATACCATTAGGTACCCAAGAAACAACACATCATTTCAAAATCAAACTTCACAACAGTCACCCATCCTAAAATACAATTTTGAAACAAACCAAAGTCAAATAAATTAGGGGTTAAGACCTACTTTAGATTCAGATTTACATGCATGCATATATAAAAAATACAAGTAATATTGTGTAATCAATGTCTGAAGGTATATGAATCTATTGCAATCTTAAAGCTAGTGGACAAATGAACTACGTCAAGTCTTATGTCTAAATAAACATCACTGCCAATAACGAATCAGCGTAACTCTTATGTGTAAACAAACATCACTTAAAATTTACCAAATTTATACCAAAACAAACATCCTAGCTCCATAGGTCCTAACTTGTTGCTACCAACTAATGTTAAACAAACAAATTAGGCATTAATTATCATCTAAATCGTAGATCTACCAAGGTGAAAATAATGAAAAATATTAATATCCGAAAATAATGAAAAATCATTTTATCTACAATATTTAACCTCACTCCTACCTTGTTAAAACAAAATATTAGAGAATAATTCCTATAAGTATACTCAATATAACATGATATAACAAGACATGTCATAAATTTACTGCTAAATCAAATTAACAAGCAAAACAAAAAATGTACACTATTAACAATCCAAACAAATCAATTTGGACCTATCAGTTTACACCTATGATACTAAAAACACTCAGATCTGCAAAAATCAGCACAAATCTAATAATGATTCCATTTTAAATAAAACAAAAAAAGTTGCATAAGATTGGTAACTGCAAATAAAGAAAATAAATGTCAAAATAACCTATACAGGTACACTAACTCAGATCCGTGAATATCGATCTTTCAACACAAATTCAGATATGTGAATAACCGAAAATAATAATAAATCAAATTTTAGTATTTCGTAATACCGGATTAAGGTTAGTGGGTTGTGTGAGGGTTTCTACGGAGGTGCGTGGCTCATGGCCTTAGCATTCGTTCAAAGAGATCCATCTTCGTCAAACCTAGACTCTTCTCTTCCGAATCTGTATATCTAAATCATCTTCCAATCTTAATTTCATTTCATTTAACCACATATTATTGATTAAACATTTGATTATTTGAATAAATGTAACAGACTGTTGGAGGGTCATCATATACTATAGTAGATCATACGTACGATGAGGTGGTGTTAGGTGCAGGTGGTGTCGGCCTCAGAGCGTCAATAGGGCTGCCTGAGCATGGATTTAACACAGCTTGTATTACTAAGCTCTTCCCAACTCGTTCACAAATAGCTGTCGCTCATGTACGCTTTCATTTTTCCTTACCTCATGCCCAAAAAATAAATACTACAAACCAATAACAACATTTATACTAATATTAAAGGAGGTAAAACAACATTTATACTAATGTTAGACACGTTGTATATTCCCCGTATATGGGTTCGCACCCTTTGCGAGGTTTCTTAATGGCATTTATTTCTCTAAAAAAAAAGAGGTAAAAGAACACTGTGATATTAAAAGTGGTAAAACAGGTGTGCCATTTATACTAATAATTACTACAAATCAATAATCACATTTATACTAATATTAAAAGGGTTAAAACGACACTAATATTTTCAGAATTTCATAATCTCAGCAATATTTTTAGAATATTAGCAATCTCATAATATCAGCAATATGTATATATATATATATATATATATATATATATAAATGGGAGGATTTACTTGGGCTGGCTAGGGCTCCGCCGCTGCGTCTATCTGTATTTTGCCGCTCAGGTGGGTAGATGGTGGAGGATGGAGAGGATGGCAATGGTCGAGGATGGTGGATTGTGACAGTAGAGGATGGTGGATGGCGAGGACGGCGACGGTCGACGATGGTGTAGGATGGCGTCAATCGGAGACGACGATGGTGACGATGGTGGATGGCTAATTTATTGAGCGTGTGAGAGGGAGAGAGAGATAGAGAGAGCGGGGACTGAGAGAAAAAGAGAGGGAGAGAGCAGGAGGCTAAAAAAGTAAGGGGGTAATTTTTTTTGGTTATTTATATTTTAGTGAAGTGTACTTACGTTTGGCACACTTTTAAACAGTGCTAAATTTTGGCACTATTTTAAAGTGTGCCAGATTGTTATTAAACTGCGCAAAAATTTGGCACAGTTTTAAACTATGCCAGAATTTTGATATCAAGGTGTGTCAGATTGTTATTTTTTGTGTAGTGTAAGAGCATTAACCAACGAGCCATTCGACTGGATAAGGCGGGTTTCTCAAGCAAGTACTTGATGGGGTCCATTCGGGATACAAGTTTGATGGGGAAGGCAATCATGTACTGTCACAACTTTTGGGTGACCTAAACAAGCACGACGCATGCCTTTTCAAAATTAGTGTAGTTGACTTCCTATCCGGCTAATTTGTGACTGGCGTAATAGATGTCTCTTTCTTTACGGGAATCTTCACGGTATTGGGCTAGCAAAGTCCTAGCTGCAGTGTCAGTTATGGTTAGGTATAGGAGCAAGGGGAGACCAGGCTGTGGTGGAATGAGTATCGAAGGTTGGGTCAGATATTGTTTGATTCGATCAAAAGCTTCTTGGCAGGCCTTGTTCCAAACTCCGGCTGAATTCTTTCGAAGGAGTTTGAAAATAGCTTCGTAGATGGAGGTTAGCTGGTTGATTAACCGACTGATGTATTATAATTTTCCAAGGAAATCACAGAATTCTTTCTCCGTTTGGGGAGGTGGCATCTCAAGTATGGCTTTCAGCTTGGGAGGATCTGCTTCTATCCCCTTCTCACTAACTATGAATCCTAAGAATTTTCCCTTTGTAATGCCGAAGACACATTTCTGTGGATTGAGTCTCATACGATATTATTGCAATCATTCGAAGAACTTTAGGAGAGCGATAACATGAACTTCTCTAGTTGTGGATTTGATAATCATATCATCCACATAGACCTCGACTTCTTTGTGAATCAAATTGTGTAGGATGGTTGTGGCCGCCTTTTGGTAGGTAGCCCCAACATTCTTGAGACCAAATGGCATAACAGTGTAGTAAAAGGTTCCCCATGGGGTGATGAACGCGATCTTTTCTTGATGATATAGCTGCATTTTAATTTGGTTGTACCCGACAAACCCGTCGACGAATGACTTGAGAGCATGACTGGCTGTGTTATCTGCAATCATGTCGATATTGGGTAGCGGATAGTCATCCTTTGGAGAGGCTTTGTTCAAGTCCCGGTAGTCTACACACATTCGAACTTTCCCTCCTGATTTTGACACAGGCACTACATTGGCTAGCCATGTGGGATATTCGATCACACGAATGAAACCCACGTTTAACTATTTGACCACGTCTTCTTTGACTTTGAGCGACCATTCGGTGCGAAACTTTCTCAACTTTTGTTTAATTGGCTTGTAATCTGGAAGAGTGGGGATCTCGTGTTGAGCTATTTCAGAATCAATGTCGTCCATATCATCATAGGACCACGCGAAGACATCCATGAATTACTTTAGTAATTCTTTGAGTTTTGCGCATTCATGCTCGTCGAGGGTAGCCCCTATCCTAATCTCTCGCAGTTGGCTACTAGAACCGAGGTTAACAATAATAGTTTCTTCTTCATTAACTTGAACGCGGTTATGTTGTTTGTTATTAACCATATTTAGATCATTTAAGAATTGTTCATTTATAAAATCATCACCATCAAAAGTTTGATTAGAATCCAACCAGTTAATGTAAGGCACAACAAGATACTCAAAATCTTCATTTATTTCATTAATTGGACAAACATCATTGATAACCCCATCAAAGGAGGTCTCGATTACATTTGAGCAAGGATAGATAAGAGAAGAAGAAATGGGGTAAACATTGGGATTAGGTGCGATTTCAATAGGTAGAACTGGCGCAGCATGCCAGTTAAGAAGAGGTGTATCAATAGCTTTAATTCGGTGGGATGGATCCAGTGATGTAATGCTTGAATGAAATATGCAGAGTGCCAACCCCATTGTCTGTAAGTTGAAGGAATATTCAGAGTCACTTACCTCAGAATCTTTGGTATCTCTAATGAGTGGTTGTACATGGTGTTGGGAACTTTTGACCAATGGGTAGCTGTCCTGGAAAAAGTTCTCCATTCCAGGCTTCATCTTCTTATTTGTATGGTCATACCATGATTCTGGGAAGCCACAAAAGGGGCATTCCTCGCCTTCTTTAATGAATTGTCCATTCAAGGAGTCACTTGGGATAGTCTGGATGCAGTTTAGTCTTATCTTTGGTCAAGACTGGAGGATCATTCTGAGCTCTTGTTCAGATGGTTGATACCCCAAACCATAAGGATGGAAAGCCTTTTTCAGCATAATGGGTTCAAGTATCCCTTTCTGTCTTTTCCCTAGCTTTAGTCTGGGCATGAAGTTCATATTTCTGAACATCTGAATCACATTAACGTTGCCATGAGGGTTGTATTCTGGATAAACCCTTTCTTTGAAATCATCCCCTGCCGGGAGTAGATTTGGTTCAACTCAAAATCCTGATCGAAGCATATCATTTGACTTGTTTTGTATCTCAAGGATTGGACTGTTGGTGCTTGCACCCTCGACATTATCATCGCCTCCCAAAATGGTGATGACTCGTCCGTCGACAAAGAATTTCAATTTCTGATGGAGTGAGGAGGATACACCTTTGATACTGTGGAGCCAAGGTCATCCTAGCAACAGGTTGAAACAAGCTGGGATGTCAATAACTTGGAATTAAATGACAAGGTTTATGGTGATAACCCCTATTACAAGTTTTAAGGATCCCATCACTCCTTGACAAGTATTATCGTAGGCGCGTACAGCAGTGGAGGTTGGAGCGAGGTCACTTTCCTTCAGTCCTAAGCATTTGAAGGTCCTTATGGGCAGACATTCAAGGTGGATCCACTATCGATAAGAGAGAGTGGTACGATCTTCCCCGTAACTTTGATGGAGATGTTCAGTGCATGAATGTGGTTTGGCCGAATTCTGGGGATTTCTTCTTCAAAAAAGGATAGCGTTCGGGTAATGGTCAAGGATCCAACTAAATTTACCATTTCTTTTAGTGTGGTAGAAGGAGGAACTGTGGGTCCAGTGACCAACTTGATCAGAGTGCTGTTAGCTTGAGTTTTCTTCAGTTGATAGAGGATCTTACTTTCCTCGAGGGTGATTTCTCACACAGGAAGGTTTGTAACGCCCTTACCTTTGTTATTAGCTGGTGGTAAGTTTGGGATCTGATAATGCCTCCCTGACCTGGTCATGTGATTTACTGAAAAAGGGAAGAACGTGAATCATGTTTCTTCATTAATCTCGGTTTATTCTTCCATCTTGTTTATTTCTCATAGGAGTTACTCAAATGATAGCATCCCACACATGTTGGCTACCGAACCAGTTTTATCGAAAGCTTGCTCTTCATTCGAATCTTCAAATTCTCCCCCCATCTGATGGAAACAATTTCGTCTTTCCATGTAAATTCAATGCATTCCACAACTTTAATGGCTTATTCATACAGGTCTTCCCATTCTGTGGGGATAAGTAAGGGTGAAGGGACCAGGCGCCCTTGTAGCTTCAGAGTATCAAGTAACTCGATCATACTGCAAATATTATTAGTTTTGCCTGAATAATTCTTCCATGATCTGGACAACATCATCTAGGCTGACTTCATCGGTTGGTACCACCTAATTATCTAAATCTCGGGACCATTTTCGTGCTTCCAAGAATAACGTACTGAACTTCTAGCAATCAATGATCATCTGTGAGGGCAATTTCAGTCCAAACTCTAGGAGTTGGTTTAATACTTATGATAATTCCATACTTCCATTTTCAGAATGGGTACGGACAACGATACATGCTCTGGTAAGGAGTGAAAGTTCTTTATCAGCGAGGCTAACAGGTTGTAGGAGGAAATATAGGCAAGTTTGGAGAGGTTTGGGAGAGTATATGGGTGTGATTTGAGTTGAGGGATCAAATTCTAGGTTATCTTTTAGCAAGACGACATTGGCATGATTTGGGAGTGGGTTGTGAGTAGTGTTTGTCTTAGGATTGGATGGTGGGGAAATGGTACCCCGGTCAATTAAACCTTGGAGTATGTTTCGAAGGTGAAAGCATTGGTCGATGGTATGGCCAGCAGTTTGGTGAAAGGAACAATGAGCATCTACCTTGAAGTTTCTTGGGAGTGGATTTGATAAGATTTCAGCTTAACAGGGCTTGATAAACATTGGAGAGGGTAGGATGGAGCGCGGTGTATTCCTTTCGGATTGGGATAGGGCATCTTTCTGGTGACCATGAAGTGGTTGGTTGAGAGATGCTGTTGATGGTTGAGACTGCAGCACTGGCAGGTTTGTCATATTTTCTGGGGGAGAACTGTCCTGACACTTTCTTTGGTTCAACTTGTGTTTTAGCAAGACATTCCTCAATTTCTACTCCTTCTTCTCTTAGAGCTCGAAAGTGGGGATAGTATTGTCCTCCCATTATTTCTCGAGCATGGGGTAGAAGTTCTTCTTCATAATGTTGACTTGTTCTTCCTCGGATGGTCGATTGGTCATGGTGGCTTCCTTTTTCCCTCCATCGGGATATGAAGTTACTGATTCCCCAGAGTTCTGTTTGAGCAGCTATAAATCACCGCGGATGACCTCAAGATCTTCGTTGTATTTATACTGCGATATGAATTCTCAGGCTACATCCTCCCATTTATGAATTCTGGACACCTCGAGAGATAAAAAACATCGGAGGGCGCTATCCTTCAAAGTTTGCTGAAATAATTGGGCCATCACTTCTTTGGAAGCCCCTAGGAGAGTCATGGAACGATGATAACTGCAAAGATGAACAATCAAAGGTCCACTTTCTCTGAATTTCTCAATATTTGGTATCTTGAACTTCTCGGGTAACCTCGCCTTAGGATAAGGGGACATGTGGGTGTAGTCCATGTAATTCCCAGAGATTTTTGGTCGAACTTCTTAGTTAGCATCCTGAGATATTATTTGACCTTGTTCAACTCTTCCTCTTTTGGATCAATGATCATAAGAACGTTAGACCCAGGCTGGGTAAGGTTTGGCATAGAAAGCTGGGCAGGCGGTGGCCCATTAGCAGAAGGGACACGTGGAGCGTGCTGATACTCTTAGGGAACCCATATAGGCTCGGTGGACCCATAACATGAGGGAATAGTTCCTCGGGATATTGAGGAACAAGAACCTGGTTTGGTTGCATCTCTCGGACCTCAGTCTGGAGGTTATCAATCTTGGATACTGGCTAAGCTAAGACTGCCGTCAGATCTAGCTTCACAAATAGTACTTGATCTGTGTTCTCCATGGAAAGAGGATGGATACCAGACTCGAAATAAGTATCATGGGAACGAATGGAACTCCGGGGTGATTTGACTGAGGACCGAATCCAATAAAAAGCCAGGCCAAGGGCGTGCGATCGACCTGAGAAGGTGTAAAATGGGATTTATTTTTTAAAAGAAAGAAGGAAAATATTTTTAACATTTTTTTCCTTTTGAGATTGAAAGGAGAAATGTTTTTGGATTTTTGATAAAGAAAGGAGAAATTGTTTTTTTTTTGGAATTTTGATAAAGGAAGGAAAAATGTTTTTGAATTTTTGATAAAGGAAGGAGAAATATTTTGGGAGACGAGTCTCAGCATGATTATTATAATTATTATGTTCTCACTTATATTACATTCTCCTAAATGCAAAATGAAATGCAGGACGGGACCCAAGCCTAGAAAAGTTGGGTTTGTGACATGTGCAAAGCTATGACAGAACTTTTAACTAGGCTCATGGGTAGGGTCCCATTTTAAAAATGCACAAAAATTTGGGCAGCAGGTCGACCCAAAATTTTGGCAGAGTTTCGGGTCGAAATCGGCAATCTAACATGTGTGTCCTAGGCTTGACACCTATATGTGGGTATGAAGTTGGTTGGGTGAATCAGAAAGAATTCCCCCCTTTGGTGTGGCTTTCACGATATACGTATTGATTTTGAGGGAAATCAGTACGTGTGGACAAGCCATTTGATATATCTGAGTGTACGTGAATTGCCTCACCATATACCTCGTGGGGACGGTACGTGTGAGCGAATTTAATATACTCGGTGTACGTGAATGAGTTCCCTGTGATATACCTCCCGTCATGACTTTTGTCAAGCGGTACGATGAGGGGGAACCGTTCGATATAAGTTGAAGGTACTTGGCCAATGGAAGGTGAGAGTCATATCACTTAGGCCAATTATGCCCTGCCGGACCAGCGCCCATCACCCTCCAGTTACCGGATAAAATTTGGTCAATAACAATATTCTTTGGTGATGTTGTGTGAATTATGCATGATTATCTTATTAGTATCTTATGATGAGATTATCTTTATTAATCATGCCAAACAGGGAGCAAAGTACAAGTACTAATGGTATAACAAGTATGGATGGGTGATGCGTGCAACATGTGGACATATGTGATCCTAGGTGCACGTGCTGTGAAGTGTACATGGAGAATCTTCTGCAAGTGTGTGAATAGAAGCATAAGCATGAGGTACACCTGAATTGTAAAGGGGGCATGAAAAATAGGGGAAAATATAAGCAAATATAACACCCATGTAAATAGAGTCTAGCCCTCAAAATAGTTCCCCAACGAAGTCGCCACTGTGGCCATCCCCCGATCCTCACGACGGGAGAGACAGGGAAGAGGGTATCTTCAATGTCGAGAGGATCTTGGTCCCGCACATCCCTCTCGGGAGCGCTTCGGCCGGCATCGGTGATGAGGTGAAAAATGTAGAGAGACATAATCGCCAATCTATTTTACTCAAAACAGACAAAAGAAAAAAGGGAGTCATCTCGAAGGACAGCATCCAAAGATATACTCATACATACGAAATCAAAATGTTTTGAGAAGGGTCTGGTGGCTAAGTTACGAAACGGGAAAGTGTTAGGCACCCATTCCGCCCTTACGGTCTCTAATGGGTTATTGATATTTTCCTTTATTTCCCCATGATATGTGTGCTTGTGTATATGTAGTGGAGATATGAATCATCGACTTGTATCATGGAAGAGATAAAGAGAGTAATTCGTAGGAATGTTTCCAAAAGTAATATTAGAAAATAGGATATACGCGATTATCCTAGCGTTGATCTTTATAATGGGACGATAACGCATATGGAATAATATGCCACTAAGACCAAATATATGTATAAATAAACATATAGAATCTAAGAGAGTTAAGTTTAAAGAATATAGAAAGATAGACAAAAAAGTAAGAATAGGACTCGAGTCTCGAGTTATACCCCGAGATGCCTACATAGCATATAGAGGCATCAAAGTCCACATAGTTCGTATGCAAAACGAGGGGTGGGATTTATCCCATAAATCCAATCGGGGACTTCTCTTAGATGTGTGTGTGTGTGTGTGTGTGTGTTTGTGTGTGTGTAAAAGAGTGTTTTAGTTGTGATAAAAGTGTGAGAATTCCTGTTTGGAAATTATGAGTAAACCCTCATTTTCTTATTTTTTTGGGTTTTATTTATATAAAAATAAGAGATGTGCAATAACAGTAGATAAAAAGTATATTAGGATATATGAGATGAGAGAATTAATGTTCTAAGTAATAAAAGAAACTAATGCTAATTTAGGAGAATTTGAAGAGAGAGTTGAGAAAGTTGGACCTTCTTGAAGATCTTGAGTTGGATCTTGGATATTAAAGATCAGCCCTTGCACTTGAGTGATGATAAAGGGTAGTTAATTCACCATGTTTGATGAAAAAGATGATGAAGGGTGAAGGTTGTAAAGGGATTTGGATGTGTAAATCATGTTGACTTCGAGAGGGGTTTTCTGATCTTGCTGAGAGTGGTGGATTTCAAATCTTGTCCCTTTGCAATGAGGTCAGGCCCTCCTTTTTATAGACCCAGGGCATTGCCGATCGACATAGTCCTAGTCCTGCCAGTCAACAAGTGTTTTTAGGTACACAACCGATAGGCAAGGTTTGGAACCTACCGTTTGGTTGTCTCTTTTAAGTTCCTTCAAAAAATTGATCGTAGAGCGCAAACCGATGATCCGAATCGCGCACGAGGTAAACCATTGGAAAGGCACTTCAGAGGCCTTCAAAATTCCTTAGGACTTAGTCGGGTTTAGGAGCTGACTTTGAGTCAAATGTGGCTCGGAAGCGCTCTTTGATCCTTTGGATGGGGATTTATCCGAAGCAAACGGATCGTTCATCCTCATGGTATGTCAGAATCGCACATGGGGTAGACTGTTGGAAAGCTTAGGAGATTTATTTAGACATTCTAAAGAGTTTGACTTGGTTTGGGGAGTTGACTTTAGTCAATCGGGGCTTGAAAGCATTGGGTGACCTTTCAGAGTAAAATAGATCTTTCGTCCACACCGTAAGTCAAAATTGGGCTCGAAGTGGACTATTGGAAAGTGGTTTCAGCGCCCTTCGAAGATTCATTTAGTATCGCTCGAGATAAAGAGTTGACTTTGGTCAAACGGAGTCTAGGAGCGTCCGGTGACCTCTTGATCAAGTTTCGGGGGAAAATGGGTCGTTCGTCCACACCATAAGTTAGAATCACGCACGGGGCGGACCGTTAGAAAGGGGATCTAGTGAACTTTGAAGATTCATTCAGTCTCGGTCAAGCTAAAGATTTTACTTTTGGTTAAATGGAGCCTGGGGAGTTCCCTATGGCCTCTAGGTAGTACTTGGGGTATGACTTAGGTCTGTAGTGATGAAGGGAGGTGCTATGGATCTAAAGAGAGGGTTGAGGGTGCTAAAATGGGGTGCATACACCTACAATTTTTAATATGATGCTTTCAACATGCGACGAGTCTCTCTATGGTGCAATCGACCCATAGAGCAGAATATACTGATGGCAATGGTTGAATTCTGGTACCCTGAAGACCATTTCTTTCGCTTCAGGATCGACAAATTTGTCCAACTTATGAAGAGTTTTCTGCCATTTTAGGGATAAATCCTAGCATTACTGTGACTATGCCTGAGTTTTCTCGATCCCCTAGGGAGCTGTTAGCGGGACTTATTCATATCTCGCCTTCGGTGGAAAGGTCGTTGGGCATGGGAGGAATGATTTCTCTTCCTATAGTGATGCATTCTATGCATTTACAGTATGTCGGTGATGTCAGCTATACTGGAGCCATTATTCTAGGCCTGGTTTCAAAAATTTTGTTGGTGTTTGGGGAAATGTTTATGGACCCACAACTTTCAGCTATTATTTCTTGGATATCATACCATTTCAATCCTACGACGATGATAGTGGATGAGACTCTGAATGGTCTAGATGCCTGGCGGGAAGGCTGCTCTAACTTTTTGAGGGGTAGCCCCGTAATTCTATTCATGTGGTTATCGGAGAGATTATGTATGGTAGTCCCACCAGACTATCCTTTGCCGGTGGTGTTAATTTTTTTTCCATGCTATTTAATCAGTATATGCCTGGACATCGAGAGCTTGGAGAAATAGTTTGTGAAGCAGCGGGCTCGAGACTTGCATTGGTCTGTGCCTTGGTGGGGGAACTGCTGACGATTCTGTACCTCGAAGAATACCAGTATGTTCGATTAGTTGGTCTCAGGAATACTTCTTTCTACTTTCCCTAGTGGTTTCTGCGCCAATTTAGCTGGGAACAGATTGTGCCCCCTTAGACACTGGACTTCTTTCCTGTGGAGGATCTGATAGAGCGTATGTGCATGAGACATGGATTTTCGTGGCAGAATCTTCGACCATCAACCTATCCATCCCAGTTTATTGGAAGAGTCTGGTATATTTCATGGGACTACATGAAGTGGTTGTGGAGAAAGGTAGTTGCCATGATGCTGGCTATGGAGACTGGGAAAAGGTGGTTCGCCATATCTGACACCATGTGGGAGGTGTTGTGGTTTTACCCAAGCTAGTTCGGGATTATCATTCTGTGGAGCATCTTTGGCACTTTATTCAGTCAAGAAAAGTTTGGTATCCCGGGATATGGGTGATGATGGGGTTGGTTCTTCTGGAAGCTACGGTTAGAATGCCTAAGGAGTGTATTTGGGAAGCTTTTGTAATGGGTATTTGGTTTTGTTTGGTTATTTTGGTTGTATTTTAGGGTTATTTTAGGAGTAGTGGTGCTTGTTTTTATTTGGTTTTAAGAAGGTAGTGGTAGGTTGGCAATGGATGTCGTTTAATTCCATATGCTGATGTAACTAAACCGAAATTCCCCAAAAAGTGATATAATTTTTTTTATTATCTAGTTGTGACTCTTGATGATTTTTGCATTTGAATAATCTATACCAATTGCTAAGGCATACTTAATCCTTTTGTTCATGTATATGTTAATATTAACTGTCGTTCTTGGGAATAAGAAAAGAATATCATTTTGTGAAAAAGAAGGGGGTCGTGCTCATGTAAAACGGATGAGCTGTCTACGTACCTCTGAGGGTATTGAAAATTTTCTAAAATTCATTTTTGAAGGGTTTTTAGAGGATCAGGCCCCACATAATTTTGGACAGAGAGAAATAAAAAAAAATTATAATAGGAGGGGGATAAGAAGAGATTTTGGACTACGCGCCATTCCTCCCCATCAAGGTTAGTGAGCATAGAGGTGCCTCCTGATAAGATCTTCTTTACAATGTAGGGGCCATTCTAATTGGGCTTGAATTTCCACTATCTCTTTAAGGGATAAGTCCCCTTCACGGACACCAAAATCCTCGACTCTCTTGTTGAATAATCACGCTATTTGGCAATGGTATCCTTGTACGCGATATAGGGCTTTCATCCTCCTTCCGTCCAAGAGTGACTTGATGCCAATCTTTTGAGCTGACTTTGCTTTCTAGCATGATGCACAACGAAGAGATTTCTCGCTCTACGAGTAAGATTGCTTCCATGCTGTATACTAGAGAGTAAGGGATAGCCCCAATAGAGGTTCAAACTGAAGTGAAGTAGCCCCAGAAGTCGTAGGGGATTTGGTCAGCCCAATCTCGATAACTCTCAGTTATCTTGCTAGTGATGGCTTTAAGATTCTTATTGGAGACTTCGACTGCTCCATTGCTTTGAGGTGAGTGGGGAGAAGATTTGTGTCTCTGAATCCATACTCATCGACTACGTCTGTAACCTCTGCTTAGAATTATAACCCATTGTCTGACACCATCTCATACAGGTCCCCATATCTACAAATGATGTTTTTCTTGATGAACTTAGCCACTTTCTTGGTATTCAGAAATGTGTATAACTCGACTTTGACCCGTATAGTGAAGTAGTCAATGGCAACTAGGATGAACTCATGCCCATTGGATGCTTTGGGTGTAACCTTCCCTATGATGCCAATGCCCTATGTAGAGAACGATCAAGGATAAGTGATGTTGTATAATTCCTGCGAAGGTAGGTGTTGTAGGTTGGAAAACTGTTGGCACTTTAGACATCTTTGAACATAGGTTATGCAATCCTGGACCATGGTAGTCTAGTAATAACCATGTCGGGTGATATTTTTGGCGAGCATATGTCCATTCATGTGGGGTTCGCATTCCTCGCTGTGGATTTTCTACATCATCCCTTCAATGTCAGCCCCTTTGAGGCAATGCAAATGGGTTACATTGAAGTTTCTCATGCACAATGTTTTATCACAGACAATGTACTAGGAATCCAGTCTGCGAAGGGTTGCTCAGCCTTTCTTGTTAGAACCTTGGGGGTACCTACCATGCTTGAGGAGGTTTCAAATATCATAGTACCAACATCAATTATCTCGGGATCTTATATGATAAGCTCATTGTGTTAACAGTGGGTTGGTTTATCTTTCTTTTGGATAAGGAAATGAGCTACGATTATTCCTTCAGGCATGTTAATTATGAAGCCTAAGGTAGCAAGGGCATCGACTAGGTTGTATTTTTCTCAGGGCAGATAGTGGAAGGTGATTTCTTGGAATTGGGAAGCTATCTCTTTTAGTTGGGCATGAAAGGGTAAGAGTTTCTTATCCTTGATTTTCCATCTTCTGAGAACTTAACCTATGATGAGGTATGAATCTCAATAGACATCGAGGTATCGAATTCTTTTTTGAGGGGAACTTTGAGGCCTACCTTGCATGCCTCGTATTCATTCATGTTGTTGGTGTAAGGAAAATCCATCTTGATGGCAATGGGAGTGTGAGAATCATCAGAAGAAATTAGGAGTATCCCAATGCCATACCCTTTATTGTTGGTGGCACCGTCGAAGAACATTTTCCACCAGAGGTCTTCTTGGGAGGTATAAAGGATACTTTCATCTGGGAATTGAAAAAACCAGGCAACGACTTCTTCTATAGGGTAGTTAGCAAGGTATTAAGAGATGGATCTTCCTTTCAAGGCTTTTTATGTGACATACACGATATCAAACTCAGCTAAAAGCATCAACCAATAGGCTATTTGGCTGGACATGGAGGTCTTCTCGATTAGGTACTTGATAGGATCCCTTCAGGATACAAGTTTGATGGGAAAGGAAAGCATGTAGTTCCGTAAATTTTGGGTGACCTAGAAAAGAGTGACACATGCTTTCTCCAGAGCTTTGTAGTTAAATTCGTACTCGACCATCTTGTGACTGGAGTAGTAAATGGCGCTCTCTTTACATGATTCTTCAAGGTATTAGGCTAAAAAATCCCCAGCTGCAGTATCGGTTATGGTTAGGTATAGGAGTAGGGGAAGACTAGGGTATGATGACATGAGTACCGGAGGTTAGGTTAGGTATTGCTTTATTCGGTCAAAGAATTTTTGGTAAGCTTCGTTCTAAACCTTGGTCAAATCCTTCTAGAGGAGTTTGAAGACGGTCTCAAAAATGGAAGTCAATTGGATGATGAACAAACTGATATACTGCAATTTTCCAAGGAATCCGCGGACTTCCTTCTCCGTTCGGGGTGGTGACCACTACAAGAAAAATGGTCATTTATTTTAGTCAAAAACTGACATAAATGACCATTTATGTTAGTTTTAGAAATGTTTAAAACTGACATATAAAGCCCTGACATAAATGTTCGTAAAACTGCCTTAAATAAGATCATATTTATCTCAATTTTTAAGAACACACATAAAAACTCTGACATTCAACATGTTTTTAATCACACTTTCATAAAACACTGACATAAATAAAATCACATTTATGTGAGTTTTAATAATTTTATGAGTGTTTTTTCAAAACTGACATAAATGTTAATATAAAAATTAAAAAAAAACATTAATCCATCAATAGACAACTATTATTTGAGGTTAACACAACCATTGTAAATAGATAATAACCAAGGTCATAAATATCACTAACTTGACATACATCAAGATATTTAGAATCAAATTGATGTGAAGCTACATCATATCCAAAAACTAGCTATCTAAAAATTAGCTAATGTCTAGTTATCTACGTGATAATATCCTAAAAATACTGAAGATACATCACAATATCCAAAAATTAGCGTTGCGAATTACGTCATAAGAACCACAATCCAAAATAATACTCAAGATAGGATGTTGTCGAACGTAATACTCGATCAAATTTGTTCTCGACGCTATCCAACCCAGAATGAGTAACCCTGCAATCAAATATAATCAACATAGTTTTCATCAAAACACAATCATCTCAACAGATTGTTATTACAACATAACAAAATACAATTACTCAAAAATACCTAATATATATAGTCTGTAATGAACTCAATGAACTCCATTTGAACTCATTTAGCTCATTCAACGTGTAGGCCACTTTATCAGAAAATCTTCTCATCTAAAAAATTGAAGATAGAATTGAATTTATTATTACGTTATATAATAGTTAATAACTAAAAAATATTTTATATAATAGGAAAAAAGAGAACATTGGCAACATACATTTGTTTCAAAAGGTATGGAAGGATCCTCCGTGAAGTATTTCATGAACTTCAACACAAAATATCCGTAACAAAGAGTACCATTTCCTTGCATTGGGCACTAGTTAACACAAAACATTATCACTGAAAAAATAATAATAGAGTACAAGTCTAAGATATGTTTTATATAGCACGAACAATTGTAAAAACTATAAAAAATTTGGGCAGAATTTTCTCTCTTTATAGGATTATCCACCCTATTCAAAAAATAAAAAAAATACTCCAACAAAAAAACTAATAGTTCATAACAATACCAATTACCTATAAAGGCATAAAATGTATAACCAACAAAAAATGTAAGATATATTGAATAGAAACTTTACCAATGGTCGTAGCATTCCAAATTACTGAAGCAAACTATTGATCACTGAATGCTAAGATGTATCATAATAAAGTCATATACAATAATACGAAGTAACTATTGAAGTAACTATTATTACTGAAGTAACTATTGATAACTATTATATATTTATAATAGCATCAACTGCTATATATATATATATATATATATATTGCGAGCGGGACGTCATCTGGTATAGGCTCCAGTCCTATGTAGTGGTAAAAAATCGATTTATAGCTGGTTTAGGTGTAGAATTCAAGGGTGGGGGTGGGGTAGTAATGGTAAGTGTGAATAGTCAGTGGCACTGTCTTTTGTGAGCAATGCAAAGATGGCCAAGTATCCCTATTTGATTATCCGATTTACGGTGAGATCCACATTCATTTTTCTTTTTTAATATTTATATATTTATGTTCATTATATTTTATGGTGTGTTTTCTTATTTGGAATATACTAATGGGGCCGACCCAAATTTCAAAAGGGTCAGGCGGTGTTTGATTTTTCCTTTCGTTGATGTCACTGTTTTATGTTGTGGTGGAATGATATCATCTGAAATAGAACAGTGTTCAGTTTTCGTTGTGGATAACTTGGACAAATAAAGTCATTTAAAGTTGTGTATCTTTTAGGAGCTCAATCATTTCACCTCTACTCTTTCTTCACAAAATATCTCATATGAATCCAAAAATGTAACTACTCTTGCAAAGTCTAACACAAGTTTTCTCCAGGAATAAAAGTTTCAATGGTTTACCCGGGTAGTGATGGACAACTAACAACATGGAGGGAAGAACCTACAAATTGGATAGGAAACTTCAATATGAGGATTTAGGTCACCCCATATTTGAGTGGCTGTTACGCCCAGGTTACGGGAAGAGGGCAAGGTTCACTGGGCTGTGGAGTGGCTGCAGGTCATGCCCGATATACGAGACTCATGTTTAGGATGTTTGATATGGAAATTTATTTCTTTTCTTTGTTAGGTGTGCAATGTGATCAGTTAATTATATGGTGTTGTACGACGTGGTGGATAGCATTTGTTTTAAATAGGATTTTTTTATGTGATACAGTTTCGTGATGTTTCTGATCAGTACATGAACGTATATTTCAGTACAACTACTTTGATCGTTATTTCAGTACATCTAATGTATACTCTTATATCTCATTTAGGAAATGTATACTTTGTTCAGTTTTGATGTATATGGTTCCAGTGGTTATTAGCAGTGGTTATTCATGAATAAGTGTAGTACTTAGTATATTTAGGAAATGTACACTCTGTTCAGTTTTATGCATAAGTTATTTAGGAAATGTATACTCTATTGAGTTTCCAGAAGTTTTATCAGTATTAGATTTAATTTATAGACAGTATAAGCACTTTGTCAACATAGCAACAAATTTCTTTGATTTATAGCCGTTTAGATATATAGGAGTAGCCTAATTGCTTTGAAACTCCTATAGCCGTTTAGAACTTCCCTAATTGCCTAATTGCATTGAAACTGCTATATATAGAAGTTTGGGATGTTAGGATGGTTTTGTTTTTTAAGGTGCATTTGAAAATAAGTGTTCCATCTCTTATATTTATTTCTTTTCTTCTCCAAATCTTTGTATACTAGATTTGCTAAAACTGAGTTTGTTCACGATTATTAGTGGTCATAAGTCTTCTTAATGTACACAGTGGTCATAAGTCTTCCATTTACATTGCGTTGTTGGATAGTTTGATAAGTAGGTTGTATTGAGCATATGGTATTCTTTATTTCTAAATATTTCATTCAATTTCATACTAATAATTATGTAATTTTGATATGTTATTTCTCTTTCAGGTGACAATTAAAAATTGAAATAGTTCAATAGGTGTTGAAATTGTAAGCTAAAAAATATGAATGTGAAATTTGAGTTCATTTATATTATTCTCTAATAGAAATAATAGTTTCTTATCATTTCATTGGTGTTTTCTACGTTCAAAGTTACGTTTGATGTTTGATGGTATTTCTACTTTTCATGACTATTCGATGATTAAGTATACTTTTTTTTTAAAGCAGAGTTTCCCCTTTTTCTAAAGTAAGATGTATGAATTGTACAGGAACTAAACTGAAAAGGTATATACACATTAATTGTCCAATAAATTTGTATGAACTACTGAGGTATGAACAAAAGTAAGCACTAATAGTCCAATAAAGGAGAGGTATGTACACGGACCGAACTGTACATGAACTGACCTGCTCTAAACATGGACCGAACTATACGGGAACTGACATGTGTTGAATAGGGACCAAACTGTACATGAACTAACCTGTGCTGATCAGTAAACTAAGGCACAAATGGCAATGCAGAGTTGACAATTATGTTGTCCCTTCATCGTCCAGCAATTTCATTTTTTTAGAGCGAGGTGTTAGTAAGAATAAGGTACTAAATGCACGATCAAGGGAAAGTATCGAGAACGATATAATAAGCATAAGCTATGCTATATTAGACTAATTTATGAACTAACACTTTTACTTTACTTGCTCCCTTTATTTACGACCACATAGCACTAGTTTAATTTGCAATCACATTTTAGTTATCAAACGACGCAACAGCAGCAACTGTAGGAAATGCAACATTAGTTATATATATATATATATATATATATATATATATATATATATATATATATATAGAGAGAGAGAGAGAGAGAGAGAGAGAGAGAGATAGTCCATTCCTATAATTGTAGACATGGTGGGGAAGTTGACAGAAGATACAACACTGGAAAGAGAGGATGATGTGTCGGGCTATTAGGAGTCTCTATTGGATTTGCATTTCGATTTGTATCATATGCAGCAATTGAATGTACAATAGTATGATTATAGTTGATTGAAGTATGCTTGATTGAATGCATAGTAATATAGTTGATTGAAGTATATTTTCAAAAAAAAATATTTATTTTAGCATATGATTCATCCATGTCCACAGTATCAAATTGATTGAGTATCCTGTTCTATTTTGGTCCTGCTTGAATATTACTACCTTAAGTATCAAATCATTCAAACTATTGTACTAATCAGTGCTAATCTATGGTATTCACCTCTGTCATATTGTCATTTGGCTACAAAGTTTAAGAACTATTATATGTGAGTTTAAGGTATATTTGTATCACACACATGCTACAAAGCTTAAGGTATGTAAAACTCACCTTTATTTATAGGTTTCTATACTTTAAATTTACACTTTGTTTAAATTTATATAACAACAACTATAAGATAAAATTTACCTTAATACAACTCCACGATGCATTCTGCCTTTTCCCATCGATGTTCAATGTGTTAATCCCACTACATGTAAAGAGAATTCAAAGACGTGTATTGGGAGATCGCAATAATAATATACTCATAATGCATGTCAAACAAAATTAAAAATTATATCATACTCACGTAGTGATATACATCTTATCTCTGTCACTCGTTACCTTATTCAATGAATCCAACCAATAAATAGTTCTTGTGGACAAATCAATGACAATCAATACCTAATGGAACTTGTAAAGCAAATTTTTTCATAATTATATTGTACATAATATAATAAATATTTGTTTATTCGTGTGATAAAAATTAATTTAACTACTTACATATCTTCGAGATTGTAAGTAATGAAACAAATCTGACTTTTTTTGCATTCCCCAACCTTTTTCCAATAAGTCGAGTTAAACCAAATTATACAAGAACTGAAACTTATCGTACAAGAACTTATAAAGGTAAGTAACTAAATTAGTCAGTAGGAATTTTAAATAACACAATTAAATCAAATTATACCTCATGTATGCAACAATGCACGTTACATCTAAAGTCTTAATGCACAAAAGTGTAACAAATCGTACTTAAAAACAAGGCATTGACCCTTATCTTCTCCAAACATCTCTTTCTCTAGTGGAATCTTTATTTGATTCGTCATCATTATAAAGAAATTATGTGTGAAGGCCGTTATCAAATCGCAATCAACATTATTTTTTACTATATCACATTTACTTTCACTGAAGATATCCTTCTCTTTCTCATGGCCTACTTTTTTCCCAACTTCCATTTCATTCTGCATTGAATCATGTGAAAGTAAGAAAGCAATGTCATTTATAGCACAAACACAAACTTATAGATAAACATAAGAACCAATGGTTTACCTCAAATCCCAACAACACTAAATCTTTAGGCGAAGCAACATATGACCCAATAGCCTCTTTCACAAAATACTTTTCACTTGGAACAGGTATCGGGAGGATGGCACTAGAAAAAATAACTTTAGAAATGGAAACCCGAACATTATTTTCTCCCAACGCTATATTATAAATATTCTCCTTCGGTCCATTCCTATCGAATACGATCCCCTCGGAAACGATGTTAGTTTTATTGCCAATAGCCAACCTACATTCTCTAACGTAAATTACGAAAAATAATCACATAAAAATTTAGCAATGTATTAAAATTGAGAAATTTATTGGCCCCAACCAAGTAAAACTACATAAAATTCAATACCCTACTAATCCAACCAAGTAAAACTACAAAGTTATCACCATCGAGAAATGTGATCCCATTACCTTTGAAAAGAGGCTTGTTTCGTACTTTTATCACTAGCTATCGAAGCAGGTTTATTACTTTTCACAGCAGCTACTGATTGAGGTAGTAACTTTTCACTATGTGTTACACCACTATATTTGAACTATGCCAAAGAAATGCAAAAACAAATTGCAATTACAAAAAAATCACAAAACCTTAATGGTATGTGTTTGTATAATTATCTTTGTGTCATTATACCTTTGAAGAAAGTGATTGTGTTGCAATTTTTCCACCCAAACTTCAATGCTTTATATTTTCACTTTCACGCATATATAAATCAACTTTCTCAGCTCGGGGTGCGACTGTTGGGGCTGCGGCAACCGACTCATTTCTTAACTTCAACTGGGCTTCCATATCTTTTAATCTTTTCGTCGCTTCTCTTAATTCAGATTATAACTCAGTAATTTGTCCCTTGGAACCACGATTTGGAATATTGAATTACCTTATGGGAACAACTCCGAATCCCAACCTCTGAACACGGCTCCAGTGTTCGGGAGTACCCAATGTCATAGTAAGAACATCATTACTTCCTTCGGTGATTAAACTACCATCTTTAACTTGTCTTTTCAATTCAGCCTACAATGAAGTAGATTCAATCATTCCAAATGTCATCTAAATATTATCAAAACTACAAATAATACACTAAAAACACTAAATAAAGGAACTCATGTCATAATTTATAAAAACTAACCACTTTATCCGCCACCTCTTTTAATGAATCATCTCCATATTCACCATCTTTCTTTTCACGGCCTTTAAACCATAAGAAAGCTATGTCATCTTCATATTCCAAACCCATCTTCCTTTTCTGGTATCAATTGAAAAATAAAAAAATCATGTTATTAAAGAATAATTCAATGTTCAAGTTCAAACCCTAAAAAATGTAATGAAAATATTCAAACTAAAACATACCAAATATTTACAAGACCGGCATAATCCTTCTTGCTCATACGATGATTGTATGTGACCTTGAATCACTTTTCCCTTTGTGCCTCACTTACAATCTTATAAATTAAAGGAAAAAAAAAAGAGAAAAGAATAACAAAAAGTACCACACAAATCTTCTACTATTTTTTCAATTAAACCTCAAATCCTTTAGTTAGCTTGCTGCAAACAAATTCAGTCCACACATCTGGACTAATGAATTTCTCGTATTTTGGAGGAGGATGTTTGAGAAGCTCGTGTTGGTGTCTCAATGGTCTAATCCAAAGTCTCGTGAGATTTGTTTTGAACTCTCTCCAACTACAACCCATAGAGGATAACACGATCCTCTTGTTGTTCGGATCAATATCAAATTTGATCTTAAAAAGAAAGATGTTGAATACATGTCTTAAAATAAGTGTAAAGATATCTTAAAATCAGTGTAAATATGTAAACTAAAAACAGGGGTTGCTGTGAAAAGTAAGCATTTTTTTCCATAGATTTTGATTTCCAAGTTTTATATATGTGGGTTTGTATAGATATGAATGGAAATCTACTCCAAAAATGATGGTCACATATTGAGATTTAGGGGTTCTGTTGCAAAATGGAGTTACGTTCTTGGCTTTTTTTAATAAACATTGTCATTTTTCTTTCCCTGATCGATATTTTCTTTTTATTTTTCTTATGGGTTAAGTCATACCATCATATTGTGGGATTTTCATACTATAATTCCTTTTGCGATTGTGTATTTCTTTATTTTATATTATTTGTATATGATTATTGATTTATTTACGTTTTCTGTACTTATGAGCTTTTTTCTTTATTTTTATTATGAATGCCTATGATTTAGTATGTTTTTGTGTAATGCATTTAATCAAACATTAGTCTTTCCCTTAGGTTTTGGATTTCTACACACTCGGATTGCTTGACAAGTTCGATTTCATTGGTTTTGGGGGATTCTTACATTTTGTTAGTGGTTCATGGTTTATTTGAACTTTTAATTTACACTGTTTACTTGAAGAATGCATATATTGATTATTTATCAAATTCACTTTTTTTTGTAATGAATAAAGATGCATTATTATCGTAGAATTTGATTCAGTGATTATGTCCAAAAAAGGAAAGTTAACTGCTTATTTTTAATTCAATATTTTTCATTAAGCTTATGGATTCAAGTAACCTATTTTGTTGTTTAATTGATTCAGAGTTTTGAATTGAGGTTAAATTTTCTTGGGGTTGAATATTTTTGGAATATAAGGTAACTCTTAGATTTTAATATAAGTATTACATTGTTATATTTGGCGAACTGGATGTTAATATAACTATTTAATACTATTTTTGTAATATAACAGTATACATTGTTAGATTTGGTCAAGTGCAATCTAAGACAAAAAAGACTTAAACTGCACTGACATATTTCAGTAACACATCTAATATCTAATATATAAAATGGTGTCTCTTCTTGCAAATGTGCCATGTGACATTACATTAATCACATTAATAGAATCTAAAAGGACTTTCCAAATTATTGTAACTTGTCTCTTGGTATGACTAAATGTGATAAAATTATCTAAAAGAACGCTACTTTTAGGCTCATCATAAAAGGATCAAAATTCATAAAATATTCTGGACTAAAGGATGAAATGGGAAGATCTGTCTAGCTGCATTCCATTGCTTTCTACAACCCTTTCTTATTCAGTGATAAAACCTTTTTAACTTCAACCATTAACTTTGAAACGACGAGACTTAAAAAAAACAGTCCTTTATCCAACCATACCATTTTCGGCCTTTTGTTTAAATTTTGCATCTCCCACTTCCGAAACTTTCAAACCCATCTATATCTCCAACTACAATTGTATCCTCTATGTATCTAATGGTGCTTACACATCATCATGTCCATTATATTCACTATACAATACCTCTTGGATTCGAGATGGTTCTATTTATATTGATTACATTACAATAAGCAGATATTATCTAGAATAAGCAATTATTCTCCCAACTAATGTACAATTGATGCAAGTTGATGTGGTCCAAGTTGTGTTAGTGTAATATATAAACAAGATCACATATTATTTATCTTTTTTTATTGGAACAAATATTAAAATAGCAATCCCTTTTTGGTTCTCTCTAAATTTTCTATGTGAAGGTTGAAGTCTCTTTGGTTTAATCATTACATATATATATATATATGTGTGTGTGTGTATGTATAAACCAAAATTAAGAAATCTAAAAATATTCAATTATTCAACAATTTCTTATAAGGATCTTGAGTATCGATATTTAAAAGCATAAGAGTGAGTTGAATAATGGTAATGTCAAGTGTATGTATATTGCTTATTTGGTCTTTCATTCATCGAGGAACACATTTTTAGGGATGAAAGAATTATTATATTCATATAATTATCGGTTCAAGCGTTGTTTGTTTTAAATTTTTCACCGGAGTAGTTGAGTAATCTGAGAGTCCCCTTACAAAAATGGTTTGGCTTTTTGAGGTGAAAATGAATTTTGTAAACTTTTTTGTTCATAGTGAATAAAGTGAGATTATTTTTTCCTTGCTAACTTTTGATTTTCAAGGTGTGTTATGTATCTTATTATGTAGATTTATGAGGACTTTATCTATTTTTTTGGGTCTGTCAGATTTGTGCTATTAATTTTATGATTATTAATCAATAATCTTTTTTCCTATATGTTGTTCACAATAGTCGTCAAAGTTTTAATGTTACTCCATATATTTTATCTAATCTTAGTTCTTAAGAGGTTAGAAAATGTTGTTGCACATGTACCCAGTATAAGGAATATAGATTTGTTGAAAAACGTATTGCTTGGATGGAGGATCAATACGGAGGATCAAAACACTGTTGAATTTGTATAAAGTCAGTGTTATATTTTTAAGAATTTCATGGCTAAAGCCATCATATTCATCTCGAATAGTGATTTTGGTAAATTCCTTCTCTCCTATGCCTCAAGATATTTAACAAAAAAAAAATTGCATTTTTTTCATGGATAAAAATGTCGAATAGTATTGTTTATAATAGCCTTTATATCTTACCTATTCTAATTTCTATATAATTTTATTAGTGTAATCAAGATTGAGTTTCAGTTTACTTTTCATGTGTATAGATATATACTATAAGAGGGTGAATTTGTAATTTGACTACTTTCCCCCAACCAGTGCCATTTCATAGGAGGATAAATTTTTTTTTATCCACAGTGCGTTTTGAGAATAAAAAAGGATTAATATGACTTTATAATCCATAGTTCTCTTTAAACTTTTCTTTTTTCTTTTTTAGGTAACATATATGTGAATTATAATGTCGATTAGGTTGAGGGACGATGAAAAAGTTAAATGAATCGCTAATGTTTAGTTGCTTTTTGGGAACATCCTATTAATTAGAAGATATTTCTCATCTAGGATTATAATGAAATATGGTGTGCCCTTTATTTTATATATTTCATTTAGAGTATGTGGTTCTTTGGTATCTTTTAAGAATTTATTTTCGTTGGGTTATTTACATGCATTTTTAATACGACAACAAGTATGTCCACTAACACACACAAAAAAAAAGTCTTCGGACGCATGTTGCATGTTGCACGCAAGGATTATAATCCATTGTTTTTTTGTTCACTTATTTGGGTACACACTTGACAGGGAGCTATATGTGCAAGGTCTAATTAGATTTTATGGGTAATGGAAGTATTAAAGATGGATAAATAATTTAAAAAAGTGATAATAGAAAACATTGGAAGATAATGGATCGGGTAGGAGGTAAGACCTAATTGTAGTAGATCAGCGCCCTGCTTCCTGTATCGTGCATGGTGGCCATAGAGTTGTGGATAAGTGCCATAATCCTGGGAGAGTGTATGGTAATCCCACTCTAGTTGATCAGCTCCCTGCTCAAAGGGAGGTGCATGGATGTCCTACACCTATAGGGATGACCCCTATTAAGATTGAAGGAAGTGATACGAGAGAAAATGGGTTAAAAGATAAGGGAATCAAAGATCAGATTATAGCGAACCAGTGCCCTATTCTCAATGGAGTGCATGGTGGTCATAGAGTTGTGGATCAGCGCCCTGCTCTAGATAGAGAGAATGGTTTTCCTACTCTAGCTGATCAGCGACCTACTCCTATGAGTCTGTCTACTGATTCGACACCCTTCAATCAATTTCCACACTTTATGTTGGATAAAGGAGAGGCAAGTTATAGGGTTGTGCCTGACATTACTTCAAAAGTGGATAATGTAAAAACTAGTAAAGAATTCATGCGAGAGTTGAGATTCATATTGAAGGAATTGATAAGGCTATTTCAAGAACATGGGCAATTGTTATACCCCCAAACATGGACATAAGCTATGTTTACATGTGTACTTTGGAACTCTACTTTGAAGGAATTGAGACTCATATACATATAGAAATATACTTCTATGTAATCAAAATCTATTCTAAATATTACATGTGTATATCAAAAAGTTTGGTCTAAGGTTAACCAAAATTTCCAAATAGTTGCCCATTCATGACCTGCACATCACACCCTCGATTGTAGTGAGATTCTCGATGGTATTCTTATTGAAACTCACCCCTCGCGAAGTTTTCATTGGATCCCTTCGCTGCTCGTGACTGTGTCAGACCTTATCCAGCTGACACTCAAAATAGTGATTAGTTTGCGAACTCGTACAAGTTGGTTACAACTCATTTTAGTTAGTTAGAGTAGTTATTATTTGTTAGTTCATGGGAGTTAGTTAAAACAGTTAGTACTTGTTGTATAGAGGGTCTATAAAAGAGTTCATTGATGTATGGAAAGTATATCGAGAATAATATGATTTCATTTCCTTCTTCTCACTTTTTCTGTGTCTTTATTCTAGTTTTTCATTCTATAATTCTTCTACTCTCTATATTCTCTATAATCCATATACTGCATTCTACTTATTTGTTGAATTGACTAGGTGTAAGTCAACCATAATAATTGATGCCTTAACTGACTCGTTAAGGAAATTTGGCATCCAAAACAGAACATCTATGCGACCTACTCACCATTTGGTCGCTGTAAGCGAAACTCTTCACACCTACTAGAGTTCTTGCGAGACAAAGGTTCTTCAGGACTTGAATTAGTAACTCTATTAGCTCGTGCCTGGTTCACCCCTTACGCGTTGTCGATAAAGTCGCCTCTCGCACCTGTTAGATGCTCGCGACTTAGTTGTGAGTTCTGACGGGTTTGGTAAATTCCTTTTGGCTCCTTTTTGCATTGTACCCCGTGCCACTCACTCCATATCGACCAAATCCAGATTGTGTGCACTCTACCTTGCCTTAATCCCAACACCCAATTTGTAGTTGTTGGTGGATTGTATTAGTTAGGTTAGTAGTGTGGGAATCTCAAGTAATCTGTACTCATTCATTTTATTAATATAATGCTTACCTTTCACCCAAAAAAAGATATTTCAAGTTAATATAATGCGTATTTTTGGCTGTAAAAGGGCCACCCTCTTCAAAAAAGAGAGGACCTACACGAGTGTGAGTTCACCCCAAACACTCGCATGGTGTCGCATCATTCCCGTGTTTGGATCGATGGACCTTAGCACTAAGAGCTTAATCTTTTTGGACAACATTCATTTGAATTTTGGGTCCATTAATTGGGTCTATTTCGGTAAGATTAGTAATTCTTCTATTAATTTAGTTGTAATAGGTTGGAAGTCTGTTATGAGTTGATTACTTAGCTTTGATTGGACAGCTGGCTAGGTAATTTAGTCTGTTAGCAAACTAGTGTTGCATAAAAGGGGATTGAACCTAATTGTAATCGACACCTTGGATAATAATACAAATTGATTCTTTCTATATCTAAACTCTTTGTTTCTCTCTAATTCTCTATTTCTTCATTCATCTATCTTTTAATTATGTAGTTTAACTTGAATGTCATATGAGATGGCATGATAAGAATAGATACCAGATTAGTAAGTTAAGATTGCACAAACGACAGAAACTAGATGGCAAGCGATAGAGTCAGGGTTTGCAGAAATACATCAAACATAAGATGTAATGGATCACAAATTGGAACAAATATGAACAGAATTTAAGAGTAATCTGAATTCAACCATGGATACAACAAAAATGCATAAAATAATATTTTTCTCTCTCTCTCTCTCTCTCTATATATATATATATATATATATTGCCTCCCATAAATCATTCTTCAATTTGATTGGCACTTTAGGAAAACTTGGATAAGTTATCGGCACAAAGCACTTCACCATCAAACCCACATAACTTGATAATTCTTTTTTGCTAGTACTTATTGGTTGCCCAAGATCATTATATAAAACTCTTATCCATTATTCACTGCTCTTTATTCTAGTCAATCGCTCTAGCTTCGTCGCACCTCTACCTTTGCTACTATATTGTGAAGGTTTCTCCACGGGTTCAAGATTAATGTCTTCCATTTCAAGTTAAAGCAATCGAAATGTTGAAACACAAAAAGAGCAATAATATAGATTTCATCAATACAAGTCGTAAATACTTAAACAATACAATTATTGATATGTACCACAAATTAAAATTCACCATTTTATTCTATGTTAATTAAAATGTACAAGAGCACAATTGTCAAAATATTAAGACGAAAATAATAATCCATAGTCTAGAACAAATGTCACATAGCCCATATTCCATACATTCAATTTCCAAAAATCAACTGTTGTAGGTTGCACACAAAAAATAAAAAAGGTGGACAACGCCACCAAACAAGTTACATTTTAAGCAACTATAACTAATCATGAAGAACAATTCAAACATTGAGCATCATAACATCGCCTAACACAATTATTTTGGCGTATTGTCTATCCATGTCCCTCACAATCTTCACGCATATAAGTTTTGGAAGATTCCTCAACCACGTCAAACGATTCAATAGTTGGCAAAACTATAGTGCAAATATCATCCCCGAGACATCCATCATTAAGATCATCTTCATCATCTTTATCATAGTAATCCCTTTGAGGAGTTGACAATACAATTGAATATTTAGGTTTCATTTGGTCCGGAACATAGAAAACTTGTTTCTCTTGAGAGGCTAAGATGAAAGAATCGAATTTATGACCAACTCTATCAAGATCGACGTATGTAAAACCAATATCGTCTATGTTAATTTCGTTTTTATTGTCAACCCAATCACACTTGAATAAAGGAATCTGAATTGAAAAATAGTCAAGTATCCATATCTCCCTTATGACACCGTAGAAAATCATATCGGTATGAATAAGATTACTGTTCTTTGCACTAGCTATCTGCAACGCCTTAGCAACTAGGCTCACTCCATTGTTTTAGGTTACTCATGCATCATCGTGATCCTTTATTAGGTAATGAACACCGTTAATGACATATTCGTGAACTTTGATGACGTCTCGATGAGGTCCACATGCAGTCCATTTCAAGTCATTTGAGATATTGTTGTTTGGGAGTTCTTCTTCGAGAGAAGCCTATTAATATAAAAATTTTAGTTACTTACAAAACAAAATTCAAATTAGCATATTAAAGTAAGGGGATATTTCGTCTTTATTCCCACTTTAGTTTTTAATATTAGACTTCACCAACTATTTAGTTTTACTTTACACTCTACCACTATTTTCCAGTAGTCGGTATTAGACTTCGAAATTGTTTTTCACTAAGATTGGCAACTAATAAATAAAAAAAATAGTGGCATTGTTAAAAAAATTAAAAAATGGGTAAAGTCTAATGAAAATTAAAGTGGTGGTTAAGTCAACATGTCCCTAAATCATACCATTTTACTTAACCAATGGATAAACATGCGATTGTGCTCCTCTTCAACCCATTTCTTATTTTTCCCTTTTCGAGGATGGGTTTCTTTCAAGTACTGTTCATGCTCCCTAACTAGGTATTAATGAGTAATGTAACATTAGTTATTAATACATCTAGAGACAAGTATTTGAGGAACTAATTTCATATTAATGGGAAGTTAGGAAAGTCATACTCTATATAAGGTTGAACATCATTCGTGTTATGCAACACATGAAGATGTGCCTGCTCCAAGGACATGCGATCAAGTTCAACAACATCCGAACCTCCTATGGGTTTATCATCATCCTTCCTTATTGGAATTCGAATTGAATCTAATTTCCAATAAGAACTCTGAATAAAAGTTAATAGCTTCTTCTGCTATGTAACATTGAGCAATACAACTTTCTGGGCGATTACGATTTCTCACATAACCCTTTAAGACTTTCATGTACCTAACACATTAAAAAGTAAACTATATCAATACACTTATTTACTTATATTAATACATGATAGTAAAGTAATTTGACCTAACCTTTCAGTTGGGTATATCCATTGAAAGAAAATAGGACCGCAAAGTTCTACCTCCCTCACAAGATGCACCATTAAATGTACCATAATGTCAAAGAATGATAGTGAAAAGTATTTTTCCAGCAAACACAATGTGATCACAATTTCATTCTTTTTTTTTTAGTTTTTGCAAGTCCACTACTTTGGCACAAAGGGCATTGAAGAAAAACATACTCTCATGATCGCATATCTCACATGTTTTGGCAACACCAATCGAATTGCAATTGGAAGAAGTTCTTGCATTAGAATTTGGCAAGCCTGAGACTTCAAGCCATACAATTTCAAATCTTCCATAGAAACATGGATTCTAAAATTAGAAGAGTAACCATTCAGGTCCTTAAGGTCATGCAAAGTTTGGCAAGACATTTTTCTTTCTCTCTCGATAACGTATAACATAATGGCGGTAGGTATGCCATTTTTTCATTAACCTGTAGTGCTAACTCACTTCATAAGCCCATTTTTTCAAGGTCGAGTCGACACTTCACCCCGTCTTTTATTTTTCCCGGAATATTAAGCAAGGTTCCAATGATACTATCACAGACATTCTTTTCAATGTGCATGACATCTAAGTTATGTCAAATAGGAAAATCCTTCCAATAAGGAAGTTAAAAAAATATCGATTTCTTCTTCCTAAAATTTTCAACCCCATGGTTACTAAGACTGCCTTTTTGAACCCCATTAGCTACCTTCCTCAGTCTCTTATGCTTTAATGATTTCTTTAAATTAATGGCCCTCACCTTTTTTGCCTTCTTTCCCCATGAAACCTTAAGTCTCCCAACTTTTATCAATATTTGTTCACCTCTTAAAGGTTCAGGGGAGGCTTGGAACTCTTGCTCACCGTTAAAATCCTTTTTTTGGCTTCAAAATGGATGGTTTTGTGGAAGGTATCTCCTATGTCCCATATAAACGCACTTGCCATATTGTTGTAATCTGATGGAATACGTTTTTTCACTACATATTGGAAAAGCGTTATAGCCTTGAATAACACTTCCAGATAAATATCCATAGCCTGGAAAATCATTAATTGTCCACAACAGTATTTCCCTCAAAGTAAAAGATTCTTATATAAAGGCGCCATTGGCTTTAACTCCTTCATGCCATAACGTATTCAGATCTTCTATTAACGGCGACAAATAGACATCTATATTATTTCTCGATTGTTTTGGACCTGATATCAACATAGTCAACATTGTAAACTTTCGTTTCTTACACAATTTCGGTTCAAGGTTATATGTGTCAAACATGACGGGCCAACTACTGTACCTACTACTAAGGGAACTATGAGGATTAATTTCGTCCGTTGATAGTGCTAATCGAAGATTTCTTGGTTCTGCTGCAAAATCGGGCCACTTTTCATCAACTAATTTCTAAGTTGGTGAGTCTGTTGGGTGACGCAACAAACCATCAACAGTTCTATCATCCGCATGCCATATTAGATACTTAGCAATCTCTTTAGATTGAAACCACCTTTTGAATCTCGAAATGGGTGAAAGTACCATAACACTTTCGCAGGAACACCTTGTTTCCCCTCATCCCTTTTTTGTTCTTTCAAATTCTTCTTCTATTTGAACCTGGATGTTCCACAAGTGGGGCATTCAGCATCTTCTTTATACTCTTTTCTATAAAGTATACAGTCATTAGAACATGCGTGTATCTTCTGAAAGTCCATTCTGAATACCGATAAGCAATATTTGGCCTCATTATTGGATGAAGGTAATACATTGTCATCCGAAAGCATGTCGACAATGATTGGCATCATATTTGAAAAGCATTTATCGAACATCCCACCCTTCGCTTTAAGATTGAATATCTTGACGATATAGGATAACTTTGTATACATTTTACATCTTTCATACAATGGCTTCTCCGCATCTAAAAGAAACTTCAGAAAAATTTCTGCATTTCCTGTGAAGTCTTCTTTTATAGCCTCCACCATGTTAATCAACTCTTCAACATCCTCCATGGTATCCATATTAAGATTGTCACAGATAGGATCACCCATATTAACATCCGATAGTGTTTCATGATGATCCTCCTTTCCATGCCATTTCCATATAGTATAATTAGGATCGATACCCGAACTATACAAATGTTGTCTGATTTCTTTGACACCCATTTTTAATATATTCTCACATTGATTACAAGGGCATCGTATGAAGTTCTCATCCAAGGAGACATTTTGAGAAACCCTGAAAAAATTATCAACACCTTTTATGTATTCTTTTGATAATTTGTCCTTGCTCATCCAAGACCTTTCCATTCTGCCCCAAGTATGTAAGCCACCATGAGTGAGATATAAGCATTAGAATATATGTAATTGTTAAAAATAATGAAATATTATACAACATAATACATTCACACAATTAGAAAATATCGTAGAAAGTATAATATCCCTGTAAAATTATCACAACAACTACCAAAGACACCAACACCTAATAGTAATAAGACTCAATCAACCATAACTAACCAACTCAAGAACACTAACAGACCACCCAAACACTATACAACCAAAACCGATTTTAAACATTGAAGAAATTTAATTCACAAAATTATTTTACATATTATACTATAATGTTATATATAATATGATGTTATCTATAATTTGTATAAAAACAATTGTTATACATATTATACACAACAGCAACAACCATTAATGATTATATAACTATAATATATTGAAGCAATTAATGAAAGCACATAGTATAAGCATGGGATGGCAATGCTAAATATTAATTAAAGAACACAAGTGAGGCATTAGCGAGTATATGATATACATACTAAAACAAGGCAATGAAACTTCAAAAGCAAACTAACATATCATAACGCACCCTATGACAGTGAAATCATTGAGATAAGAAAACACTAACATAAAGTTGGAGCTAATGAAAATGCTCTTACCATCATATGGTACTAAAATCGTTGTAAACTTTTCAAAGAAGTTTCATCTTCCAGAAATCAAATGTCTCTTTTAATCATGGAAACACATTAATGAATCAATTAATTTACAACAATTCTTAATGAATGATCAATTACAATGCAATACAGTATGTAGTTGGATTGATATCACACTTTGTTAAGCAATAAAGAGTAGGGGATATATACATCACACTTTTATATAATCTAACATAAATTGTATATCATTTATCTCATCTTTGCTAAAAATGTTAAAAAAGATGAAATCACCGGTCCAAATATCTAATCACAAAAACACTGGATCACAAAACACAATAGTCATTGAGTGTATAAAAATATTGAAGAGTCCATATAATGATTTTATTAAAAAAACACTTGTTTAATCATATATTAAAAAATAGGAATTTCATCAAGAACACCACATGATTTGATAATATACTACCACAAACATGCACTGACCCCGAGAATAAAATGAGGGAAATTTAACCAAGTACTAACTAATAATCAAATGTTATTTAAACATTTCAAAGGAAAAAAAAAATCAAATCATAATTCCACCCTGATACACAAGCACACATACACATAGAAATTAATTGCAATATAAAACATCACACACTGAAATTAAATGCAATTTAGAACACTGAACATCAAGGCTGATACACACACGATGACATATCCAGGATTTTATTTCAGGACGGGTGGAACTATAAGACTGATTTTTTTTTTCACAACTCAGGCAATACATTATTTAACATGTTAAAATTAACCAGCCTGACTCGAAAGAAACCCAAATATGAAGGTCTGACTCAAAAGAAACTTGAATATTATAGGACACAAGAGCAATCCTGCACAATTACGTATTAGGAACTAAAAATCTTAACCAAAATTCAAGTATTAAACACTAAATGAATTGACCCCACATTTTTAAACATCTAGATATTATATATTAAGCTTAACATTTTGCATTACGTCAAAAACTAGATATTTTACATTTAACTTAAATATTTTAAATCAACCGGGACAATTAATGTTTAGTCTCTAGGAGCTAAGTATATTTTACATTTAGTCCACCTTATTTTTTAATTGTGCAAAAACTCCCCTGTTTACTTTTTTGATAATTATTTCTTAAAGTTTAGGATAAGATAAAAAAAAGTTTGTAACTATTTTATGCGACGAGGGATCTTTTGGAACAAAATAAATAAGTTTGGACTATATATTAATTATAAAATTATCGAGGGATTTTTCTTCGAATGACCCTACTTTTTTTTGCAACAAGTAATTAACAAAAATTACTAAACATTGAACATATAAACTAAAAAGCAAAGAAAATTATGCTTGAAACTAATGACACTCAACTATTTCTTTAATGTGTATTTAAAAAAAATGACAATATATAAACTGAATTTATAACAGACACAATTCTTTAAAGAGTATTATTGTTAATAGTTGTAATAAATCTAAACAAATAAAGGCCTGAACAATGCTTGGCACAAACATAACTATTTACTAATGTAAAAACAGTTAGTAAAGCAACATACCCAAATTCTCTATGTGCAGGCTGGGTCGGGCTAGAAAACAGGAGAAAAGGGAAGGCGTCCCAACTGCGAGTTTGATAAAAGACACAAAATAAAAAGGAAGAGAAATCGATTAGGTTTTCAAATAAAAATATTACAAACACATATACACAAATCAAGAATAAATCGCATATACACAAATCACAGACACAAAAATCAAGAAATCGCACACACACATATCAAGAACAAATCGCATATACACAACACATATACCCAAATCGAATACATGTATATACACAAACCCTTGCACATCCATATTAGGGCTTTTTGTACCTGATTGATTGAATCACCCCGGCACCGGAGGTGATGAGATGTGAGAGAGATGGATGTGATGTGAGAGGGCTGTACGTGCATGAGAGAGAGAGTTGTGCGAGTGAGCTAGAGAGAGAGAGGGAGAGTCGTGCGAGCCAAAGGGAGAGGGAGAGTCGTGCGAGCCAGAGAGAGAGAGAGAGAGGGGAATTTTGAGGAAGCAATATTTGGAGCGGGAATGAAAAAAAATAGCCCCTCTTTTTTTTTTCATTTATCTTAGTTTTTACTCAAAAGGCTAAAATAATTAAGGTATATTTATGTCATTTATATATAAATATGAGATAAATGGTTTGTTGTTTATGTCAATTTTACTTAAATTGAAATAAAAAATTTACTTTAAAAGTCAAATTGACATAAATGAAAATTATTTATGTCAATTTACATTTGTCTGACATAACGTTCATTTTTAAACTAACATAAATGATGTTTTTTCTTGTATTGATTATTTTGAGTATGGCTTTCGGTTTGGCAGGATCTGCTTTTATCCCTTCCTCACTAACCATGAATCCCAAGAGTTTTCCTTTGGTAACACTGAAGACACATTTTTGTGGGTTAAGTCGTATCTGGTATCGCTGCTATCGCTTAAAGAATTTATGGAAAGAAGAAACATGACCTTACCTAGTCAAAGACTTGCTAATCATGTCATCCACATAGACCTCAATTGTTTTATGTATCAAATCGTGAAATATGGTTGTAGTAGCCCTTTGGTAGATATCTCCCTGTATTTTTGAGACCAAACGGTATAAAGGTGTAGCAAAAGGTTCCCCAAGGGGTGATAAAGGCAGTTTTCTCTTGATGATTTGGGTGCATTTTAATTTGGTTGTATCCCATAAGCCCATCAACGAATGACTTGAGAGCATGACTGGATGTATTGTCCATAATCATATCGATATTAG
This sequence comes from Sambucus nigra, assembly GCA_949130495.1. Classification (NCBI taxonomy): domain Eukaryota; kingdom Viridiplantae; phylum Streptophyta; class Magnoliopsida; order Dipsacales; family Adoxaceae; genus Sambucus; species Sambucus nigra. The sequence continues at coordinate 458,522,186 of OX422208.1, read as the reverse complement.
GTAGCAGGTAATCATCCTTTGGAGAGGCTTTGTTCAAGTCTTGATAGTTAACGCACATGCAAACCTTCCATTCTGATTTAAGTACGGGTATGATATTGGCTAGCCATGTGGGATATTCGATCATACGAATGAAACCCACATTGAATTATTTAACTACTTCTTCCTGAACTTTGAGCGACCATTCGGTGCAGAGCTTTCGTAGTTTCTATTTGACTGGTTTGCATTCTGGGAGAGTAGGAATCTCGTGTTGAGCTATCTCGAAATCGATGCCAGGCATGTCATTGTAGGACCATACGAAGATGCGCACAGATTCTTTCACTAATTATTCGAGTTGTGCATCAAGGGTTGCCCCTATCCTAATCTCGTGAAGTTGGCTACTAGAACCGATATTAATAACAACAGTTTCATCTTTAATAACTTGAATGCGGTTATGTTGTTTGTTATTACCTTATTTCGATCAGTTAAGAATTGTTCACTTGCAAAATCATCATCATCAAGAGTTCGATTAGAATCAAGACAATTAATGCAAGGCACTACAATATACTCAAAATCTTCATTTATTTCATAGATAGGAAAAAAAGCAATGAGAATCTCATCAAAGGAAGTTTTGATTACATGATAGTAAGGAGGAATAATTAGGGAAGAGGAAATAGGATAAACATCAGGGTTAGGCTGAATATAAGAAGGTGGCACTAGTGCAGCTTGCCAGTTGAGGAGAGGTGCATCAATAACTTTGATCAGGCAGGATAGATTCGATGATGTAGCCCATGAGTGGATCATGCAGAGTGACGTCACGAGTGTCTACAAGTTGAAAGAATCCTCAGAGTCACTTCCCTCGAAATCTTCGTTATCGACTATGGTATTCTCAATGAGTGGTTATACTTGATGTTGGGAACTTTTAGCCCATTAGTAGTTATCTTGGAAAAAGATCTCCATTACTGGTTTCATTTTCTTATTCACATGATCATACCACGGTTCAGGAAAGCTGCAAAAGGGGATATCTTCACCATATCTAATGAAACTTCAATTCAAGGAATCTCTTGAGACAGTCTTAGAACTTTATAGCCTTATTTTTAGCTGAGGTAGGCAGAGAATTATGAGTTCTTCTGCTAATGGCTGATAACCCAAGCCACTAGGAGGAAAATCTTTATTCAACATAATGGGTTCAAGTATCCCTTGTTGTCTTTGTCCCAGCCCCAGTTCGAGCATGAAGTGTATGTTTTTTAACATCTGGATCACATTGACGTTGCCATGAGGGTTATACTTTGGACCAACCCTATCATTGAAATCATCCCCTGCTAGGAGTAAAAGTGGTTCAACTCGAAAACCTGACATAAGCATATCATTCGCCCCGTGTTGTATCTCAAAAAAGTAGGTTACTGTTGCTTGCATTCTCGGTATTGTTGTCGTCCCCCAAGATGGTGATGACCTGCCCATTGGCGAAGAACTTTAGTTTTTGATGAAGGGAAGGTGACCCACCCTTGATGCTACGGAGTCATGATCGTTCGAGTAGCATATCGAAATAGGATGGGATATCGATACTTAGAATTTAATAACTAGAATTATAGGGCCAATCCCTATTTCAAGCTTTATGGATCCCATAATTTTTGGCGGGTATTATCGTAAACGCGGACCGCGTTAGAGGTTGGATCAAGGTCTCTACCTTTCAATCCTAAACAATTAAGGGTCCTCAATAGGAAGACATTAAAGTCTAATCCATTATCGACAAGAGAGAGCGGGGCAGTCATTCCCATGACTTCGATAGATATAGTGAGAGCATAATTATGGTTTGGCCCAATTTTGGGAATTTATTGTTTGAAAAATAAGAGCATTCTAGTAGAGGTTAGATATCCGACCAAATTCATTACTTCTTCTGGGGTGGTTGAGGGAGGAACTGTGAGTAGCTTGATCAAGGTATTTTGATGCATTTGGGAAGACATAAAGAGTCCCCATATAATGATGTTGTCTTTGGTTTTCTTCCACTGATCGAGGATCTTGCTATCCTTGAGGGTCATTTATAGCATAGGAAGATTCTCGACACCCTTTCCTTTGTCGCTTACTAATGGCGACGGGCTAGGGACTTGGCAGTGCCTTCCTGACTTTGTTATATAGTTCATCGAAGAGGGGAAAAATTGAAACCCTATTTCCTAATTGATCTCAAGTTATTCAGCTACCTTGGGATTTTTCCTAGCGACTTCTCAAATGATATCATCCCACATATGCTAACTATCGGACTAGACTTTTTTGGGCTTTTCTCTTTATCTGAATCATCGAACTCATTCCCCCATCTGGTAGCAACGATATTATCTTTCCATGAAAAGTTAATACACTCCGCAACTTTAATGACCTCTTCATATAAGTCCTTCCATCGGTTAGGAAGATGTATAAGTGAAGGGACCATGAGCTCTTGTAGTTTCAAAACATCAAGTAGCTCGAATATAATATAAATCTCATCAGTGTGTCGGAATAAATCCACTATGATATGGACCACATCATCTAGACTGACTGATAAGCACCCAAAATTGTACAATTTATACTCCAAATAGATGTATTTTAGTTGCCAATTCTAGGCAATATGGGTCTTATGTGCTTAAATGTTTATCATGCAGGCTTAACTGCAGTTGCGGTGTCAAAAGCTACATTTCAAGGCCAATTGCAATTAGAATGGAGCTAATTTCCTCTCCCGTACCCTAACCCGAGCCTAAACCTAGCCCAAACTTACCCCAAGCCTGTGTGTGTTTTGTTTGTGTCATTTTATTATTTTTTAGATTTTTAGTTTGAGTCATTTTAATTTTTAGATTTTATTTTTGATTTGTATAATATTTTTTAGGTTTTTTATTCTATTTTACTTTTATTAATATATATTTTATTTTATCTTTATTTTTATTAATTATTAGTTTTTTATTTTTATTAGGATTAGATTTTTTTTAGGATTTCATTCATTAGTTTTATTTGATTTTACATTTAATTAGAATTTTAGTTTTAGTTTTATTAGATTTTAACTTTATTTCTTTTTAGTTTCAATTTTTATTTGAGTCTTTGTTTTATTTTAGAATAGGATTTTATTTTTTAGGTTTTTATTTTATTTTATTATTTTTTAGTTAGTTTTATTTTCAGGGTCCAAATTAAACACACACTCACACATAACTCCCCTACACTCACATACCCCTAAACTACACCTAACTAAACCTTCACCCTTACCAAACTTACCATACATCCTCATACACCCAAACCCCCCCACATCATCTTCACCCTCTAACCCACACACATTCTCTTTCTCTCTTCTTCCCAACAACCCATCTCCTCTCTCTTACCCCATTACCAAACATCTCAACTCCCTCATCCACCTAAACCCGATCTCTACCCGATCCCAAACGCCTGAAACCCGATGGCGAAACCAAACTGATCCCGGCACCAAACCCGGAATCGCAACCCACTGCCTCGTCCAACTCCCACGTGAACTCGCCCCAACTCGGCGGCACCCAGCCTCTCCAGCGTCGAACTCGATCTCCCTCTCTCTCTCTCTCTCCTCGATGCAGGTTCAAGCCGGGTACTCATCAAACCCTTGCCCCGCTCACCTCCTGCCGACGTTAAAACCCCAAACCGCCAGAATTTTCACCTTACCCATTAACCCATTTCCCTTTTCTTCCATCCTTATACCCAGATCTGACCACCTCTACCAAAACCAATTAAATCCAATCTTACCCAGACCATACCTAACCCATCTCATCTACAGCCCATTTCCAAAGCCAAGTCCTTGCACGACTTTTACCTGCCAAATGCAACCAAAAACCCATGTGCCAGATCTTAACCCATTTAGCCCTAATACCCAAAATGCCCCCCAAACCATATCTTTTAACCATTGCTCTAAATAACCCTTATACCAAATCAGATTTTATACCCTCATTCTCCCCACTATCACGACCTCACACCCAAACCACATGCACCATCTATTAATTCCTAAACTAACCCTTACCCACACCTTACACAACCTCTTGCACCTTAATTCTTCCCAAAAATACCCCTTAGCCCCATGTGTGCCATGCACCTACTATATATTGAAGATGAAGACCCCATAGGAAGTAAGCTTTTTAGAGAGAAAGTTAGAGGATAAAGTTAGAAAAATTAATGAATTCTAGAGAGAAAAATTGTACGCACTTGAGTGAATATTGGATTGAATATAAGTGCAATTTCTTTTCTCCTATATGTTGGTTTGAATCTCTTCTATCTTTCTCTTTAATTTTTTTAGTAAGTTTTATTAGATTGTTAATAATTGAATTGTGCCTATGGTTGGCTAATCACTCCATTCAAGGAGTGAAATGAAACCCCATATAATTAATTGAATGTATTAATTAATCTAGTCTACTTTGTTTCATTTAGTTAATTTTTCTTTTCATTCCCACTTTAGTTTATGCATTGAGAAATGGTAAACTATCCTTGAGAAAGGATTAAAATCTAATATACTTTTAATTTGTGGATTCAAACTAGAGATAGTTTGACCCACTAATTATATTATATTAAATTTTATTTTATTTTACTCATACATTAAAATTTTGTTTGATTTAAGATTTATTATATGGATCTATTCTAGCGAGTGACTGATATAATACTTCTAAATCAATTATTCAATTGAGTCGTTGGAATGAAAATTAGATTAACTAAATTATATTAGTTTTTTTTGTCAATTGATGAGAATTAATTGATAAGATGAATTAATATTTGGAAAATTAGTATACTAGAATAATTAACACATTTAATTGATAAAGTGGTGGTTAACTTTCATTCCTTGAATATTTCTAAAATTTAAGTTCATCTCAATTGTTATTACTTAGTTCTTATTTGGCACACTAGTTAGTTTGTTAATTTCATCTCTTATATTAGTTTAGAGTTAATTCACCTCACCTCACCTACTTTTTTTAATATTTGAAAAACAAAAAAAAAATTAGAAAAACCCAAAAGTAAAAAAAAGGATCAAGTGAATTATATTCATAATACTCTCTTGTTTACATGTTCACTCCTTAGATTAGGATTGACATCCTTACTTACCACTCTACACTTGAGTTTGATATACATTTGTAGGTAATTGAGGATTTTGACTAACTTGGCTTTCAATAACAACGACATACGCAAAAGTCACGTTATCAAATGGCGTCGTTGCCGATCTTTGGAGCTTGACGTGCTTGAGAGGATTTCCAAATTTTGAGATTCACTTGTATTGCATTTTTCAATTTTAGTACCATTTTTTTTTAATTTTAGAAGGCTTGTATTTAGGATTTTATTACCTTTCTTGTATTGCGGTGCATAGAGACACCATTTCATTTTCATTTAAAATTTGTAATAATTGAAGAAAGCGTGATAGGGAAACCAGACGAGGTAGAGAGATGGCGTCCATTGGCGAGGATTTAGAAGCCTCTCTACCTTGGGTCGTTCGAACTCCCGGGGATGACTGAGATTGGCGTATTCTCCCCCCGATCGAATCAACATATTCGGCACCCCACGGCCTAAAAACTGTGGGAGGTACATTTCTAAACCCTCACGCCCTCTTGTTAGCGAGTTCATATCTTGTGTGCTCCTCCGTGATCTTGTGTGATTTAATTCTTGCATTTAATTTTGAATGGAATGATGAATTAAACTGACTAAGACCTACGCTCGGTCACTCACGAGAAGGGATTTCATCACCCAACACAATCACTTATCCTTTGTGTGCTACCCTAGATATCACTAATTTAAAATCGATCAACTAGATAGCCCCATAGGATACGGTGTTCGTAGGCCCCTTTTTGATCATTTTGACTTGTAGGATAACCCGTAGAGTCCTCTCCACCGGGAAAACCCTTGAACGGTTCGCTTTGCGGCACGGAAGTGTCTAGGGAAACTGGGTTTTTAGTGCGGCCGCCCAGTAAAACGGGTTTGTGCTGTCCCCAGCGTTGTACCGGACGATCGTTTCGTCGTAATATCTTTGTGGAGAATCTCCGTGGCAAGCCTCTTAGCATCTTGTGATTAAAGTAGGAACACACATTTTGCAAAAGGCGATCACTCATATAAATTCCGTGCTTTTTACCGCCCGCGGATTTCATTAAAATTTGATTACCCCTCTCATTAATTTTCAAGATAAAAAATTGGTTATGTGCTAGTAGGGATTTTTCATTTACTTGTGTGTGTCCAATTCCTTTTTTTGATAGTCCGTTTTAGTGAATTCGTCCAAAGTCTTAGCGTCCAAATTTCCCCCACCCTTTTTCTTCCAAATAAATCCAAAAATATTTTCTTTTCTAATTTTTATAAAAAACTCAAAAATATTTTATTTCTTTCCAAAACAAAAAGCAAAACTCCAAAAATATTTTTTCTTTTCCAAAATAATTCAAAAAACCAAAAAGAATCCCTCTTTACATGCCCACGTGGAATCGATTAATTCGTTCTCGTAGTCTTTCCCCCGTGTCTTCCACATTAGGAGAACCAAGTGTTCCCCTTACTTCTTCCATTCCACCGATCACTTTGAGTTGTCCCCGAGTTGACATCTCTAATCCCATCATTCATCCACCCACCATGGCTGAAGAGCATGCCTTAAGGGACTATTTTGCCCCGATAACGGCCACCCCACCATCTTGCATAGTTCTTCCACCCACCCCGGCGGATCAATTCGAAATTTGCCCGACAACCATTTACATGTTGCCCAATTTCCATAGTCTTGAGCGTGAGTCTCCATACACTCAGTTGCGAAAATTTCTCACGGTTTGCGCTACTTTCAAAAATCAAAACTTAGATGAAGAAAATGTTCGTCTTCGCTTGTTTCCATTTTCTCTCCATGATAAAGCATCCATGTGGCTACATTCCTTGTCTCCGGATTCTATCCATACATGGGAACAACTTGTCAACAAGTTCATGTCCAAGTTTTATCCCATAAGTAAAACCAATGAGGTGCGCCAAGCCATTCAAGATTTTCGCCAAAAGCCCATCGAGCAATTTTGTGAAGCATGGGGCCGTTTTCAAGATTATATCAATAGTTGCCCACGTCATGGTCTCGAAAAGAGTCGCCTCATCCATAGTTTTTACAATGGTCTCATTCCTTCCACTCGCACCATGATTGAGTCCATGCACAAAGGCAAATTCATGCACTTAACTCCCACTGTCGCTTACAATTTTCTCCTTGAATTAAGCGATGACTCCCAAGATTGGGAGGGCACCAATGAATTTTTGAGATCCGAGCCACCACGAGTAGGTAGCACTTATAAGGCTAAAAATGATCCCGATTTTAAATCCTTGGTCCATGGCTTGAACACTTTGACTAAGACTGTCGATGCTCTCAGTTGTTCTCTTTCTAAACAAGTGATGAATGTCAACAAGTCTAGTCCTTCTTGTCATGTCTGTTTAAGTCATGATCATTTATCTCATTTGTGCCTCCTTATTCAAGATGATCCCGAACCCACTCTAGCCCAAGCATGTGACTTTGATACCACTCGAAAACCCGCACCACTGTCGTTTACTTACAATCCGAATAATAGGAACGATCCTTATTTGTCTTATAAGTACGACAATCACCTTGCTCCATCACAACCACAACAACATGTTGGTGGTCCACCAGGGTTTCATCAAAACCTGCAAAGGCAACATCGCCCTCCTATCCAACACCACCATACTCCTTACCACCAACAAAACCTTCCATTATCCTTTGTCCCCCAAGGAGGACCGTCCCAGCCCAATAATCAAATTGTCCCTGTCCCACATCCGTCTTACGAGTATTCATAGCCACTTAGTTCTAACCGAGAGTTGGTCCCCCAACCCCCTTATGCCCCTCCACCTCAATCATCCACCTACTCTATCGAGAATCTTCTCACTCAATTCATCACGACTCAACAACAAACCACCCAAGTACAGACTCAAGCCATCCAACGGCTTGATCAACATCTTAATCAGTTTGAGTCCGAGCGAGAGAAAGGTTATTTTCCAAGTCAACCCATTCCTAACCCTAAGGGGAATGGAAAGGAGTCGGCTTATGAGGTTGGATCCCCTTCTACTCAACCCACATACCAAGCGAACATGAAAGCTGTGAGTACTCTATGATCCGGTAAACAGGTTAACAATGGTATTGTTGATCCCTGTGATGTTCCAATCCCACCCACCTAGAATTGCCCATTAGAACCACTCCCTAAGGTCCCACCATCCCATAAATCCACCGACAAGAATGCCTCGAAACCTACTAATTCCACCATTGCTTTTGTCCTTAAAGCCCCCTTCCATCGTAGGTGTGCCCCAATAAAGAACGCTCAACAATTTGATGAAATCAAGCAAGTTTTTCAAAATGTTCACATAAACATTCCATTCCTCACCGCGATCCAATAAGTGACTTCTTATGCAAAATTCTTGAAGGACTTGTGCATTGTCAAGCGACGGACGAATGTTCCTCGTGATGCATTTTTCACTAAACAAGCCACGTCCCTCATCCATGAGAATGGTATTGTGAAATATAAAGACCCTGGTCATCCCACTGTCTCTTACATGTTAGGAGATAAATTCACTAATCGGGCTCTGCTTGATCTTGGAGCTAGTGTTAATTTGTTACCTTACTCTCTCTACCTTGAGTTAGGTTTACAAAACATGAAACCTATACGGGTCACTCTTCAACTTGCAGACCGTTCTGTGAAAGTGCCTAAAGGAATCGTTGAAATTTTTTTGGTGAAAGTGTCTGACTTTTACTACCCTGTGGATTTCATCATCTTAGACACTCCTGCTCCCGACCCAACCAATATTCCTATTATTTTGGGTTGCCCCTTTTTGGCAACTGCCAATGCCATCATCAATTATCGAGATGGGTCAATGAATCTTTCTTTCTGCAACATGACCGTCGGAGTCAATATTTTCCACCTCATGCAACAACTGGCCGATGTCGATTCCATTGATGAGGTATGCACGATTGACTCCTTAGTCCAAGAGATGTTGGATACCACATACCCAGAAGATCCTATCCACCAATATTTGGCTCACTTTGGGTCCGACTTTGATATTGATTATTCCATCTCCGAGGTCAATGCCTTGTTAGATTCTACACCACTGCTGGACACTTCCACTTGGGTTCCTCCATTTGAGACTCTCCTTATCGATACTCTTCTTTCTATGGATAACCTAGTAAACCCCTGTCCTGATATTCTCCCGGACTCTGTTTCTGCATCTGAGTCCAATGCCTCTCCTGAGCCACCACCTAGTTTGGAGCTTGAGCCCTTACCTACTAAGCTGAAATATACTTTCTTAGGCCCAAACCAACATCACCCCGTCATTATTTCTTCTAACTTGACACCGAATCAAGAAGAGCAATTGGTCCACACTCTCACTCAACATAACACTGCTTTAGGGTGGACCATTTCTGACATTCAAGGAGTCAGTCCCAATGTCTGTAGCCATCGTATTCATTTAGAGGACAATGCCAAGACTTCTCGTGAACCACAACGCCGACTCAATTTGGCAATGAGAGAAGTCGTTCGAGCTGAAATTTTAAAATTACTTGATGCTGGTATTATCTACCCCATTTCAAATAGCCAATGGGTCTGCCCCATTCATGTGGTGCCTAAAAAGTCTGGAGTCACCGTTGTCAAAAATAGTGACGATGAGCTTGTGCCTACCCGTATACAAACTGTATGGCGTGTTTGTATTGATTATAGAAAGCTCAACGCTGTCACTTGCAAAGACCACTTCCCTCTCCCATACATTGAGTAGATGCCTTAACGCTTGGCGGGCCATTCTTACTACTGCTTTCTTGATGGATATTCAAGGTACAACCAAATACCCATTGCCCCTAAAGACTAAGAAAAAACTACCTTTACCTGTCCATTTGGAACATTTGCATACTCTCGTATGCCCTTTGACCTTTGCAATGCACCTGCGACATTTCAACGGTGTATGACAAGTATTTTCAGTGACATGGTAGAGCATTTTCTCTAAGTCTTTATGGACGATTTTTATGTGTTTGGTTCATCCTTTGAACAATGCCTATCTCACCTCACTATGGTCCTTCAGAGTTGTCAAGAAAAGAAGTTAGTGCTCAATTGGGAGAAATGTCATTTCATGGTAAAAAAGGGTATTGTTTTAGGTCATGTTGTCTCAAACTCCGGTATTTCGGTCGATATAGCAAAAGTTAACTTGATTTCTTCACTCCCCATTCTTAAGTCTGTTAAGGACATTTTCTCCTTCTTAGGACATGCGGGCTTCTACCAGTGCTTCATTAAGGACTTTTCTAAAATTGTGCAACCTTTGACAACCCTTTTATCCAAAGATGTCCCCTTTGTCTTTGATGAAGCATGTGTTTCCGCCTTTGAGCGCCTAAAAGATGACCTCACTTCCGCTCCTATCATGCAACCTCCCAATTGGTCTCTCCCTTTTGAGCTCATGTGTGATGCTTCTGATTTTTCACTTGGTGTCGTGCCTGGCCAAAAAGTTGATAAGCGCCCACATGTCATCTCTTATTCTAGCAAAACCCTTCATGATGCTCAACTTCATTACACAACCACCGAAAATGAGTTGTTAGAGGTTGTGTTTGCTCTTGATAAAATTCACTCATATTTCATAGGTTCCCCTATTATCGTGTATACTGACCATGCTGCCCTTAAGCACCTTCTTAATAAGAAGGATTCCAAACCCCGATTGATACGGTGGATTCTCTTACTCCAAGAGTTTAACCTTGAAATCCGCGATAAAAAAGGTTACAAAAATGTTGTTGCTGACCATCTCTCTTGCATTATTGTCATGTCTGACTGTGATCATTTTCCCATTTCTGAGTCATTTCTCGATGAACAACTTTTTTCCATCTCCACTTCGCCTTGGTATGTTGATATTGTCAACTTTCTTATTACCGATCAATTTCCTAATCTTTGGTCGAAACATGATCGATCCAAATTCATGGCGAATGTGAAGTTTTACTCTTGGGATGACCTGTTTCTCTACAAGTATTACCCCGATCAAGTCATTCGTTGTTGTGTTCGAGAGTGTGAACAACTCAGTATTCTATCTTTTTACCACAATAGTGCTTGTGGAGGCCACTTCGGTTCCAAGAAAACTGCTGCCAAAATTTTGCAAAGGGGTTTCTATTGGCCTACCCTTTTTCGCGATGCCCATCAATATTGCCAGGTGTGTTCCAATTTCCAACATTCTGGGCATCTCTCTCATCATCATATGATGCCTCTCACACCCATCCTGATTGTTAAAATTTTTGATGTGTGGGGTATCGATTTCATGGGATCAGTTCCCTCCTCTCAAGGTTTTCAGTATATTCTAGTTGCTATTGACTATGTTTCCAAGTGGATCGAAGCAATTGCCTGCCGCACCAATGACCATCGAGTTATGGTCCAATTTCTCAAAGAGCATGTCTTCACATGTTTTGGAACCCCCAAAACTATCATTAGTGATGGGGGTAAACATTTTTGTAATCGAGTTTTTGAACACCTTGTCAAAAAGTATGGTGTTACCCACAATGTTGGTCTATCTTACCACCCATAGACGAGTGGTCAAGTTGAGGTCTCCAACCGCGAGATCAAGCAAATTCTTGAAAAAAACATCAATCCTACTAGGAAAGATTGGTCCTTATGCTTGATAGACGCATTGTGGGCATATCGTACTGCTTACAAGACTCCAATTGGCATATCTCCTTATCGTTTAGTCTTCGGCAAGACTTGTCACCTTCCTGTCGAGCTTGAACATCATACTTATTGGGTCGTAAAAGCCCTTAACTTCGACATTGATGAGGCGGGTATCCATAGGAAGCTGCAACTTAATGAATTGGAGGAAATCAGAAATGATGCCTATGATTTGTCCAAGAAGTATAAGGACAAGATGAAGTGGATCCATCACCAAAGTATCATGCGCAAAGAATTCCATCCTGGTCAAAAAGTTTTGTTGTATAATTCTCGGTTGCATCTCTTTCCCAGGAAATTGAAAACCAGGTGGTCTGGACCCTTCATTGTTGAGTCAGTTACCCTTTATGGTGCCATCACCGTGAAAAATCCCAAGGATGGTAGCCTCTTTCAGGTCAATGGTCAATGCTTGAAGCCCTTCTTGGAGCTAGGCTCCACTCACATAGAACAGATTGACCTTGTTGACCCCATTTATGAAGACTAACCATTCAGTCTTGTTTGGGGGTGATTCTTATCCTCCGAATTTTCTGCCACCCCGTTCTCTCCTCTTTTATCATCTCTTTTTGGGTGAGTCCACATCGATATGGCTGAAGACGTTAAACTTAGCGCTACCGGGAGGCAACCCGCTTTTTCTGAGTATGAGACTTATCCTGTTTGGGGGTGGTGTTTCACACCACCCAATGTTCTATCATGCTTATAGACTTGTACATATTTTTCTATCTCACTCATTGATTCAGGTTTCTTCTTGGCTTCATCTGTCCACTTCATTAGCGGTTCATTCTGGTAAACTCTTTCCTACCTTATGCTCTCGATTTTAAAAATTATTTTACTTAACATCGAGAACGATATTCCGTTTTGTTTGGGGGTGGGAAATTTTATCAAAATCGTACCTCTTTTTAAAATTTTGATTTTTAAACCTGATTTGTAAAAAATTTCGTGCAGTTTCTTTCATCTCAATCATTGATGTAAATTTTCAATCGTCCATCTTTCAAAAGTCTAGGAATCAAGCTAGAGAATATTTTTTCTAAATGCTTATGTAATACGTATCAAGGCATATTGCACTATGAAATTCTGGACTCAACAAAATTTGCGCACTTATCACATCATTACGTTTAGAGTTGAGGAGTACTACAATTCTAAAGAGAACCTTAAGGATCACTCGTAGAGACTTTAGCCCGTGAGATTTGTGCCTTTGACCCTTTCAGAGAGTTTTACACAATCTCCGAGTCACAAGTTGATTCAACTTCCTTTGGGTCTGCACTTAATTGTTGTATGATCTCATTATCTTTCCTAAAATTTTGGCTTGATCACTGAGAATGACATTTTTTCGAGTTGTAAGAAATGCGTGTCTTGAAATTTGTCCCGATTACTAGATTTTCATCCATACACCTACCACTTTTTCCCCATATCATATTCCCATTACATTCCCATGCTTTTTCATATTCCCCACATCATATATTCCCCACACCATCCATATACATACCGCACCTCATTTCATATATCTTCCATCATTTCAAATAAAAGAGCGTTGATTCAAAATGTTAAATGTCTTCATTGTTGGTTTAAAAAGTGAGAGAAAAAGAAAAGAAAAAAAAAAGAGAAAAACATAGGAAAAAAAAAGAAAAAAAATAGAGAAAAAGAAAAGAAAAATTGGAAAAAAAAAGAGACAAAAGAAAATAAAGAGAGTTTGTAGTTAGTAATAAAGACATTTGTGCCTAAAGTGTATACACTCTTCTATCGCATCCATTTTTCATCCATTTCACATCGCATATTCATCACTCATCCATCACCATTTTATCCTATCCTACCTCACACCATCCTACCTCATATACCAACCTTCCCATTTTATTTACCCTCACACATATAAATCCATATCTCCCCTAGGTGTTCGAACAAATGAAAGTCGACGTGGTGAATAACTCGACGTTCTCGATACAGTGATTAGCATTCTTTCATGAGATCACTTTTCTTTCTAATTATTCGTTCTTTCTTATGTGTGTGTGAGATGTTTGAACTTGCTTACATTTACTCACCTCCTCACACACAAGAGCGATACACTAACCCATATCTCGAGAGTTCGTTTGAGAGAGTTATATCCTGTGAGACTTGAAGTTGAAGCGTTGATACCGAAAAGGCAATCTAGGAATTACTCTTATGATTCTCGACCCATTTTGACCGATTCACACTACACACGTTGAGTTCTAGGAAGGATGTGCCTTGTGTATTTACTTAGCTTAATCTTTTTACACATTCTAGCTTTTATTTCTGAAAATATTTCTCTCGTGATGGATTGTCCGATTATTCTATGTCTAATAAGAGATTGACTGCCTTTCAATAAATCAATTTTGCAAATAAAGAATTTTGTGGGTATATTCCCTACAAACCCTAACGAGACATAACTCGTCCTGTAGGGCAGCCTATAGGTTTAAAGGCTAGTTGCACATGCTAAGTGCGATCGCAAGTGCCCGCGAAAGTGGTACACTTTGGGTTACTTATCTTTCTCTTTCTCTCTATCTTATTGCTCGAGGACTAGCAACGCTCTGTTTGGGGGTGGTGTGATGAGCACCCAAAACTGTACAATTTATACTCCAAATAGATGTATTTTAGTTTCTAATTCTCAGTAATATGGGTCTTATGTGCTTAAATGTTTATCATGCAGGCTTAACTGCAGTTGCGGTGTCAAAAGCTACATTTCGGGGCCAATTGCAGTTAGAATGGAGATTATTCCCTCTCCCGTACCCTAATCCGAGCCTAAACCTAGCCCAAACTTACCCCAAGCCTGTTTGTGTTTTGTTTGTGTCATTTTATTATTTTTTAGATTTTTAGTTTGAGTCATTTTTATTTTTAGATTTTATTTTTGATTTATATAGTATTTTTTAGGTTTTGCTTTCTATTTTTCTATTTTACTTTTATCAATATATTTTTATTTTATCTTTATTTTTATTAATTATTAGTTTTTTATTTTTATTAGGATCAGATTTTTTTTAGGATTTCATTTATTAGTTTTATTTGATTTTACATTTAATTATAATTTAAGTTTTAGTTTTATTAGATTTTAATTTTATTTGTTTTTAGTTTCAATTTTTATTTGAGTCTTTGTTTCTAAACTAGGATTTTATTTTTTAGGTTTTTATTTTATTTTATTATTTTTTTAGTTAGTTTTATTTTAAGGGTCCAAATTAAACACACACTCACACATAACTCCCCTAAACTACACCTAACTAAACCCTCACCCTCACCCTTACCCAACTTACCATACACCCTCATACACCCAAACCCCCCCACATCATCTTCAACCTCTAACCCACACACACTATCTCTCTCTCTCTCTCCCTCTCTCTTCCTCCCAACAACCCATTTCCTCTCTCTCCCCCCATTACCAAACATCTCAACTCCCTCATCCACCTAAACCCGATCTCCACCCGGTCCCAATTGCCTGAAACCCGACGGCAAAACCAAATCGATCCCAGCACCCAACTCGAAATCGCAACCCACTGCCTCGTCCAACTCCCGCCGGAACTCGCCCCAACTCGGCAGCACCCAGCCTCTCCAGCGTCGAACCCGATCTCCCTCTCTCTCTCTCTCTCCTCGATGCAGATTCAAACCGGGTACTCATCAAACCTTTGCCCCGCTCACTCCCTGCCGGCGTTAAAACCCCAAACCGACGGAATTTTCACCTTAACCATTAACCCATTTCCCTTTTCTTCCAGCCTTAGACCCAGATTCGGCCACCTCTACCAAAACCAATTAAATACAATCTTACCCAAACCATACCTAACCCATCTCATCTCAAACCCATTTCCAAAGGTAAGTCCTTGCACAACTTTTACATGCCAAATGCAACCAAAAACCCATGTGCCAAATCTTAACCCATTTAGCCCTAGTACCCAAAATGCCCCCCAAACCATATCTTTTAACCATTGCCCAAAATAACCCTTATACCAAATCAGATTTTATACCCTCATTCTCCCCACTATCATGACCTCACACCCAAACCACATGCACCATCTATTAATTCGTAAACTAACCCTTACCCACACCTTATACAACCTCTTGCACCTTAATTCTTCCCAAAAATACCCCTTAGCCCCATGTGTGCCATGCATCTACTATATATTGAAGATGAAGACCCCATAGGAAGTAAGATTTTTAGAGAGAAAGTTAGAGGATAAAGATAGAAAAAATAGTGAATTCTAGAGAGAAAAATTAGTAGAGAAAAATTGTACACACTTAAGTGAATATTGAATTGAATATAAGTGCAATTGCTTCTCTCCTATATGTTGGTTTGAATCTCTTCTATCTTTCTCTTTAATTTTTTTAGTAAGTTTTATTAGATTGTTAATAATTGAATTGTGACTATGGTTGGCTAATCACTCCATTCAAGGAGTGAAATGAAGACCCATATAATTAATTGAATGTATTAATTAATCTAGTCTACTTTATTTCATTTAGTTAATTTTTCTTTTCATTACCACTTGAGTTTATGCATTGAGAAATGGTAAACTATCCTTGAGAATGGATTAAAATCTAATATACTTTTAATTTGTGGATTCAAACTAGACATAGTTTGACCCACTAATTAGATTATATTAAATTTTATTTTACTCATACATTAAAATTTTGTTTGATTTAAGATTTATTATATGGATCTATTCTAGCGAGTGATTGATATAATACTTCTAAATCAGATATTCAATTGAGTTGTGGGAATGAAAATTAGATTAACTAAATTATATTAGTTTTTTCTGTCAATTGAGGAGAATGAATTGAAAAGATGAATTAATGTTTGGAAAATTAGTATACTAGAATAATTAACACATTTAATTGACAAAGTAGTGGTTAAGTTTCATTCCTTGAATATTTCTAAAATTTAAGTTCATTTCAATTGTTATTACTTAGTTCTTATTTGGCACACTAGTTAGTTTGTTAATTTCATCTCTTATATTAGTTTAGAGTTAATTCACCCCACCTCACCTACTTGTTTTAATATTTGAAAAACATAAAAAAATTTAGAAAAACCCAAAAGTAAAAAAAAGGATCAAGTGAATTATATTCATAATACCCTCTTGTTAGCATGTTCACTCCTTAGATTGGGATTGACATCCTTACTTACCACTCTACACTTGAGTTTGATATACATTTGTAGGTAATTGAGGATTTTGACTAACTTGGCTTTCAACAACAACGACATACGCAAAAGTCACGTTATCACTGACTTCATACGTTGGTACCACCCAATTATTTGACTCCCGAACCCATTTTTGATCTTCTAACAATAGTACACTGAATCTCTGGCAGTTAATGGTCATCTGGGAGGGCAATTTTAGCCCGAACTCTAGGAGTTGGTTCAACACTTCTGACAATTCCATAGTTTTACCTCTAGAATGGGTACGGACAGTAATGCATGCTCTGGTAAGGAGTGACAGGGCCTGATTGGTGAAGCTAGTAGAGAGTAAGAGAAAATATGTGCAAGTTTGGAGAGGTTCAGGAGAGTGTATAGGTATGATAGGTGATTTACTTGGTGCAATCTGGGTAGATGGGTCAAAATTTGGGCATTTTTGTGATTTGGGAGTGGATTGTGGGTAGTGTTTGTCTAAGATTGGCTGGTGGGGCGATGACACCCCGGTTGATTAGTCTTTGGATCATATTTCGAAGGTGGAAACACTAGTCGGTGGTATGACCGACAGTTTGGTGAAAGTCATAACGGGCATCTGGTTTGAAAGTTTTGGGAAGTGTGTTTGGTAATAGACGAGGATCCAATGGTTTGATAAGGTTTAGACTTAAGAGGGCTAGGTAAACTTTGGAGAGGGGAGCATGAAGCCCAGTATATTCATTTTGGATAGGGTTAGGGCAAATTTTTTGTGATCGTGAAGTAGTAGGCTGAGAGATATTGTTGATGGTTGAAACTGTGGTACTGGCCGGCTTCTCAAATTTTTTGGGAGCGAACTGTCCACATGCTTTATTTGTTTCAACTTCTTCCTTGGCAAGACCTTATTTGATCTCTACTCATGCTTTTCAAAGGTCTTGGAAATAAGGGTAAAATTATCCGAGTACGATGCTGACTTGTTTATCTTTGAAAGGTTGTTTGGTCATGGTGGCTTCTTTCTCTCTCCACCTTGCTATGAAGTTAATGATTGATTCCCCAGGATTCTGCTTAAGAAGCTCTAAATCACGATGAGTAACCTCTAACTCTTCATTATAATTGTACTATGACATGAACTCTGCGGGAAACATCCTCCTAACTGTGGATCCTAGACTCCTTGAGGGATAGGAACTAGTGAAGATAGCTATCTTTCAAGTTCTGTTGGAAAATTTGGGACATTATTTCCTCGGAGGCACCTAGGAGATCATGGCTCGGTGATAACTGTGAAGATGAATAATTGGGGGTCCACTACCCTCCAAAATTCTCGATGTTGGCCATCTTAAACTTTTTTGGTAACCTAACTTTCGAATAGGGAGACATGTGGGTGTAGTCCATTAAGTTACTAGATATTCTGACTTGGTTTAACTTCTTGATCAACATCTTGAGGTCCTCCTTGACCTTATTCAATTCTTCCGTCTTTGGATCAATGGTCACGGGTAAGTTAGCCTCTGGTTGGGAAATATTCGGCATAGGAAGTTGAGTTGGTAGTGGCCCATTAGCAGGAGGAGCACGTGGAGCGTGTTGGTATTCTTTAGGAACCCAAATAGGCTTGGGTGTGGGCTGAACCATAGCGCGAGGGAAGATTACCTCGGGATCTTTGGGAATATGGACCCGATTTCGCTAGATCTCATGAACCTCGATTTGAAAGTTGTCAATCTTGGCAGTGAGATGAGCTAGAACCGTCATTAAATATGACAGCACATTCGGTACTGAGTCTGTGTTCTCCATTGAAAGCGAATGAATTTTGGACTCGGAGAAAGTGAACTCATATTTGAATTGATAAATTCAATTGGAATCTGTAAATTGTTGTTGGAATCTAATTTTGATTCATGTGGTATTATTATTGTGTTGATCATGTTGTCATGAGATTTTAATATGGCACTGATGTTGGGCACCCGCCAAGATTCCTGTTCCGGCTACTTGATAAAGTATGGTGCGGTATGGTGAGGCCTGGTGACTCGATTAATGTGTTGTTGAGAAATTATATTGATAAAAATTCTTATGAGATTCATATTTGATTTGAATATTCATACTCGTATTGTTACACTTTATTCAACGCTAATATTTGTTAAGCATCTTTCCTGTCGCGGTTTGACTAAAGACCGAAGCCAATAGGGAGTCGGGCCAAGGATATGCAATTGACCTGGGAAGAAAAAAAATTGGGATTTGTATTTGGAAAATGAGGAAAGAAAAAGTTTTTGGCATTTTTTTCGGAAAAGAGGGGAACTAAATTCTTTTGGGTAAAATGGAGGAAAAATATTTTTGGTATAAGGAAGGGATTTGTTTTTTTGCATTTTTTATAAATTAGCACAAATATTTTTGACACTTTTGGAAAGGAAAGAAGGAGAAGATGAGCATGCTTTTTTGCATGATTATTATAATTATTACTACTATTATTATGTTTATCATGTTCTCACTTGTATTAGGTTTACCTAAATGCAGAAAGAAATTCCAGACGGAACCTGAGCATGGAAAAATTGAGTTTGAAAAATATGTAAAAACTATGGTTGGACTTGTTACCATGCTCATGGGTGGGGGACCGGTTTAAAAATTGTGCAAAAATTTGGGTAGCATGCCAACCCATCATTTCGGTTGAATTTCGAGTTAAAACCAGTGAACTAAATATGACTACCCTAGGTTTGACGCCTATATGCGGGGGGGGGGGGGGGGGGGGTAATTGGAAAGTGTTCCCCCCTTTGGCATGACTTACATGATATACGTCTTGCTTTTAAGGGATATCGGTACATGTGGACAAGCCATTTGATATGCTTGAGTGTACGTGAATTGCCTCACTATATACCCATGGGGACAATACGTGTGAGAGAAAATTTGATATACTCGACGTACGTGGATGAGTTTTCTTTGATCTACCTCCCGTCATGACTTTGTTCAAGCGGTATGATACAAGGGGGGGGGGGGGGGGCGTTCAATATACTTCGAAGGTAGTTGTCTATTGGAAGGTGAGAGTCATATCTCTTAGGCTAACTGCGACCTGCTGGAGCAGCGCCCATCACGAAGTGACCTCGTGATTACAGGACAAAATTTGGTCAATAGCAATGCTCTTTGGTGATGTAGAGTGAAAAAATTCATGATCCTTGATTAGTATATTATGGAAAGAGAATCTTTGTTGATGAGCATCATGCCAAGCAAGGGATAATGTACAAGTATAAAAAGTAATTCTATACTAAGAATGGATTATGTGAGAGTGAGTGATGTGTAGCTATATACAAGTGAGTGTGTGGTAATGAACCTAAGCATGGATCAACTACAAGTGGTGTGTGATAAGTGTGAATGAGCATGGATATATACAAGTGTGATAAGTGGAGGTGTGTGTTAGTGACACCTAGGCATGGATATTATAAGTGGTGTGTGCAACATGTGGGTATAGGTGATCCTAGGTGCATGTGACATGAAGTGTACATGGAAAATTTCTACAAGTGTGTGAGTGAATAGTGATATAAGCATAAGGAATATATGTATACAAAATAATAGAGGAGAAAAATGGTACATACGCACAAAAAAAAAAGCCCATGCAAATAGAGTCTAGCCCTCTTATAAAAAGTAGTCCCCAGTAGAGTCGCCATGGTGGGCATCCCCATCAAGATCGTGCACCGCTTCCTCTCTTCTGCTCCCGAATGGGGGAATGGAGAAGGAAAAAGGGATCGAAAGGTCTCATGCCCGACTTAAGAATGCTTCGGCCACCGTCAGTGTGGGGAAAATGTATAAAGATGGAGTCGCCACTTATTTTGCAAAAAATAGGCAAAAGAACATGTTTTTACCTCTAGAGTGGCATCGAAGACAAACTGATGCATACGAAACAAATAGTTCAAAGATTCATAGGCTAAGTTATGGAATGGGAAGGTGTTAGGCACCCATCCCTCCCTTTCGGTCTCTTATGAGCATGTGTTGTTATTTTCCTTTATTTCTCCGTGAAGTGTGTGTGCATGTATATATAAGGGAGATTGGAATCACCCAACTCATACACTGTAAGAGATAGAGTGAGGTCATCCATAGGAATGTTCCCAAAATAATATATAGCAAATATGATTTATGTGTTTATCGCGATATTGATCGTTATGATGAAACGATAATATGTGTTGGGTGAAACACTAACAAACATAATATGTATATTAATGCAAGAATATGAAAAGGGGAGGTTTGGAGAAATTATAGGATTTAGAGAAATTGATAAATTATAAAATTGGAAAATTAGAAAATTAGAAAATTGGAAAGATGGAATCGAGTCTCGAGTCTTAATCCAAGATGCCTACGTAGCCTATAAAGGCATTAAAGTTCACGTAGTTCGAATGCGGCATGGGGTTGGGGTTTATCCCATGGATTCAAATGGGATTTTATTATGGGCACGTATGTAGAAAAATGTGCTTTAGTTTTGAAAAAGTTTGATGGATAATCTCGTCTGGAATTTATGGGTGTAACCTCTTTTTGTTTGTTTTGAGTTTTTTTATAGAAAATAAAATATGTGAAATATACTAATAAAAATGTAGATATTAATGTGTATGAAGTAAAATAATAACTAGACTATGAATCTAATGAAGTTTATGCAAACCAAGTAATATAAAGAGAAAGGAAAAGAATTGGACCTTTTTTGAAGCTTGATATTTGATCTTTGATGAATTACCTTGAGTATGAAATGAATGTTGGATGAGAGACAATGTGGTTTTGCCAAATTGGGTATGAAAAGGATGGGAATATAAGCTTGAATGGAACTTCACATAGAGGAACTTTGCTCATTTCGAGAGAATGTTGTTGGGATCACTGATGCTGATGGATCTGAGCTGTTACTTGGAAGTGAGGTCATGACCTATTTTTATAGGGTCAGGGGTGATGTCGATTGACATTGACCTAGTCATTCCCATCGACAGGTGACCCTAGACACACTACCGATAGGTAGGGAATTGGACCTACCGATTGGCAGTCTTGTGCATATTTTTCTGGAAAAATGTTCGTAGGACGTAATTCATTGATTGAAATCGTGAACGAGACATATTGTTAGAACGGTAATTCATATACCTTCAAGATTCATTTGGATCTCTCCCAGGTCCGGGAGTTGATTTTAGGTCAAATATGGCTCGAAAATGCACCTCAGTCCTTTGAACAGGAGATCGTCGGACGGAAATAAATCGTTCATCTGCATGGTAAGTCAGAATCTCACATGGGGTGGAATGTTGGAAATTTAAGGATATTTACTTAGACATTCCAAAGAGCTTCGCTCTGTTCGGAAAGATGACTTGGTCAATCAGAGCTCGAAAGTGCCCGCTGACCTTTCAGAGTAAAACGGATTGTTTGTTCGCACCGTAAGTCAGAATCATGCATGGGTGGACTATTGGAAAGGGTATTCAGTTACCTTCAGAGATTCATTTAGTATATTTTGAGTTGAAGAGTTGACATTGGTCAAACGGGGCTCGAGAGTGCCTGGTGGCCTCCGGATTGATTTTTGGGGGAAAACTGATCGTTCGTCGGAACAATTATGCCATTTTGTCCACGGGGTGGACCGTCGAAAAGGTATTTAAGACCCTTGAAATATTCAAAGAGATTTCTCTCTGACGATGAAGTCTATTGGGGTTAAATCGGGGCCCGAGAGCGCCCGACAGCCTCCGAATCAATTTTCAAAAGTAAAATGGGTCGTTCGTCTGAACCGTTATGTAGACTTGATCACGATATGGATAATTTGGAAAGGGGATTCAGATCCCTTTGTATATTCAAAGATCTTTCGATCTGACTATAGAGTTGACTGGAGTCAAATAGGGCCCGGGAGCACCCGGTGGCCTCTAGATTTGGACTCAGAGTGTGACCTAGTGTTTTTAGTGAAATGAGGAGGTGTTAGGTACCTAAGGAGAGATTTAGGGGGCCAAAGAATGTGGTGTCTACAATTTTAAACATAAAAAATTAATGTTTTCTTGTTGTTGTTAGAACGACTTGGCCTGATCGTTCGAAGGACTTGCCTAGGTCGTTTGACATGTCTTTTGATGGCCTACTAAGAATATGGTTCAAACAAAAGTATACTATTTTGGTTTTTGAAGGTCATTTGATGGGTTGTTAGATGGACACTTTTAAGGAGATAACCGTCTTTGTCAAACGACTTGATGATCTTGTTCTAACAACTTTTTGCCGCCTAAAATTTTTTATTTGCCTATAAATACCTTCTTCCGTGAAGAAATTTGTTAATGATTTTGATTTACGAAAACTGCATACCTGCTGCAAATAGTGTACACTTTTTATAGGGCAAGAATAATTTTTTATTCACACAATAAATCCCAAATACTTTGTTGAATCTTCTTTGGAACCCAAATACTTATATATTGAAGTTACACCTTACAGGGAATAAGTCTCTACTGTTGATCTTGTAATACTCAAGGGTATTCACTACTAAAGGAGGAGTACTGATGTTCTTGTGGTTCTTGAGGGAATCATTATTGATTGAAGGTTGTTGTCGTTATGAGTTTTTATGGGAATTCATTGTTGTATTTCTGTATTATATTATAATTTTTTATTTGAAAAACTTTAGTGAAATAAAAGGTTTTTCCCATTAGGGGTTTTTTCTAGAATTTTTGTTTTCTTTACATGCTTGATTTGAATCGCATAGTTGCATGTTTTAGGGTTTATTAAAATTGGTTTAGATATTGACATCTTATTAAATAATTTTAAGCTATCAGAATATTGATCAGTCTCAATTGATATCACACCACTCCCTTCGCTTTAACTAATTAGTATCAGAGCAGGTTTTACCAAAATGTCATGAGAGCCTTTTCAACAATTCTTTTTGTGATATAAATTATTTAAAAAAAATCACAATTTTTTTGATGGAGAACTTATAATAGGAGGACAATTTTCAATGGATCGAACTATGCATATTGGAAAGCCCGTATGAGATCCATTTAAAATGAAAATGATGAAAGAGTTTGGCTGTTGTGTGAAAGAGGGTAGACTCCTCCCACGGTCACTATCGATAATGTCATGAGTCTTAAACCCATCGCTTCCTGGAGTGATGATGAGTTTAAGTGGAGTACTTACAACTCTCGAGGCCTTAGTGCTATTTCTGGAGCCATCACCCTTGACGAGTTCCTACACATCATGATGTGCACTAAGTCGAAGGAAGCATGGTATATCCTCCAGTTGACACATGAGGGTACCAACACTGTTAAGGCGTCTAAATTACAAAATTTAACCACCCACTTTGAGACTATCTCTATGTTAGAGTTCGAGTCCATTCAATGAGTTTTATGTTAGGTTGTTAAAAATTATTGACACGAGTTTTAATTTGGATGGGAGGATTGATGATTTGAGAGTCGTGAAAATTATTTTGACGTAACTAACTTCTTGATTTATTCCTAAGGTCGTTGTTTTGAACTCATTAGGGATGTTAGATTCACTTAGGTTATAAGAACTCATATAAGACTCTCAAATTTATGAAATCGACATGTTTCCCAAAACCATTAAGCCTAAGGATAGATAAATAGCTTTAAACAAGTGTTTGTGAGTCTGATTTTGAGGGAGAGTATGGTTTCGATGACTTTGCCTTATTTGCAAAATTTTTCAAAAAGTTGCTCAACTTTTTCAAAGAAAATTCTTCCAATAGAAATATTTTTGAGAAAAACAGAAAGAAAGATAAGGTTAAGGATATTAGTGAGAAGGTGTAAGATATAAGGTGTTTAGAGTGCGAGGGAAAAGAGAACTAGTCATTTGAGTGTCCCACTATGCAAAAGAGAAATGGAAAGAAAGTTTCTAATACGACCACTCTTAGCGATAGTGACATCAAGTTGGATGATTTTGGGAATGAATCACCACATGAAAAGGGAACTACTTTCATGGATAGTCACGTGAGAACATCTAGTGTCCCACAATGATGAGTAGACTTGCAAATATGGAAGCCTCGATGATGTTTCGATCCATTCAAGTGAGTGTGAGGATGAGATTATAAGTGAGGGGAAAGGGTATCTTCAAAAAGATTTTAGTGATTTATACACCAGGACGTTCAAAACCAAAATGTTAAATAAATGTTTGAGTTTAAGGTGTTAGATTTGGAGAGAGAAGTGAAAGTTTTGAGGGAATGTGAGGCCTCGACAAGCCAACTCAGGTGTGTGAGGCATTAGCAGGTCAACTCGAGAAGGTGAAGGTTTTTTTATGTGAGTAGTTGATCCTCTTAGACCGAAAAAAGAGTTAATTGACCAACACCGTGGCTAATCTTGCTGGAGATCTTCAATCTTCATTAAAGACTCGTGAGAAACTTGAAGCACGTGTATCCCAACTCGATAGAGATCTCGAATGTGCCTGAGAGGTTAAGGTCACTATAGAGGACACATCTTAGAAGGTTGGAATGATGCTCCTTTATCCCACTTTGGGTAATGTTTAGAGACTAGGAATAGGTTATGATGGTGCATACACTTCCCATGTTGCACTCGAGTCTGTTCCCGACTTTGTGATAGATCCATATATCTCTCAACCTAACCCACCTAGGAATCCGTTTCCCAATAGGAGAGTGCATCCTAGACGTTTTGATAAAGATGTTAGTAAGCCCATTTATGTTTGTTTCCATTTCATGCAAAGAGGACACCTTAGGGAAGTTTTCTATAAGTTGGGTAGTGTGTCTCCTAGGCATTTACCACGTTATACCACTAAACTTGTTCCCACACGCACTCTCACCAATGTCACTCCACATGCTCCCGCATATCACATGAGAGATTTTGAGCATTTTTTTAGAGCAAGTTGAGTATTTGATCAAAACTTTAGATGATTTGATGGATGTTTTTCATAGGATGTCACCTCCTTTGAGGAACTCCTCCGTGCATAATAATTGAGGTTTAGAATTATTTTCTAGCAAAAGATGCTTTTAATGTTCATATCTTTATGCCTATTGCTAATGTGTACTACCATTGTATTTATTTTTTCTATTTTGATATATTTTTCAAAAAAATCCAAAAACAAATTGTTTTTCTTGAAAAAAAACAAATAGATCTTCTATTTTTTTAGAAAAATCCAAAAATATTTTATTTTTGATAAATTATTTGAAAAATACAAAATGATAATTTCTTTTTCATTTTACAACATATATGGATGGAAATATAGGATGACCAAGTCACAATATCATTCCATTATCCACGTGACTTTTTGATTGTGTTTTGAGATGCAACATCATTTTATTTTGTGCTTTATAATGTTTTGGAGTCATTCAGATGTGATTAGTGATTACTTTCTACATGTTTGGCTCAATGTCTCCTTTAAGCCACTCATGCACAAATTTATTTGAGCATTGCACTTATCTATCACATGTTGTTTAAAGTGTTTACATCCCAATATTATCATTAAAATGGGCTAAAAGCGATAAAACGAGATAATAAAAGTAGTGCATGTAAGAACCACTGCCCAAATTGGAAAATTTGATCCTTATATCTCCGATAAATGCGTTAATTTAAAATCAATGGCTCGGGCTACCAAAGTGAAAAGATCTTTGCGTGAATCGCCAGCATTTGCAAAACAAAATAGCCTAAAAGATTAAAAGCACTCGAAAGAAAAAATATACTCTGCTAGGCCAAATTTAAAGAACATTTATGCTTCGCTACATATGAGCATGGATTTCTTCAAAACAAAAGAGTTGAGTGAAATATTCCTTATGTGAGTTTTGAGGGAGTTTTAGTTAAAGATCAATGGGTTTGCACATCCTAAAAAAGTCTCGTAAAAGCATTACATAGTTTTGGGCGTTATTGGTGTAAAAATCATTTTAGACTTTCATTTATTGATTAGATTGAGTCGATATCATATGAATTCAATATTTTACACCTAAGGACGATTTTGAGTTCATTTGTTAGGAGTATCCAATATTCATCGTGCACATATGTTATGATTTTTTGAGTTGATTCTCCTATTGAATTTGTTCACACCCATTCATTATGCGTTCATGATTTGCTTATTTTAGCGTTAGTTCATGGTCTCATGTTTTTGTAAAAAACAATTTGCTTGAAAAATAAAAAATAGTTGGTTTTGCTTAGTTTATCATTATTTGATTCATAGTGAATTATATTTGTGATGATATTCTATGATTAATTGTGATACACTCCGATTTATTATTTTTGCTTATTTTCCTTGTTTATTTCGGTCAAATAAAAATGAGGGGAACAAATTATGGGGGAGAGATAGTTTGATTTATGGGGTAGATTTATTTATGATTTATCTCGATTTGATTTATGAGTTATATCTTATTTCAAATTCAATACGTCACGAAGGTATTTTGTTTGTCTATTGTGTGTAGGTACACTTTGATGAGCAGTTAAAAAGCACACATTTAACAAAGCTCCCAAAAGAAGAACAGGTGAAAGCAAGAGATTTTAATATTTAAAAGTTGAAGATTTTTTGAACACTTGTACATGTTTAATATCTTTTCATTTTTGGGTTCTTGGGAGGGTATTAAATTTGTACATGAATTTTGTGGAATAATTCAAATTTTTTATTTTCTACCGGAATGGCCATTGATAATCACCCAAAAGTGTATATTTTATACCCCAAATAAACGTATTTTAATTGTTAATTCTCGATAAAATTGGGCTTTATGCGTGTATTTGTCTATTGTGCAGGCTTGATTGCGGTTGCGGTGTCAAAAGCTCTATTTTGAGGCAATTTGCAGTTCAAATGTGGCTAAATCACTAGTCCTTTAACCCTAGCCTATCTCAGACCAAGTCTAAACCTACCTCGAACCTGATGTATGTTGAGTTTGTACTTTTATTAATTTTTTATATTTTTATTTTGAGTCGTTCTTATTTTTAGGATTTATTTTAATTTTATTTAGGAATTTTAGGATTTATTTGCAATTTTTTTTATTTTTTTTATTTAGTGTTATTTTATTTTGATTTTTAGTTTTTATAGATTGTTAATTTTTTTTTTTTTTAATTTAGAGTCTTTTTAGTTTAATAGGTTGTATGATTTTTATTTTTATTTTCTATTTAGTTTGATTTTTTTAGTTAGGATTTCATATTTCATATTTATTATTTATTTATTTAGTTTAGATAATTTTAATTATTACTTCTTTTTTTTAGGTATAAACAAACACACACACACATACCTACACTCACATCCACCTAAACTAATCCCTCACCGGCACCCTAGCCTCCATACACCCACACACATCACAAAAATCGACCCATCATCTTCTTCACCACTCCTTATCTCTCCTCTCTCATCCTTCATAACCAACTAAACCAACAACATCCGAAAACCAACCCCAATCCAACAAAATCGAAACCATCTCCATACCATAACCCGATTCCCCATGACCCTCACTTGCTGCCGATCCTAGCCCGGCACCATATCCAACAAGCACAAAAAAATAGTTGTCCGACCATTACTCCGACCCAAACCTCCCATCACTAGGTCACTATCCATACATCATACCCTAATCTAAGAACCTCAACCCGCCGACAGGACCACCTGCTCCTATCACAACCCAAACGAAAACAGAACACCAACCTCACTTCTCCAGCGAATCACCTCATAACCCTAGCGAATCACCAACCCGATTTGTTGACCCATTTTGAACTTTAAGTCGTTTGACCCACTTAACAAATTTAACCCCCCCCCCCCCCAATAAAACCTCCAACACGATTATGCCACAATAAGCCAAGACAAAAATAAAAGCCCACATGTTTTAAAATCCACCTTTAACAACTTTTCAAAAATACCCCCTAACCCCCATTTTCCTAATATAACCCCTAACTACTTCACACCCCATGCACACTCACATTTTAATACTTCTAATTATGCCCCTAGCCTTATCGCACCTATTAATTGAAGAAGAATACCCATAAAAAGGTGGAAGAGAATTCTAGAGTTAGCTTAGAGAGAAAGTTAGAAATACTATTTTTTTAGAAATTTAATTTATTTTATTTTTTGTACATTTAAAATTGAGTGAAATAATTGTGTGAGATTCAAGTTGAGTGAGTATTTTTATGTATTAATTTATTGGATCACTCAATTGAAGGTTGGATGTTTGTAATTCAAGGATGGAGCTCAATTCCACTCAATTATATTTGGTTTGATTGTTCGCTTATCCTCTTTTATTTTATCGCGTTGTTTATTTAATGATCATGATCCACATTATGTTAGGATAAAAATTCATCTTATCAAATAGTGTCGTTGCCAATCTTTAGAGCTTGAAGCATTGGAGAGGATTTCCTATTTGTGATTCATTTTCATTGCACTTTTCATTTTTTATAGCATTTTATTTTTCTTTTAGAAGTTTTGTATTAGGATTATTCTATTCTTGGCTTGTATTGCGGTGCATGGAGATACCATTTATTTTTCATTTTAATTTATAATAATCAATTGCGAAGAATAGCGTGATAGGAAAACTGAACAAGTTAGAGAGAGTGCATCCAAAGGTGAGGAAAAGAAGTCTCTCTACTCTGGGTCGATAGGACAGTCGGGGCCGATTGAGATAGGCGAGATCTCCCCCCGATCGACTCAAATCCATCATCACTCCACGGTGTAAAAATTGTGGGAGATACATTTCTAAAACCCTCGCGCCTCTCCTGCCAGTGAGTCAATTTTTGTGTGCAATTATGTGCTCTTATTTGATTTTAATTATCGTATTTATTTTTGAAAGTGTGTGGTGAATTAATTAATTAAGACCTATGCCCGGTCATTCATGAGAAAGGATTTCATCACCCAACTCACTCGCTTACCATTTGTGTTCTACCCTAGCTATCATTAATTTAAGATTAATCAACTAGGTAGCCCACTAGGAGAACATTTGTTCAAAGGTGATCACTAAGATGAATTCCTTGATTTTTATCGCCCCCAAACTTAATTAAAATTTGACTTCCCTTTCACTAATTTTCAAAGATAAAAATTGGCTATGTACTAGTTAGGATTTATCCTTGACTTGTGTGTGTCCAATTCCATCCGTAGGTAGACGGGCGTCCAAATTCAAAGAGTCCAAATATTTTTCCCGCTCTTTTCTTTTAAAAAAATCTATCTAAAAAAATTTTCTTCCTTTATTTTTGTAAAAAATCCAAAAATATTTTCTTTATTTCATTTTCAAAAAATCCAAAAATATTTTCTTTCCTTTTGAAAAATATTTAAAAATCCAAAAAAATACTGCTCTCATCATGGTCGAAGAACATCCTTTACGGGATTACTTTGGCAATTTCCCATTTTCTCAAAGCATGTTTTGAAGTTGAGCATGAGTCGAACCTCCATACCTTACTTCGTGGTTTCAACTCTCAAACACACTCCGTTGATACTCCTGGGTCATCCACACATGCATATTACATTCCATCGCCTCCAATGACGAGTATCAACGTATCAAATGCTTTGTCATGCACATAATATTTTCATATCCATCTGAACCCACCATGGAACATATGTATCCATATGACACTGTTCCGGAACACACCTCAGTCTATTGTCATGATATATCCAATATCGAGTGGTGTGAGCGCCCAAGCAATTCATGGAGGCCTGATCACCCTTCCACGCAATACGAATCCCAAACCTATGTTACATATCCTCACACATTCCAACAATCATCATGGCAATCAAGTGCACCTCCTCCTTATTAGTTCCCTCACTACCCACCCAAAAATTATCATCCTGTTGTTTGCTTCTCCCGTTTATGATACACTTGACCCCGATCATCATGGTTCATACGAGTATTATCCATATAGTTCTGCTAATAGTGAGTTGTGTCCACCACCACCATTATCTACATCCACTCTCGAACGCCTCTTGCAAAAGTTCATCCTCGAGGAAAAGAAAGGCACTCAATATTAAAATGAAGCCCTACAACGGCTTGAACAAAGATTAAATGAAATTGAGTATGAGAGAGAGTCAAATTTCACCCCAAGCCAACCCGTTGTTGCCCCCCACATGGAGTGATGATGAGTCATCTTGCGCCACTGATTTCAAGTGTGACCAACCCACCACCCCTAGAATCTTGATGGTGAGACCATTCCGTGGTTCGAACCTCAAGTTGACACTTGTTTTTATTTATTTGAAGATCATGAACCTGATCAAATCCCACCATGTCCACATGAAACCCTAATTGAGAACCCTATTTTCCTTCCCCTCAAATCCAGAAAATTTCTCAAGTATACACCTATCGAGAGGAACCGCTTCATTATAGTTTAGCTCCGGCTACGAGTGCTCACCATTTTCTCGAGATCTAATCCGAGATGGTTTCAACATGGATCATGTGCCACTATGTATGGATCCATTTGAGCCCATTATTTCGAGTGATTCCTCTATCTCCGATCTTGGTGCGTCATTTGACTTACCCACCACATTAATTAGTGATACTCTTCTACCGAAGTTGACCACTCCATTTTTAGAAACCAATCTCCCTTGTGAGTTTTCCTTTACTCCTCCTACGAGTACCCTTGAGGATCCCAACGAGCCATGTGAGGAGTGTCTGTCTCTCACACTTCAGTTAGATCATCTTCCCCCACCCTTTATCCCACCCGACCCACCCATTGTCCCTTCCATCCCATCACCTGGTTTAGATCTTGATATTATACCTTGCATGTTCCCAACCATTTATTTGGATCCTCACCTGAAACGACCATTCACGAGAGTATTTATGGTGCTACTCTCCATTTTTCGTGACACCTAGATTTTTACTCTATGCCCGCCACTCTCTTATGGTGTTGATTTTTCCCATTGATAGCTCCCTGGCGTGTTACGGTGCGACCATTATCATTGCCCATTTATAGAACGGTCGTACGATTTCTATGAGACCCACGATATTCCACTTTTCATACCTTTTTGCCTTTCTCATCAACTAGAGAACCATTCTTATAGGTCCCTTGTTGCCTTCACCTTTCGACTCAATAAGGCCCATGACCGATGCTTATTCACCCTTTCATTTATTACCCCTACCTTAATCTCCACCCGTCCATGGTCCACCGATGCTTTGCATCGTGTGATGCACTTTTCTATACAAGTGCATTGACCCATTTTAGCTTTCATCCGACAAGATTGACGCTTCAGTCTTATTTGGGAATGATTATCAT
The DNA here is from genome assembly GCA_949130495.1 of Sambucus nigra. Classification (NCBI taxonomy): domain Eukaryota; kingdom Viridiplantae; phylum Streptophyta; class Magnoliopsida; order Dipsacales; family Adoxaceae; genus Sambucus; species Sambucus nigra. The sequence continues at coordinate 458,490,411 of OX422208.1, read as the reverse complement.
CACCCAATTTTTCTTCCACCCAGTGCTTTCATAGATCTTATCTTTAGGGTGAGAATGGTTTGGTGTGGCTAAAGACGTTAAACTTGGCGCAACTGGGAGGCAGCCTGCGATTTCTGCGTATGAGTCTCATCCTGTTTGGGGCTGGTGTTTCACATCACCCAATGTTTTACCATTGTTTATTGACTTGTATGCATTTTCATCTCAGGTTTCTTGTTGAATTCATCTTCCCATTTCATTAAAGCTTGATTATGGTAATCTCTTTCCTACCTTATGCTCTCGATTTTCAAAATCATATTGCTTAACATCGAGGTCAATGTTCCTTTTGTTTTGGGGTTGGGAATTTTAACAAAATCTTACCTCTTTTGAAAAAAAATGATTTTCAAAATTTTCATCCAGTTTCTTTCATCTCATTCATTTGACATGAATTTTCTATCATCCATCCTTTAAGTTTAGGAATCGAGCTAGAGGATTTATTTTTCTATATCTTATGTAATATGTATCATGGCATTTTGCACTATGAATTTCTAGACTCAACAAAATTTGCGCACTTATCAAGTAACGACGGTTTGGAGTTGAAGAGTATTATGATCTCAAGAGAACCTTTAGGATCACTAGTGGAGACTTTAGCTTGTGAGATTTGTTCCTTTCACTTTTCAGAGTGTTTTACGCAATCTCCGAGTTACAAGTTGATTCAACTTCTTTTGGGTCCGCACTTAATCATTGTATGATATCATTATTCTTCACCAAATTTTTTTCTTGATAACTGAGAACAACATCACTTTCGAGTTGTAAGAAATATGTGTCTTGAAATTTGTCCCGATCACTAGATTTTCACCCATTCACTTTGCTTATTATATTCCCATATTCTTTCATATTCTCACATATTCCCCACACCATCCATTTATCATCTTCATTCTAGATCATCCATCATTTTGAGAAAAAGTGTGCTTTCCCAAATATAAAATGTCTTCCATGTTTTGAGTATAAAAGATAAAAAAGAGAAAAATGAAAAAATGAAAAATAGAAAAAGAAAAGAAAAAAAAGAAAAAAAAAGAGAGAAAAAAAAAGGAGAGAGTTTACAGTCAAGTTCTTGTGTAATAAAGACATTTTTTTCTTTAAGTATAGAACACTCTTCTCACACATCCATCAAACATCCATCATCCATCCATCCTACCTCATATCATCATATCCTTCTTATATCATTTTTCCCTCACCCATAAACATCCATATTCCCCCTAGGTGTTCAAAAAAATGAAAGTTAACGTGGTGAATAACTCGACGTTCTCACTATAGTGATTAGCATTCTTGAATGAGATCATTTTTCTTTCTAAATGCTCCTTCTTTCTTATATGCGTGTGAGGCGCTTGACCTTGCTTACATTTACTCACCTCCTCACACACAAGAGCGATACACTAACCCAAATCCCATGAGTTTGTTTGAGAGAGATATATCTAGTGAGATTTTGAAGTTGAAACATTGATTCCGAAAGGCTATCTAGGAATTACTCTTATAATGCTCCACCCATTTTGACTGATTCACACTACACACGTTGGTTTCTAAGAAGGATGTGCCTTGAGTATTCACATAGGTAAACTTTTTATACACTTCTAGCTTGCATTCTTCAAAATATTTATCTCGTGATGGATTGTACGAAAATGCTATTTCTAATAACAGATTGATTGTCGTTTGAAAATAAAGAATTTTGTGGGTATATTCCTTGCAAACCCTCACGAGAAAAAACTCGTCCTATAGGGCAACCTATAGATTTAAAGGCTTGTTGCGCATGCTAAGTGAAGTCTCAAGTTCCGGGGAAAGTAGTACGCTTTTGGTTTCTTATCTTTCGTTCTCTCTATATTTTTTTCTTGGGGACTAGCAATGTTCTGTTTAAGGGTGGTGTGATAAGCACCTAAAAGTGTATATTTTATATCTCGAATATACGTATTTTGATTGCTTATTCACAACAAAATTGGCTCTTATGCGTGTAATTTTCTATTGCATAGGCTTGATTGTGGTTGCGATGTCAAAAGCTCTATTTTTAGGCAATTTAAAGTTCCAATGTGGCTAAATCACCAATCGTGTAACCCTAGCCTATCCCAGAACAAGCCTAAACCTACCTTGAACCCGATGTGTGTTGAGTTTGTACTTTTATTAATTTTTATATTTTTATTTTGAGTTGTTTTTATTTTTAGGATTTATTTGCAATTTTTTATATTTCTTTCTTGTAGTGTTGTTTTATTTTGATATTTAGTTTTTATAGATTGTTAATTATTATTTGTATTTTATTTTTATTTAGAGTCTTTTTAGTTTAATAGGTTTTATTATTTTTATTTTTATATTATATTTAGTTTGATTTTTTTTAGTTAGGATTTTATTTTTATTATTTAGTTTTTATTTTTTTTGTTTAGATAATTTTAATTTTTACTTCTTTTTTTTTAGGTACAAACAAAAACACACATAACCCTACACTCACATGCACCGAATCTAATTCCTCACCCATACTCTAGCCTCCATACACCGACACACACCACAAAACCCCACCCATCATCTTCTTCAGCACTCATTCTCTCTCCTCTCTCATCCTCCATAACCAACTCAACCAACAACACCCAAAATCTAACCCCAATCCATCAAAACTGAAACCATCTCGGCTAACCATCTCCATACCACAAACTGATTCCCCATGACCCTCACCTACTACCGATCCTAACCCAAAACCATATCCAACAAATTCGAAAAAACCAGTTGTCGTACCATTACTCTGACTCAAACCTCCCATCACCAGGTCGCAATCCACACCTCATACCCGAATCCAAGAACCTCAACCCGCCGACAGGACCCACATGCTCCTATCACAACCCAAATAAAAATGGAACACCAACCCCGCTTCTCTAGTAAACCGGAACCCAAATCCCACTAATCAAACACCTCATAACCCAAGGGAATCACCAACCTGATTTGTTGACCCATTTCAAACTTTAAGCCATTTGACCCACTTAACCCCCACAAAACCTCTAACACGATTCTTTCACAATAAGCCAAGACAAAAATAAAATCCCACATGCTTTAAAAACTACCTTTAACCACTTTCCAAAAATACCCCTTAACCTCCATTTTCCTAATATAACCCCTAATTACTTCACACCCCATGCACACTCACATTTTAATACTTCCAATTATGGCCCTAGACTTATTGTACCTGTAAATTGAAGAATAAGTCTCATAAAAAGGTTAAAGATAATTCTAGAGTTAGCTTAGAGAGAAAGTTAGAAATAATATTTCTTTAGGAATTTATTTTATTTTATTTTTTTAGATTTAAATTGAGCGAAATAATTATGTGAGATTCAAGTTGAATGAGTATTTTTATGTATTAATTTTTTGGATCACGCAATTCATGGATGGAGCTCAATTTCACTCAATTATATTTGGTTTGATTGTTCTCTTATCGTCTTTTATTTTATTGCCTTGTTTATTTGATTATCATGATTCATATTATGTTAGGCTAAAAAAAACCTTTCATGGGGTGGGATGAGCCCTTATTTATGTTATTTGAATTAATTATTTTGATTATTTGAAAATCCCTTTGATTATTAATTTTGATCCTCCACGTTTTCATTTACGCGTGGAGAGAGGGTAAATAATTTTTGAGAGAAAATCGAAATTCGAAATATATTATCCATTTTATAATAGAATTAGAGATATGGGTTTCTTAAGTGTGGTATTATTTCTTTAATTTCTACTTTAATTTTTTTTTATGATTTTTATAAATTTTGATGAATCGATCCTAGTGGGTGGTTTATTAATAGGAGTACAAATCTAATTTCTAGATTTGTGGGGTTTAAACTTAATTTTTTAAAAGGTTGGTATTAAAATTATATTTGTGACAAGAGTTGACTTGTAATTTCAATAATAACTTGGATTTTCAAATGAGTAAATTAATTAACTAGAATAACTAAAATTTGTGGTGTAATCCCATTCCTTGATTATTCTCACGTGTTTTTCCTCACTTTATCTCTTATTTTTGTTAGATTTTATTCATAATTTTTCATCACACTTTTTAGCACTTCTTTATATTTTCCTTCTATTTTAATTACTAGTTCTCATTTTAATTTAATTAATATCACAAAAAAAATTATTTTAATATTGAAAAAGATAAAAAAAATAGAAAAGGGAGAAAGTCTAAAAAGAAATTAAATAAAAAAGGAATTGCATTCCTCTTCCATATGTTTCATCCTTAGATTAGGATTGACCCCCTTACTTACCTCTACACTCTAGTTTCGTTTTATTTTTGTAAGTAATTGAAGTTTTTGATTAACTTGGGTTCAACGACGACCACACACAAAAGTCAAAGTTATCAGCCATAGGGGGAGATATGTAATGACATGTTTTCCATTATTTTCCCTAGCTTCTAGTTTACATTGAGTATGGCTTATCTCGTTACAACCGTCAAGGCATTTCACATTCACATGTTTAAGAAGACGGATCCGAGTATCAAGCAAGTTCAACATCTCCACGTCATCACGTATTTTTAGTACGGATTTTGTTTTGTGTTACGTAGATTTTTTAGTAAGTATTGGGATATTTTCATAAACTATTTTTGTGTAAATGAGGCATTTTCAAACAGTTTTTCGACCAATGTTTTAAACTTAAAAAATTAATTTTCTCCTGCAGTTGTTAGAATGACTTGGACTTGTCGTTCGAACAACTTTCTAATGTCATTCGAATGACTTAATTCTCTACTTCTAATATGGTTCTAACGAAGGCATACTAATTTGTTTTTTAAAGGTCGTTTGATGGGTCGTTGGATGGTTGCTTCTAACTAGATAGTTATGTAATACCCCGTGATTTTAATGACTTTTAAAATGGGTTATATTTTAAATTGATGGATTAATTGGATTTTATTATAAATTAATTTATTTGGGTTTTATCCGAATTGTGGATTTTAAAATGTATGATTCTGTATATTACTTAAAGATATTTAGGTAATATATGAATGGGATGTTATTGATATTGCTGTGAATTATTAATTCAGTAATTTGATTTTTTAGTCAGACGCGGTATCGGACGTGTCGGGACTAATTTGTTAAATTAAATAGAGACTTATTTTTATATCGACCTTATAGTCATTTCGAGTGAGTCGTTGCGTCCGGAAGGGTTGAAATAGTCAGAAAAGTCTATTTGGATGTTGGTTTTGGGTCTCGGGTCATTTGGAAATGAAAAGACAACCCAAAAGGGCATTTTGATCATTTTTACAAGGGGGATGAATAGTGATTTCGGATTTTGTCTTATTATACGTATTTGGATATTAGTTGTACATGGGTTCATTCATCTCTTCTACACAATATTGAGGGGTCATCTTCTTGAGAGAGTGAAAGGTTGCTTGGAAGAAGAAAAGTTTGCTTGGAAAGGAGGAGAACTAAAGGCCAAAGGTCACCACCACCAACCACCACCGGAAGTTGGCGGTAGAAAGGGAGAACCACCTGTGTTATTCAACTCCAAAGGATCAGATCTTCATTAGAGGAAAGTGTTTGATAATTGCAATCTAAGTTTGCATATTGTCCATGTTCGGATAGTTATAAAAAGATAAGATTTTTCATGTTTGGAAGATAAAAATAGAGTTATTGATGGATTTCTAAAAAAATGGAGATATGTAGGAATCAAACTCATGTTGTAGGTAGATAGTAATCCACGAAATAATCAGAAATCTATTGAAGAAATGCTGAGAAACAATAGTGTGTTCTTGAAGATATCATGTTTAAAATTTTCTGGAAAAACATAGGATGAATATATACTTTTAATTCAAACTCTTGATGATTCTAGGATGTTTAGACCATTAGAAATCATTCACATATGTTTCTATATCATGTAGTAAGGTTTATAATAAATTTGGGTTGTTAATATAAAGTTTTGAATGATCAAAAGTGATGAAACTCGTAATAGAAGAAATGCAGAAAACTGGGCTGGTATATGGACGATCGATCGATCGACCCCTTGCCTTCGATCGATCGACCTCCCCAGAATTTGTTAAGTTGTTTCTTTTTAATGCTTGTTCTTATCCCAAACCTTTTCTAAATCTTTGGTGATTATTAATTGGATATAATGGGACTTAGAGAAGATCAGTAAGCCCTAGATAAGAATCGAAGTAATGTGATTGGGATTTAATTGATTAGAAGTATGTTACTTAAATTGAAAGAGATTTTGGTTGCTAGATTCATGTGTTGGATTCTAATTGGTATTCACAAGGATTAGGGATAGTTCCAGTAAGGGAGATTGAATATGACACCTTGGTAGCCTTAAGTTTACAAGAGAGTTTAATCCTATGTGATAGAGGATGTGTTTATGAGAGATTAGAAATTATCGGTTATAACCCTAACTAAAGGGGAGTTCAATCCGTGGTAATTCGGGAGATAATATGATATGGACCAGTAGGTTATTAGTGATTTCTTACTGAATAAAATGTTGAGGAAAAAACCTATTTTAACCTTGAGTAATGAGTGAGGCTCGGGGATAATTAAATTAAGGAAGTAAAGCCATAATATTTTAATACATAGGATTTGAGAGATATAATGCTACGTATGGAAATTATCTTAGGGTAATGTGAGTACCTTGTTGATATTATATTATAGGTATGATAATGCCTATTTGATTGGTTGATGATTTATGTGTATGACATACCTAGCTTACTTTCTATCGACGAGAGGTTTTCGCGTGAGGGCATTCATATCTTGATGAATCCATGGGATCTTTGATTTGTCGCTCAAGAACATAGGTCTATAAAAGACTTACCGAGGAGTTGATAAGTCCGCTGACTGTGGGAACGTAGGTATATGTGAGACCCATGGATATGAGGACTATGTTCGCCTCCAATTTTTGTGTTGTTTCTTGTGGTTCGAGGAATCCTTACCGAACCTTTAGTCCCCTATTCGGTGACCAGCGATATTGGGACATGATAGCAGAGTAATGCATTGCGCCACAGCTGTGACTCGGGGTGCCGTATTATATATGTATATATCTATAATGAATTAATTGTATGTGTACAGCGCCTTCAGCAAAGAAATTATGAACCGCAGCTAGCCTATCTCTTAAAGGGAGGCCAGGTCATCTTCAATAATCTTCCAATAATGAGAATAAAAAAGACCTGTGAATCCATCCCGGATAGGGGCGGCACAGCCCCCAACGAAGGGAGTGGTTACGCCCAGTATGTCCCACCTTATTCTCGACATTCTATGGTGCCCCGAAGCCGGAATGCGGTAGGGTCTTCAAGCCCCACGCTCAATTCTCGAGATTCATGGGCCGTCTCGCGAAGATCTTCTACTGTGTGATAATTGTAGATAACGGTGAATTGAGAAAAGAATTGAAATAAGTTAATGAATATTTATTGAAGAGCCTAATTCATATTAATGAGAAACGATTCATTTAAATGAAAAACGTGTACGAATGATTATATGATGTATGGTATGGAACATACGGCGTTATGATATGGGATGGAATAATATTATGGAAATTTGTGAAGAGGAACCATTGACTAGGAGGTTAATAGGAAATGTTTAATGTGAACTCTAGATGAGAGGTGAGAATAGCAAGTGGGAGTATGGATACTAACATGTACATAATAAATTCTTTATTTCACTTGTTAAATACTTGTTGTTTTCAAAATCATTTTCACATCGGGCTCTGACCCGTTTCCTTGCATATTCTCTTTTCTATTGTACCTTCTATATCAGGTGTCCAATAGCAGGGACGCCAACCTTAGCGGATTATGATGAGCTATGGAGCTATGGAATATTGCTTAGATGTCTATCTTCATTTGACTCACAGTATTCGTATAGTTAGGGCATGTTGCCCAAAGGAATTCAATTATCTCTTCTATCTGAGTCAAATACTCTTGTATCCGTGTCATTTTAATACATTTATCTATTGTTGGCATTACTGTATTGGATTATTATATGGGAATGTTTATTCCAATTGCATTTAAATTCTTTTGAGTATCTGTTCGGGTATTAGTGTTGTAGAATAATATGCGTATTGTTATTCGTAAACTGAAAATGGATTTTGTTGAATTAAAATTTGGAAAGTTTTTAACACCAGCTTAATTGGGTATTGGGTGAGTTGTAAATGTTTTCGATAGTGATGCTAAGAATGAGCCAACTGTATATTCTGTTTTAATTTGGTGTGGGACTGGCCACCCGGTATTTAATTAGGCAGGGTGTTACAGGTGGTATCAGAGCATCAGGTTCGAGTGTCCTTTAGGGTCTGTATGGCTTACTGTGCTTTCACCTTAGCATTATTTGATGTACATCCCTATGAGAAGGATTATTGTTTTTCTATTTACGCCTACCTTATTTAGCTATGTTGTTATATCAAATACTGATAGTATACTCTCATTTCAGATGCCTCCTCGACGTGTACCTCAACTCGCCCCAGCTCAGGGTACGATAACTGCAGTCAAAGTTGCTGTAATTATCGCTCAGGCAGTCAATGCAGCTCTAGCTTCTATTCAACAGGCTCCATCATAGGCACCAGTTGTGCCACCCGCACAAGGGAAAGTGTTTCCTACTACATGGGAACGAGTGAGGGATGCCTTTCAGAAGGCACACCCACCTGAGTTTCAGGGGGGATCAGATGTCGTGACTGCTAGCCAATGGAAGAAAGATATTGAAAGGCACTTAAGAATGCTCGAATGTATTGAAATTCAACATCAAATACTAGCCACATTCAAGCTAGTAGGGGAAGCTTTGCAGTGGTGGGAGGCTATGACCACTATCGAGGAGAGAGACATAGTGACTATCTAAGACTTTTGGATATGGTTTGATCAAAAGTACTTTCCTTCCGCTATCCAGACAGAGATGATGCAAAAATTACTTGATTTGAAACAGGGAGAGAAAATAGTGGCAGAATACGAGGAAGAATTTACGCGACTAACTAATTTGGTACCAGCAGAGGTACCCACGGAGGAGAGGAGAATTCTAATGTTCACTGATGGGTTGAACTATAAGATTCGCCAGCATTTACTGGGAAATCGTTCAGTACGTACTTATGCAGATGTTCTTAATGCTGCAATGCTTCACTGCCAGGATAGCCGTTTACATGCTCAGGGTGTCAAGCGGGGGTTTGGATCAAGCCTGCAAGGCAAGACTACTGGGGGCAGTTCTAGTCGGACTCAGCCAGGACAGATTCATCAGCATCAGGGTGAGATGGGTTCCCAAACAGGGGACTATGCTAAGCATTTACGATCTGGAGATTCTCGGTTAGAGGATAGAGGTAATGGTTAAGGACAGTAGGGCCATCAGGCCCAGAGATAGGCTCATCAGGGCCAAGGGAAAGGAGGTAATGGCCGGGAGGGTCGGGGTCAACAGGGACAAAATGGTGGAAAGTTTGCAGGAAAATGTTTCATGTGCGGCAAGTATGGCCATAAACGACAAGATTGTCCTGATAAAGACAAACTCCCTCAGCAACAAAATGCTCGACAGGAGCCACAGATACCAGTGTTTCCATCAACTGCTCTTCTAGCTCCAACTCCAGCTCCAGTGCTAGCACTACCTCCCATTCCAGCAGCTCCTGTGCAACAGGGTCAGTATGGGCGTGTATATAACGTCCATCAGACAGCGATTCAACAACCACCGCCCGCAAATGAGGGTATGTTTTCTATCTAAGGAATTATGAGGAGTATATTGATTTTTGTAGCGATTAATATTGTATGGTCAAAAGGGTTGCTAAACTTAACCTATAGCACTGTTATTTACGTAGACTCACTGAGGGGTGTGGGACACTTTTATTTTTCATGTCATCACGTGGGTTTGATTTTTTTTCACGGAATTACTTACTTTAGTCATGTCCAAATATGATGTGACTAGCGGCGTGCATTGACTTGTGGTTTATGAGAGCGTATGTACTACTACTATAGCCAGCATCTTGTCTTTAATAAGAGGGCAGATGAGTAGACTTTTATTTGCAATCAATAAAACCTATAGAGAGGTTATATACTTTGACTAAGGACCAGAGGAGTTTTGATGACCGACTACTTTAGGTAGTAGTGTATCGGGGGGTTCCTTGTTTGGATTTTGCTTGCGAGACGCCCCACACATGAAACTAATAACCGTCGGGAGTCAAAATAAGTTAGGTCTTTAGGATATGAGTTTATAACCTTTGCGATAAATATTATAATGAAAGTTGTACGATAGGGTGTATGGGCGCCCTGGATGGTTGGATTGTAGTATTTTTCATAATTGTGAAACAGTAAGTAGTTGTGACTTCAGGATTTATTTGTTTAATAATTGAGGATTACTTTTCCCAAACTTTGTCATGAGGATGTCATAGGGAAGATTGCATAAAGTTTAAATTTGATTCAGTTGAAACTATATGGTGAGGCTTGGCGTAAAACATCAATGGGGATTTTCTTTAATGTACTGTATGGGCGGTACGACATAGATTATTTGCGATGTGAGATTTATACTCGAAGTTGTCCTTAACAGTATGATTTATCTTTCTGAATATCGGGACAAAATTATGTTATAAGAGGGAAAGTATGTAATACCCGGTGATTTTAATGACTTTTAAAATGGGTTATATTTTAAATTAATGGATTAATTAAATTTTATTATAAATTAATTCATTTGGGTTTTATTCGAATTGTGGATATTAAAATGTATGATTCTGTATATTACTTAAAGATATTTAGGTAATATATGAATGGGATGTTATTGATATTGTTGTGAGTTATTAATTTAGTAATTTGAATTTTTAGTCAGATGCGGTATAGGACATGTCGGGACTAATTTGTTAAATTACGTAGAGACTTATTTTTATATCGACCTTATAGTCATTTCGAGTGCGTCGTTGCATCCGTAAGGGTTGAAATAGTCAAAAAAGACTATTTGGATGTTGGTTTTGGGTCTCGGGTAATTTGGAATTGAAAAGACAACCCAAAAGGTTATTTTGGTCATTTTTACAAGGGGGATGAATAGTGATTTCAGATTTTGTCTTATTATAAGTATTTGGAGATTAGTTGTACGTGGGTTCATTCATCTCTTCTATACAATATTGAGAGGTCATCTTCTTGAGAGAGTGAAAGGTTGCTTGGGAGAAAAAAAAGTTTGCTTGGAAAGGAGGAGAACTAAAGGCCGAAGGTCACCAACACCAACCACCACCAGAAGTTGGCTGGAGAAAGGGAGAACCACCTGTGTTATTTAACTCCAAAGGATCAGATCTTCATTAGAGGCAAGTGTTTGATAATTGCAATCTAAGTTTGTGTATTGTCCAGGTTAGGATAGTTATAAAAAGATGAGATTTTTCATGTTTGGAAGACAAAGATACATTTGTTGATGGATTTCTGAAAAAATTGAGATATGTAGGAATCATACTCATGTTGTAGGTATATAGTAATCCATGAAATAATCATAAATTTGTTGAAGAAATGCTGAGAATCAATGGTGTGTTCTTGAAGATATCATGTTTATAATTTTCTGGAAAAACATAAGATGAATATATGCTTTTAATTCAAACTCTTGATGATTCTAGGATGTTTAGATCATTAGAAATCATTCACATATGTTTCTATATCATGTAGTAAGGTTTATAAGTAATTTGGGTTGTTTATATGAAGGTTTGAATGATCAAAAGTGATGAAACCCGTAATAGAAGAAATGTAGAAAACTGGTCTGGTATCTAGGCGATCGATCGATCGACCCCCTGCCTTCGATCGATCGACCTCCCCAGAATTTGTGAAGTTGTTTCTTTTTAATGCTTGTTCTTATCCCAAAAAATTTCTAAATCTTTGGTGATTATTAATTTGATAATGGACTTAGAGAAGATCAGTAAGCCATATATAAGAATCGAAGTAATGTGATTAGGATTTAATTGATTAGACGTATGTTAATTAAATTGAAAGAGATTTCGGTTGCTAGATTCATGTGTTGAATTGTAATTGGTATTCATAAGGATTAAGGATAGGTCTAGCAGGGGAGATTGAATATGACACCTGGGTAGCCTTAAGTTTACAAAAGGGTTTAAAATCCTATGTGATAGAGGATGTGTTTATGAGAGATTAGAAACTGTCGGTTATAACCCTAACTAAAGGGGAGTTCAATCCGTGGTAATTTGGGAGATAAGATGATATGGACCAGTAGGATATTAGTGATTTCTTACTGAATAAAATGTCGAGGAAAAAACCTATTTGAACCTTGAGTAATGAGTGAGGCTCGAGGATAATTAAATTAAGGAAGTAAAGTCATAATATTTTAATACGTAGGATTTGAGAGATATAATGCAACGTATGGAAATTATCCTAGGGTAATGTGAGTACCTTGTTGATATTATATTATAGGTATGATAATGCCTATTTGATTTATTGATGATTTATGTGTATGGCATACCTAGCTTACTTGCTATCGACGGGAGGTTTGCGCGTGAGGGCAGTCATATCCTCATGAATCCATGGGATCTTTGATTTGTCGCTCAAGAACATAGGTCTATGAAAGACTTATCGGGGAGTTGATAAGTCCGCTGACTGTGGAAACGTAGGTATGTTCATGACCCATGGATACGAGGACTATGTTCACCTCCAATTTTTGTGTTGTTGTTTATGGTTCGAGTAATCCTTACCGAACCTTTAGTCACCTATTCGGCGACCAACGATATTAGGACATGATAGCAGAGTAACACATTGCACCGCAGCTGTGACTCGAGGTGCCGTATTATATATGTATACATTTATAATGAATTAATTATATGTGTATATGGTGGTTAAATCATCTACTGTGTGATATCTGTAGATAACGGTGAATTGAGAAAAGAATTGAAATAAGTTAATGAATATTTATTGAAGAGCTTAATTCATATTAATGAGAAACGATTCATTTAAAGAAAAACGTATATGAATGATTATATGACGTATGGTATGGGACACACGGGGTTATGATATGGGATGGAATCATATTATGAAAATTTGTGAAGAGGAATTATTAACTAGGAGGTTAATAAGAAACGTTAAGTGTGCACTCTAGATGAGAAGTGAGAATAGCAAGTGAGAGTATGGATTCTAACATGTACATAATAAATGCTTTATTGCACTTGTTAAATACTTGCTGTTTTCAAAATCATTTTCACATAGGGCTCTGACCCGTTTCCTTGCATATTCACTTTTCTATTGCACCTTCTATATCAGGTGTCAAGCAGCTGGGACGCCAACCTTAGTGGATTATGATGAGCTATGGAGATATGGAATATTGTTTAGACGCCTATCTTCATTTGATTCACATTATTCGGATAGCTAGGGCATGTCGCCCAAAGGAATTCAGTTATCTCTTCTATCTAAGTCAAATACTCTTGTATTCGTATCATTTTAATACATTTATCTATTGTTGGGATTACTGTATTTGATTATTATGTGCGAATGTTTATTCCAATTGCATTTAAATTCTTTTGAGTATCTGTTCGATTATTAGTGTAGTAGAATAATATGTGTAGTGTCATTCGTAAACTAAAAATCTATTTTGTTGAATTAAAATTTGGAAAGTTTTTAACACCAGCTTAATTGGGTATTAGGTGAGTTGTAAATGTTTTCGACAGTGATGCTAAGAATGAACCAACTGTATATTCTATTTTTTAATTTGGTATGGGACTGACCACCCGGTATTTAATTAGGCGGGGTGTTACAAGTTATCTCGTTCGAACGACCCGGTGATCTTATTCTAACGGTTTTTCGCAGACTTAAAGTTTTTATTTCCCTATAATTACATGTTTTCGTGAAGAAGTTTGTTCAGAATTTTGATTTACGAAAACTGCAGACCTGCTACAAATAGTCTTCACTTTTTTATAGGGAAAAAACACTTTTTATTCACATAATCAATCCCAAATACTTTTGTGAATCATCTTTGGAACCTAAACACTTTTATATTAAAGTTAGAACTTTTAGAGAAGGAGCCTCTACTGCTAATATTGTGATACTCGAGGGTATTCACTGCTAAAGGAGGAGGGATGAGGTTCTTGTGGTTCTCAAGGGAATCATTGTTGATTAAAGGTCGTGTTCTTTGTGAGTACTAGTGGTAATTCATTGTTGTATTTCTCTATTTCATTGTAAGATGCAATTTGCTAAACTTTAGTGAAATAAAAGGTTTTTCCCTTTGTTTTTTTTCCTGAAACTATGTTTTCTGTACATGCTTAATTTCAATCACATAGTTGCATATTTTAGGGTTAATTAAAATTGGTTTGAAGATTGATATCTAATTAAATAGGCTTAAGCCATTAGAATATTGCACATTCTCAAATTGGTATCACACCGCGCTCTTCGTTTTAACATCTCTTATCTTTGGTGTACAACCTAGCGACCTGGTGTGTGGACAATATGAGTGTTACAAAATCCATCCATCCATCCATCCATCCATCTATCTACCTATTTATCTATCCATATACCGATCTCACCATACCACCGTCCAAACTTTTCCTCGTCTTCTTATCTCACCGCTGACATAACCACCATCTTTGATAGATTGCATTGTTATCGCCTCCTCTCTTTCTTACACGCAATTCAAAAAATTTAGCACGTCCATGTGATTTATCTCTCTCACTATTCTTTTGCCTTCCTTTCCCTCTATTTTTAGGGTTTCTTTTCACCAGCTCTTAATGTTTACTGCGGTAATCTGATGTGATTACGAGTTAGTGGGTGGGTTGATTGATGGTTGTGAGTATACGGTGGGGAAATGTGGGATGATGATAAAAAAATGCAGGGGTAGTGTTTGGTTGCTTTGGTTTAAGATATATTTTATAATGGGGTTGATGGTGTAGAGGGATCTTGAATAATGTCTTATTTCAATGTTAGATTTCTCAAATAATAAATACTTATTATTTATTCATTTTTATTAGGAAAATTGACTTGATTTACTACTTTATTCTTCACATAGTACATATTTATTTTTTGTCCATTTCTATTTTAATTAAAATTATTTGTAAAAAGTAAATATAAATTGTCTATTCATTTTTCTTGTGAGAGAAGTTTTTACCCAATAAATTCTGACCCTCATAGTAAATATTTTCTTAGTTTGTGTAGGAGTATTACAGAAAATATTAAGTTTTTACTTGATACTTTCATTCTCTTTTTCTTCTCCATTTATTAATAGTAGAGTATTATACGGGATATAAAACCCACAATAAAGGTAATATTATTATTTAGCCCCCAAAAGTATGAATGCAATAAACAAAGAATACAGGATATACTAGTTCAATAGATCATTCTACCTATGTCCACGGGAAAATGAGGGATATTAGAATATTTTCTGGAAGAACAAAAGACGATTAGAGATCTGGGGTTGATCGCTAAAAGTTTGAGTCACCGTGAGCAAGATACAAGTCAATACCCTAAAATTGGGTGAGGTTTCCCTTATTTATAAGTATAAGGGTCCTATCTTTGTAGGTATCTTTATGTTAAAACTATTTATAAGTTATAGAGTCCTATTAGGAATGGTTTCCCACATCGTTGTGACACCTCGCCCAATTAAATACTGGGTGATCAGTCCTTTATTAATTTAAAACAGAATATCCAGTTGGTTCATTCTTAGAATCAATGTCGAAAACATTACATTAATGACAAATAACCTATTAGTTAATTAAGCCGGTGCCAGTTTTTTTTAACATACAACCATCTAAAATAAATCCATAAACCACATTCACCATCTAAATGAAACCAACATAAGGAAATATGAAAGTAACTAGGACAAACACTCCATTCAGAAATCTCAAATACAATAATCCAAATAAGCTAAGTCCCATCAATTGGAAATAAAAATCCAACATGTCTGAAATAAATAATGTCTATAGTGGACGACATGCCCTGACTAAAACAGCTTCATAAGAAAGATAGATGGATAGGAGTGGAGGCATCTAATGTCAAGGACCTGTAACTTCTACTACAGTAACAACGCGTCAAATGATCTGATATCCTATGTGCGTCCCTGTGGCTGGACACCTAAAATGATTTTAATAAAGAAAATAGATTTGGAAGAAACGTGTCACAACCCAAGTAGAAAACAGTTTAAAACACTTTAGAAAGTATTTAAAATGCTAAAAAGAAAATATTATATCCATGTTATCTTCGCAGGATCTCAGTTGAGATTCTCACCTCCCAACTATTGTGCAAGCCTAACGTACCTCTAACTATTCTAGTTACCACTACCACGCCAAACTAGTTCGCAATCATTAGTGTTCTAAACCATCATTCTTAGTGTCTACCCATATTTCCCATACAATACTTTAACAAATATTTTTATATCTATTAACTCAAGGAAGTATTCCCTAATTATAAGTTAATTGTTCACATATTTAAGTTATCTTAGATTTCACTATATTTCTTATCTACTGAGTACACACAGTCGAATGAATCACAAGTGTGTGTATATATATATATATATATATCCCCTAGTCTCAAATGTGGCGCATGCATACTCTGCCATCGAATCCCTGTACATCCCGTACTAAATAAGGATAATCGGTTCGGGATCACCTTCGAACCATACAATACAATTCACACACAAAGGGGAGTGAACATAGTTCGAAGCCTTTGAGATACGCACATACCTATGCACCCAAATGACCGTGCACACCATTGTTTACACAAATGATGATCAAACCAAAGTTCTATGTTCTGAGTTACAAATCTAAAACCCCCTAATGGCTCATCAGGATTATACTGTCCCCTTTTTGAAACCTCCCGCGATAGCACATAGTGTAGGTATGTCATACACATAAGAAATCATACAATAGATATTCACACCACCTATATATTTATATCATCGGTATAGGCATACACACGTCTTATATCATACGTCCCAAACTTAGTATACATATATCCCGAATATCTTGCGTATTAGTAAATCATAATTTCACTTCTTATCCTACGTCCCCGAGTATCTCTCACCACTAGAAGTGAGTTAATTATTATCTAGCATAATATCAGTAGGTAACTCACTAATATCCAACTGGTCTAAGTCATCGTTTTCCTTGAATTCCCATGACTCAAATTAGGTTTTTATCTCAATTGAGTCTAATTAAACTTAGCCCTTAAATCCCTCTCTTATAACCAAGCCCGAAACCCGGCCTTAGCCTACTGGTACTTCAATATAATCCCCATTATATTTATAAATTAATTTTGCAAGTGAATGTCAAACATTTCCCACGGATTCTAACAAAAGAGAAAAGTGGCTAAATTATGGGCAGCCGAATCGATTCGACCTTGGTTCTAATCGATTCCCCTTACCGAATCGATTCGTCTAAGGAGCCAAATTGATTTGCCCTCAACAACTGTTCATCTTCTTCGTTAAATTGTTACGGGTTTCCTCCAATTTTAACACCAAAACCTCTATTATAACATCCCAGACTTCCAAATAATTATACTAGATGTTATACCAACCTATATATATGAGTTCTAATGTACTAGAATCAATAATTTATCAAAGTACATCAACTAATTGGATTAATTCAAGATATGTTCTTAAGAACACAACTTTTCTCAATTTTCTTCAAGAACTTCAGTCAACCCATATTTCTTACCATTTTAATCTCCCTAATTTGTAAGTTTTGTCCTACATACAACAAGTATTTAAGCCTAACATGATTCTGTTTTAAGAATTTCAATCTCATTCCCAAAAATTAATCAAATAACTACATATTCATGTGCATGTTCTTCCTATACTAACATGGATACATTATATGCTCAGAATTTAGCAAGTTTAAACACTTGCCTTGATAAGAATGTCTGAATCTCTGCATAATTGTGGTATGTTTGGCTTTCCTCCCTTTCCGATCTACGTGATGGCGGTGTTTGTGGTACAAACGGTGCAATAATGGTGGTTCTAGGCCTTGGAACCTTAGAAATGACTCACCTCCTTCCTCCTGTGATTCTCCTTTGTTTTGGAAACTGATAACATTAACCTCCTTTACATTTAATCATATATAATCCTCTAAAATTCGTAGGTCCATTATCTTCAAAAATATAAATGATCGAAATACCCTCCCGGGGTACCGATTTGGTCTAAAATTGACCCGGGACCCGAAGTAAACCGCTGAGTACATTTTGCTGACTATTTTGACCCTTCCAGACACTTTGGCACACTCAAAATGAATATTCGGATGACTTAAAAATGAATTACTTTTTATTTTAATAAATTGAGTCCCGACACGACTAACACGCGCATCCCGACTAAATTACTGTAACTGTCATACTTTTCACTCACGACAATTTTAATATATCCATAATCATATATTACTTTCTTCACTAAGTAATATTCAATATAATTCACATCAATAAATACTAACCCTTGTCTTGCTAGTTAATATTTAAATTTATACGGATTAATTTCCAATAAATTTTCCATATTTAATTTAGTTAATCCCACATTTAAAAATCATTAAAAATACGTGGTTACATACTTCCTCCCTAATCACGAAATTATGTCCCAAAATTCAAAAAAAGGAATACCTGGTCCGAATAACTCTGGAAAATTTTCCACATCTCATCCTAGAGCTCCCAAGTAGACTCCTCGATAGTATGATGCTCTCACTGGACACTAACAAGTCGAACTACCTTTGACCTCAACCTCCTCTCACTATGGTCTAAGATAGCCACGAGTCTCTACTCATATGAACTATCAGGATGCAATTCAATCTCTTCCAACACAATGTGAGTGTGAGACAACTCATCCCATAGATATCGCCTCACTGAAGAAATGTGAAACACATCATGAATACGGTGTAAATTCTTCGACAACCCAAGTCTATATGCCACCGGTCCAATCGTCTTGATGATAGGAAATGGCCCCACGAACCTCGACGCCAACTTCCCCTTCTTCCAAAATCTCATTATACCTTTCATAGGAGATACTCATAGTAGCACCTGGTCCCCCACATTAAACTCCTAAAAGAACCACTTAGAATCGACATAGTTTTTCTGTCTGTCCTAGGCTACCCGCATGTGATTCTAAATCATCTCATTCTTGGCCGAAGTGTCCTGAATCAAATCTTCCCTGAGTAGCTTGTTGTCCCCCACCTCTAGCCAACAAGCAGGAGAATGACAAGGCCTACTGTACAACGTCTCAAATGGGGCCATGCCAATAGTAAACTGATAGGAGTTTTAATATGGAAACTTCACCAGTGGAAGGTACTGCTCCTAACCTCCCCTAAAATTAAAGAAACTCTGTGGGTGATAGGTTGTACTCAATATCAACTCTGTACTCATGGCCTCCTGAAAGATCTCCCAAAATTGAGACCTAAAAATCTTGTCCCTCTCGGACACAATATCTAGGGGTACCCCGTGAAGTCTCACTATCTCGATAATAAACATCTGAGCATACTGCGATGTGGTGTAGTCCGTCCGGACTGACAAGAATTGAGCTACCTTAGTCAACCGATCTAAAATCACCCATATAGAATCGTGATCCCTCTGAGAAGTAGGCAACCCCATGATGAAATCCATGGAAATGATCTCCCATTTCCACATAGAAATCTTTTGCGGATGAATAAGACCTATCAGTTTCTAATTGTCCACCTTTACCAGCTGACAAGTGGCACATTTCGAGAAAAACTCATCAATGTCTCTCTTCATCCCACTCCACTGATACGAACGACTCATCATCTGGTATATCTTATCCCCATCAAGGTGTACCAAGAACCAAGATCCATGCGACTTTGTTATCACTGCGTGTTGTAAATACTCCCCCATTGGAACAATCATCCTTCCATTGAAGTGAAAGCCTCCCTTAGAACTCACTGAGTAAGACTCTGCTCCTATGGCCAGAAGTTGTAGATTCCTCTCCTGACAAAATGAATCCACTTCTTGGGCCTGTACCACCCTCGTGATAATCTGGAGTGTAACAGTCATAACTGACATAAATGATCTGGAAACTTCATCCTGATGTCCCAACTCCTTCCATTTTTCCTTTCACACCATGGCCACCTCGGCTACTGGCCTACGATTCAACGCATCTACCACCACGTTAGCCTTCCCCGGGTGATACAGAAAATCAAAATGAAAGTCTTTCATAAATTCTAGCCACCTACGCTGACGCATGTTCAACTCTCTCTGTGTGAACAAGTATTGTAGTGACTTATGGTCTATGAACGTGCAAAAATTCTCCCCCAAAAGAAAATGTTTTCAAATTCTAAGGACAAACATGACTATTACTAACTCCAAGTCGTGGGTGAGGTAATTCCTCTCGTAAGGCTTAAGCTTACGAGAAGCGAACTATATAGCCTGATCTTCCTACTAAAATACTCCCTCAAGTCCCAGTAGGGATGCATCAGTGTAAACCAGGTACTCCACTCCTGGCCTGGGTAGAGTAAAAACTGGTGCTGAAGTTAACTTGTCCTTCAGCTCATCAAAAGCCAACTGACAAATGTCATCCCAGATGAACGATACCCCTTTGCGAGTCAAGTTAGTTAAAGTACCCGCAATCTTCAAAAACCCTCGAATAAACCACATGTAATATCCCTCTAAACCTAAGAAACTACGTACTTCCATTAGTGTCGTGGGCTGTACCCACTCCCTCATCGCTGACACTTTACTTGGGTCCACTAATATCCCCCTGTCACATACAATGTGCCCCTAAAATCTCACTTCTCACAACTAATATCCACATTTCTCATATTTAGTATACAACTGATGCTCACTTAGGGTTTGCAAAACCCGTCTTAGATGCTCGACATGCTCCTCCTCAGTCTGGGAATAAATCAGGATGTCATCTATGAAGACAATGACAAACTGATCTAAGAACTCTCTGAATACCCTATTCATCAAGTCCATGAACAGAGCTAGAGCGTTGGTTAGCTCGGATGGAATAACTCGAAACTCATAGGATCCATATTTCATTAGAAAGGCAGTCTGAGATACATCCTTGTTCGAATACGCAACTGATGGTACCCCAACCTCAAATCTATCTTAGAGAAGTAGGCAGCTTCTCTCAACTGATCAAATAAAGCATCGATTCTGGGAAATGGATACTTATTCCATATCGTGACATTATTTAACTCCCAATAATCAACACATAATCGTAAAGACCGATCTCTCTTCTTTACAAATTTCACTACGGTACCCCAAGGTGAGGTAGTCCTACAGATGAAGCCCTTCCCCAAAAGCTGTTCGATTTGATCCATTAGCTCCACCATCTCCGTAGGAGCCATATGGTAAGGTGCATGAGCTATCGACCAAATGCCCGATGCTAAGTCTATCACAAACTCAATCTCTCTGCTGGGTGGTAATCCTGGTATCTCCTGAAACATATCAATGAACTCGCAAATGAATGGAATCGAATCTAGGGGAATCACCACCTTCTTAGAGGTCTCCTCCTCTATATAGTATAAATGGGTGGACGAGCCTCCCTCCAGATGAGTCATAACTACCAAAAACATCTCATGGCTCGGTATAGAAAACACAATGGTCCTACTATATCAATCAATCATGTGCCGATATGCGACTAGCCAATCTATGCCAAAAATTGCATCATACTCTGACATGTCTAATATAAGCATATCAGCAGGTAAAATAAGGCTCCCAATCTCAATACTCACACCAAGACAGATAAATAAAATCAGTGTCCCATTACCCAATGGCGAGTCTACACATGTAACAATACTATAAGCCGTGTCTAGTAACCCCATGGTCCATGCAAACATAGTGTCTATGAATGAGTGTGAGGCCCCAGTATCAAATAAAATGCACCCAAAAGTATCGTGGATAGAGAACATACCCTCAGCTGTAGGTGGGGACTGAGGAACTGCTCCCTGGTGGACGTTATATACACGCCCATATTGAAATTTCCCCTGTTGAGGTTGGGCTGCTGGAACAAATGGAATAGCATGCAAAGCTGGAATCTGAGCTGGCGCTAGGAGGGCGACTAGAAAGACATGTCTCTGTGACTGCTGATGAGCTACCTACTGTTGAGGAAACTTTCCCTTGTAGGGGAAATCTTGATGTTTATAGCTATTATTTCCACATATGAAAAATCAGCCTTTAAAATCTCCTCCTCTCTAGCCCTGCTGACCTCGGCTCTGCTGGCCATTGCTACCCGTCCCTTGGCCCTGATAGACCTGCTAGAAATGTTACTTACCCTTGTGTCCCTGCTACCCCTATTGGCCTTGATGGCTATGCTGGGCCTGATGGACATATCGGTATCCTCCCTAACCCTATCTGAAACCTCCAGATCGAAAACGCTTAGCAGAATCCCCCTGTTGGAAACTTTTCTCGCCCTACCTGGACTGACTCTGGGCTGATGGTGCCCCGCTGGCACTGCTTCCCTCGGTCTTTCCCTGATGGATGGACTCTCCTACTCTCTTTCTTACCTTAACATGGAGGCGATGGTCCTAGAAATGTAACAAATCACCATTTAATACATTGGTATAGGTCTTCAAGGAAAGGTTACCCAATAGGTGATGTCGGATCCTCCAAGTGAGACCATCAATAAATAGCTGTATCATTTTCTCCTCAGTAGGTACCTTTCCTGGCACAAGGTTAGTCAACCTCATAAACTCCTCCTCATACTCAGTAACTATTTTCCCCTCCTGGGTGAGATCCAACAATGTTTTCCTTATCTCAGTTTAAACAGTGGATGGGAAGTATTTGGAATCAAATCGAACCCAAAACTCCTGCACTGTCATGCTGTCTCTTTCCTCCTCAATGGTATTGGACTCCCACCACTGCCATGCATCCCCAACTAGCTTAAACGTAGCTAGAATCTAATTTGGAACCTCTATGCACTCATACATCCTCAGTTTCCTCTGGATATCTTTCTTCCATTGGCTCGCAACCACCACATCCGAACTCCTCTAAAACTCGAGAGGGTGTGACTTCTTAAAGACATCTGTAACTATCTCCCAAGAAGAAGGGATAGCATGAGCCTAATCTGGTGCCATACCTATGGTTGAAGTATCACCTGTGGTGCCTATCGGGCAACTGGATTCAGCGCTATATTAACTGCTTGTGTAACGATGGAACCAACCTCGACAGCATTTATTGTACCCTGGGCCTGAGTTGGATGCGGCTCTAGCTAGGCATTCTTAGTGGCCCATGGTGCATGTCTTGGGGGCATTTGAAATGAGAAAGAATTTTATAAGTCCACATTTCATTAAAACTTAAAATAGTTGAAGACATAAACACATAGTCATGAATATAACAATCCTAATAATAGGTCTCTATATCAAAGGACGCTACACTGAAAGCATAATAAGCCACACAGATCTGAAAGACTCTACAACCTGATGCTCTGATACCACCCGTGACACCTCGCCCAGCTAAATACCAGGTGATCAGTCCTTTATTAATTTAAAATAGAATATCCAATTGTTTCATTCTTAGCATCACTGTCGAAAATATTACATTAATTGTTAATCACTTATTAGTTAATTAAGCTCGTGCCAATTTTTTTTAACATGCAACCATTTAAAATAAATCTATAAATCACATTCACCATCTAAATGAAACCAACATAAGGAAATATGAAAGTATCTGAATAAATGAAAGTAACTGGGATAAATTCTCCAGTCTGAAATCTCAAATACAACAATCCAAATAAGCTAAGTCCCATCAACTTGAAATAAAAATCGAACATCTCTGAAATAAATAATCTCTAAAATGGAAGACATACCCTGACTGAAATAAGTGCATAATAAAGATAGATGGATCGGAGTGGAGGCGTCTAATGTCAAAGACCTACAACTTCCACTGAAGCTGCAACACGTCAAATGATTTGATATCCTATGCCTGGCGTCCCTGTAGCTGGAACCCTAAAATGATTTGCATAAACAAAATAGATTTGGAAGAAAGGGGTCATAGCCCAAGTAGAAAAAAGTTTAAAACATTTTAGCCAGTATTTAAAATGCTGAAAAGCAGATATTATATACATGTTAGCTTTACGAGATCTCACTTGAGATTCTCTCCTCCCAACTATTATGCATGCCTACTGTACCTCTAACTATTCTAGTTACTACTACCACACCTAACTGGTTCTCAATCATTAGTCTTCTAAACCATCACTCATAGTGTCTACCCAGATTTCCCATACAATACTTTAACAGATATTTTTTTATCTATTAACTCAAGAAAGTATTCCCTCAGTACAAGTTAAGTGTTCACATACTTAAGTTATCTTAGATTTAACTATCTTTCTTATCTACTAAGTACACACACTAGAATGAATCACAAGTATATATATATAGTAATACGACATCCCTAGGCTTAGCTGCGATGCATGCATACTTTGCTATCTAGTCCTATTACATTTCATATTGAATAAGGACAATCGGTTCGGGATAACCCTCGAACCATAGAATACAATTCACACACAAATGGGAGTGCACATAGTTTTAAGCCTTTGGGCGACGCACCCATATAACCGTTCACACCATCGTTCACACAAATGATGATCAAACCAAAGTTCTATGTTCCGAGGTACCAATCTTAAATCCCCCTAATGGCTCATAAGGATAAGACTGTCCCCTTTTCGAAACTTCCAGCGATAGCAAGCAATATAGGTATGTCATACACATAAGAAATCGTACAATAGGTATCCACACCACCTATATATTTATATCATCGGTATCGACATATGCACGTATTATATCATAAGTCCCATAAGTAGTAATTTATATCCCGAATATCCCACGAATTAGTAATTCACAATTTTACTGCTTATCGTACATTTTCGAATATCTCTCACCACTCGAAGTGCGTTTATTATTCTCTAACATAATATCAGTAGGTAACTCACTAATATCCTACTGGTTTAAGTCATCATTTTCCTCAAATTCCCGTGACTCGAATTATCCCTCAAATAAGTTTTTTTCTCTTAATTGAGTCTAATTAAACTTAGCCCTTAAATCCCACTCTTATGACCAATTCTAAAGCCCAACCTTAGCCTACTGGTACTTCAATATAATCCCCATTATATTTAGAAATTAATTTAGTAACTGAATATCGAATGTTTCTCATGGATTTTAACAAAAGAGAAAAGTGGCAAAATTTTGGGTAGCTGAATTGATTCGGCCTTGGTCCGAATTGCCAAATCGATTGAGCCAAGCCCTTCATAACTCTTCATTTTCTTCATTAAATTGTTACGCGTTTCTTCCAAGTTTAACACCAAAACCTCCGTTATAACATCCCAAACTTCCAAATAATTATACTAGATGTTATACCAACCACTACAAAAAAACTCACTTTTAGGGACGGGTAAAATCCGTCCCTAAAGACTATAAATCCTCCCCTAAAGATCTTTAGGGCCGGATTTAGGGACGACAAGGCATTTTGGAATTTAATAGGCATCCCAAATGTATTAGGGATGGACTTTGCCGTCCCTAATAATATTATTTGGGACGGTTCATGATGTCCCTTAAAAGTTGGCGCCAAAATTGTTGCCAAAAGTTTTATTGCAACACTGCATTTTAGGGACGGATCTAGCTGTCCCTAAATCCATAATAATACTATTAAGAAGGTGTGACACCCCGACTAATTAAATACCGGGTAGCTACTCCTTTATTAAATTAATTAAAAATGCCAAGTTGGCTCAGCTAATAGCATCACTGTCGAAAACATTTTTATTATTACTAACCACCTAGTATTTAAAAAGTAAGTTGCCAAATTTTAATTAAAGTCTGATTAACATGCAGTAAAAGATTTAAAGCAAAAATAATATCACCATTCACCATAACGAAATAATAGATTAACCATCACACGATATAAATAAATCCGGAGGAAAACTCCTCACAACTAATCCCACAACTGAAATAAGTAACGAAATACTGAATACTGAATCAATACATGCCAAGTCTGAAAACTGAAATGGGAAAAGTCTCTAATAGAATTCGGGCAACATGCCCTACAACTGAAGAATACTGAATATGGAATCCAAATGGTAGAAGCGTCTAAAGCAAATCCCTGTAGCTTCCACAAACAGCTACAGCTCGTCACCTGAATGAGTATCCTATGCATGGTGTCCTTGTGGCTGGACACCTAAAAAGGTTTTACAAAAAAAAATAGATTTGAAAGCAAACGGGTCAGAGCCCGAATGTGGAGATATTTTAAAAACCTGCAAGTGCTTTAAAAACATTTAAAACATTAAATGCAAAGTACATGTTAGGACGTGCACTCACATGAAATTCTCACCTCTCGTCTAACTGTGCACTCCTAACGTAAGTACCCATCTAAAATGACACAAACCACTAGCTAAGTGACATCATATCTAGCTAGACTGTCATAGGTTCTACCCTTATTACTCGGTTCCCATTAACATTATAACGCTCGCAATTAAATAGGGGCTTAACGTAAATTCAGGTCCTCACATAAAAGTAATACAATTCATTATAGATCATCCCTTTTGTTATTCCATAGTTATACACACGATACCATATGAAAGTTCCCATTTATTAAGTGTATATTTTTCCACAACATAAATATACAATATAAGCACCCCGAGACTAAGCTGCGGTGCACACATACTCTGCTATCCATCCCGGTACATCACGTACATAAGGATCACGCATTCCGAATCTCTCAGGAATCATTCAGGTAACACAAATCACAAATAATGGAGGCGAACACAGTCACATCACATGGGTCACACACATACCTGCGCTCCCACGATCAGCAGACTTATTAACATCCCAATAAGTCCTTCTCTGACCTATGTTCATCGAGGTAACCAGTCTAAATCCGGGCAACACAAGGATTAGAGGGCCCTAAGCGAACGCAAACCTCCCGTCATAGCAAGTATGGTAGGTATGTCATACACACAAATCATATATCAATACTAAGTAAACACGCACCTTAGTAATCACCGTAGTTTAATTGTAGTACTTATCGCATTCTCGTACCAACTTAATACATATACAACTTATATAATCCCGGTCCATATTTATACGCACCATAATTTATTCTCACGTCGTAGTAGGCACTCACGTCTCAGCTCATAATGTCTATTTGATTCGATCCACACTTATATAAGATTTTCTCCTCATAATCAACCCAAATGTTCCAAATCTACCCATAAATCCCCAAAGGAGTGTTATCTCTATCCTCGAACAAGTTTACGGGATTCCCAAAATCAAAACAGGCCTAAACTGCCAGCTCGTTAGAAGTCTCGTTCGAACGAGGCTGTTCGAACGAGATTTCGTTCGAACGAACTGGGCTATCTAACGAGATCTCGTTCGAACGAGATTATCGAACGAACATCCCTCTCGTTAGAACCCCAAACTGTCAACTCGTTAGAAGCTCGTTCGAACGAGCTCGTTCGAACGACCTGGGTAGGTCTTCTAACGAGTGACCAGATTCAAGCCCAGAAATCCTATCTCGTTTTTCACCAATTTCTACACCTCAAATCTCAACCAAAATTCGTCCAATCAATATTTTAAGGTCTCCAATCATCCTAAAACATATTAAGGTCATATACTAACATCTTTTAAGGAATTAACACATTCTAAACATCATTAATTCATCAAATCTCTACCCTTTCCCCCAAATTTTCAAGAACATAAACCCTAGAATTTTAAATCCTCAATAAGTCCATTCTAGATCCGTTTTTGTTACATCCAACATATATTAATCATCAGAATAATCATCTCCATACTATTCTACATGCAATTTGTCCTCAAAATTCAAGTCCTAAGTCCAATTAAAATGGGTTTTTATTTAACTTCCAAGAACAAATATAAATCTTTCAATTTATCTAACATGGGAGAAACATTCTCTGAATTAAATAGAATTAAATCACTTGCCTCGAGTGTCTCTGAATTTGGTGTTGGTTTGATGAAGCTTTTTCTGCAGAATTCCTTCTCTCTCTCTCTCTACAAGCCTTCTTCTCCAAAGGTGGCTAGGGTTTTCTTTGGGAAAGTTTTGGAAACCTAATCTGATAACCCCCGTAGCTTATTGGGTCATTAAGGGTTGGTTAGTGGGTTTAATGGGTCTATTCCCAATCAGATAAAGACTCCTAATTTTCGTCACTTTTAATTCCCAAAAATACAAAATTACCAAAATACCCTTTATGTTGCCGGTATGGCCTAAAAATACCCCGGGACCCAAACTAAACCCTGGGCTAGTGTTTTCTGACTATCTCGACCCTTACGGACGCGTTGGCGCACTCAAAATGACCATACGGTTAATAGAATTTAAATTTACTTTTATTATTAAAATAATTATATCCTGACGCGACTGTCTCACGCGTCCCAATAAAATGACCAAATTACCGTATATCAATCTCACGAAAAATTTCATAATTCAATATTCATATATCATCATATATACTCAATATAGTCAAATACCAACTCACAACTCGCTAGTATTTTATCCGGATTAATTCCCAATTAAATCTCGTTTAATTAATTAATCCCAAAAATAAATATCACAGAAAATACGGGGTATTACATACTTCCCCCCTAATAACAGAATTTCGTCCCGAAATTCGGAACTAGAAAGTACCTGGTAAGAATAACTCTGGATAACATTCGCGCATCTCATCCTCGCGCTCCCATGTGGACTCCTCGACATTATGATGTCGCCACTGAACACACACTAACGGAACTATCTTTGACCGCAGTTTCCGCTCACTTCGGTCTAGAATAGCAATCGGTCCCTCCTCGTAGGAGCTATCCGGCTGGAGATCGATGTCCTCCACAGCAATGTGAGAATGTGCCAAATTATCTCTAAGGTATTTCCTTAGCGAGGAAATATGAAACACATCGTGAATCCGATGCAAATGCTCCGGTAACCCAAGTCTATATGCAACCGGTCCGATCCGCTCAATAATAGGAAATGGTCCCACATATCTTGGTGCCAACTTCCCTTTCTTCCCGAAGCGCATAATCCCCTTCATAGGAGATACTCTGAGCAAAACCTGGTCCCCCACTTGGAATTCCCTGAAGAACCTCTTCGCATCAGCATAACTCTTCTGTCGGTCTTGGGCTACCCGAATGCGACTCCGAATCAACTCAATCCTTGTCGAAGTATCCTGAATTACTTCCGGCCCAAGTAGTTTGTTGTCCCCCGCCTCTAACCAACATGCTGGGGAAGGACAAGGCCTACCGTACAACGCCTCAAACGGAGCCATGCCAATAGTGAACTGGTAGGAGTTATTATAAGCAAACTCTACCAGTGGAAGGTATTGCTCCCATCCACCTCCAAAGTCAATAATGCACATGCGTAGCATGTCCTCCAACATCTGATTTGTGCGCTCTGTCTGCCCATCGGTCTGCGGATGATAAGCCGTACTCAACCGCAATTCCGTGCCCATGGCCTCCTGGAAACTCTCCCAAAACCGCGAAACAAATATCTTGTCTCTGTCAGACACGATATTTAGGGGCACACCGTGAAGTCTCACAATCTCTGAAATGAAGAGCTGGGCATACTGTCCCGTAGTGTAGTCAGTCCTTACAGGTAGAAAGTGAGCGACTTTGGACAACCTGTCCACAATTACCCAAACAGAGTCGTGACCCCTCTGCGACGTAGGCAACCCCGTGATAAAATCCATGGATATGCTCTCCCACATCCACACCGGGACCTCCAACGGCTGTAGAAGTCCTGTCGGTCTCTGATGATCCACTTTTACTAGCTGGCAAGTGGCGCATTTCGAAACAAACTCAGCAATATCTCTCTTCATACTGCTCCACCAATACTGCCATCTCATGTCTTGGTACATTTTGTCCCCTCCGGGATGTACCGTGAACCATGAGCCGTGCGACTCTGCCATCACCTCGTGTCGCAATTTCTCCCCTTCCGGAACCACCAATCTCCCATTGAAGCGTAATCCCCCGTCTGAGCTAACGGTATAGGACTCGACTCCCTCTGCTAGTAATCGAACTATCTGCTCCTGACAGAACGAGTCATTAGCCTGTGCCCGTACTACCTTCGTGACAATCTGCGGTGTAACGGTCATCACAGACATGAATAATCGGGCCACTGCATCCTGGTGTCCCAACTCCTTCCACTTTGCCTTCCACACCCCTGCCACCTCATCTGCTGGCCTACGGCTCAACGCGTCGGCTACCACGTTAGCCTTACCCGGGTGATACTGGATATCGAACTGGTAGTCCATCACAAACTCAAGCCACCTCCTTTGCCGTATGTTCAACTCCTTCTGCGTGAACAGGTACTGTAGGGACTTGTGGTCCGTGAACAATTGGAACTTCTCCCCCAAAAGATAGTGCCTCCAAATCCGTAGGGCAAAAACCACTGCCACCAACTCCAAATCATGCGTGGGGTAATTCTTCTCATGAGGCTTAAGCTTACGGGAAGCATAAGCTATGGCCTGTCTCTCCTGTTGCAATACACCTCCAAGTCCTTGCAAAGACGCATCGGTGTAAACCAAATACTCAACTCCCGGTCTCGGCAATGCTAACACAGGTGCTGAGGTCAATTTATCCTTCAATTCATCGAATGCCAACTGACAGGCATCACTCCAAATGAACGGCACACCCTTACGAGTCAGATGTGTCAAAGGACCTGCTATCTTCGAGAAACCCCGAATAAACCTCCTATAGTATCCTGCTAGACCCAAGAAACTACGAATATCCGTTGGTGTCGTGGGCTGTCCCCACTCCCTCACCGCGGATACCTTCCCCGGATCAACAGATATTCCCCGGTCGGAAATAATATGTCCCAAAAACTGGACCTCCTTCAACCAAAACCCGCATTTCTCATAGTTTGCATACAACTCGTTCTGACGTAGTGTCTGCAAAACTTGTCTCAAATGCTCGGCGTGCTCCTCCTCTGTCTGGGAGTAAACCAGAATATCATCGATGAAGACAATGACAAACTGATCTAGGAAATCCCTGAACACTCTGTTCATCAAGTCCATAAACACTGCTGGAGCGTTGGTCAAACCAAAAGGCATAACTCGAAACTCGTAAGAACCATATCTCGACAAGAACGCAGTCTTCGAGACATCATCCTCCCTGATACGCAACTGATGGTATCCCGATCTCAAATCAACCTTCGAGAAGAAGGAAGCTCCTCTCAACTGGTCGAATAAGTCATCGATTTGCGGCAACGGATACTTATTCCGTATCGTGACCTTGTTCAACTCCCGGTAGTCCACACACAATCTCAGTTAACCATCTCTCTTCTTCACAAACAAAACTGGAGCGCCCCAAGGTGAGGTACTCCTGTGAATAAAGCCCTGACCTAACAGCTGCTCTATTTGATCTCGTAGCTCTCGCATCTCTGCCGGAGCCATACGGTACGGTGCGCGTGCTATAGGTCTCGTATCTGGCAATAGGTCTATAACAAAGTCTATCTCTCGACTGGGGGGTAGGCCTGGTATCTCCTGAAACACAACAGAATACTCCCTGACAACTGGGATCGAGTCTAAAGGAATCACAACCTCCTTAGAGGTATCCTCCTCTAGGTAATACAAATGAGCGGTCGAGCATCCCTCTGGGCGAGGCATCGCCACTACAAACATCTCTTGCCCCGGAATGGCAAAAACAATGCTCCCACCGAAGCAATCAATCATGGCTCTATAATCAACGAGCCAATCCATACCGATAATCACATCGTGAACATGCATATCTAATACCAACATATCTGCAGGTAATACCAGACTACCAATCTCTACCCCCACTCCCCGGCATATAAAGAAAATAAGTGACCCACTCCCCAATGGTGAGTCTACACACGTCACTGTGCTCTCTGCCATAGATAACAATCCTAAATCCTTTGCGAAATGTGTAGCTATAAAATAATGTGTAGCCCCCGTATCAAACAATACCCGACCCATAGTGCCATGGATAGGAAACGTACCCTCAATCGCGGGCGGTGCCTGTGGAACTGCTGCCTGGTGGACGTTATAGACACGTCCATACTGTAGCTGCCCCTGCTGAGCTGGGACTGCTGGAATGGGTGGCAATGCTGCCATCTGTGGCGGTGCGGGGAGAGCGGCGGGAAACATAGGCCTCTGCGGCTCCTGGCGAGCACCCTGCTGCTGCTGCTGTGGGGCCCTGCCCCTATCAGGACAATCCTGTCGTTTATGGCCAGTCTTGCCACAAACAAAACACTTCCCTGGGAAGTTCCCTCCTCTCTGCCCCTGCGGTCCCCGGCCCTGGTGGCCGTTACCGTTCCTCCCTTGGCCCTGCTGGCCCTGCTGAAACTGCTGCCCATTCTGCCCCTGTTGGCCCTGATGGCCCTGACGGAAACCTCCCTGTCCGTGCCTGTAATTCCCTGATCTAAACCTCTTCTGATCCCCCTGCTGGGAACCCTGCTCACCCTGTCTCTGCCCCTGAACAGATTGTGCCCCACCGATACCATGTCCTCCAGTCCTGCCCTGATGGCTAGACTCTCCCGATCTCTTGCCCTCAGTCATATGAAAGCGGTGATCCTGGCAGTGTAACAAAGCAGCGTTAACCACATCAGAATACGTGTCCAACGAAAGGTTCCCTAACAGATGCTGACGGATCCTCCATGTCAACCCGTCGGTGAATTTCTCAATCTTCTTCTTTTCTGTTGGTATCTCATCCGGAACGATATTCAACAGATTCGTGAACTCGGCCTCATACTCGTCCACGATCTTGCCCTCTTGCTTCAGATTCATCAGTTTCCTCCTCATTTCCGTGTGAACAGCTGACGGAAAGTACTTGCGGTCGAACCGCACCCAAAAGTCCTGAATAATGAGAGTATCCCTCTCCTCCACGGTGGTAATAGACTCCCACCACTGCAGTGCAGATCCAACTAGCTTGAAAGTAGCTAGCACCTGCTTCTGAACGTCCGTGCACTCATACATCCTCAAGTGCCTCTGCATATCCTTCCTCCACTGGCTCGAGACTACCACATCTGAGCTACCTGCAAACTCTGGCGGATGCGCTTTCTGAAAAGCGTCACGTACACGTTCCCAAGCAGACGGGAATGCATTTGCCTGTACTGGCGCGGCAACCGGCGCCTGAGGTGGTGTCTGCTGAACTACGGCAATTGCGGCATTTACCGCTTGGGCTACAATGGCTGCAACCTCAGCGGCGTTCATCATGCCCTGAACTGGAGCGGGCTGGGGTTCGGGCGTTGCATCCCTGGGAACTCGTCGTGCACGTCGTGGAGGCATCTGAAATAAAAATGAAGTTTATAAGTTCGCAGTTATAAACTTAAAATAGCTGAAGAACGAAGCATACACAAAAAGAGTACAACAGTCCTAAAATATAGGGCTCTATATCAAAGAAAACTTAGCGGAAACATAATAGCCGTACAGATCCTAAAGGACACTAGAACCTGATGCTCTGATACCACCTGTGACACCCCGACTAATTAAATACCGGGTAGCTACTCCTTTATTAAATTAATTAAAAATGCCAAGTTGGCTCAGCTAATAGCATCACTGTCGAAAACATTTTTATTATTACTAACCACCTAGTATTTAAAAAGTAAGTTGCCAAATTTTAATTAAAGTCTGATTAACATGCAGTAAAAGATTTAAAGCAAAAATAATATCACCATTCACCATAACGAAATAATAGATTAACCATCACACGATATAAATAAATCCCGAGGAAAACTCCTCACAACAAATCCCACAACTGAAATAAGTAACGAAATACTGAATACTGAATCAATACATGCCAAGTCTGAAAACTGAAATGGGAAAAGTCTCTAATAGAATTTGGGCAACATGCCCTACAACTGAAGAATACTGAATATGGAATCCAAATGGTAGAAGCGTCTAAAGCAAATCCCTGTAGCTTCCACAAACAGCTACAGCTCGTCACCTGAATGAGTATCCTATGCATGGTGTCCTTGTGGCTGGGCACCTAAAAAGGTTTTACAAAAAAAATAGATTTGAAAGCAAACGGGTCAGAGCCCGAATGTGGAGATATTTTAAAAACCTGCAAGTGCTTTAAAAACATTTAAAACATTAAATGCAAAGTACATGTTAGGACGTGCACTCACATGAAATTCTCACCTCTCGTCTAACTGTGCACTCCTAACGTAAGTACCCATCTAAAATGACACAAACCACTAGCTAAGTGACATCATATCTAGCTAGACTGTCATAGGTTCTACCCTTATTACTCGGTTCCCATTAACATTATAACGCTCGCAATTAAATAGGGGCTTAACGTAAATTCAGGTCCTCACATAAAAGTAATACAACTCATTATAGATCATCCCTTTTGTTATTCCATAGTTATACACACGATACCATATGAAAGTTCCCATTTATTAAGTGTATATTTTTCCACAACATAAATATACAATATAAGCACCCCGAGACTAAGCTGCGGTGCACACATACTCTGCTATCCATCCCGGTACATCACGTACACAAGGATCACGCATTCCGAATATCTCAGGAATCGTTCAGGTAACACAAATCACAAATAATGGAGGCGAACACAGTCACATCACATGGGTCACGCACATACCTGCGCTCCCACGATCAGCAGACTTATTAACATCCCAATAAGTCCTTCTCTGACCTATGTTCATCGAGGTAACCAGTCTAAATCCGGGCAACACAAGGATTAGAGGGCCCTAAGCGAACGCAAATCTCATGTGATAGCAAGTATGGTAGGTATGTCATACACACAAATCATATATCAATACTAAGTAAACACGCACCTTAGTAATCACCGTAGTTTAATTGTAGTACTTATCGCATTCTCGTACCAACTTAATACATATACAACTTATATAATCCCGGTCCATATTTATACACGCCATAATTTATTCTCACGTCGTAGTAGGCACTCACGTCTCAGCTCATAATGTCTATTTGATTCGATCCACACTTATATAAGATTTTCTCCTCATAATCAACCCAAATGTTCCAAATCTACCCATAAATCCCCAAAGGAGTGTTATCTCTATCCTCGAACAAGTTTACGGGATTCCCAAAATCAAAACAGGCCTAAACTGCCAGCTCGTTAGAAGTCTCGTTCGAACGAGGCTGTTCGAACGAGATTTCGTTCGAACGAACTGGGCTATCTAACGAGATCTCGTTCGAACGAGATTATCGAACGAACATCCCTCTCGTTAGAACCCCAAACTGTCAACTCGTTAGAAGCTCGTTCGAACGACCTGGGTAGGTCTTCTAACGAGTGACCAGATTCAAGCCCAGAAATCCTATCTCGTTTTTCACCAATTTCTACACCTCAAATCTCAACCAAAATTCGTCCAATCAATGTTTTAAGGTCTCCAATCATCCTAAAACATATTAAGGTCATATACTAACATCTTTTAAGGAATTAACACATTCTAAACATTATTAATTCATCAAATCTCTACCCTTTCCCCCAAATTTTCAAGAACATAAACCCTAGAATTTTAAATCCTCAATAAGTCCATTCTAGATCCGTTTTTGTTACATCCAACATATATTAATCATCAGAATAATCATCTCCATACTATTCTACATGCAATTTGTCCTCAAAATTCAAGTCCTAAGTCCAATTAAAATGGGTTTTTATTTAACTTCCAAGAACAAATATAAATCTTTCAATTTATCTAACATGGGGGAAACATTCTCTGAATTAAATAGAATTAAATCACTTGCCTCGAGTGTCTCTGAATTTGGTGTTGGTTTGATGAAGTTTTTTCTGCAGAATTCCTTCTCTCTCTCTCTCTACAAGCCTTCTTCTCCAAAGGTGGCTAGGGTGGCTAGGGTTTTCTTTGGGAAAGTTTTGGAAACCTAATCTGATAACCCCCGTAGCTTATTGGGTCATTAAGGGTTGGTTAGTGGGTTTAGTGGGTCTATTCCCAATCAGATAAAGACTCCTAATTTTCGTCACTTTTAATTCCCAAAAATACAAAATTACCAAAATACCCTTTATGTTGCCGGTATGGCCTAAAAATACCCCGGGACCCAAACTAAACCCCGGGCTAGTGTTTTCTGACTATCTCGACCCTTACGGACGCGTTGGCGCACTCAAAACGACCATACGGTTAATAGAATTTAAATTTACTTTTATTGTTAAAATAATTATATCCTGTCGCGACTGTCTCACGCGTCCCAATAAAATGACCAAATTACCGTATATCAATCTCACGACAAATTTCATAATTCAATATTCATATATCATCATATATACTCAATATAGTCAAATACCAACTCACAACTCGCTAGTATTTTATCCGGATTAATTCCCAATGAAATCTCGTTTAATTAATTAATCCCAAAAATAAATATCACAAAAAATACGGGGTATTACAGAAGGGTGGGCTCGGTCGTCCCTAAAAATATTATTTGGGACAAGCACTTGACCGTCCCTAATAATATTATTTGGGACAATATTAATCGTCCCTTAAAAAATTGCCACCAAAATTTCTATTGTGACACGACAGTTTAGGGAAGTTTCTAGCCTCATTCAATATTAGTCATAATATCAACAATTGAACAAGTTGTGATAAATAAATATCGAAAATAAAAGATCAGCGAAGCTCTGAAAATTCATTCATTCATATTCAAGGTTTCCAACATAACATCTTCAAAAAGTAAAACAACCAACTTAAAACATAAGCTATATGATTCAGACTACAATCATCCCCGAAAATATCAAATAACCAATTCGAAGACATAAGAGACCCAATAAATAGAGTTGGCCAACACCTATTCTCAATGATATTCGTAGATCCCTGTGAAAGAGAAAATAAACATAATTTAGTATAATATTAAACTATGGTAATCTGTATGTTATCGTGTTAACTATTTATAAATCACTTGTTATTTTTTTAAAAATCGACATATTTTCCTTTGTTTATTCATGAAAACCAACCTGTTTAAACATTAAAAGGCAACTTAACAACAACAACAAAAGCCCAAATGAGCACATAAATTAATTTCATCATCATAAATATTCACTAGCCCACACGGCCTAGATTAATCTCAAATTATTAGTAAAATAATTCTAATTGTTAAGAAAATACCTAAGTGCATCACTTGGTTTGGGGAAGCTAGCTTACTACATCAAATTGAGAAAAAAACTCTTTAGTCTTCCTGATTTTGTCATCTATATCGGCACGAACTCATCCCGAACATGAGAATTCTGATCCGCCACTTGCTGCAAGAGAATGAAACTAAATTAAACTTATATATTGAAAAAATGTATTGGAAGAAATACAACTTTAGGTTAAAGATACAATATATTAATACCTTTGATTTTTCTGTGTCCCAACGTTCCACCGACTTCTCCCACTGGTCATCGTCAACATGGGAGGGTCTATTTTCAATTCATTCCTCATATGTCCCAAATTTGTTATAATAGTCCTCCTTTAAGTGATTCTTGAACCACTTCAATTTTACCCCGATTTTCTTAAGATAAAGATCCAACTGAGTTGCCAACTTTGAAGCATCATCACCAATTGGTTGACAATTTTCATTCCAATCAATTATCTCGTTGTCTTTGCTCCATCCCTTCAATGGTTTTGCACTTCCTCTACCTCGTCGCCTAGAGGATGGGGTGCCCTCTGTACTACCTATCAAAAAAAGGTAATTGGCATTCAAATAATTAGTTTATGAAATTATATATCAATTTTGAAATGAAGAGAATTTAAAGCATATGTGTGATATTATTTACTATCTCTAAATGAAACATAGTGCCATAAAATATCTACATGCAATAAATATTAACATCATAGACCAAAGAAGGAAAAAATTATGTTCATACAAATTTCAGAACCTGATCAAACATTTTAATACATGTTCATACACAATCTGAATCCCAATATTAAACTAAAAAATATTACCTGTTGGGTGAGCTTCCAAACTTATCTTCCTAAACTTATCAGTACCCAAACAGGTTTTGGGGGTTGAAATACATCATGAAACAATATTACGTGTTTATGACCAAATAGGTATCGGGGGTTGAAATACAACACACAACAATAGTTTCTATCGAGCATATGTCCTTCTGTAAACATCTCCAACAACATTAACATGAACACTAAACCAACAACAATAACAATAGCAACATGAACATGAACACTAAAACCAATTCAAATGGAAAAGGGACAATGATTTAAGGTGTTCAAAACTGATTCGCAGTGTTCAAAACTAATTCTAGAAATAAAGTCATAAACTTAATTAAACACAAAACATTATAAGAATGTTTTACATGTCATATTAAGAGGATTCTAGAAACTAATTCATAATGTCAATAGTTGGACCATCAAGTTGTTGTTACAGCATAATGTTGCGTCATGTGGTCAGAAAAATAACTAAATGATGTAATCAAAAAGTAATATATACTAATATTGGAATCCAAATCAAAACAGGGATACAATAACTCGTCATGTCTCAAAAGTACTTTTAAGAAGTAGGATTAGACATTAAGTTACCAACACGGGCCTACAATAAGGAGTAGGATTTTTAAGAATTCAACGTTAAGTTACCAATGTGTATACGAAAGTTGATTCCACTTTAAACATTATTAACCTCACGTGAATACCAATGTGTATTCCAAAGTTGGTTCAACTGCGTGAACTCTAACTGCACAGGAGAAGGAGAATAATTATGGGAAGCAAGTTTTGATTTTTGAAAAGTGATTAGAATAAAAAAATAATGAAATAACTTAAATATATATTAAAGGTACAAACCAAATTTTTCTTGGATTGCAGAACTAATGCTATTGCCTGGATTGCAGCACTGAAGCTATTGTTTGGAAGATGTAGACATTCATGTTAATCCTTATGTTGTGACTGTGAATAAGAACTCCAAATTTGGCATTAAAAATGAGAAGTTGCAATCATTTCTAGATGCTGTGAAGGCACACGCTGATGAACTGAAGCTTGTTGGGTCCCATTTCCATCTTGGCTCTTCCAATTCCAATGTATATATTTTTATAGATGCTGCAGTCCTTATGGTGAATTACATCATTTATTGTCAATAATTGTTGGTTCTTTTAATTATCCCCTTATGGTGAACTTCCGACCCCATCTTCAGGTGACATCCTGGTACTTCATGGTGCCCTATTTAAACAACAAAATACAAAAAAAATGTCAATTAAAAAAAATTGATTTAAAATAAGAGGTAAATCACATATACAATACAACACGTTAATTCTCACTCAATCTTATATCTACTCAGCCCGCATTGACTGCAGAAACTCAGCCTCCGTGATCACCCCGTCCATTATATGTACAATGATCTGCTGTTTACTAAAATTTACCTACTTTGTTCGAAATCCATTATATAATTAATCAATGCAAAATTTTACAAAACTCAAAGAAACAATAATGAAGCACAATCTATAACAATATTGAGGTCGAATGGTTTTATCCTAAAACACATGTAATAAGAGACTCCATTAAAATAAGTTTTCCAACTTCAAATCCCATCCAACCTAATATCAAACATGGGAGATAAACTTTTCCTATCCAACTTCCAATCGGGGGCATCAAATGGGACCTAAAGGTACACCAGCAAGATAGGACATATTCCGTTGAGTTATTACTGAAAACAAGCCCATCTCTCTCCAAAAATTTCGTGCAGTAGTATGGCTGCAATCATCCCCGCTTCTGGACATGAATGACAAAGGACCGGGTAAAATTTTGTGAACTCTTTATCAGTAATCAATCTTAGTTCATTTTCAAGCCGAGCAAATGGATGTGTCCTTTCTGTTCTAGATGTGAGATCTATGTTATATGTTACCTGAAAGAGTTCAAATAGCATGTCAATTTCATCTAATTAACACCAACGACATTTGTAGCATTAATATATATATATATATATATATATATATATCCATGAAACCATTAACATGACCCACCCGCATGTATGCAGCTTTAATGGACCTCTCAATGTACAATCCAACCTTTCTAGAAGCAATCCTACACTGAACATCTAGTTTCCTTAACTGCAAGTGTAATATTTTCAACAATAGAGAAACTTGTGAACTGTCCAAATGCACATTTCTAAACACCAATATGACAGCAACCACAACCCTAAAAGGAACAAGTATAAATGAATTGAAAGCTAATTTCTGCAAGAATTCAGCATAGCAATGGTGGAAATTACTGAGTTTAAAAACCCCTTGTTTTATAATATAAAAAAATGGGGATGATTATCATCCCATTGTAAGCCTTTTATTGAAAAAAACAATATTAGAAAGAATGAGTCTTTTATTTAACCAAAATTTTCAATTGCAATATGTTCAATTGTAAAATAAATTAAAGAAAATTATCAATGAAATCTAGTTGCTATAACAAATAATGAAATTAGATGGCATATAAAAAAATTAACCCACTAGGGCACATCAAATTAGGGTTCAAGTATAACGACAAGAGAATCAAGTAAATCAAAAGCCATATCTGCGTTTCAAACAAACAAAAGCTCAAACTCAGTTATCACAGAAAAAATCAATTCTTAGTTAATATATATGAGATATACAACTACAATTACATGTATACATATAGATACACAAAAACATACATTTGAAGAGTGGACTAGGTTGGGTGAGAGACGCTGAGAACTCCAATAATACTGACGATGAGAAAGAGCCGAATTTACTTCCCCCAAGCAGAGAGAGAAATATCCGGGAAATTGAGAGATGAGCTTAGATGCTGGTATGTGGGAAGAGAGAAGGGGAGAGAGAAAATGGAATACTCGTGATTTTTGGGGGGAAATGAAATTTGAGGGGGGCGGGGGAATTAACCGAGTAGATGAATTGGAAAAATAAAAGCAACCCGTCCCTTAAAACCCTAAAGGACCCATTTAAAAGGGACTGTCAAATATCTGTTCCTTAAAATCCCTTTTTATGTACTATTTGGGATGGGTAGAGTTGAACCGTCCCCAAAGACTATAAATATATAGGACAGATTTTTTGCCCGTTCCAAATAATTAGTTTTAGGTACAGGTGCTCAAGCCATCCCTAATAGATCAGTCCCAATAGACTATTTTTTTGTAGTGAACCTATATATGAAATCTAATTTACTAGAATCAATAATTCATCAAAGGACATCAATTAATACGATTATATCAAGATATTTTCTCAAGAACCCTAGTTTTCTCAATTTTTCTTCAAGAATTTCAAACAATCCAGATTTCTTACCATTTTAATCTCCTTAATTTGTATGTTTCATCCTACATACAACAAGGATTTAAACCTAACATGATTATTATTGAAGAAATTCAATCTCATTCCCAAAACATAATCAAATCACTACCTATTCTTATGCATGTTCTTCTTATACGAATATGGATACATTATATGCTCAGAATTTAGTAAGTTTAAACAGTTACCTTGATATGAAGTTCTGAATCTCTGAATAATCCTGGTATGGTTGGACTCCTTACCTTTCGATCTACGCAATGGCGGTGTTTGTGGTGCAAACAGTGCAATAATGGTGGTTTTAGGCCTTGGAACCCTAGG
Organism: Sambucus nigra; assembly: GCA_949130495.1. Taxonomy (NCBI): domain Eukaryota; kingdom Viridiplantae; phylum Streptophyta; class Magnoliopsida; order Dipsacales; family Adoxaceae; genus Sambucus; species Sambucus nigra. The sequence continues at coordinate 458,449,110 of OX422208.1, read as the reverse complement.
AATGACTCTCCTACTTCCTCCTGTCATTCTCCATTGTTTTGGTAATTGATAACCCTAACCTCCTTTACATTTAATCAGATATAATCCTCTAAAATTCGTAGGTCCATTATCTTCGAAAAATAAATTATCGAAATACCCTCTCGGGGTACCGATTTGGCCTAAAATTGTCCCGGGACTTGAATTAAACCCCCGAGTACACTTTTCTAACTATTTCGACCCTTCTGAACACTTTGACGCACTTAAAATGACCGTTCAGATGACTTAAAAATAAATTGTTTTTTATTTCATTAAATTGAGTACTGACACGACCAACATGAGCCTCCTGACCTACTAGGTTGTTAATTTGAGAGTAAGTTAGTTTGAGAGGTCTTCAACTTTTTTGGAACGAGAGAAATATGATCGGTGTACATCCTCATTGGAGAGCGGACAATATTTTTATTGGGTACGAGCTGACCATCACTTCGATTAATTTTTTTACCATTATTCTTTAGGACAGTGTTATTAATTACACCGTGGTCAGTGACGAATCCATCCCCACTGCCAATCCCATGCCAAGTGAAGCTGTGAGAGGAGTTCACTTAGGGGAAGAAGTCCCCTTACATTATCTCTAATGAATCCAGTGATGATCAAGATGAGGAGGCTGAAAAATATGATTCACTTTTTGACCTTTTATTTTTTAGGGAAGCTAGCATCTCAGGTCATCAATGGGAATAGGTAAAAGAATAGGATAATTTTTATATTGAGGACTTCACGCTTCCAATTGTTCTAGATGTTATTGAAGATATGACAAATCGAACAAGAAGATTGGCTGATTTAATAGCTGCCCGAGCCAACCTAAAAAAACAAAGGCCCCCCAGATAAAAGGGCGAACAGACTGTGGTCGAGAAAAAAAAAAGGGTCATGACCATCAGAGAAAAGGAATCCCAAGATCTTGAATGTCGAATGGGAAAGGATCCAGAGCAGGCCAAAAAGAGGAGGAAAAAGTGTAATCATGTAGATTCTCATGCCCATATTCCCCTGTCATCATTGAACCGACCTGTGGTTACCGACGAAGGACAACCATAAGATCATGTCATGACTACCCTATTGTAAAATAGTAGAGTCATCCATGGGAGATTTCCTTTAAGAAAGGAAAAGATCCAGTCACCGTAGTTGATTCGGCTCATAGAGATGTGGAGGTTGCTTCTCTTAGGCAATAATGTTACCCTTCGATATAATTAACCTGAGAGGGTTCTTTGTGGAATGCCTCAACAAAGAAGGCCTTTGCCATAACGTAATGGTAAGTTTCCTTCCGTAATTGGAATTTTTATTTTTTACAATTTAATTAACTAATTAATGCTTTTCCTCTATGCATGTTATACAACTCACCCTCAGAGCTCATAAATCCAGCCTACCACCTAAGTAAGAGAAATGGCCATCTGTAACACCCCGCTAAATTCTAGCGTCAGCCGCCATCAAAATTTAGCCGGGCATTAGTAAATTAAATATCATCCTTAGCATGTGACAAATATGAGACATTTAAAATTTTAATCCACAAGATAAATGATTTAAATCAATTCCAAATATCAACAATATCCAATTAATTGAACACCAAAGTGTGATATAAAATCCATTATATGCAATCTCCGAATATCTCAATTATTAAATAACAAAAGTCCAGCTGGAATATTAAGACAACTTTGGAACCGAAAGGACCAATAAAACTCAAATATAGTCTCATAATAAATACGATGGAATAGGAGAAGAATCTAACTACTAAAGCAATAAAATATCTCCATCTGCACGTCCATAAAAGATCTCCAATAATTCCTATGTAGCTACTCCAAATAAATCTCTGAAAAAGATTAGTCAACGCATGTGTCAGAGCCAAAGCTCCGAGCATGAATACCGGCTACTCCTTTCAATTAGGGTCCTTGAACCCAGACAATAGTGCTACATATATCGATCATAACAATAGAATCTTTTTAAAAAAAATTAGTTATCACCCAAAAGTAAATTTCTAAGTACCCGCAAGGTTTCTTTCAAATGTGCTACATCAATATTATATTAGTTAACCCATTTTCCCAACAACGTATTAAATTAATTTAACCGTGAAGATAATTTACCAAGATACACATCCCCTTGTATTAATCGCGCACTCCAATATGATTTTAAATTCACAAGTCCCACGATGTTAATTTACTTAAATTTAGCAAATTTTATTATTGTTCTCACTTTTTTTATTATGATGGTCCTCCCGTCCCAGGTTGTAATTTTAACCAAAGTGTCACACTTCCCCTTATCACTCGTCCTTTGACCCGTTTAAACTGTCGGCCTCGACACATGACAAGGTTCCACTCACACACACACCCCCTTATCAAGTCCGTCGCCTGATCTGTTTTTATCCTGCGATCCTCGTGATATGATAAGGTTCCACACATGACACAACATAAATCGACCAAGCTGACCCTTTTAAACTGGCGGTCATTAACACATTATGTCGCCAATAAATTTTAATACCCGTTTTAGTCCTGCGGTATTAATTTCCCAAAATTTATCATACTCATTATTCAAATTAATTTTTCTCACCCTTATAAGCGATGTGAAAATTCTCCAATTACCCTTTAGTCCCAACTAAGGTTCCCATAACACAATTTCGTCCTATCCTAAGTAAAGGATGATTATAAAAATTTCACTCCACCTAGATATCAATCCTAGGTTATCGTAAAAACGGCATCATGTAGAAAATTATCCCCCACCCCAAATTATATAACCCGCATAAACTCGTACTAACTAGTCCCATACCTAATTAGCATAAATCACAACTAAAGCCCACTTACTAGTCACATACCTAACAAGTGTGCTATAACAAGGGGTGAAACCCATTTACCTACAATACCCAACGTTACCGAGATAATTCAAAATTATAATATTACATAAGTGGCACAATCAACTATTTATAACAATTTTCATAACAACACTAAATTCCCAATTAAACGATTTTAATCTAAATATAGGAAAATCAAGAACACATAAATATTGTGATTTTTTCGAATCATGATTAAACGAAAGTTCCATGTTAGCTATTATTTTTCTAGCACAAGTAATTTATTTAATTTAGGATTTTTACATGAAACATCCAAATTTGATTTCTTAGGGCTCCTTTACATGTATATGCCCATAGCATACCCGACTACCCAAAGAACAACAAAATTATTAGTATTTGGTAGCATTAATTTTGCAGGCAAACAGTTCCAATATTTATTTCTTAAGATTTTATGTTCATAATTTATTTTAGAACACATGAGTTTAATGTAGGCTAAAATCAAGACACATAACACTAAAGGAAAAGAATAGGATAAATATGCCTGTGATTAAATGTAGAAATTGACTAGAAATCCGAGTTCCTCTTGAAAAATTGAACAAAAACTCCCCTTGAACCAACATGGGACATTTTTGTTTAATCCTTCAATAAATTCTCCAAAACTCCAACTTTAACTCCAAAATATAAACTCCAATATTTTCTTAAGCTATATACTCATTGAGTGGTTGTTTTGGGGTGTAAATATGTCACAAATATGAAGTTTTTGTGGTTGTTTAGAGAGGGGAAGGAATAGCTACGAATTTTCACAAGTGTTTGAGAGTTTCGGGAGTATGAGAGTGATACAAATCTTTTTGCTTTCTTCTCTCATCAACCCACATAGTTAATACATTATATAACCCCATAATTCATTAGTTTATTCATTAATTAACTTCAAAAATCTTACACCCATCCAATATTGGTGAGGTTATTCAAAGGGACTAGTGAGGGAGGTATATACTACGGGTTGAATCCATGGATGGCTTAGGATTAAGCCAAAATAAATAATAAACCCCCAAATTTATTAATATTTTTACTATTTTTACAACCGAAAATAGCTCTAAAAGATGTATAAATGATATTTTTTGGAGATATCAAAGAAGAAAAAGTTGCTCAAAATTAAATTTTCAGTCGATTTGGAATTTTTCAGAATTTTCTGAGCACTTTTATTTTTTGACAAAAAATAATATTATTTTATTTTTTTATTCATTTATTTTTTACTTTTGACCCTATGGCACTCTTAGGCCTATTTTTATCATCCAATAAATATGATCAAATTATTTTTAACCTCAATAAAATGTCCTACAAAAATCATGTAAGTTCGTGTCTTGCGCGACACATGCTGACAAAAGTTGCATTATATGAACCATGAGCATGTCATAATCATTCCTTGGAATTTTTGGATCAAACTTAACCAACATATTTATTTAATTAAGATCACTAAATTCAAAAAATTTATTTTTCTCGAATATTCAAATTTTATTTAACAAATATCCATTTAAAAATATGGGTTGCTCCACCCTATCTTTTAGTCCAATTAAATTATAAAAACATGTTAACAAAAAAAGGAGGGTGACCTATCTTAACAAGAAGTTGAAGGATGAATAAACCATAAAAGTTAAGGCCGTGGAGGAGGCTATGAATGCTCAACTTGAATTCAACTGAGTTGACATTGAGTTGTCCTAATTGAATAATTCCTTCTGTCAAAAGGTCTTGCAGAAGCTAATCCTTCAACGACAGGAGAGGAATATAGATAAGGAAAATGAGGACGACCTCAAAAAGGCCTATGATGAAGGCTTTGAGGTGACGATCTAAGAGGTCTCATTGCAAATGGACTATCATGAGTATGCTTCCGTTAACAGAGGCTCGGTGGTCAGCCTTCAATGGGTTAAAATACACAAAGGTGATATGGCCTACACAAAACACCATCCATTGGAGAATCCAATGTTGGGGGTGATCAAGAAACCGTTGATCGTCCTTCGGTTAGTCCTCTTACTATGGAGGAAAATTAGGTTGTGGAGGAGACTGGCCAAGTGGTTGAGATCGCAAACCAAGTCATTATCGTTCCCCCTACTCTACCTCAGGGGGATGTTATTTCTACATATCAGGGGGTGGTCACCCCTAGCCCCTAGTTCTAGTGTTTTGTTTTTTATTTTAAAATTATTTTATACCATTAGATTATCTGTTAGAGGCCCTTAGACATTTTGCTATATTTAATTAAAATATATAATTTTCCTTTATTATTTTATGTTGCAGTTTTCCTTTAAAAATTACATGATCAATATTTTATTTTCCTGAATATGCCCTTGTAAAGTATGTTCATATATCATGTTAATTGTTTGTAAATGTGGGTTCTTGGATTACGATTAGTATCAAGGGAGGCATAACCCCTTATCAAGACCATGATTAATGCCTTAGACTATGTTTAATAATGACCATAATTGAGAGTAAGGGAGAATAATATTCAACACTCAAGCTAGTATTAAATGATATATTTTTACACCATAAATGCACCGTAAACACAATAAATAAGTGGAACCAGCAGGTAGCTCGATCGGAGGGAGAAACAACACTCTTGTCATAATAAAGGCAAGGAAGGAGCTTTAGGTTCGTTAATACTCATTAATGGTGGTATTAATGGAAGCAAATGGAATATTCCAAAAATTAATGTTCTCATGGAAGCTCTCGTGTATGTGGAAAATCCAACAACAATTCTAGGTTCGAATTGCCGTTCTTGTGAACTATTTTGTTGATTTATTTATTCTAAGGCAAGGTTATTAGAGTAACCTTGTCGATGCGAAATGTGATTTTACCGGTATCAAGTGCCTGGATACTCTGGAATTAATGTTGAAGATATTGCATTAAATGCCTGTGATATTTTATTTGGGCAGGAAATAGCCCACCAATAAAGAACGGGGTGACATTAATGAGGGTGTCAGATGGCAGCTCATAGGTCTAACCTGGAATGGCTATAAAGTCTGAAGTTATAAAATAATTCTGCCAATCCTAAGGATAACACCCACTTTAGTTCTTTTATTTCGAGTATGCCACGCGTTATGACGTCACAAAGTAGGTGAATAGTGATCTACACATGGTGTGTTGTCATATCAATCAAAGAAAGAGTTTATCAAGTCGAAGTTACTCAGTTGGAAGTAGATCGGGAACCTAGGTATACTGTTTGTTGGCTGGTAATTATATCCAGGTGATTATCAGGTATTGGGGTCCCTCAAAGAGGTTACCCATCGACTAGGGTGGTTTGAACGATTATTTGTGCTAAACGAAGTTTTGACCAAGTGTGTCAGGAGGGTTAGCTTTTGTTTTCCCAACATTGCCTTGCTCTCAATACTCCAAACCAATCCTTGTGAGGTTCCCAAGATGAATTCATTTGATAGAGCATGAAATCTATGCCCTGCCTGGCATGGTCCCTCGAGGATACCAAACGTCCTCGCTCATATTACAAAGTGAACTTTTACAAGTGTAAATAAATAAATGAGTACATGATACTTTTGTTAAAAATATTATCTTTTTAATAGCTTTGATATATGTGGGAGGTACCTCGAGCCATCTCTATAGGAGGTCGCTCGAGTGGTCTCTAACTCCATTTTCTTGTTAGTCTTTCACTAAGTACAAAGTCATCTTAGCTATTTAACCCTGGGTGAGGACTCCCCCTACATTTGCGCTTTCATATAGATATTTGTTTACTTTGTGAAGAAATATTTGTATGAAATATTCAATTATTATTCGAAGTATCTGCGAAAAAGATGGAATAATTTCAAAATTCAATTCTCATCCTAACTTTCCCCGTGAGTTATTCTAATTTCGAACTCCTTGTGAATCCATCAAGTGGGGCCCTTCAGAAATGGAACTCCATGATTGCCTTTGAAGTGGCTTTTTCCTAGGAATTAAATGATTTCGTTCAAAATTTCTCCCTAAAATTATTCATCTCCCCAGATTGGGGATATTTATGCTTATCACTATTGCTTTGGTCGCTTCACATTTAATGTGACTGGTGCTTACTTCTCTATTTTTTACACGTGGATACTAGTGTTTTTTACGTGTTTCTCAATCGAGGAATTCCATGTGTCGCCTCTATGTTGTTATTATTAATGCTTCTATATTTGTACTCCTACGCGCACGTGCAATCCACTTACAGTACCTCAAACGTTGCCATGTGTTTTCGAATGTCCATTGGTGATATGTCCTTTGTACAATTCTTGTCCCTATAAAAGGGAATACTCATCCACTCCAACTCTTTATCTTTGTATTTATTTATCTCTTTCTCTCAAGAAAAATGCGACAGATAAATAAATACAAAGATAAAGAGTTGGATTGGCTGAGTATGACCTTTTATACGAGCAAGAACAATACAAAGTATAGATCACCAATGATCATTCAGAAACACGTGGAAATGTTTGAGGTGACCTGCGTGGATTCAATGCGTGCATAAAAGTGCAGATATGGAAGCAATAATAATAACAACATAGAGGTGATGCATGGAATACCTCGATTGAGAAACACGCGCAGACCCCTGGCACCCACGTGTAAAAAAAGATAAGTAAGCATTAGTCATATTAAATGCGAAGTGGCCAAAGCAATAATGATAGGCAGGAATATCCCTAGTCTGAGGAGATGAATAATTTTGGGGAGAAATTTTAAATAAAATCATTCAACTCCTAAGAAAAAGCCACTTCAAAGGAAATCGTGGCGTTTCATTTCTGAAGGACCCCGCTTGATAGGGTTACAAGGGGTTTGAAATTGGAATAACTCACAGGTAAATTTAATGACAAAATAAACATTTCTGAAGATGAGATTTGATTATTGAAATTAATCCATCTTTTTTGCAGATACTTTGAAGACTAACTGAATATTTCATACATATATTTATTCACAAAGTAAACAAATATCTCTACGAAGGGGAAAATACCGGGGCGAGTCCTCACCTAGGGTTGATTAGCTTAGATGACTTTTTGCTGAGCGAAAAACTAATAAGAAAATAAAGTCAGAGACCACTCGAGGGACCTCCTATAGATATGGTTCGAGAAACCTCCCAAAGGTATCAAGGCTATTCGAAAGATTATATTTGTAACAATAAGTATCATGTACTCATTTAGTTATTTAAACCTGTGAAAGTTCACTTTGTAATATGGGCGAGGACATTTGGTACCCTTTAGGAACTATGCTTAGCGGGTTATGGGAGAGCTTACATACTTTATCGAGCAACCTCCTCTTGGGAACCTCAGAGATTTTGTTTGGAGGATATAGATCAAGGCAACGTTCGGAAATAAATAATTAACTTTTTGGCACACTTGGGTAAAACTTCTTTTAGCACAAATTGTTGCTCGAACCACCCTAGTCGATGGGTAACCTCCTGGAAGGACCCCAATCCTAGATAATCGTATGGAGATAATTCTCAGCCAATAAATAATATACCTGGGTTCTGAGGCTACTTCCAGTCTAGCAACTTTGACTTGATAAACTCTCGCTTTGATTGATGTGACAACACAGCCTATGTAGGTCATTATTCACCTACTTTGTGACATCATAATGCCTAGCATTTAGTAACTCAAAATAACAGAACTCAAGTGAATTTTATCCTTAGGATTGGCAGACTTATTAGATTAATTCAGACTTTATAGCCATTCTAGTCTAGACCAATGAGTTTCCATGTCATTAATGTCACCTTGCATTTCATTGGTGGGGTTGTTTCCCGCCAAAATACATTATCTCATGCATTTAATGCAATATCTTCAAAATTATGCGAGGGTATCCTGTCACTTTGTAACGACATAAATTTCCAATTGAATCCATGTACTGTTTTGACATAATTCCGCGAACAAAACTGTGTTTGTAATATGTCATAGGGAGATCACTACACCAAAATGGGCAAATTGTCACCTTTCAGCCGTCCAGCCTTGTCAAGGTCATTGACCGTGATAAAAAACACGCGTTTTATGTCACGGTCATTGACCTTGACACGACCGTGACAACTAATTGTCACGGTCATTGACCGTGACAAGGCCGTGACAAATTTACTTGTCACGGACTTGTCACGGTCAATGACCGTGACAATAATTTAAATACTTGTCATGGTCAAAGACCTTGACACGACCGTGACAATGTTCGCAGCAAAAACCCTATCCCCCCTCTTTTTTCCCTCCGCGTCGTTCCCTCCCTCTCTCTCTCTCTCAGGTCGGTTTTCTCTCTCTCTCTCTCTCTTCCATATATATATATATATATATATATATATATATATATATATATATATATATATATATATATATATATATATATATATATATATATGTATATATATATTTGTGTGTATATTTATGTGTGTATGTGTATATATATATGTGTGTATGTGTGTGCGTGTGTGGGGGGTGGGGCAGGGTGGGGGTAGGGGGTGGGGCGTGGTGGGGCAGGGTGGGGGTAGGGGGTGGGGCGTGGTGGTGGGGGGAAGGGGGTGGTGGAGGAGGCACGGGGTGGGGTGGGGTGTGTGTGTGTGTGGTGGTGGGGGGTGGGGGTGGGGGAGGGGGGCAGGGGGTGGGGTGGGGTGGGGTGGGTGGGGTGTGTGTGTGTGTGTGTGGTGGTGTGTGGTGGGGGAAGGGGTGGGGGAGGGGGGAAGGGGGGTGGGGTGGGGTGGGGTATACACAACACTAAAAGTAGACATCAATTTTATAAATAATTGATAATAGTTGGATAATAAACATCGGGAGGGGGTGGGGGTGGATGGGGTTTTGAATATTATTTACATTCAAAATAAATAATTGATAATAGTTGGATAATAATTGTTTTTATACCTATAGAACAGCTTAGATAGTGTGTGTGTGTGTGTGTGTGTATGTGGTCAATACATGAATTTATTTGTGTATTTGAATTATCCCATGAATTTATTTTTGTATTTGAATTAACCCATTATATGAAACATACTTGAAATTAAATATAGTGCGCATAAATACTAGCATTCTAGTTCTTATGCGTACGTGTTCAATAAACCTTAGACCCGTTCGAGAGTCATTACCCCTGTAATGAGATCTCTCGAATTGTCCCGTTTGGACAGTTTGAGACTGTATAATTTCTGTATAATATTCTTATTGGCTTAAAGTTGTTACTTTTGGAGGAAGTTCTGCAGTCGTATCTTAATGTTCTCTGGGTACATACTAGATTGACAAGTGTGACTGTTATTTTAATTGACCAATTGAAATAACACTCACACCTGCCAATCTACGTCGTGTACTTGGAGAACTAAGGGGATATGCTGTCGAATTTTTTTCAAATCGTAACAATGTGCATGAGCTGTTAAGTATATTACAGAAAAATGCATTCTTGAATGGGATATGACCACTTACCCTTTAATAGGATAATTAAATGATGGGATAATTAAATAAAACATACTATAAATCTAAGTTTTGTTTACCTTTAATAGGTGTTTAGTTGTGGTAGCTGTGATGGGATATCCGAAATACAAAGAGTGGATGGGTGAGACTAATAGAATGGGGGATGTGTTTCGCAGAGGTGCTAACGAATTTGTGAAATATGCAAAGAGATGTCGTAATGATGAAGAGTTTCCGTGTCCGTGTGCTAGGTGTAAGAATGGTAAGGTGTTTGAGTGGAAAACAGTTGAACTACATTTGTTAAGATCGGGTATGCAAGATAGTTATCGATTTTGGAGTTTTCACGGTGAATTGAAAGTTCCTTTTGTCCCTGACCAACCTTCACAACAACCTTCAACAAGTAGAATAGATGAAGAAGGGGACGACGTAGATCATAATATGTTAGAGGATTTATTTGATGATGCGTACGGAGTTTATGAAGCTGAGGAGAATGAGGTTACTGATGATGTAGAAGATTCAAGTGCTCGTGAAGATAACACGATAAAACTTGACGATGACTACCAAAGTTTAAAATTTAAGGCGACCCAGCCGTTATACTCTGGCTGTGAGAAAGATCAAACAACTTTACATGCCATGATTGGTTTGCACAGTTTGAAGACGCAGTACGGTTTGTCTGGAAATAGCGTGACGGGAATTCTGAAATGGGTGAAGGGCTTATTACCCAAGGTGAATACACTTCCAAATAGCTATCCTGTTATGAAGAACAGTTTGAAGGTTTGGGAATGAAGTATAAATCGATTCATGCTTGTGTGTATGACTGCATACTATACCGAAAGGAGTATGAAAATCTCGATCGTTGTCCGGTATGCGATGAACCTAGATATGTCCAATCTACTAGTAAGGAAGGCACAAGCTCAAAAGTGCCTCAAAAAGTATTGAAATATTTTCCCGTTGGGCCTAGATTAAAGCGATTTTTCACAGTACCATGGATTGCAGAGGCAATGACTTGGCATGCTAGGGCAGAAGTAGGGGTAATATCATGCGTCATCCTATTGATTCTACTTCCTGGCGGAGGATGAATTATGAGTATCCCGATTTTGCTCGAGAACAACGCAACATTCGTTTGGCTATATCAACAGATGGTTTCAATCCATTTAGAAATCTAAGCACCAATCAGAGTGTATGGCCAGTGATCCTAGCCCCACTCAACCTCCCTCCTTCACAGTGTATGAGACCTGAATTTTCGATGATGGCTTTATTGATACCTGGGCCAAAGGCACCAAGTGAAGACATTGATATCTACCTGGATCCTTTGGTAGAAGAATTAAATGAGTTGTGGGAAGAGGGTGTGCAATCATTTGACTCTTTTAGAAAAGAAGAGTTTACGCTGAAAGCTATGTTGATGTGGGAAATTCATGATTTTCCAGCTTATGGGACATTATCCGGATGTGTAGTACATGGTTATTTGGGGTGTCCTATTTGTGGAGAGGAGACTGAATCTCTTCGTCTATCCTCCAGCTTAAAAAATGTATACCATTGCCACAGGAGGTTTTTACCCCCAGCTCATAGTTTCAGATTTGAGAAAGATTATTTTTTATTGGGCGGAGTTGAACATAGGCAACCGCCGAGACAACTTTCGGGTTCAGAAATTGAAAGTAAATCTTCTGAATGTGGCCCAAATATGCCAGGTAAGAATCCCAAATTTAAGAATGTCAAGCATAAGAAGACCCCAACTGGGAATGAAACTGAGATAAGAAAGGCATGGTCTCGGAGGTCAATTTTATTTGACTTGCCTTATTGGAAGAAAAACCCGGTGCGCCATGTATTGGATGTGATGCATGCAGAGAAGAACTTCGCTGAACATATTGTGGGTACTTGCCTTGGGGGGAGTCATTCGAAGGATGGAGAAAATGCACGAAAAGACCTTAAAACGTTAAAACTTAAACCACAACTATGGTTGAAAGAAGATAGTAGGGGAAGGACAATAATTCCCCCTGGTGCGTTTACTTTGACGAGTGAGGAATGAAGGTGCTTCTAGACACAATATATAATTTGAAGGGCCCATCTACTTTTTCGTCCAACTTGCAAAGGATTGTGAATTATGTTACTCATGATTTACATAAGTGTAAGTCCCACGATTGGCATGTGATCATGCAATTGGTTACTCTATTGTTTAAGCACTGTTTCTCCAAGCACAAGGATTTGCGTAGGGCTATTATGCAAATTAGTATTACCTTCTCCCTCTTGTGTGAGAAGGTAGTGAATCGAGAACACATAGTGGCCGCAAAATTGGCTGTGAACGAAGCGATTTGTGTATTGGAGAAGTACTTTCCCCCAGCATTCTTTGACATAAGTGTTCACTTGTTGGTACACCTATGCGACGAGGCAGTTCTTTGTGGTCCAGTTAGATATCGGTGGATGTATCCGTTTGAAAGATTGATGGAAGTTTTTAAAGATTACGTCAAGAATACGCGATATATTGTAGGATCAATTGCAGAGGAATACATCACCGTGGAGTCATCAATATATACTAGGGAATATATGACTGACTCTACCAGCGTTGATGACACTGATGAATTCCTCGATGATGGTGGTAATGTGATGGGAAAACGAGTGAAATTAACGAGTTTGCAACATGAACAAGTAGCTCGTTATCTATTTGACACACATGAAGATGTCGAAGAATGGAAAAAGTAAGTTTCGAATATTATAATGTTTAACATTATTTTAGATTATTTTATACATGATTAATTTTGTAATATGCAGTAAATATGAAGCCTGTGAGAACAATAAAAGACGAAAAATAGTGGTACAATCAGACAACGAATTTAGGCTATGGTTGACACAAGAGGTAATTACAATGAAAACAGTCGTTATATAACGTTACATTACACTCAAATTTTACCACTAATATAATTAATTTATCTATATTCTCAGCTCCTAAAGATGGGTGATGCGACATCAAGGCTTGCTCGTCTAGCCACTGGACCCTTGTTCGTGGCACAAGAGTACAAAAAATATCGATTGAACGGTTACATTTTCGGCGCTAAAGTGTACAAGGAAAGTACAAATGTACAGAACTCGGGAATTTCATACAAGGCTCTTACTTTCTTTCGAGCGAGCGCAAAAGATAAAAACCTCGTTGAAGCTGAAATGACTTACTATGGTGTAATCCAAAATATATTTGAATTGGATTATATAAGCTTCAAAGAGGTTGTATTTTACTGTGAATGGGTAAGAGTTGAGGATAAAAATGCTTGTAAAATTGATCCTGTCACCAATTTGATCATGGTTGACTTGTCCAAGTTGAAGAGCAACGCCCACGTGAGCGATGAGCCGTTTGTTTGTGCATTTCAAAAGGTTAAGCAAGTGTTTTACTCGGAGTATATCAACAACGAGCCGTGGTCAATTGTCCAACACGCGCCAAGGCGTCTAAATAGTAGTGTGGATGACTTGGCTGCTCCTACCGAATATCAATCCATTTTTTATGATAACCCGAATTTGAAACAATTTTTCAATTTGTAACAAATATTTCAATTTGTACCGAAACATCCATTTTTAATGCTTTTACTTGATCTGCACATTATCATTTTCACTCTTGTGTAGTGTGCGTGTGTGGAGAGGAGATTAATACATAAATATTCCAACTACATCTAAGTTTTTCATATACTAATCCATGAATATACGCTTCTTACCTTTAATAGGTGATTAGTACATAGTTATTTGGGGTGTCCTATTTGTGGAGAGGAGACTGAATCTCTTCGTCTATCCGAACACTAAGAAATGCCATAATCCTATGGAGCGATGCTCTGCAAATTCCTCCCAACCGTTATGTAGCCAAACATCACCGGTTGAAGTTGTCAATTCCACTTTCCATACCCCACCACTTGGAACTTCTAGCAAAACATGGGAGACCATTCAAAGATGGAGTTGACAACTTCAACTGTTGATTTTTGGCTACACAACGTTTGGAAGGAATTTGCAACGCATACCTCCATAGGATTATGGTATTTCTTAGTGTTTATATATGAAGAGAATTATAATTGACACGATTGCCCGGGGTACATTAGTTGGAAGGAGGTGCCATATGAGCTCAAGTTAGCTGTTTGAGTGACACTACAGGTAATGTATTTATATTTATATGTCAATTTCGATTTCGATTTCAATTACGATTTATATATATCTATATTTGAGGGGCGGATACTAATTTTACTTTATTTCAATTCAGGGGACAGGGAGTGGCCCTAAGGGTAGGCCACATATGCTCTATACTTATGTGGATATTCGGACGATAAGGGAAGGATAAGGAGGTGTTCCCGAGCGTCACGGTACAAAATCTCTTTTCCATGCAAATAGTTTGTAGATTTGAGATAAAATGATGGTGATGTTGTTTCTTTTTAAATAGTTTCTTATTTGAATATATATTTGCATTATCTTTAGTTTGTTCAGATATATGATGTTTGGAACAGGTACAACGTTGCTATAACAGGTACAAATATACTGCTGGGCAGTGGCAGTGGCCATACTGCCCAGCAGTTTTTTTTTAATTCTGCCCAGAATTGTCACGGTCTTGACCGTGACACGCCCGTGACAAAATTGCCACGGGCGTGTCACCGTCATTGACCGTGATAATTTTTTTAAAAAAGGGTCACGACTATGTCACGGTTATAAACCGTGACAAACGTGTCACGGTCATTGACCTTGACACGACCGTGACACAAAACGCGAGTTTTGTATCAAGGTCAATGACCGTGACAAAAAAAGTTGTCTCGCCTCGAAATGTCACGGTCATTGACCTTGACAAGGTGGATTTGTCAAGGTCAATGACCTTGACAAATGGGCAGATTTGGTGTAGTGGATGTTTATTTTTTCACGATCCCACTTGGTCTATGACGTATTGAACAAAATTGAAGACGTTGCGACAAAGCTTCAAATAATTAATCATGCTGATGTTTAATTGGTGCAAGTTTAATCGTCTTCAAAGTTAATTTCATTTCGAGATTACTCAGGTATGAATGCGTATAATTAATGGTGCTCGGAATTATTTTTATAAAAGATAAAGATGTATTTTTATAAAGAAAAATGTATAAAATGTTTTTAAAAGTGTTTTAAGTCTTTACACTACGTTTATTCTGATATATTCGAAATAGAGTTCGACTATTTTTTATCTCCTTTGAAAGAGGCGTTTTGAGCTAAAAGTTAAAAAGTCAAACTGCTACGTCAGCTCGTTCAAACGACATAGGGATCTCGCTCGAACGAGATGTCTAAGTCGCGCGAACGACATGGCCTTGTCATTTGAACGACACGCATTTTGAGGCAGCGCTAAATTGTTATTTAAAGTGTGTTTCTATCAGAATTTCGTAGGCGTGTAACTGGAAAAACAGTATAGCATCAAGTATGTTGTTTGCACATGTTTTCTAAGGTTTAAAAAGATTAAACACATCCTTAGCGTTTGCAAAGATCCGAGATATCATTAGTTTATGTTTACATGATCTTGCGGCACCAAAGAAGTTTGTTCTATCATTGAACATCAAATCATTTTGGGGTTAAGAAAAGAGAAGGACTTTGTAAGGACACAAATTTCCAATTGAGTCCATGTATAGTGTTGGCTCAATTCCGGACAAAAACATTTATTCATAGGATTTTATTTAATTGTAATATTCTCAAACCTATGAAGTGTTTGTTGAAGACGTAGCGACAAAGAGTATAAAGCCTCATCAAATATGCCGGTTTACGTGCCTCGTTTCTACGTCATCAACCATAGTTCCATGCTCCCAAGGTATTAATGCAATATTATATATATAGGAGCTTGGAAGATGTTTATTGGGTGTTAGGTTTTATAAAAACTATGTTTTAATTTTCATAAAGAATTAAATAAAACTTTAAAATAAGTTTATAAAGTTTTCTGGGCTAAAATCGAATTTTCCAAAATTCTGGAAGTTCGTTCGATAGGTCGTTCGAACGAGTTTTTCGTTCGAACCATATGTCGTTCGAACGAGTTTGCCAACGAGTTCCCACTAAGGTATACTGGTCCGTCGTTCGAAATGTCGTTCGAACGAGATTGTTCGTTCTAACGAGATTTCCAACGAGTTTCTAACGAGTCCATACTGGAGCGTCGTTAGAAGACTCGTTCGAACGAGATTTCGTTTCAACGAAATGTCGTTCGAACGAGATGCCAGGCGGGAACAGTTTTTGGCAGTTTTTTGGCAGTTTTGCACCCACTTCCCCACTTAATTTTTAACCAATTTTTTCAGACTTTAATATGTGCGGGAAGAACATTTTCCACCTTAACTTTTCCTAACTTTTCCATCCTAGTTTATCTCTTAGAGAGAGTTTGAGAGCTAAAATTGTTTAAGGAAAATGTTCAAGTTTTGAGTGCTATTTTTCAAGAGAAAATACTTTATCACTCTAGTTTTACACCCATATTGTTTATCCAAGTTCACATATATACATATCAATTGCTTGGAGTTTGGCACCGGTTTATCTCTTCCGTTTCAAAGAGAAGTTTTGGTTTGCTTTTACAACCATCAAAGAAGAAGACGTTTTGTTGCGATTCTACCCACTTGGAGAAAGGCTCCATGTACGGGTGACGGTGACCATATAAAGTCCTATCGGGGGATTCCGAGACCGCGGTGGAGTTCCGTGGTTATTCACTAGGAAGAGGTGTCTACAAGAAGAAGCGTCAGGGCTTGAGAGGGATCGAGTCGAGTGTTGTAAGTCTTCTGTCTTGTACTTGTAATTCCGTATCTAGTGAATTTGTGGCTAGGGTCGTCCGAGGTTGTTTCCCGTCTTGGGTTTTTCCTCGTACATCACGACGTAATGTGATTGATTTATTTTATCTTGCAAAATAACGTAGAACGCATGTTTAGAATAATTCAAGATAAAATTTGGTTTAAATTATCACACTCATTTAATTTGGTGCTAAATTAAATATTGGGTAAAGTTTATTTAATTCAAGTCATTTGCTAAAATTTGGTTTCGCCTAACTTTGGAATATTGATAAATATGACTTAGGCAAATTCTAGGACTTGAATTAATAAATTGGCTTAAGTGAATATATTAATTGTTTAATTTTACTTCACTTGGTTTAATTTTAATTTGTTTAAGAAATTAAAATTTGTTGTGTTAAAGTTGAACCACCACACCGCTTCCGCGTCGATTTACATAACAAGGAAATAATAATATTTTAGAATTGGGGGCCTCGCGCACCAACAAGTGGTATCAGAGCTTTGATCTTGGAAAAGCTCACCCCGTCTTCAGATTGGTATCAGAGCCGGAGCGCTAAGTTATCGCGTTAAAGATTCATTTTTTCGGCTTTTTGTATTTCCTTACCTTTTTAGGTGGTTCAATTTTTTATCACTCTCATATTTTTTCTCTCAATGAGACGTCTTAATGAAAATTTGTCCAATTTTAATGAAAATAAAAATTTTGATTTTCGAGAGGAATTAAATGGGCTTAACAAATGTAACGAAAATTTAAAGGAATTAAATTTGAGATAAGTAAAGCTCGCACTTTCAGACTTCTTGTTCGACATCGTAGACGAATTAAATCCAATCGGTGGACATCGAGGCATACGTGGACGCGTGTGTTGTGGACATGTATCATGGAAGACAAAATTTCAGCGTGGGCACTATTAAAGAATAGTAGAAGATCAGAAGGAGCATCAAGATCCGTGGGGATCGAGTCTTAGTGTAAGACTATAATAGTGAGGGATATATATGTATGCTTATGGTATATCTACAATGAGATAATTACAGACTATTAAGATAGTGAAATCTTATATAAACGTAAATAGTAAATACTTGACTTTAGTGTGATAACACTTATTTAAAAATGATAATTGTTGAGATCAAATATGATATACTACTACGAGGGGTAACTAGAAGGATAAGCCTTTTTCCTAGTTAGAAGTGTGTCAGATGGCTAGGCGGAATAAATGAATGCGATAGGTGTGCACTATAGAAGAGAGGTGAGATTGTCCTCAAGAGAGTGGGACCGTAAAAGCAATTATGAACATTATATACTACGCATTTCATTTATTGCAATAAAATGCTTGCTAAATATTTTTATAAATCGGGCTCTAACCCGTTTCTTGTACTTCTTCTCTCTTGTCTATGTATATGTATATTAACAGGTGTCCAGCCACAGGGATGCCATAGTTGACTTATCTATTCCAGGGCTACGCAGCTGCAACATTGTGGATGGTTGCAGGATTTGATTTAGACGTATCATTTCTTTATTCCTAGAGTAGGATTCTTATCTCAGTTGTAGATATACCATAAGCATACATATATATCCCTCACAATTATATATATGTATTAACACAATCTTAATAGCCTATAATTATCACATTGTAAGTATAACACAAGTATACATATATATCCACCACCATTATATATATATATATATACTAACACAGCACCCTAAGGATACACCTATAGTGCATTGCATACTCTGCTATCATGTCCCGGTACGTCTCGTACTCAAACAAGGACTATCGGTTCGGAAATGTCCCACGAACCATATAAACAAATCACACATAATGGCGGCGAACATAGTTCACATACGTATGGGTCACGCACATACCTACGCTCCCATAGTCAGCGGACTTATCAACTCACAAATAAGTCTTTCACAGTCCTATGTTCTGAGATACAAGTCAAATATCCCCCCGAAGGTCACTCAGGATAAGACCGTCTCTACACAACCCCCCGCGATAGCAAGCAACTAGGTATGTCATACACATAATAAAACAATCAAATAGGTATTCACGCACCCTATTAAAATATTAGGTATTCACACAACCTTTCATTTTTTTACGTATTCACACAACCTATCATTGTTTTAGGTATTCCCGTAACCTATTATCATTTTTCTATTGGATTATGTATTCCCATATTTATATATATAATTCACACATTCATATATATATACATGTATTCCAATTATTACTAGTTCGCTCGTATTAAATACGATCCAATACCAAAATAGCTACATCCCACTATTTAATATAATTTATATAATTATATATCTCACCTCATATATACTTGATTAAGTTCATATTAGTCTCACAAAGTTCCCAACAATTTTTAGTTTCAATTCGAGAAAGTTTCGTCACTAATTAAAACTCCAAGGGTATTTTAGACATTTCACAATATATGCCTCAGTAATGAAATTCCTAGTACTGCGTACTACTCTCCATTTGCTATGCGTGGCCACAAACGGCACGTAAATCTGAATTCGTATGACAAAGTTATGCTCATTTAAAGTTGTGCTAAAAATCAAATAACCCGTTCCGTCTTCAACGGTATTTTAGACCTTTCAATTTTTGTGTCTAATTAAAAACATTCCCAGGACAGCGTAATACTCTTCGCTATCTATGTGTGGTCGTGAACGGCACACTAATCCGAGTCCGTATGCCAAAATTTAGGGCATTATAAAGATTCACCTCAAAGAAGATTTAAAAAAAAAACTTTCTTAAAAAGTTTTCCCACATTCTGCCCAGATTAATAAATTGATATTTTGAGGCATTTTGGAGCAGTTTTGGAGGAAGCGCGTGAGACAACAAAATGTAGAAAACGCGATTTTCTACAGGGCAGAATTTGTTGAGACCCGGATTTTAATAAACACAATTAAAATAATTTCCTTTTTAATATAAAACTCACTAGAGATGATGCGGAAGCGTATATAAGTGATGGTTCAACAAATAAACAAGGCCGAATTTTAATTTCTTCAAAACAAATTAAAACATAATCCAAGTCCTAGAATTTGCCTAAGTCATAATAAACAATTATATCCAAAGTTAGGCGAAACCAATTTTAGCAAATGACTTGAATAAACCAAATTTACCCAATATTTAATTTAGTCCCAAATTAAAAGAGTGTGATAATTAAACCAAATTTTATCTTGAAATTATCCTAAAGCATGCGTTCTATATTTTGCAAGATAAAATAAACAATATCACACTACGCCGAGATGTACGAGGAAAAACCCAAGACGGGAAACAACCTCGGACGACCCTAGCCACAAGTCCACTAGATACGGAATTACAATTACAAGACAAGAGACTTACAACACTCGACTCGAACCCTCTCAAGCCCCGATGCACCTCCTTGTAGAAACCTCTTCCTAGCGAACAACCTCGGAACACCACCGCGGTCTCGGAATCCACCGATGGGACTTTATATGGTCACCGTCACCCAAGCATGGAGCCTTTCTCCGTGTGGGTAGAATCTCAACAAAGGTCTTCTTTGTGATGGGGTGTAGAAGCAAACCCGAAACTTCTCTTGAGTTCGGTAGAGAAAACCGGTGCCAAAAACTCCAAGCAATTGATATAAATATAGAAACTTGGATAAACAATTATTGGGTGTAAACTAAGTGTTTAAAGATTTTTCTTTAAGTTGAAGAACACTCAAACATGAACATTTTCCTTTTGTAAATAATCTCTCAAACTCTCTCTAGGAGATGTATTAGGATGGAAAAGTTGTCTTGGAAAATGTGTTTCCCGCACATAATAATGTATGAAAAAAGTTGGTTGAAAACCAAGTGGAGGAGTGGAAAAAAACTGCAAAAAAACTGCCAAATAACTGTTCCCGCTGGAATCTCATTCGAACGAACTTGATTCTCGTTCGAACGAGACTTCTAACGAGCGACCAGCCTGGGCTCGTTAGAAGTTCGTTAGATACCTCTTCGTTCGAACGACATATCGAACGACATATCGAACGACTGACCAGTTAGGGTCGTTGGCAAAACTCGTTCGAACGAAACTGGTTCGAACGAAAAAACTCGTTCGAACGAAATCTGGATTGAACGAAAAAACTCGTTCGAACGACCAGAAAGATTGAAAAATTCGAATTTGGCCCAGAAACTTTTATAAATTTTTCACACTTGGGTCATCCGAGGTTGTTTTCCCGTTCTGGGTTTTTTCCTCGTACATCCGGCGTTGTGAGTATTCTTTAATTTACTTCACTTGCTTTAATCACTAGATGCATGTTTAGGATTAATCAAGATAAAATTGGTTTAAAGTAAGAATTGGGTTTTCACAACTTGGTTTGGTGCATATTTAAAAGTTGGATAATTTTTTGGAGAAAAATTTGGTTTTGTTTAAAACACACATATTGGGCCGCACTTTCAAATTGGTATCAGAACGGGTTACGCTAATTTATCGCATGATCCTGATTTTTGTTTGTCTGATACATTTTGACTACTCACGTTGTCAAATTGGTATCAGAGCTCGAAAATATAATTCATTTGTTTTGTGATCCCGTGTGTTTGTCTCAGCTGTGTTTGTTTTCTCTCGATGTATTCTCTAAGCTTTGATGATTTACATCGTTTAAATTTAATGTTTGCAAGACGTATTGAAGTTTTGGAGAAAGAAAATTATGGTTGCAAAAAGAGGATTGAATATTTGCAAATTTTTCAAATTCAAAGAGATATTTATCGTGAACACTTTAGTTGCTTGTTTAAAAATTTTAATATATTAAAATTGGGTAAAAATGAGAGTGATGATAGAGTCCTCATTTTAGAAAAAGAGTTAGAGGGTTTAAAAAATTCTAAAGTTTGTGCCGTTGAGGAAAATATTTCGAATAATGATTTTGTGGCACGAGAAAAGTCTCTTAGGATAAGTTTGATCACATTGAGGGGGAGCGAGATAACCTTCTAGGGGTAATTGAAAATTTAAAGAAGGAGTCCCAAAAGTTTGAGGAGACTAATCGTTTGCTTGAGTCGAAAGTTTTGAAGTTAAAAAATGATTTAAATGACTTGAGTAGTGATGGTAGCAGCTTATCTTGTTCTAGTGGTTCGAATGTAAAAGCCAAAACCATTGTTTGTTTTGGAGCATCAACCACATCCTAGGGTAATAGAAAGGTTAACCTAAAGGTCCCGTTCCTCGTCGTGTTTTCACATGTTCGCATTGTG
Source organism: Sambucus nigra (assembly GCA_949130495.1). NCBI lineage: Eukaryota > Viridiplantae > Streptophyta > Magnoliopsida > Dipsacales > Adoxaceae > Sambucus > Sambucus nigra. The sequence goes on along the minus strand of OX422208.1, from coordinate 458,427,021 downwards.
ATAGGAAAGATCACTTTAGGAGGTTTTGTTTTGATATTAGAAAAGACCCTAGGAATAATAAAAGTAGTGTCCCATTGGTTCCTAAAACCCGCGTTGTTAGGTATACACCTGTTTGGGTTAAGAAGTCTGTTTTGCAGTTGCTAAATTCTTAGTAGCTTGCATGTTCTGTCATATGCTAGCCTTTGTATCATGTTTATAATTTGCTAGTGTTATGGCATATTTATGATTTTGTTTTTAAAGAAAACTTTTGAAAAATCGAAAAGATTTTTCTTTTATTTGAGTCAAAATATGAAAAGACAAAAATATTATTATTTTTTTGTTTTTGAGTTTACATGTTTAATGTAGCATAATGGTGTGCTTGGACCCCCCCCCCCCCCCCCCCCCAATCGTTTCATTATCCATGTGGCTAGGACATTTGGTCATTATTATCGATGCTTTGAATGATCTTAACCATTGTTTATATGTAGTTGTTTCGAAGTTTATATGCATTTTAATTCGACTTTGTATATATGCCAACATTGCACACATGCACGATTTTATATCGATGTTTAACTTCTCTGGCATATTTGAATTTGGTGAGGCGTTCTTATCTCAATCTTATCATCTATGCGTAAGTAGACTTAAGGAGAAGTGTGCATGTAAGAATCATTTACCGTGAGGATTTAAATAGGTAAAAATAATGAGTGATTCACGGGAAAGGGCTGCGAGATTTCAAAATTGACTCGTCGTGAAAGCCACCGTTTAAAAGAGCCCAAAAGAAATGTAATATGCTAAGAAAAAGGCCAAATTAGTTTAGTTCATTCCAAAGAAAATATGATATTATTGAGGGATTTTGGATGGATTAACAATTTAAACAAGTTTTCACAACTAATCCAAATGTTGAAACATTACAATTTGACGCTATTGTTTGTAGAATCGTCAAAATTCTGGATTTGTGTGCATGTAGTTTGTTTAGTTCATTAAGCTCACATTTTTATTGTCATATGTCTATGATAAAGTTTGATGATTTATCGCCATCAATTGTAGCTTCATAATCGTTTCGATGTGTTGGAATGATAACTCAATTGTTGTAGGTTCACGCTCATTCATTCTATATCCATGTTTGAGCACATCGGTACTATGTTTGCATGTAACTCGAATTTTTAGTTTTTATGAGTTTTTGTATTTTGTCTTAAAAGCCTACTGTTTGAACACTATTTTCTTCTGTCTGGCCCTTCCTAGAATTTTTTTTGTGGAAAATTTTTCACTGGGCAATATTTAATAATATTTTTGGGAATCTGGGAAATTTTGGCAGACCGTGTGAAGTCATTCAAATGACATACCCATCTCGCGCGAATGACAGTTGTACTTCGTTCGAGCGACATCCTCAACTCGTTAGAACGATGTCCCTGGCTCGTTCGAATGACAGGCTGATGTGTTGACTTCTGATTGCTTTGCAATCCTTTGGTTAAATTTGGTATATGTTTTTGGTACTGGTAGAAGCATTCTGGACTGATTGGTTTATATGCAGGATTTATTAGTTCTAAATTGGTTTTTTTGTTGTATATAAGTCTGTTTATCACACCTGATTAGATTGCTATATTCTTTGTGTGATTCTTGGTTTACTGGATACTGATTTGTCATCTCTTGATCATATTTAGCTGGTTGTTTTATGATTATCTAGCGATTTCACATAGATTCAAATTGGTTTATCTTCTCATGCTAGATATTTCAAAATTGGTTTATCTTTTCACTGGATTGTCTATTCGAGAAAAAAGGGGGAGAGATGTATATGATGTAGGGGGAGAGCGTTTGATTTCTGTATTTACATATTGTTTGATTATATTTGTTTCAAATTGATATCAAATAATTGCTCACGTGTTTCAAATGACTTGTTCTTATTAGAAATATAAATTGGTATCAATTGTTCCTCCATACTTCACTGGGTATTTGTTTGTCTGTTTCATGTGTGTAGGTATGCTTCAGCGATTCGAGATTTAAAGACTACATCACATTTAGACAGTTTATGCTCGTCGGTGCTACATATACTAGTCCGTGTCCTGTATTTTTTATTTTGGGTTTATGGGATGGGATTTAGGCGTCATACGGCTTGACGGCCCGACATAGGCATTTCACTGGTTTAGTTTTGTCCCAGAATAGTCATAGGGAGAGATTTGTAAGGACATAAATTTCTAATTGAGTCCATGTACTGTTTTGATTTAATTCCATGAACAAAATTGTGTTTGTAATATGTCATAGGGAGATGTTTATTTTGTCACGATCGCACTTGGTCTATGACTTATTGAAGAAAATTGAAGACGTTGCAGCAAAGCTTCAAAGAATTAAGCATGTCGATGTTTAATTGGTGCAGGTTTAACCGTCTTCAAAGTTAATTGCATTCTGAGATCACTCATGTATGAATGCGTATAATTAATGGTGCTCAGAATTATTTTTGTAAAAGATAAGGAAGTGTTTTTTATAAAGAAAAATGTTTTAAAATGTTTTTAAAAGTGTTTTAAGTGTTTACACTACGTTTATTCTGATATACTCGAAATAGAGTTTGACTATTTTGGATCTCCTTTGCAAGAGACGTTTTGAGCTAAAAGTTAAAAAGTCAAACTGCCACGTCAGCTCATTCAAACTACATAGGGATCTCGCTCAAATGAGATGCCTAAGTCGCGCGAACGACATGAATTTGGAGGCGGCGCTAAACTATTATTTAAAACGTTTTTTTATCAGAGTTTCGTAGGTGTGCAACTGGAAAAATAGTATAACACCCATTACATTGTTTGCACATGTTTTCTAAGGTTTAAAAAGATTAAACACATCCTTAGAGTTTGCAAAGATTCGAGTTATCCTTAGTTTATGTTTACGTAATCTTGGGGCACCAAACAAGTTTGTTCTATCATGGAACATCAAATGGTTTTGCGGTGAAGAAAAATGAAGGACTTCTTGTTCGACATCGTAGACGAGTCAAAGCCAATCGGTAGACACCGAGACATACGTAGACGTGTGTGTTGTGGACTGGTATCGTGGAAGACAGAATTTTTTCATGGGCACTATTGAAGAATGGTAGAAGATCAGAAGGAGCATCAAGATCCGTGGGGATCGAGTCTTAGTGTAAGGCTAATTTGTCTTTGTAAAACCATTATTCATAGTGATTGTCTGGCTTGGGCCGTCCAAGGTTGTTTTCCCATTTTGGGTTTTTCCCTCGTACATTCGGCGTTGTGATTATTCTTAACTTCACTTTATGTGCTTTAATCACTAGATGCATTATTAGGATTAATTAAGATAAAATTGGTTAAAAGTAAGAATTGGGTTTTCATAACTTGGTTTGGTGCATATTTAAAAGTTGGATAATTTTTCGGAGAAAAAATTAGTTTTATTTAAAACACACATATCGGGATGCACTTTCACACTTGATACCGGTCAAATCACATTTCACATTGTCAAGTTTACAGGAATAACTTTGCCTTAGTATAAATAGATCAACAAAACACTTCACAAGGACGACAATTCGAACTTAAAATTTCTGTTGGATTTTCCCCATACACGAGAGCTGTAATATCCCGCCCATTAAATTAATTAAATTACTTACGGATTATATATCGAGAAGAGCAAACGATGTTTTTCGAGAAATTTTGGGTAACACGTTAGATAAAATAAAGGGAATTAGTGGGGTTTGAATTTTTTGTGGGTTATAGGATTAACAATTTTTTTATTAATTAAATAAGTTGAGGTATGAATTAGAGTAGAAGAAAATTAGTGGTTTAGGGAGTATATATATATATATATATATATATATATATGTGTGTGTGTGTGTGTGTGTGTGTGTGTGTGTGTAAAATTATAAATTTTTTGAGAATGGATTAATTAAATGGTATAGGCTGATTCTCGAAAGTTAAGAGTTATTGGGACAGATATGAAAAATGAAGAAAGGTTGGATTTAATAGTAAAGTTCCGTCATCCGGGCTATTGTTCAAGCGAGCTTACCCATCACTCGAACGACATTCGTTGTCATTTGAGCGAGAATCCAAACCGTTTGAGCGACGCTGATAGGATCTATTCACTCGCTTCGTTATCAAAATTTGAGTCGTGGATCCAATCTGAAGTTAGTTCTAAGGCTTGATTTTTGACGACGATAATGTACATAACTGGGATTCATTTGTTCTATGTGTAAAATAATTAAACATAGGATTTTACAAACCACATGCCACAAACGTTATCAACACTCTTACCGTCGATCATGCCTCGTGTCAAGCATTTGGAACTTGATGGCAGAGATGCGATTTATCAGATGTTATATTAGATGAGTGTAGGATTTGTGGTTCAGTGGTATGTAAGAGAGAAGGGCGTGGGGTTAGTAACCCTCACTGCCAAGACCCTCACCATTTCTTCTCTTCCCTATTTTCTCCCTGTAAGGACACAAATTTCCAATTGAGTCCATATATTGTTTTGGCTCAATTCCGGACAAAAACATTTATTCATAGGATTGTATTTAATTGTAATATTCTCAAGCCTATGAAGAGTTTGTTGAAAACGTAGCGGAAAAGAGCATAAAGCTTCATCAATATGCTGGTTTGCGTGCCTCGTTTCTACGTCATCAACTATGGTTCCATGCTCCCAAGGTATGAATGCAATATTATATATATAGGAGCTTGGAACAAGTTTAATTGGGTGTTAGGTTTAATTAAAATTGTGTTTTATTTTCAAAAAGATTTAATTAAAACTTTAAAATAAGTTTATAAAGTTTTCTGGGGGCTAAAATCGAATATTCCAAAGTTTTTGGATGTTCGTTCGATATGTCGTTCGAACGAGATTGCCAATGACTTCCCATTATGGCATACTGGAACTTCATTCGAAATGTCATTCGAACGATATTGTCGTTCTAACAAGATTTCCAACGAGTTTCTAATGAGGTCATACTGGAACTTCGTTAGAAGACTCATTCGAACGAGATTTCGTTCGAATGAAATGTCGTTCGTACGAGACGCCGGGCGAGAACAGTTTTTGGCAGTTTTAAGCAGTTTTTCACCCACTTCCCCACTTGTTTCTTAACCAACTTTTCACAGCATAACTATGTGCGGGAATCACTTTTGAAGATGTATCTTTTTCATATCTTACTAACTCCTAGAGAGTGTTTTGAGAGAAAAATCAAAGAGGGAAAAAGATCATGTTTTGAGTGAGTTTTTATCAAAGAGAAAAATATACACCACTCTAGTTTACACCCAAATTAGTTTCTTCCAAGTTCCCATATTCATATATCTTCCTTGGAGATTGGCACCGGGTTCATCTCTTCCATTCAAAGAGAAGTTTCGGGTTTTCTTCTACATCCCATAAAGAAAGAAGAAGAGTTTGTTGCGGTATTACGCACTTGGAGAAAGGCTTCTTGCTCGGGTGACGGTGACCATATAAAGTCCGATCGGTGGATTTCGAGACCGCAGTGGAGCTCCGTGGTTATCCGTTAAAAAGAGGTATCTACAAGAAGAAGCACCGGGGCTTGAGAGTGATCGAGTCGTGTGTTGTAAGCCTTTCTGTCTTGTATTTGTAAATTCCGTACTTAGTGGATTTGTGGCTAGGGCCGTCCGAGGTTGTTTTCTGTCTTTGATTTTTCCTCGTACATCGCGGCGTAGTGGATTGATTGTTTATTTTATCTTTTGCAAAATCACCTAGAACACATGCTTAGGTAAAAAGATAAAAATTGGTTTAATTTAATCTCTACGTGTTTAATTTGGGTAATGTGTAGTTAACTTGGTTTAAGTGAAAATGATTTTAATGCGTTAATTTAATTTCATTCGGTGTAATTTTAATTTGTTTAAGAAAATTAAAATTTGGTAATTCATTTATTTGTGAACCATCACACTTCTTTACGCTTCCGCATTTTGATATATATATAAAATGAAATAATATTTGAATTGAGAAAATTAAAATCGGGGGTCAAACGCACCTTTAAATTGGTATCAGAGCCAAAGCGATAAATTATTTCGTTAAAGATCCTCTAAATAATTTTTGGCAAAAATGGAATTTTTTTCATTTTCAAAATTTCCAATTTTCGATGGTTCTAACTACGCGTACTGGAAAGCGCGAATGAAATCGGCACTTCAATCTATCGATAATAACGGGTGGTCTCCACTAACTCATTTAGTTGAAAATGAACGTGTTCCCAAACCGGCCGATAGATGGACTGAGAATGAGTTTAAACTTTTTAATTTTAATTCCCGTGGTTTGAATGCCTTGTTTAGCACTATCACACCGGATGAATTCCGACGTATTATGACGTGTGAAACCGCTAAAGAAGCTTGGGATATTTTACAACTAACTCAAGAAGGAACTAGTGTCGTTAAAGTTTCGAAACTCCAAAACCTCACCACCCAATTTGAAACTATCAAAATGAACGATAATGAAACGTTTGATGAATTTTATGCTAGACTTTCCGATATTGTCAATTCATATTTTAATTTGGGAGAGAAAATACCCAACAACCGAGTTGTAAAGAAAATTTTAAGGTCCCTACCCAATAGATTTATTCCAAAAGTGACCGTTTTAAATTCTTTACCAACTTTAGCCTCTACGAAATTAGAAGAGCTTGTAGGTGACTTACAAACATATGAACTAGATATGTTTCCCTCTAAAATTGAAAAGAAAATTGAAAAGGGCGTTGCTTTAAAAGCCCGAAAAGAGGTCAAACAAGTAGTAGAGAGCGAGAGTGATAGTGACACAGAAGATATGGCTTTGTTTTCTCGTAAATTTAGAAAATTTCTTAAATTTAACAAAGATAAATTTAAAAATGATTTAAAGAAATTTGAAACTTCTAAGCATGACAAAGCCGAGAAGATTCCTAAAGCCGAGAAGATCCCTAAACCTATTAATGAAAATTTAAATAGGGACGAGTCTAATAGGTGTTTTGGTTGTGAGGGTTATGGCCATAGGGCTTCTGAGTGTCCCACTAAACTAAGGAAAGAGGGTAAATGACCCATTGCATATAATGCGATCCTTAGTGATAGTGATAAGGAAGAGGGACCTGATTCCCCCACTAAGCCTTATTTTGTGGCTTTTATGGCTAGTCATGTGAGTGATAGTGAGAACTCATCGATTGATGAAACGTTAACACATGACACTTCCAAGGTCATTATTTATGATTCTCTTGTTTTTTATGATAGTGAGAGTGGAGAAGGAAGATAGAGTGAAAATGAAGAAGAGGTTAATGTGAGTGAACTTCAAAATGCTTTTCAAGAACTTTATAAAGAGTCTATTAAATTGAAAAGAGCTAATTTGAAGTTAGAAGCTAGTTTAAAAGAGCGTGTCAATGTCATTAATGATAGCATGTTGGTAGAAGACCTTAAGACACGTGAGAGGACTCATCTAGAGAAGCTTGAATATAAAGAAGGCGAGAGAGATAGCCTTAGGGGTTTAATGGAATCCTTGAAAAATGAGCTTCTTGCTTTTGAAGAGCGAAATGTTTTATTAGAGTCTAGCATTTTAGAATTGCAAAATAAATTAAAAGACTCTAGTAATGTCAAATTTGATCTGGAGTGTCGTTCGGAAAAATTAGATAAAATATTAGGAACGGTCCAAATTAAAAATGACACTTGTGGTTTAGGCTTCAATACTTGTAATGAAACTACTCATAAAGCCAAAACCAACGTTTTTGGAGAATCTACTAGGAAAATTTTTAGAGATCACTCCGTGAGTAAATCTTTTCGACATGTCTTCACTTGTACACATTGTGGTCGAAAAGGTCATCTTAGGAAATTTTGTTTTGATCATAAACGAATTCCTAGAAAATCCCAACGTAATGCAACCAATGTATTTCAAATTCCTACACCCCAAGATAGTCATTCTTCATTAATTTGGGTTAGAAAATCCGACTTGGTTGCCTTGCAAAATAGGGTTTTTGATTCTCATTTACTTTCACATGCTTCCTCCCTTACTAAATCTAAAGGATGAATGTGTTAGTGCTTGGATACTTTAGCTTTTGTACTTTATGCTATATTCACATGCTAAATGTATGCTTGTTTAATCAATTTCTAGTCCTTACTTTATATCATATCACATGCTAGAATAATGATTTTTGTTTGTCATTTGAAGTTTTTATCTCTTGATAATTTAAACTTAAAGAAAAATTCAAATGATTTTGGTTTGTCTTCTGAGTATATAATTTTATTTTTGGTTATAAATGTCAAAAACTCAAAAAGATTGTATTTTGTGTGTATTTTGGTTTGACACACTTTATGTGGCATATACTTATGTTTGAATCCCTCCTTTCACGCTCTCATGTGGCTAGAAGTTTTGGTGTAGATTATCAATCCTTATTATGTTCTTCACCATGCTTACATGGAGTAGTTGGATTTTGTGTTGTTTAAATGGATTCTATTTTTATATGCCTCTATTCACACATGCACGAGCTCCTTTGAATTTTTAACTTCATATGTATATTTGAGCTATGTGAGGTGTTCTCCTTCCAATCTTGTCATCTACATATTTGGGACTTAGGAGGACTAGTGCATGTCAAAATCCGTTGCACGTGAGATTTGTGTGAAAAATGAAAACATGATCAATATAAATGTGCACGGGGAAGGGCTCCAAAAGGACTAAGTGGTCCTTTGCGATTGTAAGCCACTGTTTTGAATGGACCTGAACGAAATACGTGGTCCAAAGGCCTAAAAATAGAAAATATGACATTGAAAAGAGAAATAATTTGTCAAGGCCTATGTTTGATTAATATATTCATTCAAAATTAATATAAATGCTTAATGAGGGAGATCGGATGGTATATCAACGGTTTGCACAATGTCTGTTTATCCTAGTTTCTTATTTCATGTCATGACTCTATTGGTTTGTAGAATCATCAATATGCTAGGCTTGTATGCATTGTGTATGTTTGTTCATTGAGTTCAATTTATATTGTCACATGAGGTTATATTCAAATGTGCTGAAGTTTGCAATCAATTGAGAACTCCATGAACATGTTTTAATTGATTGGGTCTAAATTTAATCGTTAGTAGTTCACACCCCAACACTTCCGTTTCCATATGACACATTTTTGCCATACGAGTGTGCAAACTTATTGTATTTTGTGTCATGTGTGTGTTTATATCTATATATATGTGCGTGTGCATTATTGATATATTTCTAGTACATATATATATATATGATATTTTGTTTTTCCTTTGCCTTGCTTTCTAGTCCTTCTATGCTTATAATTTAGTTTTAGTATCACTTTAAGCTTCAACATGCTTTTATATTTGTTCTTTATCCTTTGCCTATTCCTGAACAAAAAGGGGGAGAATGATAGGGGGAGAAATGGTATCTTATCCTATTATAATCTTATCTACGTTTAGGAGATTTAACTTAGGGGGAGTATCTAACTTCTTGGGTTAATCATTTTGATAAAGGGGATAATTAATTTTGGGGGAGTATTTATTTTAAATGCATTAAATACTTTGATATTCCTTATGCATTTGATAGTTTGCTTAAGTGCGCAGGAATTCTTCTAAAGCGGAAACTTTCAATGGCAAAGCATTTCATCCTTGGGTTGAGTCAAGTTTGGGTGGGTTATGTTTTGACTCTAGTAGAGCTTGACGGTCCTTTAGGATTTTTGTTTGGTTTTTATCCCGGAATAGCCAAAGGGGGAGATTTGTAAGGACACAAATTTCCAATTTAGTCCATATATTGTTTTGGCTCAATTCCAGACAAAAACATTTATTCATATGATTGTATTTAATTGTAATATTCTCAAGCCTATGAAGAGTTTGTTGAAAACGTAGCGGTAAAGAGTATAAAGCTTCATCAATATGCCGGTTTGCATGCCTCGTTTCTACGTCATCAACTATGGTTCCATGCTCCCAAGGTATGAATGCAATATTATATATATAGGAGCTTGGAACAAGTTTAATTGGGTGTTAGGTTTAATTAAAACTGTGTTTTATTTTCAGAAAGATTTAATTAAAACTTTATAATAAGTTTATAAAGTTTTCTGGGCTAAAATCGAATATTCCAAAGTTTCGGGAAGTTCGTTCGATATGTCGTTCGAACGAGATTGTCGTTCAAAACAGATGTCGTTCGAACGAGATTCCCAATGACTTCCCATTATGGCATACTGGAACTTCGTTCGAAATTTCGTTCGAACGATATTGTCGTTCTAACGAGATTTCCAACAACTTTTTAACGAGGTCATACTGGAACTTCGTTAGAAGACTCGTTCGAACCAGATTTCGTTCGAACGAACTGTCGTTCGAACGAGACGCCAGGCGGGAACAGTTTTTGGCAGTTTTAAGCAGTTTTTCACCCACTTCCCCACTTTTTTCTTAACCAACTTTTCACAGCATAACTATGTGCGGGAATCACTTTTGAAGATGTATCTTTTTCATATCTTACTAACTCCTAGAGAGTGTTTTGAGAGAAAAATCAAAGAGGGAAAAAGATCATGTTTTGAGTGAGTTTTTATCAAAGAGAAAAATATACACCACTCTAGTTTACACCCAAATTAGTTTCTTCCAAGTTCCCATATTCATATATCTTCCTTGGAGATTGGCATCGGGTTCATCTCTTCCGTTCAAAGAGAAGTTTCGGGTTTTCTTCTACATCCCATAAAGAAAGAAGAAGAGTTTGTTGCGGTATTACGCACTTGGAGAAAGGCTTCTTGCTCGGGTGACGGTGACCATATAAAGTCTGATCGGTGGATTATGAGACCGCGGTGGAGCTCCGTGGTTATCCGCTAGGAAGAGGTATCTACAAGAAGAAGCATCGGGGCTTGAGAGGGATCGAGTCGTTTGTTGTAAGCCTTTCTGTCTTGTATTTGTAAAGTCCGTACTTAGTGTATTTGTGGCTAGGGTCGTCCGAGGTTGTTTCTTGTCTTGGGTTTTTCCTCGTACATCGCGGCATAGTGGATTGATTGTTTATTTTATCTTTTGCAAAATCACCTAGAACACATGCTTAGGTAAAAAGATAAAAATTGGTTTAATTTAATCTCTACGTGTTTAATTTGGGTAATGTGTAGTTAACTTGGTTTAAGTGAAAATGATTTTAATGCGTTAATTTAATTTCACTTGGTTTAATTTTAATTTGTTTAAGAAAATTAAAATTTGGTAGTTCATTTATTTGTGAACCATCACACTTCTTTACGCTTCCGCATCTTGATATATATATATAAAAGGAAATAATATGGGCTTGAGAGGGATCGAGTCGTGTGTTGTAAGCCTTTTTGTCTTGTATTTGTAAATTCCGTACTTAGTGGATTTTTTGCTAGGGCCGTCCGAGGTTGTTTCCCGTCTTGGGTTTTTCCTCGTACATCGCGGCGTAGTGGATTGATTGTTTATTTAATCTTTTGCAAAATCACCTAGAACACATGCTTAGGTAAAAAGATAAAAATTGGTTTAATTTAATCTCTACGTGTTTAATTTGGGTAATGTGTAGTTAACTTGGTTTAAGTGAAAATGATTTTAATGCTTTAATTTAATTTCACTCGGTTTAATTTTAATTTGTTTAAGAAAATTAAAATTTGGTAATTCGTTTGGTTGTGAACCATCACACTTCTTTACGCTTCCGCATCTTGATATATATATAAAAGGAAATAATATTTTAATTGAGAAAATTAAAATCGGGGGTCAAACGGACCTTCACTCCCACCACAATTTATCATGTGCAGTAACTATACACCCACCAAATTACATATATTCCCCTATTGTTACTGAATCAAATCGCAAAATATAAGTTGTTGTGAGGATTTTTGATGAGTGTTAAGGAGATATTATTAAAAGAAGATGAAGGTATTGTTGGTGGTATTTAAAGAGAGTTTAATGGAACTTTTCATGGAGGACTATTTTGCGTAGATTTCGTGGCTCCCTTTAAGGCCACCTTTGAAGGTGGGGGGAGTCACTCATCTCATCATCACCACCATCTTTACAGGCTATTTAGGTGGGGTAATCTACTCTATTTGATAAATATTGTAGTCATATTATTGTTGATTAAGAGTAGGATCATTATGAAATAATGATGAGAGTAAACTGATAATAGGCATTTTTATGAAATAAAAATGTAGAAAAATATTATTGTAGTGTGTTTTCTATTAAATCTTAAAATAAACATTTTTATGAAAAAAATGTTGAAAATTCTAATTTTGTGTATCTCCAGTGAAAAGAAACATTGGATATTTATATGGAGTAAAAATCTAAGAAAAGACTATTTTTTGTGCATTTCTAGTAAAAAGAAATAAGGAACATTTTCATGGAATAAAAATGTAAGAGAATTTCATTTTTGTATATTTCTAGTAAAAAATGAATAATGAACCTTTTTATGGAATAAAATATGTGATGATATTACTGTAGGGTGTTTTCTAGTGAAACTAATGGACATTTTTATGGAATAAAAATGTAAGGAATTATTATTTTTGTTAAGAATAAAAGGAAAATGCATGTTTGTTGCAAATGGCGTAAGTTCTAGAATGGATGTATGCTTAGACATGTAAAAGGACTTAAGAAAATTTTAAGTCCATTTTCTCTTGCATTTAAACTTGTAGTATTCCGATAATAAATATGTGAACAGATATAAGGAAAGTTTTGATTGGGTCTAAACATGAAATAAGACAAATGACAATTTTGGTCTTTAAAGAATGTGTGACAATGGCAGTTTATTATGTGAAGGTATTACTTTATATATTCAAGGTATAAAAGTGTCAAGTGTGAGAGTTGGGGATAGTGTGGTATTAAACAAGTGTTAAAATGGCTAAAGGTGTTTTAAATATTAAGTTGGAAACTTAATAATAATTTTTTTAGAATTAATACTTGTTAAAGGACTAAGGTGTAAGTTTGCTATGCAAAGAGTAAATTGGTAATCTACTTAAAATGGAACGCTTTTATGAAGTAAAAATTTCAAATGAATGTCTTACACTAGTATGGGTAAATAATGAATTAAGTCTTTAAGAGTGAACGATTTTAGTATAATTCACGTGTGGGTAAGTAAGGGACTTAAAAAGAAAGTAACAATTTTCTATGTATTAAGGAAAAAACGAACGATTAAGTCCGAGTTTTGGCTTCGGCTGGGTAAAGGTAAATAAATGAAATAACGTGGACATAGGTATATGTTAAACACATTAGTCAGGACTCGAATGCAACCGAAAAATGAGCAGGAAGGACCCGGAGCCCTTGGGTGAAAAGTCCTAATTCAGTGGCCAGAGCATATGGTGCACATAGCCGGCGGTGTGGAGCCCGTTCAAGTACGTGGTTAAGTGGAATAATTCCGAGAATAATGTAATGTAATGTGGAACATATCAAGAAACAGGTTGTGTGGTGAAACATGTGAGTACAACCTAACTTGAATGAATTAAAACGTGTTCCGATTACGGATTAAGTGTACTAGTAATATGAAAAATGAATAATGTCCGTAAAGTGAATGAAAAGCGTAGGCATAAGTGGTTAATGGGTGAGTTAAGCGAGCTTAGAGGTTCGACCTTAATTAACACAAGAGTGTGTTCACAAATGTTTTCCAAAGGTCAAATAAGTAATTTTTTAATATAGTGTATGTGTGTGTTAAAATGGTACTTTTCAATGAAAATACAAAAGTATATTCTAAATGAGTATAAACGGGTAAATCTGGTAAAGTAATGGTTTGGAATAAATCAATTGTAATAGTTGATGTGTTGAACCGGTTGTGTCAACCAAAGTCAAAAATGATAAATATGAACAGAGGAAGTCTTTCCAAGATTAAGATGAATTAATCTAGATGAAAAAATGGTTAATGTATTTGAATACGTATTTTCAAAGGTGTGTATATATATATTCGCATGCATGTGGTTGTAGCGTGTGAGTATTCCTTGTTGTCATCGTTTCTATACTGCGTGTATATTTTCCACTGGACTAGCAGCATTATCTAGGTTCTTTCAATGCACTTCACACCTAATTACCGATTCGAATTGGGTTGAGTTACGGGTTATCCATAAATCCGAATCAGGTCGTTACAAATGGTATCAAAGATCTAGGTTCAAGGTTCCTTTAAGTATTGACATGGTGAGGTCAATAGTGAATCTTTCAACGTCGGTGTCGGTTTGGACCAGTCATGCTAGTTTAATAATGATTTAGTTCGTGTCCTCTATGGTATGGTCAAATATATTAGCATGACAAGTAAGTTAGTCCCAGTGTCACATGATCTAATTAATTGTTATAAATCGCTTATGTAATAAGTTATGGGTGTCCATGTAAGCCAGTAATTGGGGAAATCATGGTTTCTAGTGTTAGGTGTTTGTTTCAACCTTTGATGGCGTACAGTCTTTGGAGATGTTAATATAACAAGATAATTCCATTTGGCAAGTGGCACTAATTTTTGTATAGTCAACGGTATAGATTGAGTTGAAATGTTGCGATTTTGCAATTGAGAAATCATGAATTGAAATTATATGCAGTCTTAGGTGCAACACATATGAGGAGTCCACATGAATGTTATGATTAGGTGAATTCGATCCCTGGGGTAACATCGTGATTAATGAAAATTGAAAAGATGTTGTTCTTGTAAAAGGACAACTTAGTGATTATTAGCGTATGAGTATGTCATAAAAGCCTTAAGTGGGGTCACGGAGTGATAATAAGGAGTAATGTGTTTGAAAGTAATTAGTTCCATGGTAAGAACATATTGGCTACTTTGTCCATGGGCATGGATTTAGTGTATCCCGATTCATGTGCCTTGACTATAATGTGGGTTTAGGAAATCTTGATGATTGAGGTAACCTAGGAGTCAAACTAATTAATTGTGGTGACTTAGTGTTAAATAAATGAGTTGGGATGCTTTTAGAATAGGACCCCTTATGATGTTATCGGGTGGACCTCCTCTTGGTCAATAACCAACTTCCTATGTCCTACCAGAACCTAGATGCTATTAATTTATGGTTGATGTTTTTAATGTGTCATTGAGAAATAGGATCCCTTATGGCGTTCGTGGGCATGGGCCTTAGTGTCATAGTCAATACCCAGTGTCCCTTATCCTACCAATACAAATATGTAGTTGTGTTAATTGGTAAGTTAGCATGTAGTACAAGGTTTGCATGAAAAGGTAATTCAGTTATAGTGGTTAAGCACTCATTAAGGATTAGAGGATACTGGCCTATGACATCATATTGAAATTTCCCTGGAAGGTATATACTATGGTTTATCCAATGAGATATTGAGGCGATTAATAGACATTCCCTAGTAATAATGAAACGAGGTTGGATATAACATTTCATGATATGACTCATGGTTTCCTGTAATAGACCTGTAAGTTGCTTAGAGGAATAATTGAGTTCAACATCATCGCCCATGAGGAATTGGGAATCATTATTGTATTAAAGTTTACACATGTGATGGTAGACTATTAATGATTATAGTATGGTTAGATCATGTTGACTTATGACGGTGTCTTTGAGTTAGTGCCACTGCTTTTATTATGAACATATGTCACGATATGACCTTTCAGGATAATATCAAAAATAGGTTAATCAACTCTAGGTGATGCACTTGGGAGACTTAAAACACAATGGTGTTTGTCATGGATTTAATGATAGTACTAGGGATAAAGCGTTAGGCTTGGTTATAGCACGTGCATGTACTACATGTATGGTTAGTAATGGCTCCGTTGAGGGAAATCATTGGGCACGAGTGATATTTAAAAGTTGAGATGCCATCAGGATGATTATGATTTGGGGATCATGTAGAGGGTTCTAAGGGTGGTAGTAATGGTTCATGAATTGAATGTTTGACACTATGTGAGCATTGTGTTTCACTGGATGAAAATGATCTCCAAAACTGAGGTTAGCCACCACATGTTGAAATTTAAGAGGCCTAAGTGTGATAGGTCGGTAACTAATGATGAGTAATAGGATAAGTAACTACACCTTGAATTAGGATAGTTATTCTTACCGATGAGGGAAAGGTAGCGTTAGTCTTAATGAGGGAAGCCTAGCGTTTCAGCTCCTCGAAGAAGTTCAGTTTGTCTTTTATCCGCTCGGCATGGACGGATGATTCGTGGTAGAACTCGTTGGGGTTATGAGGCCAAGCCAGGACGCATGACAAGGACATGGTACTTAATAAGTACCGATAAGAATTATAGGTTTTATGTATACGTTATGGGTTCATATGTTGTATGGTTCAATTTATCGTCGGAGTTAGATTGATCTCTTTGATGTGGTAGTCACCTGGTCTATAGCATTCTTGTGTCTTCTTCCCGGTAATGGGATATTGTTGATGAGTTTGATCCAGGTGTAGCGCAACGTAATCTCGATTGTGAGGCGGGTTAGGCCATGTTATTTCTAATGTATCATAGTATATGAGTGCGTTATTCTTCAAATACCCCCTTATTCTACATCAGTTTGTGTGTGTGCATGGTCCCGCATTCTGGCATTTAGTCACATGTGTTACTCAGTTACCTTAGGCTAACATGTTGTTAGTTAGCCAATATAACTAGTTATGAATTGGTCGTATGTCACGAGATTATGAATTGATAGCATTATGAATATTGGAACCTAATAATCATTAGATGATAGTATGGCGCGTAGTTCAAAATTTTAGGATGTCTAGGAGATAACCGTTTATATATATACATGTGGTGATGCCAGGGTGACCCTAGGTCAGCATAGGGATCTCGTAGGAGACTTCGGTCAGGTAGGACTATGCAATAAGGTGATTACATTTGATATGTGTATCGAGGAGTGTTAAAATTATATCAGCCTAAACTGTGCATGATCCAAGATTGTTTAAGGAAAACATAGGTTGTGAATACTATCATGGGGATGATCCATATTAATGAATTCTTCGTTGAGATTGTGGTATTTGATGAGTATCACGCACCTCGAAGTTTTATTTGGATATAAATGTTAGGCATGCTTGAGATTTTTGCAAGGAAACCTTAAGGCTGTCATGATTGGATTAGTAATGATTATTGATGAAATTTAAGTCCTTAAGGATAGACCATAGTGTTGAGGATGCCTAGGATTTGAAAACCGATCGTAGGTGACGGGATTCTACATGGTAATAGACTAAGGAGGGAAGTTTGTAATACCCCATCAATTAAATTAATTAAATTACTTGTATATTATATATCGAGAAGAGCAAGTGATGATTTTTGAAAATTTTGGGTAATAAGTTAGATAAAATAAATGGAATTAATGGAGTTTGGATTTTGTGTGGGTTATAGCATTAGCCGATTTTTTTATTAATTAAATAAGTTGAGGTACGAATTAGAGTTGAAGAAAATTAGTGGATTAGGGAGTATATATATAATGCTCTTGTGCGGAGTAGTCCGTATTTTAAGAATGCGGACCGGACATGTGTCACGTAACGGTGCTCCTAGAAATTATCGCTTAAATTATAGGCACACTCTCTCTCTTTTTTGCGCTCACCGTCAGGTGACACATGTCCGGTCCGCATTCTTAAAATGCGGACTAGTTCGCACAAGAAGAGTACTGTGTATATATATATATATATATATATATATATATATATATATATATATATATATATATATATATATATCAAGTTTTTGAGAATGGATTAATTAAATGGTATAGGTTGATTCTCGAAAGTTAGGAGATGTTGGTACAGATATGAGAAATGAAGAAAGATTGGATTTATAGAAAGGCTTCGTCGTCTGGGCTATCGTTCAAGCAACCTTCCCCGTCGCTCGAACGACATTCATTGTCCTTTGAGCGAGAATCCAAACCGTTCGAGCAACGCTGATAGGATCCATTCATTCGCTTCGCTGTCGACATTTGAGTTGTGGATCCAATCTGATGTCAGTTGTGAGGCCTGATTTCTGACGACGACTATGTACATAACCCGGTATAAACTGTGGGTTCATTTGCTCTGTGTTTAAAATAATTCAACAT
Source organism: Sambucus nigra (assembly GCA_949130495.1). Classification (NCBI taxonomy): domain Eukaryota; kingdom Viridiplantae; phylum Streptophyta; class Magnoliopsida; order Dipsacales; family Adoxaceae; genus Sambucus; species Sambucus nigra. Next base: position 458,409,194 of record OX422208.1, on the reverse strand, counting down.
AGGATTTTACAAACCACCTGCCAAAAACGTTGTCAAAACTCTTACCGTCGATCACGCCTCGTGTCTAGCATTTGGAACTTGATGGTAGAGATGGGATGTATCAGATTTTATATTAGATGAATGTAGTGGTACGTAAGAGAGAATGGCGTGGGGTTAGAAACCCCCACTGCCAAGACCCTCACCATTTATCCTCTTCCTTATCTGTTCCCACCACAATTTATCACGTGCAGTAACTACACACCCACCAAATTGTATATAGTCCCTTACTGTAATTAAATCAAATCGCAAAATATAAGTTGTTTTAAGGGGTTTTGATGAGTGTTAAGGAGATATTATTATTAGAAGAAGATGAATGTGATGTTAGAGGTATTTGAAGAGGGTTTAATGATTGTGACTCCTTTTAGGACCACTTTTGAAGGTGGGGGAGTCACCCATTTTCATCATCACCACCATCTTTACAGGATATTTAGGTGGGGTAATGTACTCTTATTATATTTGGGACACTATTTGATAAATATTGTACTCTTATTATTGTTGATTAAGAGTAGGATTATTATGAAATAATGACGTGTGTAAAGTGATAATAGGCATTTTTATGAAATAAAAATGTAGAAAAATATTATTGTAGTGTGTTTTCTAGTAAATCTAAAAATAGACATTTTTATGAAATAAAAATGTAGAAAATACTAATTGTGTGTATCTCTAGTAAAAAGAAATATTGAAAATTTTTATGGAATAAAAATGTAAGAAAAGGTTATTTTTTGTGTTTTTCTAGTAAAAAGAAATAACAAACAATTTAATTCCATAGAAATGTAAGAGAATGTCATTTTGGTGTATTTCTAGTAAAAAAAGAATAATGAACGTTTTTATGGAATAAAAATGTGTGATGATATTATTGTAGGGTGTTTTCTAGTGAAACTAATAATGGACATTTTTATGGAAGGAATTATTATTTTTGTTAAGAATAAAAGGAAAATGTATGTTTTATTGCAAATGGTATAAGTTCTACAATGGATGTATGTTTAGACAGGTAAAAGGATTTGAGAAAATTTAAGTCCATTTTCTCTTGCATTTAAACTTGTAGTATTTCAATAATAAATATGTGAACAAGTTAAAGGAAAGTTTTGATTGGGTCTTAATATGAAATAAGACAAATGGTAATTTTGGTCTTTAAAGAATGCGTGAGAATGGGAGTTTATTATGTAAAAGGTGTTATTTTATATATTTATGGCATAAAAGTGTCAAGTATGAGAGTTGGGGATAGTGTGGTATTAAACAAGTGTTAAAATTGCTAAAGGTGTTTTAAATATTAAGTTGGAAATTTAATAAACATATTTTTTTAGAAATAATACTTGTTAAAGGACTAAGGTGTAAGTTTTGTAAACAAAGGATAAATTGGTAATTTACTTAAAGCGGAACGATTTTATAAAGTAAAAATGTCAAATGAATGTCTTACACTAGTATGGGTAAAGAATGAATTAAGTCCTAAATTGTGAACGATTTTAGTATAAATCACGAGCGTGTAAGTAAGGGACTAAAAAAGAAAGTAACAATTTTCCAAGTGTTAAGGGAAAAACTGACTATTAAGTTCGGGTTTTGGCTTTGGCTGGATAAAGGTAAATAAACGAAATAATGTGGACATAGGTATAATGTTAAACACATTAACAAGGACTCGAATACAATCGGGAAATAAGCAAGAAGGGCCCAGAGCCCTTGGGTGAAAAGCTCTAAATCACTGGCCAGGCATATGGTGCACATAGCCCGTGGTGTGGACCCCTTGAAGTATGTGGTTAAGTGGAATAATTTCGGGAATAATGTAATGTAATGTGGAACATATCAAGAAACTGGTTGTGTGGTGAAACATGTTAGTACAACCTAACTTGAATGAATTAAAATGTGTTCTGGTTATAGATTAAGTGGACCAGTAATGTGCAAAATGAATAATGTCCATAAAGTGAATGAAAAGCGTAGGGCATAAGTGGTTAATGGGTGAATTAGGCAACCTTAGAGGTTCGACCGTAATTAACACAAGAGTATGTTCACAAATATTTTCCAAACGTCAAATAAGTATTTCTTAATATGGTGTATGCGTGTGTTGAAATTGTACTCTTCAATGAAGATACGAAAGTATATTCTAAATGAGTATAAAGAGGTAATTCCGGTAAAGGAATGGTTTTGAATAAATAAAGTGTAAAATTTTATGTGTTGAACCGGGTGTGTTAAACAAAGTGAAAAATGATAAATATGAACAAAGGAAGTCTTTCCAAGATTAAGTTAATTTAATCTAGATGAGTAAATGGTTAATGTATTTGAACACTTATTTTCAAAGGTATATATATGCAGATACATATATATTTATGCATGCATGTGATTGTAGCGTGTTAGTATTCCTTGATAATGTTGTTTCTATACTGTTTGCATATTTCCCACTGAGCATAGGCTCACACCCTCACTTTGTTACAACAGGTTGTGTGCGGTTTCGTATTTGAGGGCATTATACAGGTAAGTGTACTTTATTTGTTTTACATTAGTAGCTCTGTATACTTGGACTCGAGATGCTCCCCATGGGTCCTACACGTAGTTTATCTTGAAATTTGACTCGCATGCTAAATAAGTGAAATATTAAATTAAAAATAAGATACCAAAATTAATATGCTAATATGGACGAATGATATGAAGACACGTGTCAATCTACTTAGCATAATAGCAACGAGGAAGTTCGTTTCTCCAACCAACTCATGAACTCCCGAGCAACGAGGATACACCGAGGAACTTCAGCACTCTGAGGTACTCTAGCGCTCCGAGGAACTCCTGAGCAACGAGCAACTAAGGCGGTCCGAGCTGCATCTCGGCCGTAGCATTAATTGCCAGATAATCAACAGTTCAATTATTCATTGAATGTTTATCATCTTGACGCACACGCTGCATTAAATGTATTACCATTTCATATGTATATCATTTAATGTATCAACCCTTTCATGTACAGCCTAAGGGCTATAAATACCTTGTATCACCCTCATTCAAAGGGATCGGAATTTCTTGAGAAAACATATAATCGAGAATTCCTAAAATACTCAGCAATAACATAACAGTGGACGTAGGCCATTCTTATAAGGCTGAACCACTTTAAAATCTTTGTCTCAATTTATTTATCTGTGATTGAATAATTAGAGCTATCTAATTTTTTACATCAACAGATTGGTGCCGTCTGTGGGAAACGATTGTTACTATCGTTTTTCACCAAAAATCGTCCATCATCAATGGAGGATAATCCAGAATCTAGCAATCGAAACGCTGGAAATACTAGAAATCCTCAGAATCCCTCTGCACCTCCAGATCTAGCCGGGATTATGACGAATCTAGCTCAAGGTCAAACTGCCATGCAAGAAACAATGAGGCAACTCATACAAACCCTTCATGGTGGTGCACCTGCACGTTCAGGACAGCAAAGTGATCAGAGGCAAACTTATTTACTTTCTTCACGATCCAGGCGTACTGAGTCACGTCGTAATGAGGAGTCTGATGTTTTCTCTTATCAACCTGGGCGAACTTCGTCAATAAGGGCTACAGATACTGATCAACATATCACTCTCTCTCCAGAAAGACCCAGTGCTTTAGAAAGACTGAGTAGGATGTCTCCTTTCAGTCGATTAGGCCCTAGGAGGAATAGGAGTCCACCTAAGACCATGTCGAGGAGTTTTCGACAACCATCAGATCTAAGAGAAGGATCAGCACAATCACGATCGGCTGCTCGTCAAGATAGATCTCAAGAAGCTACCTCAGAACGATCAATTGCTCGAACCAATAGGCCCGAGGAAGAAAATGAAGCGTGGAAAGGATCTCTCCAACGATTGGAGGATAAATTGGGAGAAATGGCCAAAGCAAAGAACCCCCTACAACGAACTTTTGTTCGAGGAACACCTTTTGTACAGGCCATTGTGAATTTTCCTACACCGTCAAAGTTCAAAGCACCTGTAGTGACCCCCAAATATGATGGAAAGACAGATCCTATTCTTCACATAGAGCAATATCAAGCTGCTGCCGACATTTATGTCGTCCCCGACGAGATGAGATGCAGAGTGTTCTCAGGAACTCTTACTGGAGCTGCCCAGATATGGTACAACAATCTTCCTAGGGGTAAGATTTAAACTTTCTTTCAGTTGGCCGAGTTGTTTATTGGCAATTTCTATTTTGGAGCAAAGCCAGTAAAACGAGTAGCACACTTGTTAAGTGTTAGACAAAAATTTGGTGAGAGTACTAGAGATTACATAACTCGTTTCAATAACGAGAAGCTGGAAGTCATAGATTACGAAGAAAAGACAGCAATCACCGCCTTGATGAGTGGGTTGTTGCCTAATAAATTGTATTACACCTTGGCGAAAGATCCACCTAAAACTATGTCAGAGTTGATGGTAAAAGCGGCCAAAATCATGAATGCCGAGGAAGCTATGGCTGCAAAGAAGAATATGGATAAAGACACCAAGGTGGACGTCGACAAGTCTAAAAATAAAGAACATAAGGGCAATGGCGGTGACAAACGTTCCAGAAATAATAAATCATCATGGGAAGTCCGGAAGAAATACGACAATTATACTCCTTTGAAAATGGGTATTCATCATGTCTTGGAAGAGATCAAGAACAACGAGGAGGTAAAATGGCCAAAGAAACTGAGGTCAGACCCTGATTCGAGGAGTAAGGATAAATATTGCGAGTTTCATAAAGATCATGGTCACATGACCAAAAATTGCATAGCTCTTCAGAACGAGATTGAAACACTCATCCGAAGAGGAAAGCTAGCAAAATATGTTGATCGGGGAGGTGAAAGAAAAAATAACGACCGGACTAGAGAGAGGTCTAGATCTCCTCGTCGAGCAGAAGAGAAAAAGAAGAGAAACCATGAAGATTATCCAGATGATGACCCCGACCTTCCCAAGAAACCAAGACAGCCAGAACGAGAGGTATTTTCTATACGTTTTGGGTCATTTGATTGTAATGTCATTACAGGAGGAGATGCAGGAGGAGGAGACCTTACTGCAGAAAGAAAGGCTTACCTTGGAGAGGCTCTAGCTTGTTCATATATTCAGCGAATAAATCTGGCCGAGGAGGATCGTCCGAGGAAGGTAAACAAAGAGAAGCTAGTCATTGGTTTTTCAAAAAACGACCTGGCAGGTGTTCTTTACCCTCATAACGATCCTTTGGTGATCAAAATGAGGATGAAAGATGTGGTCATTTCAAGGGTGTTGGTAGACAACGGTAGTTCGGCAGACATCATGTACTATTCATGCTTTGATAGCTTGAATTTGAAATTATCTCAATTGGAACCTTATCACAGACCCCTTCTGGGTTTTGCTGGCGAGAAAGTTTTTCCACTTGGGACGATTAAGTTGGACATATTCATTGGAACTTGGCCTGCTTGTCGAACAGAGAGAATACGCTTCTTTGTGATGGATAAGAATGTGCAGTCAGCCTACAACATCATCATGGGAAGAGTTGGTTTGAAGAAGTTCGAAGCAGTTCCATCTACAGTGCATCAGTGCTTAAAATTCCCAACAAATTTTGGAATAGGAGTTGTGAAAGGTGATCAGAAAGTAGCTCGGGAATGCTATTATTCGTCTGCCGAGAAAGAGGAACTTGAAGATTCAAGAAAAAAGACTACTACCTACCAGGTGGATGAAGGTACAGAAATTGAAACACTGGATCCTCGAGATGAATCCCAACTTATAAAAGGACAGGTGGTGGAATCTACAGAAAATATTATTCTGGACGACGAGCACCCTGAACGAGTAACCCAGATAGGTTCTACGTTGGATGCTTCAATAAAACAGGAGTTGATAACTTTCTTGAGAAACAGGAAGAAAACTTTTGCGTGGAGTCATGAAGACATGCCAGGAATAGATCCAAACTTCTTATGTCATGAGCTCAATGTGAATAAGGAGATCAAGCCTGTAAAGCAGAGAAGAAGGGTATTTAGCCTCGAGAAAAATCAGGCTATACAAGAGGAGGTCGAGAAGCTCCAGAAAGCCCAATTCATTGAAGACGTAAAGTATCCAGACTGGTTGGCAAACGTGGTGATGGTAAAAAAGAAAAACAATAAATGGAGAATGTGTGTTGATTTCACCGATCTTAACAAGGCATGCCCAAAGGATCATTTTCCATTGCCCAGAATTGATCAACTAGTGGATGCTACCTCGGGACATGAGCTGCTCAGCTTCATGGATGCTCACTCTGGCTACAACCAGATCAAAATGAAACCTGAAGACAGGGAAAGTACTTCTTTTATTACCCCTAGGGGAACTTATTACTATAATGTTATGCCTTTTGGTTTGAAAAATGCAGGAGCGACATACCAGCGGCTGATGAACAAGGTTTTCACCGAACAAATCAGTTGTAACATGGAAGTCTATGTCGATGATATGCTGACAAAAAGCAAGAAAGCTGCAGATCATCTAGTTGACTTAGCTCAGACATTTGATCAACTGGATAAATACCAGATGAAGCTCAACCCGACGAAGTGCACATTTGGAGTACGAGAAGGAATGTTTCTCGGGTACATTGTCAACTAGCGAGGCATTGAAGCAAATCCAGATAAGATCAAAGCTCTTTTAGGGTTGCGATCTCCAACAACAAAGAAAGAAGTGCAGAGTCTTACAGGACGAGTTGCAGCGCTCAACAGATTTGTGTCCCGAGCAACTGATAAATGCCTCCCATTCTTCAAAACACTTCGAAAAACTTTTGAGTGGACTCATGAATGTGAGAAGGCCTTTCAAGACTTGAAAAAGTATTTGGGAGCACCTCCATTGTTGTCCAGGCCAATAACAGGAGAGAAGTTTTACTTGTATCTGGCAGTAACAGAGAATGCAGTCAGTTCAGCATTGATCAGATTGGAGAATGGAGTCCAGAAACCAATCTATAACACAAGTAAGGCTTTTCGAGGTGCGGAAATCAGGTACCCAAAGCTGGAGAAATTGGCATTGGCATTAATTGAAGCAAGTAGAAGAATGAGGCCATATTTCCAGGCCCATACCATCGTCGTTTATACCGACATGCCACTGAGGCAAGCCCTTCATAAGCCAGAAAAGTCAGGGAGATTGATGTACTGGGCAATAGAGCTCGGTGAATATGATATTGTGTATGAGCCCAGATGATCATTGAAAGGGCAAGCTGTAGCAGATTTTATAGCAGAGTTTACATATCCTGATACCCCCGAGGAACAAAAATTGCTCGCTGACCAACCTGTGGATGTTACAGGATCAACAGACATAAATCCAGACCAACTCTGGTTGGTAAAAGGGCTTATAGATGAAGAAAGATCATCAACTGCGAGCTCAAACCAGCTCCGGTTGGTAAAAGAGCGAGAAGAGATGGTCAACGAGGAGCGAAAAGTGTCAGGGGAAGATGAAAAGAAGCAACAAATATTTTACCGAGGAACTCTGTCAGATAAGAAATTTGAAGACGGGTTGCCAATATGGAGATTATATGTAGATGGCTCATCTTGCACAGCAGGTTGCGGGGCAGGAATTATTTTGAACACCCCAGACGAGATTGATATGGAATATGCTTTGCGATTCCAATTCAAAGCCTCCAATAATGAGCCTGAGTATGAAGCCATGATAGCAGGTCTTAATTTATCAAAGATTATGGAAGCGCAACAAGTGATGGTATTCAATGATTCTCAATTGATTGTGAATCAGATGATAGGAACGTATGCAGTTAAAGGAGAATTGATGGTCAAGTATCATGCCAAGGTAATGGAATTATTGGCAGAATTTGATGCGATTCAGTTGATCAGAATACCCAGAATAGAAAATGCACAAGCAGACGCACTGGCCCGACTAGCATCAGCTACTCGTACCGAGCTGCGAAGAACGATACCAATTGAAGTACTGGAAAATCGGAGCATAGATGAAAACATGACGATGAATATTATTACCCTCGATTTAGGACCATCTTGGATGGATCCCATCAGGGCATATGTGGAAGAAGGCGAATTACCGGAAGATAAGCTCGCTGCCAAAAAATTGAAGTATAGAGCTGCTCGGTATGTACTAACTAATGGTTTTTTGTATAGACGAGGAATTATGGAAGGTTTGCAGAGATGTGTACACCCCTCCGAAGTGAAAGAATTGATTGAAGAGATCCATGAAGGGTCTTGTGGAGCTCATGTAGCAGGTCGAACACTTTTGCAAAGGGTAATGACTCAAGGATACTACTGGCCGACGATGAGGGCTGATTGTATAGCCTATGCTAAGAAATGTGACAAGTGCCAACGTTTTTCCTCCATTCGACGAACTCCACAAGCATTGTTGACACCAATAACTTCCCCTTGGCCATTTGCCATGTGGGGAATTGATTTGGTTGGACCACTGCCGACCACCCGAGGAAGATTCAAGTACCTCGTCGTTGCAGTGGACTATTTTACTAAGTGGGTAGAAGCTGAGCCGCTTATCGATATGACGTACGAGAAGGTATACCAGTTTGTTTGGAAGAATATCATCTGTCGATATGGTCTCCCTCATGCCTTCATCACAGATCATGGAACACAATTCGACAACGAGGAGTTTGCTGCCTATTGTCAACAATCAAACATCCTAAAGACCCATTCAGCACCAGGTCATCCTCAAAGCAATGGGCAGACTGAGGTGACAAACAGAACACTACTAAATGGTTTGAAGAAGAGGCTAAGTGAAGCTAAAGCTAATTGGATTAATGAGCTACGATCAGTATTATGGGCTTACCGAACAACTCCCCGAGCAGCGACTGGAGAATCACCATACATGCTGGCATTTGGAAGTGAGGCTGTAATACCTGCTGAGTTGGGTCTCCCAACACAAAGAGTGCTAAATTTCAATTCCCCAGTCAGTGACTTGATGAGAAGATTAGATTTGGACATGCTCGAGGAGGTTAGAGAAGAGGCAGCCATTAGGAATGCTGCTTACCAGCAACACACAGCTCTGTTCTACAACAAAAGGGTGAAGAAATGCGACTTAAAAGAAGGGGATTATGTGCTAAAGAAGGTCATTCAAAAGCACAATAAGCTTGAAGCCAACTGGCATGGACCTTACCGAGTTACAGAAGTTGTCCGACCAGGAACTTATCGAATAGCAACTCTAGAAGGAGAGGAATTCAAGAATGCTTGGAATGCTGAACACCTCCGCAAGTATTATCAATGATGTAAAATGTACAACAGTTCCATCAATATGAATAAAACGATGATGTTTTCACCATTTTTCTCTCCTTTGTTTGAAAGTTTTTCGGGGAATACTAGTGTTGTACACTACGCTGCTCGACAGCAAGAAAAAGACGATAGTTCAGACCCACGACCAACTCCGGTTGGTAAAAGGGCGAGAACAAATGATATACTCCTTTGGTTAGGAGGCGTACACTTGCGTGATCAACTTCGGTTGGTAAAAGAGCTTGTGGATAAGATAGTTCGAAAGAACCTGATATACTCCTTTGGTTAGGAGGCGTACACTTGCGTGATCAACTTCGGTTGGTAAAAGAGCTTGTGGACAAGATAGTTCGAAAGAACCTGATATACTCCTTTGGTTAGGAGGCGTACACTTGCGTGATCAACTTCGGTTGGTAAAGATCTTGTGAACAAGATAGTTCGAAAGAACCTGATATACTCCTTTGGTTAGGAGGCGTACACTTGCGTGATCAACTTCGGTTGGTAAAAGAGCTTGTGGACAAGATAGTTCGAAAGAACCTGATAGTTTGAGCGTGATCAACTTTGGTTGGTAAAATAGCGAGAACAAATTATACTCCTTTGGTTAGGAGGCGTACACTTGCGTTATCAACTTCGGTTGGTAAAAGAGCTTGTGGACAAGATAGTTCGAAAGAACCCGATAGTTCAAACTCATGACCTACTCCGGTTGGTAAGAGGGCAAGAACAACATTCTTAAAAATGCCAATTTTGGCTGGTTAAGAAACAAAATATGCCAATTTATGTTGGTCGGAAAGTAAAATCATTCCAGAAAATACAAGAATTCCAAACTGAACCAAGTATAGTTGGTCGGTGATCAAAACTGTAATTGGTCGACGAGGATAAATTATCAACCTTGGTTGGTCGGGCACATATTATGAAAAAAAATTACCAAGTATGGCTGATTGGAGATAAAAACCCATCAACTGTAGTTGGTCGACAAACACAATTTAACAACCTTGGTTGGTTGGAAACATTTTAAACATTTATACTCATTTATTAAGTGATTGAGCAACATTGATACTTGTAATTTTGATTACTAAGTTAGTTGATGAACAACACCATATTGTTATCTTTTTAACAGATACATATGCACAAATGTAAAAATGTTTGATAAACACAAAACAATAGCAATACAGATTTGCAAACAGAAAATGAAAGTCTTTCATTAAAATCAAAATAAATTACAAGCTACATATATGTGCTAACTGTTACATTGAAAAACCTATTCTATTGGTTTCTTTCCTTTAGCTTTTGAAACAGGCTCCTCGCCAGCAGAAGGATCCTCCAGGCAAAGAGGAGAATTAATGAAATTAACATCTCTGAGCATTCTGACGTTTATCACAGAAGGTGTATCCAGGAGATGCTCGGGACGAGATAATTCAATCTGAGAATGAAGACTATAGTCACCAAGGTATTTTGAAATTAAGCTACGAGGAATGGCACGAGCTGGGATCCATTCCATGTCTAGTTTATAAGGCGGTACAGGCAAGTCTAGTAGCCCAGGAGCATGATAATCCCATAAAAAATGGCCCTGCTCTAGCTTTAACACACCCAGGGCATTCAACCATCCTTGTTTATAACCTTCGTTATTGGCATTTTCAAGACGAGCATCCAAGTGACAAAGGGCTTCATTGTAGCCTGCCATCCAAAACTCACGAGGTTGTTTGTGGAATTGGAAAGTTATTCTCTCTAGTTGCTCGTGAAGGCTCCTGGCAAAAACATCTTTATCATTCAAAGCAGACTTCATCGCAGTAAGTTGATCTTCCAAAGATAGGTTTTTCTTGGACATTTCAGACAAAGCCCGATCTTTGGCGTTCAGTTGGTACGCTTGGGTTTCCAATGTTGATAGAGTACGAGATTCTTCAACATTACGGCTGAGAACTCTTGATCGACTCCGAGCAGGTGGTGAACTTTGCTCCTCGACAACATTTTGAACAACTCTTCCTTGCCCACGAGACCCTCTTCCTCGTCCCCGAGCAGTAGTAGAGATACCAGATCTTCTCAGAGTATCCAATTCTTGCCTTAATTTGGCGTTTTCAACCTCTGAGAATGAGAATCCTTCATCAGTGACCGGTACCAAGGCAGTAGAGGATGAAGCTGCAGACTCATACTGTGCCAACTTCTTCTGCAAATTGTTGTTCTCATGTTCCAGCAGCTCGGCGATCTATCTGCAGGCCTCAACTTCACCTTTTAGGGTTCTCTCCCTAACATCGTACCCAGCGATGATCTTTTTGTGACCTGTCTCAAAGGAAAGTTGTTGATACCTATTCTCATATTCCTTGTGCAACAAGGCAGTTGATTCATTGTGTTGATCCTGAAGATCTTCTAAGATACAATGAAGCTCCTCGATCAATTCATAGTAGGCCACATTATTAGCCACAGCTCGGTCGAGTAAAGCTTTCAAGTATCGATAAGCCTCAATTGCCTGTTCTGAAGCATCATGGCCAAGGATGTCAGCAATTTCTGATACACTTAGCTCTGTGTGACCAGCCTTATAGTATTCGTGACATTGCTGCATCAGTTTTGTATCATTGGCAGATAGCAATTCCATCCTGGCCATAAACTAATGAAGAAGAGACAACAGTCAACAAAAACAAATCATCAACAACAGAGAAGAACAAAGATGTATTTTATTAGATCATAAAAAGATTACATTGTTTGATTACAAATGATAAAGAAAGATAGAAATGATACCGAACAACTTCACACCTTTTCCTTGTCTCCCAAGACTTTCTAGGGAGGCTGGGACGAGGAGCTTGGTTGCTCGGTGGTAACAGCAGCTTGATCAGCAGGAGTTGAAATTTTCTCAGGAGGAGGAGGCATGGAAGAAATGTCCTCGTTGGCAGAAGGTAGAGAGGCAGGGACTTGATCACCCATGGCTATGGAAGATTCATCAGAGATAGCCTCATCTTCTTCTTCTTCTATAATTGGTGGGGGAGGACCAGGGAGGTGTAGCTGAAATAGCTCAGAGTCATTTTTGATCTTCAATTCCTACAGGGCAGCTACCCAGCCATCTCGGAAGTATTTCAACTTCCCGTATTGTACTTGGGATGTCATCGCAGCAATCCCTTTGTCCCATCCTTTATCCCAGCCAGCGCTGAAGGATTTTTTAACTGCGAGCTTTCTTTTCAGTTTCCCCGAGGAGAGCTTCTCGGATAGAAGATCCTCGGTAGTCTTTAACTTCGCATCCAATTCTTCTTTTTGGCGCTTGACATCTCGCAGGACGGACAACTCTTCCTCTGCCTTTTTCAGCTTATCTTCAAGCTCTCCAAAGTTCTTGAGCTTGTCGTCATATTTTTTATGCTCAACCTCTAAACTTTTCACCTTATTCTCCAAACTCTTGGAGATCTCAACCAACTTCACTTTCTAAGCTTCAACTATAGATAACTTTTTCTCCCAGTCAGCTTTGTCCTCACTATACTGCTGACGAGAATCCTTCAAGGATTGGGTCAAACCCAGTAGAGCATCCTCTACCCCCGACGAGGAGCTGGAAGATTTAATTGCTTCATCTTTCTTCACGATGTTGTTAAAACAATTCACCAGCTAAACAAAGGAAAAAGTGACAGGTCAGTAAAAAAATACAAGTATTCAAAGAAAGAAAGGAAATTCAGAGTGTGAGAAATTTACCGAAGCAAGGTGACGGGTAGCTAGGGATGTCAGCATATCCCTAGAAATCTTTTCATCAATTCCTTGGACCTCGGGTATGATCCAAGTTTTTACCGAGCTCATGGCAGAGCTCGGAGGAATGATGGTTGGAACACCAACACCACCAGCTGGTAGAGAGGAGATGGTTTCAGCCAGATTGGCAGTTTCAGCCAAATTGACTGAGGACGATTTCCTCAATCTCCTCAAAGGGACTTCAACAGTTTCAACCAAGGAAGAGCTCATGGTTGGAGAGATAGCAGTCATCTCCACAGGAGCAACCTTCTTGCTCGGAGCCACTGGGGGCTTCTCGGTAGCTTTGGAAGGGGCAACATCCACCTTCTTAGTTCCCTCTGGGACATCAATTTTTCTTTTCTTGGCTTCAGCAGCAGAAGTAGTGTCATCAAATAGAGCAGGGGGAGCTCTTTTCCTGCCCATTCTTTGACTTAAAGGGATGTGAGAATCTGAAGAAGAATCCTCTGGAGTTGAGGCTGGCTCAACAGATCTAATCATAGGACGAGCAGTATAAGAAGTCGTATAGCTCCTATACTGAAGCAAATATGATGCAGACCTGATGTGCTCGTCTGCAACGTTCTTATGCAAACCCCAGATAAGTTTCAGATGCTTAATATTAACCTCTGATTCTTTTGGAGTTTTTCTTTTACTATCAACTGCAAATAAATACATAATGAAATATCAGTCATACATTTTGTCAAATATGATAAAAGCATAATTTCATAAGTAAAGGAAAATGAGAATAAACCTATCCCATTGCCATATGGAGGGCATTTAGGACCCTGGTATACTGCATCTCCAACCAAGGGGGCATATTGCCAATTTTTAATAACCACCCCATGTTCAAAATAATCTCTATTTGCATCAGGGAGGTTAACTACAAGAGCCCTATTTAAAAACCTAGTTTTTAAGTAATAAACATTATCTAAAATAGCCCATCTATAGCAATACATAATCTCAGGAATCCCTATATGAGTTCCATGAGTTAGATTTAATTTATACACTCCATTAATTATTCTCCATGAATTGGGGGCTATTTTTGCAGGAACAACGTCAAAGTACTGACAGAACTCTAAGCATAAGGGGTTTGGCGGAAAAGAAAATCCACATTCAGCAATGAATAGACTGGGGAACCAATGTCCCTCAACCAATAGAAAATAATCTAAAGGCTCAGAAAGAACCTCCAGAGTTACCCAGGAAGGAATGGAAAAATCGGAACGAAATTTCTCAACAGACTCCACAATATAAACCATAGTGAATAAAAGAAATACAGAAGAAAAGAAGAGAATCTTACAGGAAAAAGGAAGAGCTGACAACTAGCGAAGGAAAAGATGAACGCACAAGAGAGATAAAGAACAGAAAGATTGAATGCAGAAAATTGGAAAAGGTAGAAGACGGTATGGTTACCTAAGAAGTTTAAATACTTTACCTTGGGAAACTACGAAGGAAATGATTACACAAAAGAAACTAATACGCCACCGGCGGCTAAAAGGACAAAAATGCACGAAGATCGAAGCACTCATAAAAATTCGAAAAAGGCGGATTCTGTGAATTTGAAAGAAATTCAAATATGAAGAAAAGGCTCCTAAAACCCAGGAAAGTCATTTAATATCGCCATATACCGAGAAAGAATGTTCCACACTCCTCAAAGTTCGAAATATGAAACATTGGGGGCTTCTGTTGATACCAAAATTAATATGCTGATATGGACGAATGATATGAAGACACGTGTCAATCTACTTAGCATAACAGCAACGAGGAAGTTCGTTTCCCCGACCAACTCATGAACTCCCGAGCAACGAGGATACACCGAGGAACTTCAGCACTCCGAGGTACTCTAGCGCTCCGAGGAACTCCTGAGCAACGAGCAACTAAGGCGGTCCGAGCTGCATCTCGGCCGTAGCATTAATTGCTAGATAATCAACAGTTCAATTATTCATTGAATGTTTATCATCTTGACGCACACGCTGCATTAAATGTATTACCATTTCATATGTATATCATTTAATGTATCAACCCTTTCATGTACAGCCTAAGGGCTATAAATACCTTGCATCACCCTCATTCAAAGGGATCGGAATTTCTTGAGAAAACATATAATCGAGAATTCCTAAAATTCTCAGCAATAACATAACAGTGGACGTAGGCCATTCTTATAAGGCTGAACCACTTTAAAATCTTTGTCTCATTTTATTTATCTGTGATTGAATAATTAGAGCTATCTAATTTTTTACATCAACACTGGACTAACAACATTATCTATGTTGTTTCATTGCACTTCACACCTAACATCCAATTCGGATCGGGTTGACTCATGGGTAATCCATAAATCTAGGTCGGGTCGTTACAAGAGTGTGATAACCCGCTTAAAATAATAACGGGTAGCCAACCCTATACTATTTAAATCAGGAATCTCAGATGGCTTAGTCTCAGCACCAACAAACTATACAATAACATATAAGGCTAACTACCTGAAATCAAATAAGCGCCAAAATTAAATAAAACATGCCAAAAACGACAAACCAACACTATCAACTAGTATAAGAGATAGAATGTACCAACACCACGATAAAATAAAGTGCTCAAAATAAAAAGGAAATATACCCGAATAAACTGTCGGGTCACAGACAGTATAACATCATAAAGAAGAAATATAAACAACTACAAATAACCTTGGGCGTAAACCCGATGTACGACATGAATCCTATCTAGATTTACACAAGAATAGGAAGCGACTACAATCTAAATCCCACAACATTACACACTTGTTACGGCTCCCAAGACTCTGGATAAAAAAGCATTCGGCATCCATGCGGTAGGACAACTGTAGTAATATACATATATATAGCAGGAGAGAAATATAAACGGGTCAGAGCTCGAGGTGTAAAAATGTTTAGCAAGTGTGTTAACCGTGCATAATAAATATAAATGCACTTATTTCATAATTAAAGTGGAGTCTCACTCTCGAGAAACCCCCAAACTCACCTCTCATCTAACAGCACGCACCTATTCGCATCCTGGAATCTTAATTAAGTTACCCCACCCCTAAGGAAAACCTAACTTTTAACCTTACCCTAGAATCCTTTCCATTCTAATCACTCTTAATTATTTTACACATAAGTGCTATATTAGGTTTAGTTTCATTTCAGGTTTATAACTTAATCAATTATAATTCTTAATACATTACCCATTTGCATTAGGTTTAAATCAAATGATTTAATTTCAATGTAGCATGCATACAAATTAATAAGGACAAAACTTCTCTCTGCTCTCAACATTGCACTACGTTTCATGCGTGGGGCGTCTCGCAAAGCGAAATCCAAACAAAGAACACCCCCCCCCCCCAATACACTAGTCCTTGACAATGTCGATCCTATAGATCCATTATGGCATACACACAATTCTACTACCACCATTTGGATTATTAACTAAGAGTAACCCCTATATCTCCAATAAATATCCTTGGGTCGATGTAACCGAAATATTTCTTAAATGCGATACATCAACCCCCAACATCCTTGTACACCATAATCACCCAAGATGTACACCATAGAAATTTTATATCCATTCACCTATAGGATATAAATAATTATATATATGTATTTACTCTAAACATGCATATAGATACAATCATTCATTACCATAGCCAAGTGTACATACCACATATGATGTAAAATTGCCATTCACATAAAATAACTGGCTATATAAATCGCCAATATACTACACCATGCTATCATCTTCCTAGTGCCCAAACCACCTAGCATACTGGGGACCACCTGGTGGGGCTAAACGACACCCACCTCGTGATAAACTCATGCACAAAACATCCGGGAAGCGGTCATAGTTCTTAACCGTAAATGAGACGAAACATACCCATCACGTCTCATCCCGAAAAAATGTAAATCACATAATAACACAATAGACGACTATGACCTGGGGAATATCCACACTCTGGTCCTCGAGCCAGGGTGCTCACCCTCATCGCGGAAACTTCCCAATGATAGCATGTGCGGGGTATGCTTAACCATACAAGTATATATATCATTCACATGCACAATATATATACATCCATTCAATTACATCATATAACTAAACCTTCATATATAGTTTAGCTATTCACGCCATGAGTATACACATATATTCATATATATGCAAATATATATACATACATATATACATACTATCTCTCATTGTATGTATAAAGCTCACAAACTCGACTATTATTATACCCAAAATCCTTAATATAATAGCCATAACTCCAATCATAATAACTGAATTCGTTATAATAATACGATCTCTCACTTGAAACCTATTCTAGTTGATAGTTCGATCCAATCGTTCCCAAATTTCGCCTACGGTTCAATTGCTCTTATGAACCCTCAATCCTATTTCATTACACTTTATTCCTTAATTTAGACATTCCTAAGGATACGCGACCATTCTCTCTCGTCGATCCCCAACTTGTATCTTATTAGAATCTTATCTCTATAAGTATTCGGCACGAATATCGGCCTAGAATTTCACAGCATACCCTCACAACTCTCTCTAAGAGCTCTTAACCTCACATCATATCTAAACTCACTTTGATCTATAATTAAGACTCCAATCCCTGATGAGGTTTCCCACAATCTCTAAACACAACTCCAATGCATTCATGTATATATATATATATATATATATATATTTATATTCCCCAAACTATTTCGATCTGTCCCCACGATCATATCATGTGAGAAACCCTTAGTAAAACCCCACAACATAACTCTCGCATCACTTATAAAAGTTCCAAATCGAGAAACCCAACCGAAAAGGATAAAAACTCATCCAAGGAAAATTCCTCGAAATGCCCTATTTCCGAATCGATTCGGCCCTAGCGAATCGATTCGACCCAACTAAACCTGTAAGTCTGCTACATACTAAATCAATTTTCTAGGGGAGAATCGATTCGGCCCTAAAAACCTAAGGCTTCTGCAACCTGGCGAATCGATTCGCTAGGGGCGAATCGATTCGGCCAGTTCAGAAAGCCACGAAAATGGCTAATTTCTCCAAAACCCAAATTTTCCAAAATTCTATTTATACCTCTTCCAACCCTTAATCTTCAACCCCAACATGTTTCCAACATCAAAACACATCCTATATTTCACCTCATCAATTTATACCCCTTAAACCCATGTGTAAACATCAATTTCAAGATTGAAACCAAAAATTTAGGTTTTGATAAATATACCCAAAAATCCAATTATTTTATCCACAAATTATGAAATGAAATACACAAATGAAATATTTAGCAAGATTAAACACTTGCCTCGAAATTTTAGAGGTTGAATCATCCCCGGGATTGCATTTGGGCCGAAATCTCCAAGCTTTTTCTCCTCTATCTCTCTCTTCCTTTCTTCTTCTTTCTTTCTTCCTTTCTCTTTCTCTCTTTATCTAAATGATAAGGCTTGATCCGTAAGCCTCTTAAATCCATTAAAACATAAGTCCCAGTTTTAAGTGTTAATACACACTTTAAATGACTCGTTTACTCCAATTCGAGTCAACTGACTTAAAAATAATCCGGAACCGAAATAAAACCCAATGACAGTCATTTTGACTATCTCGACCCATTTGGGATCGATGGTACACTCAAAATCATCATCCAGAATATTTTAAAATGTCCTTAATTTTTTTACTTCGATTTCCAAATTTTAAAATTTTCCAATTTAAGGAAATTTTATTTCTCCCAAAATTAAATTTCTCACTCCCAAAATCATGGGGTATTACAAAGAGCTTATGTAAGAACATTGATTGTTTGAATACTCTTTTTGCTTCCATTAATACCACCATTAGTGAGTATTAATGTGTCCTGAAGTTCCTTCCTTGCCCTTATTTTGACAAGAGTGCTCGCTATTTATCCCTTCGACCAAGTTACCTACTAGTTTGTATTTATGGTGTAAAAAGATCTCATTTAATACCAAGTTGAGTGTTGGAAATTATTCTCTCTTACTCTCATTTATTGTCACTATTAAACATAGTCTTTAACATTAATCACGGTCTTGATAAGGGGTGACATCTTACTTGATATTAATCATATTCTAAGAACCCACATCTTATACTTTGTAAGTTAGTTTGATCATTTATTTGATTGTAGATCACGTTAACTATTGGAAGTTAGTTTGATAATCCATTTTTATGTGTTCCCCCAACAAGGGTAACCAATCTTTTTCAATCAATACCCCTTATTTCTTAAATGGGTTTTATGCATGTTCTGGGCCGACCAACTCAACTTAGGCTATACCACCATTTTAGGTGGGATCAGTGGCAAATGTGGGCAATAAACTTATTTCCATGTACCACCCAATTCTTAGGTGGGTTTTGTGCCTCTTCTATACTGACTAGCCCAACTAAGGATGTACCACCATTTAGGTGCATTCAGTGCCTGATTCTTATGTGACCGACTTGTTCTAAGCCATACTATTACTAGAATGGTTTTGATGCCAAACATAGGTGACCAACTTATGTCTAAATTGTATCACCCAACTCTTACGTGGATTTTTGCCTCTTCTAGTTCAATTGGATCAACTTGGGTTGTACCACCATTTTTAGGTGGTTTTAATACCAGATTCTCATGAGAACGACTTGTTCTAAGTCGTACCACTACTTGAGTGTGTTCAATGCCAAACGTAGGAGACCAACTTACATCTAAGTTGTACCACCCAATTCATAGGTGGGTTTTTGCCTCTTCTAGGAGACCAACTTTTTCTAAGTTATGACTTTACTTGAGTGGGTTTGATTGAGCAAAATATTGAAGCACAATTTACTAAATAAACTCTTTCATTAATTGTGAATCGTCTTATTGTGCAGTAAAAGAAAAAATATTTAGTATTCCTGTTTAATGTTAAAACATCCATTCATGGCATTCTATAACCTTGGTAATACTATTCCTTTTAAATCTTCATGGTGATAGGATCTTCCACCACCCTTTCAAGTTACTCTCTAAGGGCCCTTCTAGTTAGGCGTTCACTTTACGTCTGAAGGTTTCTTTTCCACTAGCAGGAAATTTCTCAGGACTAAGTCACTGACTTGGAATTATCTGACTTTGAGCTTCTTGTCGTGCGACTTTTCTAATTCTTGCTAGTATGTTGTTATATGTATGAGATCCCGTTGCATAGTGAATACCAAAGTCCTTAAGAATGTCATTATCATACTGTGTTCCATTATCGATGACCAATGCTTTTGGGATCCTAAACCTTATAATGATGTTCCTCTAGAAAAATCGCCTAGCATATGTTTCTCTGATGTGGGTGAGAGGCTCTGCCTCCACCCATTTGGTGAAGTAGTCAATGGAAGTTATTAGGCACTTCATTTTTCTAAGTGCTTCTGGTAGAGGTCCCATGATATCCATGATCCATTGAGAAAAGGGCTAGGGATCGTGAGAGGGTTCAGGTCCCCAGCTCATTGCTTGATGATCAGGGATAACTATTCTCACTTGACGCAATTTTGGGCAAACTATAAGGCGTCCTTTTAGGTGAAAGACCAACATTATCCATGTGATATCGCCCTTTAAAAAAGTGAACGACCCCTTGGGTATGCTCCAGAGCTGCCTTAATGCATCACATTGAGTATATCTTCCACTTATTTTGGATAAACGCACTTCAGTAGAGGATTAATGAATGATTAAGATTTGTCTTCAGAGTTAAGGTAAAACCTTGTCGATTGGATCTTCAACTTATATGCCTATTTACTATTTGAAGGTTGATCATTGGGCTTCAAATAGATGATGATTACATCAATCCACGATAGGGATATCTTAATTTGTAAGACACCCGACATTGGTTTTCGTTCATCAATACTCGGTTGATATATGTACTCGACTTTAATTGTTCTCTTGACAGATGCCAAAGTAGCTAGTGAGTTTACATGAATGTTACTGTTCCTTAATAGTTACTCCATCGAGGATGACCTGAACTATTTGAGGAGACTCTTTACTTTGTCTTTTGTAAGTGAGAAGCCTAGGATCTCTGGCTTCATACTCTTTTACTAAGGTTGATTTGCAATCAATCGAGAGTCATAATATACCTCTATACGGTGACATCCTAAGTCAATATCCCTTTAGATACCGTAGATCATGACTTCGTATTCAAACTCATTATTGGAACCTTTGAACCCCAACCTGACTTCTTCTTCTATGAGGCAACCTTGTGGTATGACACAGATAACTTAAACTCTAATTCTGCACTCATTGGATGCCCCATCAATGAATAATTTCCATATCTTATCACCGTTACTGATGGCTAATGATTCCAGAATCGGATTTGGCTCCTCCTATTTTCTAGGTGACGATGCTGAGAATTCAACCACGAAGTCGGTCAAAACCTGCCCTTTGATGGCAGTTTGTGGCTCATACATGATGTAGAAATTTTCTAGCTCTAGGAACTAATTCATTATTCTATTAAATATATCTTCTTTCTTGAGAGTGTTATTTAATGGATATGTCAAGGGGACAACTATCGTGTAAGCATCGAAGTAATATCTCTACTTCTTGCCTGCCGTTACTAATGCCAAGACCATCTTTTCAATAGGCATATATCTAATATCATACTCAACGAGAGTATGGATGACTTAGTAAACCAAAATCTGCTCCCCATCCTACAATCGCACTAATGCTGCGTTAGTCGCATGTTGTGAGATAACCAAGTACAGGTAGTGTTCTTCACTGATCATGGGAGTTAACATAAAGAGATGGGATCCCAAGTACTATTGAATTCCCTTAAGTGCCCGATCAAACTCCTCTGTCCAGAATGTTGAATTTATTTCCTTCAATTTTTAGAATAATTACCAAGATTATCTCTCGACCTAGATATGAATTGGTTTAAGGACAATAACATCCCAATGAGAACTTATACATATTTGATGGTGGATGATCTCCTGATGTTCTACAGATCCTTGATCTAGTCTATGTTATGTTATATTCCTCTTTTCATCAACAAGTACCCTAAGAATTTTTTCGAGCTTGCTTCGGAGATGCACTTGGAGGCGCTTAACTTCATCTTGTATTCCCTAAGGATCTTGAATTTCTGTTTTAGATCTTTAGTGTGGTCGGCGGCTTATTTTCTTTTAATGGCCATGTCGTCAATATAGTCTATAATCGAATCAATGTTTTTCTTAAACATCTTAGTAACAAGACATTGGTAGGTTGCCCCTGCATTCTTTAAACTAGACGACATTACTTTGTAATAGGAAAGACCCAAGGTAGTGATGAATAAGGTATTATCCTGATCCGGGAGAAACAGTGGTATCTGATGATACACAATGTATGCATCCATAAAACTCATGTGCTGGTATTCGGTTATTGAATCCATGAGCTAATCTATCTAGGTAAATGGAAAATGATCCTACGAACATTGCTTGTTGAGGTCAATAAAGTCCATGCACACCCTTCACTTTTTATTATTCTTCTTAACCACAATGGTGTTAAAGATTAAATTTGAGAATTGGACCTCCTTAATGGAGCTAGACATGAGGAGGTTTTGAACTTCACCTTCTATAGCTTTGATTTTTTTCGGCAC
The DNA here is from genome assembly GCA_949130495.1 of Sambucus nigra. Taxonomy (NCBI): domain Eukaryota; kingdom Viridiplantae; phylum Streptophyta; class Magnoliopsida; order Dipsacales; family Adoxaceae; genus Sambucus; species Sambucus nigra. Next base: position 458,386,784 of record OX422208.1, on the reverse strand, counting down.
CGACCACTACACAAAATCTGCTGAATTGTCAAGGTCATTGACCTTGACAAATCCAACTTGTCAAGGTCAATGACCGTGACATTTCGAGGCGAGACAACTTTTTTATCACGGTCGTGTCATGGTCATTGACCTTGACACAAAACTCGCGTTTTGTGTCACGATCGTGTCGCGGTCAATGACCGTGACACGTTTGTCACGGTTTATAACCGTGACAAAGCCTTGACCCTTTTTAAAAAATTGTCACGGCCATTGACCGTGACACGTCCGTGACAACTTTTTGTCACGGACGTGTCACGGTCAATGGCCGTGACAATTCTGGGCAGAATTTAACAAAAATCTGCTGGGCAGTATGGCCACTGCCCAGCAGTATATTTGTACCTGTTATAGCAACGTTGTACCTGTTCCAAACATCATATATCCAAACAAACTAAAGATAATGCAAATATATATTCAAAATAGAAACTATTTAAGAAGAAACAACATCACCATCAATTATCTCAAATCTATAAACTATTTGCATGGAAAAGAGATTTTGTACCGCGACGCTCGGGGACACCTCCTTATCCTTCCCTTCTCGTTCGAATAGCCACATAAGTATAGAGCATATGTGGCCTACCCTTAGGGCCACTCCCTGTCCCCTGAATTGAAATAAAGTAAAATTAGTATCCGCCCCTCAAATATAGATAAATATAAATCGTAATTGAAATCGAAATCGAAATTGACATATAAATATAAACACATTACCTGTAGTGTCACTCAAACAGCTAACTTGAGCTCATATGGCACCTCCTTCCAACTAATGTACCTCGGGAAATCGTGTCAAATATAATTCTCTTCATATCTAAACACTAAGAAATACCATAATCCTATGGAGTTATGCGTTGCAAATTCCTTCCAACCGTTGTGTAGCCAAAAATCAGCAGTTGAAGTTGTCAATTCCAGCTTTCAATGGTCTCCCATGTTTTGCTAGAAGTTCCAAGTGGTGGGGTATGGAAAGTGGAATTAACAACTTCAACTGGTGATGTTTGGCTACATAATGGTTGGGAGGAATTTGCAGAGCATCGCTCCATAGGATTATGGCATTTCTTAGTGTTCGGATAGACGAAGAGATTCAGTCTCCTCTCCACAAATAGGACACCCCAAATAACTATGTACTAATTACCTATTAAAGGTAAGAAGGGTATATTCATGGATTAGTATAAACAAAACTTAGATGTAGTTGGAATATTTATGTATTAATCTCCTCTCCACACACGCACACTACACCAGAGTGAAAATGATAAAGTGCAGATCAACTAAAAGCATTAAAAATGGATGTTTCGTACAAATTGAAATATTTATTACAAATTGAAAAATTGTTTCAAATTCGGGTTATCATAAAAAATGGATTGATATTCGGTAGGAGCAGCCAAGTCATCCACACTACTATTTAGACGCATTGGCGCGTGTTGGACAATTGACCACGGCTCGTTGTTGATATACTCCGAGTAAAACACTTGCTTAACCTTTTAAATGCACAAACAAACGGCTCATCGCTCACGTGGTCATTGCTCTTCAACTTGGACAAGTCAACCATGATCAAATTGGTGATAGGATCAACTTTACAAGCATTTTTATCCTCAACTCTTACCCATTCACAGTAAAATACAACCTCTTTGAAGCTTATATAATCCAATTCAAATATATTTTGGATTACACCATAGTAAGTCATTTCAGCTTCAACGAGTTTTTTATCTTTTGCGCTCGCTCGAAAGAAAGTAAGAGCCTTGTATGAAATTCCCGAGTTCTGTACATTTGTACTTTCCTCGTACACTTTAGCGCCGAAAATGTAACCGTTCAATCGATACTTTTTGTACTCTTGTGCCACGAACAAGGGTCCAGTGGCTAGACGAGCAAGCCTTGATGTCGCATCACCCATCTTTAGGAGCTGAGAATATAGATAAATTAATTATATTAGTGGTAAAATTTGAGTGTAATGTAACGTTATATAACGACTGTTTTCATTATAATTACCTCTTGTGTCAACCATAGCCTAAATTCGCTGTCTGATTGTACCATTGTTTTTCGTCTTTTATTGTTCTCACAGGCTTCATATTTACTGCATATTACAAAATTAATCATGTATAAAATAATCTAAAATAATGTTAAACATTATAATATTCGAAACTTACTTTTTCCATTCTTCGACATCTTCATGTGTGTCAAATAGATAACGAGCTACTTGTTCATGTTGCAAACTCGTTAATTTCACTCGTTTTCCCATCACATTACCACCATCATTGAGGAATTCATCAGTGTCATCAACGCTGGTCGAGTCAGGCATATATTCCCGAGTATATATTGATGACTCCACGGTGATGTATTCCTCTGCAATTGATCCTGCAATATATCGCGTATTCTTGACGTAATCTTTAAAAACTTTCATCAATCTTTCAAACGGATACATCCACCGATATCTAACTGGACCACAAAGAAGTGCCTCGTCGCATAGGTGTACCAACAAGTGAACACTTATGTCAAAGAATGCTGGGGGAAAGTACTTCTCCAATACACAAATCGCTTCGTTCACAGCCAATTTTGCGGCCACTATGTGTTCTCGATTCACTACCTTCTCACACAAGAGAGAGAAGGTAATACTAATTTGCATAATAGCCCTACGCAAATCCTTGTGCTTGGAGAAACAGTGCTTAAACAATAGAGGAACCAATTGCATGATCACATGCCAATCATGGGACTTACACTTATGTAAATCATGAGTAGCATAATTCACAATCCTTTGCAAGTTGGACGAAAAAGTAGATGGGCCTTTCAAATTATATATTGTGTCTAGAAGCACCTTCCTTTCCCCACTCGTCAAAGTAAACTCACTAGGGGGAATTATTGTCCTTCCCCTACTATCTTCTTTCAACCATAGTTATGGCTTAAGTTTTAACATTTTAAAGTATTTTCGTGCATTTTCTCCATCCTTCGAATGACTCCCCCCAAGGCAAGTACCCACAATATGTTCAACGAAGTTCTTCTCTGCATGCATCACATCCAATACATGGCGCATCGGGTTTTTCTTCCAATAAGGCAAGTCAAATAAAATTGACCTCCGAGACCATGCCTTTCTTATCTCAGTTTCATTCCCAGTTGGGGTCTTCTTATGCTTGACATTCTTAAATTTGGGATTCTTACCTGGCATATTTGGGACACATTCAGAAGATTTACTTTCAATTTCTGAACTAGAAAGTTGTCTCGGCGGTAGCCTATGTTCAACTCCGCCCAATAAAAAATTGGAACCTTTCTCAAATCTGAAAGTATGAGCTGGGGGTAAAAACCTCCTGTGGCAATGGTATACATTTTTTAAGCTAGAGGATAGACGAAGAGATTCAATCTCCTCTCCACAAATAGGACACCCCAAATAACCATGTACTACACATCCGGATAATGTCCCATAAGCTGGAAAATCATGAATTGCTCACATCAACATAGCTTTCAGCGTAAACTCTTCTTTTCTAAAAGAGTCAAATGATTGCACACCCTCTTCCCACAACTCATTTAATTCTTCTACCAAAGGAGGTAGGTAGATATCACTGTCATCACTTGGTGCCTTTGGCCCAGGTATCAATAAAGCCATCATAAAAAATTTAGGTCCAATACACTGTAAAGGAGGGAGATTGAGTAGGGCTAGGATCACTGGCCATACACTTCTATTGGTGCTTAGATTTCCAAATGGATTGAAACCATCTGTTGATATAGCCAAACGATTGTTGCGTTGTTCTCGAGCAAAATCGGGATACTCAAAATTCATCCTCCGCCAGGCAGTAGAATCAATAGGATGACGCATGATATTTCCCCTACTTCTGCCCTAGCATGCCAAGTCATTGCCTCTGCAATCCATGGTACTGTGAAAAATCTCTTTAATCTAGGCCCAACGAAAAAATATTTCAATACTTTTTGAGGCACTTTTGAGCTTGTGCCTTCCTTACTAGTAGATTGGACATTCTTACACCTAGCACACGGACACGGAAACTCTTCATCATTACGACATCTCTTTGCATATTTCACAAATTCGTTAGCACCTCCGCGAAACACATCCCCCATTCTATTAGTCTCACCCATCCACTCTTTGTATTTCGGATATCCCATCACAGCTACCACAACTAAACACCTATTAAAGGTAAACAAAACTTAGATTTATAGTATATTTTATTTAATTATCCCATCATTTAATTATCCTATTAAAGGTTAAGTGGTCCTATCCCATTCAAGACTGCATTTTTCTGTAATATACTTAACAGCTCATGCATATTGTTACGATTTGAAAAAAATTGGACAACATATCCCCTTAGTTCTCCAAGTACACGACGTAGATTGGCAGGTGTGAGTGTTATTTCAATTGGTCAATTGAAATAACAGTCACACTTGTCAATCTAGTATGTACCCAGAGAACATTAAGATACGACTATAGAACTTCCTCCAAAAGTAACAACTTTAAGCCAATAAGAATATTATACAGAAATTATACAGTCTCAAACTGTCCAAACGGGACAATTCGAGAGATCTCATTACAGGGGTAATGACTCTCGAATGGGTCTAAGGGCTATTGAATGCGTACGCATAAGAACTAGAAGGCTAGTATCTATGCGCACTATATTTAATTTCAAGTATGTTTCATATAATGGGTTAATTCAAATACAAAAATAAATTCATGGGTTAATTCAAATACAAAAATAAATTCATGGGTTAATTCAAATACAAAAATACAAATTCATGGGTTAATTCAAATATACACACACACACACACACACCTCCCTCCACACCCCCCACTCACCACATACACACACACCACCACCCCCACTCACTATTTAAAATAATCTCAATGTTAATTTCATGTAGTGACTGTCTATTTAAAATAATCTCAATGTTAATTTCATGTATTGAATTTCTACTATTATTTTGTGCTTTTTATAAATCATATTCAATGTTAGATATGTGTTTTGTTAAGATATCTAAGCTGTTCTATAGAATTATTTTTTGTATCTTGAAGTTTAAGTTCTAAAATAATCAACCTAAAGTTGTGGTTTATAAAGTATTATCACAAATATAAACTAAGAGTGATAAAATAACTTTGAGGCATATAAATTAATTGTGACAAAGTAAGATTATGCACCAGAACCTAAAATTTTAAAAATGTATTTTTATTTAAACCCCACTTTTCTTTCTATAACTCTTATTTTATTAAACTTTAAATATAATTAAGGGTGTATAGAAAGAAAATTTAAATAGGAATAAAAACAACATTTTTAAAATATGAAGGGCTCACCAATTTGATCAAATTTTTCAACAACATAGACTAAATGATATTTTATTTTTCATGCTTTTAGCAATTTCGGATGCCATTTTAACCCTTATTGTAGTTTTTTGTTGTAATGTCATTTAAAAAAAATCATTTAGGTATGTAAATATATTTTAATAGATCTTGCCTTCCACAAAATGATATTTTATGGTAAAATTTTATTTGATGGATATAAAGTCATGTGATACCTATATGTGTTATTTTGCATCTAATAAAAACAAAAAATGCCATATATGGTTTTTTTCTCCATTAGTATAAGTATATAGCGATTATTTCACACTTAAATCACATATTAAGTCGGCCTTCATTTTTTTATGAAATTTGTAGAAAATTACTTATTTATTTTGAATGAAAATAAATTGTTATCCAATATTTTTGGATATTATTTATAATTATGAAACTCATACACAAATTAATGTTGTATCAAAATAATATTACATTTTTAACCCCTACCCTTTACACCCACCCTACCCCACCCCCTACCCCCACTCTGCCCCCACCCTACCCCCACCCTGCCCCACCCCCTACCCCCGCACACACACACGTACATATATACACACATACACACATATATACACACACAAACATATATATAAATGGAAGAGAGAGAGAGAGAGAGAGAGAGAGAGAGAGAGAGAGAATTAAACCTGAAAGTAGAGAGAGAGAGAGAGAGCAGCGTCGAGAGAGAGAGAGGGAGGGAACGACGGGAGGGAAAAAAGAAGGGGGAAAGGGTTTTTGCTGCAAACATTGTCACGGTCGTGTCAAGGTCATTGACCGTGACAATTCTTTGTCACGGTCGTGTCAAGGTCAATGACCGTGACACAAAACGCGTATTTTTTGTCACGGTCAATGACCTTGACAAGGGTGACCGGCTGAAAGGTGACAATTTTGTCATTTTGGTGTAGTGGACTTCCTTAGTTTCTGCCTAATTATTCGCATAGTTGGATCTATATGAAGCCGATGATAAGAAATATTCAGATATATGCCTAAGAGATCATAGGGTTTCCATATGAAGACATCAACATTGGTCCTAAGGAAGTGGATAAGATTATCTTCTTCCTCCTTGGGTAATTCTGATCCGATAAGAAAGGATTTATCCAGATGAATCTTGAGGAACGATGATGAGTTCCTCCATTATTAATTCGACGGGGCTATCGGAGTTTCTTGTACTCTTGGACAAATGCCCTTTGGTTACTATTTGGGTTGATCATCTTATGAATCGTCGTCATTTTGACTCTTTTTGGACTAATCTTTCTTCATTTTAATGGAGTCTAAGAAATAGCTACGAGTTGCAACCTGATCTCCCGTGATTTCCATAATTACATTATCGCCCAAGAACTTGAGTTTTTGGTAAAGAGATGGGGGGACGACCTTCAATCATGGAACCAGCCTCTGCCAAGAATGGCATTGTCGGGTGACCTTGACTACATAACATGAAACTCTATCTCGAGGTTTATCGGGGTAATTTTAACTTGTAGTTTGATCTTCCCCAGAGGAGTTTTTACATCTCAGTTGAAACCGATCAGTGGCCCAGCCGTGGTATCTAGGTCTTTAATACCAAAGTTGTTCTTGTATAGAAAACTCGTTTACATGACCTCCGATGAGCTTCCCTGGTCGATCAGAATCCCCTTAAAACTCTGGTGGGTGTAGTCCTGTCAACGGGTCGGAGCCGGATCGGGTATAAAGAGATCCAGATCTGTGTAATCGGGTCTTCATCGGGTTCGGGTTCGGGTTCGGATTCGGGTCTTCATCGGGTCTGCAATATTGGATCCAGACCCGGATCCGTTCGGGTCATCGGGTCTCGGGTTCGGGTCCGGATCTGGCCAAATACATACATTTATTTTATATTATCCCTCTTCTTTATTTTTTTAATCTTAAATTAAAATATTTTGTAATGTATTATAGAATATTATAACTATAAATAAAACATATATTATTTATATTTATTATATACGTAAATATATATTTATATATATATATAAATGCTATATTGATAACATATATTTATAAATATATATAAATTTATAGTATATGTATATATATTTAAAAAATAATAATGTACAATTCGAGTCGGGTCTTCGGGTCCGGATCTTGTATAAGATCCAGACCCTACCCGTTTAATAAACGGGTCTTCGGGTATTCGGGTCTCGGGTCCAAAAAAATATGCTCATACCCTATTATAAGGATCGGGTTCAGGTCGGGTCCAGGTTAGGACCCGACCCATTGACAGGCCTAGGTGGGTGTGCCTTTTGAAAGGCATACCTCACTCGTTCCCATGCAGTAGGAAACACTTTCCCTTGAGCGGGTGGAACAACTAGTTACTGTGCTGGAGCCCGTTGAACAGCAGCTAGAGCTGCATTGACTGCCTGAACGACAATTGCAGCAACTTTGGCTGCAGTCATTGTACCCTGAGTTGGGGCGGGCTTAGGTGCACGTCGAGGAGGCATCTGAAACGAGAGTATACTATCAGTATTTGATGTAACAGAATAGCTGAAGAACGTAGGCGTGAATAGAAAAGCAATAATCCTACTCATTGGGCTCTACATCAAAGAACGCTAAGCTGAAAACACAGTAAGCCGTACAGACCCTAAAGGACACTAGAACCTGATGCTCTGATACCACCTGTAACACCACGCCTAATTAAATACCGGGTGGCCAGTCCCGTACCAAATTAAAACAAAATATACAGTTGGATCATTCTTAGCATCACTATCGAAAACATTTACAAATCACCAAATACCCAATTAAGCTGGTGTTAAAACTTACAAATTTTAATTCAACAAAATTCATTTTTAGTTTACAAATAACACTACACATTTTATTCTACAACACTAATAACCGAACAGATAACAAAAAATAATCTAAATGTAACTGGAATAAACATTCCTAAATAAAAATCTAATACAGTAATCCCAACAATAATAAATGTATTAAAATAACACGAGTACAAGACTATTTGACTCAGATAAAAAGGAGATAACTGAATTTCTTTGGGCGACATGGCCTAAATACAAGAATCACTATGAATCAAATGAAGATAGTCGTCTAAGAAATATTTCATAGCTCCATAGCTCGTCATAATCCTCTAAGGTTGGCGTCCCTACTGCTGGATACCTGATATAGAAGGTACAATAGAAAAGAGAATATGCAAGGAAACGGGTCAGAAAATAATTTTGAAAATAGAAAGTATTTAACAAGTGCAATAAAGAATTTATTACGTACATGTTAGTATCCAGACTCTCACTTGATATTCTCACCTCTCACCTAGAGTGCACGCTTAACGTTTCCTATTAACCTCCTAGTTAATGGTTCCTCCTAGTTAGTTTCCATTTTATGATTTTATCCCATATCATAACCCCCTATGTCCCATACCATACGTAGTATAATCATTCATATACGTTTCTCATTACTATGAAATAAGCTTTTCAAATTTATAAGAATAAATATTCATTAACTTAATTCAATTCCTTTTTTCTCTATTCATCGTCATCTACAATTATCATACAGTATATTGATCTAACCACTATATATACCTTCATTTAATTCATTATACATATACATATATAATACGGCACCCCGATACACAACTGCGGTGCATGCATTACTCTGCTATCACGTCCCAATATCGCTGGTCACCGAATAGGGGACTAAAGGTTCGTTAAGGATTCCTCGAACCACAAATATCAACACAAAAATTGGAGGCGAACATAGTTCTCATACCAACGGGTCATGCACATACCTACGTTCTCATAGTCAGCGGACTTATCAACTCACCGATAAGTCTTTCATAGTCCTATGTTCTCGAGCGACAAATAAAAAGCCCCATGGATTCATCAGGATATGACTGCCCTTGCCCGCAAACCTCTCGTCGAGATAGCAAGTAAGCTAGGTATGTCGTACATATAAATTATCAATTAATCAAATAGGCATTATCATCTACCTATAGATATAATATCAACAAGGTAATCACACTACCCTAAGATAATTCCCATACGTAGCATTATATCTCTTAAATTCTACGTATTAAAATATTATGACATTACTTCTTTAAATTAATTATTCCAGCGTCTCACTCATTACTCAAGGTTTAAATAGGTTTTCCTCAATATGTTTATTCAGTAAGAAATCACTAATATCCTACTGGTCCATATCATCTTATCTCCCGAATTACTACGAATTAAACTCTCCTATAATTAGGGTTATAATCGATAGTTTCTAATCTCTTATTAACACATCTTCTATCACCTAGGATTAAACCCTCTTGTAAACCTAAGGCTGCCCAGGTGATTTATTAAATTTCCCCTCCTGGACCTATCCTTAATCCTCATGCATACAAATTAAAATCCAACACATGAATCTAGCAGCCGAAATTTTTTCCATATTAATTATTATAATTCTCATCAATTAAATCCCAATCACATTAATTCGGTTCTTATCTAGGGCTTACTAATCTTTCCTAAGTCCCATTATATCCAATTAATAATAGCCAAAGAGTTAAAAAGATCAGGGATAAGAACAAGAATTAAAAATAAACAACATCATCATTTCTGGGGAGGTCGATCGATCGAAGGTAGGGGGTCGATCGATCGATCGCCCATATATCAACCCAGATTCTGTAACTCTTTTACTACGGGTTTCAAAACTTTCAATCATTCAAGCCTCCATATTAACAACCCAAATTCCTTATAATCCTTACTACATGATATAGCAACATATATAAATGATTTCTAATGATCTAAACATCCTAGAATCATCAAGAGTTTGAATTAAAAGCATATATTTATCCTATTTTTCCAGAAAATTGTATACATGATATCTTCAAGAACAAACCAATGATTCTCAGAATTTCTTCAACAAATTGATGATTATTTCGTGGATTACTATCTACCTACAACATGAGTTTGATTCCTATGTATTTCAATTTTCCAGAAATCAATTAACAACTCTACCTTTATATTCCAAACATGTAAAATCTAATTTTTAATAACTATCCTAACATGGACATTATACTAACTAGATTGCAATTATCAAATAACTTGCCTCTAATGAAGGTATGATCCTCTGGGGTTGTATATCACTGGTGGTTCTCCCCTTCTCTGGTCAACTTTCGGTGGTGGTTGGTGGTGGTGACCTTTGGCCCTTGGTTCTCCTCCTTTCTAAGCAATCTACTCTTCTCCCAAGCACCCTTTCTCTCTCTCTTAAAATGGTGACCTCTCAATTTGTGTAGAAGATAAGAATGAACCTACGTAGAACTAATCTCCAAATATTTATAATAAGATAAAATCCGAAATCACTATTCATCACCCTGTAAAAATGACCAAAATGCCCTTTTGGGTGTCTTTTCATTTCCAAATGACCCGAGACCCAAAACCAACATCCAAATATATTTTTCTGACTAGTTCAACCGTTTCGGATGCAACGACGCACTCGAAATGAATATAAGGTTGATATAAAAATAAGTTTCCTTTTTAATCTAACAAATTAGTCCCGACACGTCCCATACCGCATTCGACTAAAAATTCAAATTACTGAATTAATAACTCATAGTAATATCAATAACATCACATTCATTTTAACATCCAAAAATTTGAATTTAAACCCAATGAATTAATTTATAATAAAATCCAATTAATCCATTAATTTAAAACTATAACAAATTTTAAATGTCATTAAAATTATGGGGTATTACATACTCCTCCCCCTCCCCCCTTATAACAGAATTTCGTCCCGAAATTCGAAAAGATAGATCATACCGGTAAGGTCAATTCTGAGTATAAATCTCACATCGCAAGTATTCTATGTCGTACCGCCCATACAGTACATTATCGAAAATCCTTATTGGATTTATACGCCAAGCCTCACCATATAGTTTCAACTGAATCGAATTTAAACTTTACCCAATCTTCCCTATACCATCCTCGTGACAAACTTCTATTGTAAAGTGGATATGGTTACCTGCATAATACTCTGATTTACCGCAAAGGTTATAAATTTATATCCTAAAGACCTAACTTACTTCGAATCCCAACGTTTGTTAGTTTCATGCGTGAGGTGTCTCACAAGTGAAATCCAAATAAGGAATCCCCCCCCCCCCCCCCCCGATACACTACTACCTAAAGTAGTCGGTCATCGAAACTCCTCAGGTCCTTAGTCAATAGTATATCACTTCTCTACGGGTTTTATTAATTACAAATAAAAGTCTACTCATATACTCTCTTATTAAATAGTAGTCCATACGCTCTCAAATACCACAAGTCAATCCATGTCGATAGTCACATCATGTTCGGACATGCCTAAAGTAAGTAATTTCATGATAAAAATTAGATCCACTTGATGACATGTAAAAATATAGGTGTCTCATAACCCCTCGGTGAGTCTACGTAAATAACAGTGCTATAAGCTAAGTTTAGTAACCCTTTTGCCCATACAATATTAATTGCAACAAAAATCAGTATGCGCCTCATAACTCCTTAGATAGAAAGCATACCCTCATTCACGGGCGGTGGTTTGTTAATTGCTGCCTGATGGACGTTATATACACACCCATACTAACCCTATTGCTCTGGAGCTGCTGGAATGGGAGGTAATGCTAGCACCTGAGCGGGAGATGGAAGAGCAGATGGTGGAAACACTGGTATCTGTGGCTCTAGTCGATCATTTTGTTGCTGAGGGAGTTTATCTTTATCAGGATAATCTTGTCGTTTATGGCCATACTTGCCGCATACAAAACATTTTCCCGTAAACTTTCCACCATTTTGTCCCTGTTGACCCCGACCCTGCTAGCCATTACCTCATTTACCTTAGCCCTGATGAGCCTGCATCTAGCCCTGCTGTCCTTTCCCATTACCTCTATACTCAAATCGAGAATCTCCAGATCATAAACGCTTAGCATAATCCCCTGTCCGGGAATCCTGCTCACCCTGACGCTGATGACTCTGCCCTGGTTGAGTCCCACTAGAACTTCCCCCATTAGTCTTGCCTTGTAGGCTTGACCCAAACCCCCGCTTGACAACCTGAGCATGTAAGCAGTTATCCTGGCAGTGAAGCATTGCAGCATTAAGAATATTTGCATAAGTTTGTAATGAAAGATTTCCCAGTAAATGCGAACGAATCTTATAATTCAACCCATCAGTGAACATTTGAATTCTCCTCTCCTCCGTGGGTACCTCTGCTGGTACCAAATTAGTTAGTCGCATAAATTCTTCCTCGTATTCTGCAACTATTTTCTCTCCCTATTTCAAATCAAATAATTTTCGCATCTCTGTTTGGATGGCGGAAGGAAAGTACTTTTGATCAAACCGTATCCAAAAGTCTTGGATAGTCACTGTGTCTCTCTCCTCGATAGTGGTCATAGCCTCCCACCACTGCAAAGTTGCCCCTACTAGCTTGAATGTGTCTAGTATTTGACATTGAACATCAGTACATTCGAGAATTCTCAAGTGCCTTTGGATATCTCTCTTCCATTGGCTATCAGTCACGACATCTGATCCTCCCTGAAACTCAGGTGGGTGTGCGTTCTGAAAGGCATCCCTCACTTGATCCCATGCAGTAGGAAACACTTTCCCTTGAGCGGGTGGCACAACTGGTGCCTATTTTGGAGCCTGTTGAACAGCAACTACAGTTGTACTCACTGCCTGAGCGACAATTGCAGCAACTTCAGCCGCAGTCATTGTACCCTGAGCTGGGGCGGACTGAGGTTCACGTCGAGGAGGCATCTGAAATGAGAGTATACTATCAGTATTTGATACAACAGAATAGCGGAAGAATGTAGGCGTAAATAAAAAAGCAATAATCCTACTCATAGGGCTCTACATCAAAGAATGCTAAGCTGAAAACACAATAAGTCGTACAGACCCTAAAGCACACTAGAACCTGATGCTCTGATACCACCTGTAACACCACGCCTAATTAAATACCGGGTGGCCAGTTCCATACCAAATTAAAACAGAATATACAGTTGGCTCATTCTTAGCATCACTATCGAAAACATTTACAAATCACCCAATACCCAATTAAGCTGGTGTTAAAACTTCCAAATTTTAATTCAACAAAATTCATTTTTAGTTTACAAATAACACTACACATTATATTCTACAACACTAATAACCGAACAAATAACAGAAAATAATCTAAATGTAACTGGAATAAACATTCCCAAATAATAATCCAATACAGTAATCCCAACAATAATAAATGTATTAAAATAACACGAGTACAAAACTATTTGACTCAGATAGAAAGGAGATAACGGAATTCCTTTGGGCGACATGCCCTTAATACAAAAATCACTATGAACCAAATGAAGATAGTCATCTAAGTAATATTCCATAGCTCCATAGCTCGTCATAATACTCTAAGGTTGGCGTCCCTGTTGCTGGATACCTGATATAGAAGGTATAATAGAAAAAAGAATATGCAAGGAAACGGGTCAGAAAATAATTTTGAAAACAACAAGTATTTAACAAGTGCAATAAAGCATTTATTATGTACATGTTAGTATCCAGACTCTCACTTGATATTCTCACCTCTCACCTAGAGTGCACGCTTAACGTTTTCTATTAACCTCCTAGTTAATGGTTCCTCCTAATTACTTTACATATTATGATTTTATCCCATATCATAACCCCGTATGTCCCATACCATACGTAGTATAATCATTCATATACATATCTCATTACTATGAATTAATCTTTTCAAACCTATAAGAATAAATATTCATTAACTTAATTCAATTCCTTTTTTCTCTATTCACCGTCATCTACAATTATCACACAGTAGATTGATCTAACCACTATATATACCTTAATTTAATTCATTATACATATACATATATAATATGACACCCCGATACACAACTGCGGTGCATGCATTACTCTTCTATCACGTCCCAGTATCGCTGGTCACCGAATAGGGGACTAAAGGTTTGGTAAGGATTCCTCGAACCACAAATATCAACACAAAAATTAGAGGCGAACATAGTTCTCATACCAACGGGTCACGCACATACCTACGTTCCCATAGTCAGCGGACGTATCAACTCACCGATAAGTCTTTCATAGTCCTATGTTCTCGAGCGACAAATAAAAAATCCCATGTATTCATCAGGATATGACTGCCCTCACGCGCAAACCTCCTGTCGGTAGCAAGTAAGCTAGGTATGTCATACATATAAATCATCAATTAATCAAATAGGCATTATCATCTACCTATAGATATAATATCGACAATGTAATCACACCGCCCTAAGATAATTCCCATACGTAGCATTATATCTCTTAAATTCTACGTATTAAAATATTATGACATTACTTCTTTAATTTAATTATTCCAGAGTCTCACTCATTACTAAAGGTTCAAATAGGTTTTCCTTAATATGTTTATTTAGTTAGAAATCACTAATATCCTACTGGTCCATATCATCTTATCTCCCGAATTACTACGAATTAAACTCTCCTATAATTAGGGTTATAACCGATAGTTTCTAATCTCTTATAAACATATCTTCTATCACCTAGGATTAAACTCTCTTGTAAACCTAAGGCTGCCCAGGTGATTTATTAAATTTCCCCTCCTGGATCTATCCTTAATCCCCATGCATACAAATTAGAATCCAACACATGAATCTAGCAACCGAAATTTCTTCCAATTTAATTATCATAATTCTCATCAATTAAATCCCAATCACATTAATTCGGTTCTTATCTAGGGCTTACTGATATTCCCTAAGTCCCATTATATCCAATTAATAATCACCAAAGAGTTACAAAAGATTAGGTATAAGAACAAGAATTAAAAAGAAACAACATCATCATTTCTGGGGAGGTTAATCGATCGAAGGTAGGGGGTTGATCGATCAATCGCCCAGATATCAACCCAGATTATGTAACTCTTTTACTACGGGTTTCATAACTTTCGATCATTCAAACCTCCATATTAACAACCCAAATTCCTTATAATCCTTACTACATGATATAGCAACATATATAAATTATTTCTAATGATCTAAACATCCTAGAAAAATCAAGAGTTTGAATTAAAAGCATATATTTATCCTATTTTTGCAGAAAATTGTATACATGATATTTTCAAGAACAAACCAATGATTCTCAAAATTTCTTCAACAAATTAATGATTATTTCGTGGATTACTATCTACCTACAACATCAGTTTGATTCCTGTATATTTCCATTTTCTAAAAATCAATTAACAACTCTATCTTTATATTCCAAACATGTAAAATCTAATTTTTAATAACTATCCTAACATGGACATTATACTAACTAGATTGCAATTATCAAAGAACTTGCCTCTAATGAAGGTCTGATCCTTTGGGGTTGTATATCACTGATGGTTCTCCCCTCCTCCGGTCAACTTTCGGTGGTGGTTGGTGGTGGTGACCTTTGGCCCTTGGTTCTCCTCCTTTCCAAGCAATCTACTCTTCTCCCAAGCACCCTTTCACTCTCTCTAAAAAAGGTGACCTCTCAATTTGTGTAGAAGAGAAGAATGAACCTATGTACAACTAATCTCCAAATATTTATAATAAGACACAATCTGAAATCACTATTCACCCCCCTGTAAAAATGACCAAAGTGCCCTTTTTGGGTGTCTTTTCATTTCCAAATGACCCGAGACCCAAAACCAACATCCAAATCGACTTTTCTGACTATTTCCGTTCCGGATGCAACGACGCACTCAAAATGACTATAAGGTTGATATAAAAATAAGTTTCCTTTTTAATCTAACAAATTAGTCCCGACACGTCCCATACCGCGTCCGACTAAAAATTCAAATTACTAAATTTATAACTCACAGTAATATCAATAACATCACATTCATTTTAACATCCAAAAATTCGAATTTTAACCCAATGAATTAATTTATAATAAAATCCAATTAATCCATTAATTTAAAAATATAACAAATTTTAAATGTCATTAAAATTACGGGGTATTACATACTCCCCCCCCCCCCCCCCTTATAACAGAATTTCGCCCTGAAATTTGAAAAGATAGATCATACTGGTAAGGTCAACTATGAGTATAAATCTCACATCGCAATTATTCTATGTCGTACCTCCCATACAGTAAATTATCAAAAATCCTTATCGGATTTATACGCCAAGCCTCACCATATAGTTTCATCTGAATCGAAGTTAAACTTTACCCAATCTTCCCTATACCATCCTCGTGACAAACTTCTATTGTAAAATGGATATGGTTACCCGGATAATACTCTGATTTACCGCAAAGGTTATAAACTCATATCCTAAAGACCTAACTTACCTCGAATCCCAACGTTTGTTTGTTTCATGCGTGGGGTGTCTCGCAAGTGAAATCCAAACAAGGACCCCCCCCCCCCGATACACTATTACATAAAGTGGTCGGTCATCGAAAATCCTCAGGTCCTTAGTCAATAGTATATAACTTCTCTATGGGTTTTATCGATTACAAATAAAAGTATACTCATCTACTCTCTTATTAAATACAAGACGTTGCCTATAGTAGTCCATACGCTCTCAAATACCACAAGTCAATCCATGCCGATAGTCACATCATGTTCGGACATGCCTAACGTAAGTAATTCCGTGATAAAAATCAGATCCACTTGATGAGATGTAAAAATATAGGTGTCCCACAACCGCTCAGTGAGTCTACGTAAATAACAATGCCATAGTTTAGTAACCCTTTTGTCCATACAATATTAATTGCTACAAAAATCAGTATGTGCCTCATAACTCCTTAGATAGAAAGCATACCCTCATTCTCGGGTGGTGGTTGTTGAATCGCTGCCTGATGGACGTTATATACATGCCCATACTGACCCTGTTGCATGGGAGCTGCTAGAATGGGAGGTAATGCTAGGACCTGAGCGGGAGATGGAAGAGCAGCTGGTGGAAACACTAGTATCTGTGGCTCCAGTCGAGCATTTTGTTGCTGAGGGAGTTTGTCTTTATCAGGACAATCTTATCGTTTATGGACATACTTGCCGCACACGAAACATTTTCGAGTAAACTTTCCACCATTTTGTCCCTGTTGACCCCAACCCTGCTGGCTATTACCTCATTTCCCTTGGCCCTGATGAGCCTACATCTGGCCCTACTGTCCTTGCCCATTACCTCTATACTCAAATCGAGAATCTCCAGATCGTAAACGCTTCGCATAATCCTCTGTCTGGGAACCCTGCTCACCCTGACGCTGATGACTCTGCCCTGGCTGAGTCCCACTAGAACTCCCCCCATTAGTCTTGCCTTGTAGGCTTGACCCAAACCCCCGCTTGACACCCTGAGCATGTAAGTGGTTATCCTCGTAGTGAAGCATTGCAGCATTAATAACATCTGTATAGGTTTGTGGTGAAAGATTTCCCAGTAAATGCGGACGAATCTTATAATTCAAGCCATCAGTGAACATTTGAATTCTCCTCTCCTCCGTGGGTATCTCTGCTGGTACCAAATTAGTTAGTAGCATAAATTCTTCCTCGTATTCTACCACTATTTTCTCTCCCTATTTCAAATCAAGTAATTTTCGCATCATCTCTGTCTGGATGGCGGAAGGAAAGTACTTTTGATCAAATCGTATCCAAAAGTCTTGGATAGTCATTGTGTTTCTCTCCTCGATAGTGGTCGTAGCCTCCCACCACTGCAAAGCTACCCCTACTAGATTAAATGTGGCTAGTATTTGACGTTGAACATCAGTACATTAGAGCATTCTTAAGTGCCTTTGGATATCTCTCTTCCATTGGCTAGCAGTCACGACATCCGATCCTCCCTGAAACTCAGGTGGGTGTGCTTTCTGAAAGGCATCCCTCACTCATACCCATGCAGTAGGAAAATTTTTTCCTTGAGTGAGTGACACAACTGGTGCCTGTGCTGGAGCCTGTTGAGCAACTGCTAGAGTTGCATTTACTGCCCAAGCGACAATTGCAGCAACTTCGACCACAGTCATTGTACCCTGAGCTGGGGCGGGCTGAGGTGCACATCGAGGAGGCATCTGAAACGAGAGTGTGTTATCAACAGAATAGCTGAAGAATGTATGCGTAAATAGAAAAGCAATAATCCTACTCATAGGGCTCTACATCAAAGAATGATAAGCTGAAAACACAATAAGCCGTACAGACCCTAAAGGACACAAGAACCTGATGCTCTGATACCACCTGTAACACCCCGCCTAATTAAATACCAGGTGGCCAGTCCCATACCAAATTAAAACAGAATATACAGTTGGCTCCTTCTTAGCAACACTATCGAAAACATTTACAAATCACCCAATACCTAATTAAGCTGGTGTTAAAACTTCCAAATTTTAATTCAAAAAAATTCATTTTTAGTTTACAAATAACACTACACATTTTATTCTACAACACTAATAACCGAACAGATAACACAAAATAATCTAAATGTAACTGGAATACACATTCTCAAATAATAATCCAATACAGTAATCCCAATAATAATAAATGTATTCAAATAACACGAGTACAAGACTATTTGACTCAGATTGAAAGGAGATAACTGAATTCCTTTGGGCGACATGCCCTTAATACAAGAATCACTATGAATCAAATGAAGCTAGGCGTCTAAGCAATATTCCATAGCTCCATAGCTCGTCATAATCCTCTAAGGTTGGCATCCCTACTGCTGGACACCTGATATATAAGGTACAATAGAAAAGAGAATATGAAAGGAAACGGGTCAGAGCCCGATGTAAAAATAATTTTGAAAACAACAAGTATTTAACAAGTGCAATAAAACATTTATTATGTACATGTTAGTATCCAGACTCTCAATTGATATTCTCACCTAGAGTGCACGATTAACGTTTCCTATTAACCTCCTAGTTAATGGTTCCTCCTAACTAGTTTCCATATTATGATTTTATCCCATATCATAACCCCGTATGTCCCATAACATACATAGTATAATCATTCATATACGTTTCTCATTACTATGAATTAATCTTTTCAAATCTATAAGAATAAATATTCATTAACTTAATTCAATTCCTTTTTTCTCTATTCACCGTCATCTACAATTATCACAGAGTAGATTGATCTAACCACTATATATACCTTCATTTAATTCATTATACATATACATATATAATACGGCACCCCGAGACACAGCTGCGGTGCATGCATTACCCTGCTATCACGTCCCAATATCGCTGGTCGTCGAATAGGTGACTAAAGGTTCGGTAAGGATTCCTCGAACCACAAATATCAACACAAAAATTGGAGGCGAGCATAGTTCTCATACCCCTAGGTCACGCACATACCTACGTTCCCATAGTTAGCGGACTTATCAACTCACCGATAAGACTTTCATAGTCCTATGTTCTCGAGCGGCAAATAAAAAATTTCATGGATTCATCAGGATATGACTGCCCTCACGCGTAAACCTCCCGTCGATAGCAAGTAAGCTAGGTATGTCATACATATAAATCATCAATTAATCAAATAGGCATTATCATCTACCTATATATATAATATCAACAAGGTAATCACATTGCCCTAAGAAAATTCCAATACGTAGCATTATATCTCTTAAATTCTACGTATTAAAATATTATGACATTACTTCTTTAATTTAATTATTCCAGAGTCTCACTCATTACTCAAGGTTTAAATAGGTTTTCCTTAATATGTTTATTCAGTAAGAAATCACTAATATCCTACTGGTCCATATCATCTTATCACCTGAATTACTATGAATTAAACTCTCCTATTATTAGGGTTATAACCGATAGTTTCTAATCTCTTATTAACACATCTTCTATCACCTAGGATTATACTCTCTTGTAAACCTAAGGTTGCCCAGGTGATTTATTAAATTTCCCTTCCCGGACCTATCCTTAATCATCATTCATACAAATTAGAATCCAACACATGAATCTAGCAACCGAAATTTCTTCCAATTTAATTATCATAATTCTCATCAATTAAATTCCAATCACATTAATTCGGTTCTTATCTAGGGCTTACTGATCTTCCCTAAGTACCATTATATCCAATTAATAATCACCAAAGAGATACAAAAGATTAGGGATAAGAACAAGAATTAAAAAGAAACAATATCATCATTTCTGGGGAGGTCGATCGATCGAAGGTAGGGGGTCGATTGATCGATCGCCCAGATATCAGCCCAGATTTTGCAACTCTTTTAATACGGGTTTCATAACTTTTGATCATTCAAACCTCCTTATTAACAACCCAAATTCCTTAGAATTCTTACTACATGATATAGAAACATATATAAATGATTTCTAATGATCTAAACATCCTGGAATCATCAAGAGTTTGAATTAAAAGCATATATTTATCCTATTTTTCCCAAAAATTATATACATGATATCTTCAAGAACAAACCAATGATTATTTCTTAGATTACTATCTACCTACAACATGAGTTTGATTCCTATATATTTCTATTTTCCATAAATCAATTAACAACTCTATCTTTATCTTCCAAACATGTAAAATCTCATTTTTAATTACTATCCTAACATGGACATTATACTAACTAGATTGCAATTATCAAATAACTTGCCTCTAATGAAGGTCTTATCCTTTGGGGTTGTATATCACTGGTGGTTCTTGTGACACCCCGACTAATTAAATACCGGGTAGCTTCTCCTTTATTCAAATTAATACAAAATGCCAAGTTGCTTCAGTTCATAGCATCACTGTCGAAAACATTTTAAACATTACTAGCCACCTAATATTCAAAAAAGTAAGTTGTCAATTTTAATTAAATCCGATTAACATACAATAAGTAGATTATGAAATGCTAACATAACCACCACAATATAGTCACAATAGAATAACCATAAAATAATAATGAATTTGGAGGAATACTCCTCACAACAATCCGAGTACTGAAATAAACAAATACCAAGTCCGCATCACTAAATTAATTACAACCCAAAATCTGAAATAACTGAATAGATAAGGTATCCCTAAAAGGAAATAGGGCGACATGCCCAACAGATGAGAGAGTCTGATAATATAGAGTCAAGATAAAAAATGGAGGCGTCTACTGTCAAGGTCCTGTAACTTCCACAGCAGCTACAGTACGTCACCTGAATGGAACTCCTATGCTTGGTGTCCTTGTGGCTGGGCACCTAAAAGGTTTTACAAAAATAGATTTGAAAGCAAACGGGTCAAGGCCCGATTTTGAAAACAGTTTAAAAATAGCAAGTGTTTAATACCATTAAACAGTGAATATAAAGTACATGATAGTGTGTGTACTCACATGAGTTCCTCACCTCTCAACTAATTGTGCACTCCTATCATACCCGTATCCATTCTAGTTATTCCCATACTTAACTAGTCTAATATAAAATCTAACATTGCTATACGATTCATGATTCAATTCCGGCATCTTCATTTAAATAGAGTGTCTTACATTTCTTCTCGGTTTCCCATATTAGTAATACTACTTACTAGAGGGTTTCCATTTTTATCTTTACGAAAACGTTACTATTA
Source organism: Sambucus nigra (assembly GCA_949130495.1). NCBI lineage: Eukaryota > Viridiplantae > Streptophyta > Magnoliopsida > Dipsacales > Adoxaceae > Sambucus > Sambucus nigra. The sequence continues at coordinate 458,364,964 of OX422208.1, read as the reverse complement.
TTTATACTCACATTTATACATGACAATGCATTTCAATTTACAGTATATTATTCTCATAATAAATATACAATACTAGAACCCCGAGGCTAAGCTGCGGTGCACATATACTCTGCTATCCAATCCCGGTACATCATGTACATTAGGACCACGCATTCCGAATCTCTCAGGAATTGTTCTCAAATGACAACAATCACACATAGTGGAGGCGAACATAGTTCACATCACATGGGTCACACACATACCTACGCTCCCATGATCACCAGACTTATTAACTTCTCAATAAGTCCTTCTCTGACCTATGTCCTCGAGGTACCAATCTAACCCCCCCCCCCCCCCCCGTAGGCACACAAAGATTAGATGGCCCTGATCGAACGCCAACCTCCCATGATAGCAAGTACGGTATGTATGTTACACACAAATAACTACATATACTAAGCATTCACACATCTTAGATATCTCAATATTTTAATAGAGGCATACTTCTCATTCTTGTATCATCATTTAATATCATACGCTTATAAGTCCCCGATTTATATTCATTAAAGTTGTCAACTCTTCTCACGTCGTAATTAGGTACTCGTTTCCTAATTCATAAAGGTCATTAGATTTACTATAAGATTCTAAGTTTTACTCCTCAACATACTCCAATCTCCCAAATATACCCACTAGTCAATAAGGGAAGGTTATTACTCCATTAAATAAGTCTACGGGACATTTGAAATAAAATCAGGCCTAAAAGGCCATTCTGCCAACTCGTTAGAAGTCTCGTTAGAACGAGGACGTTCGAACGAGTATCGTTCGAACGAAAGGCTTCGAACGAACTACCAACTTGTTAGAAGGGGTACTGTCATCTCGTTAGAAGCTCATTCGAATGAGGTCGTTCGAACGACCTGGGCAGGTCTTCTAACGATATGGCAGTTTGCGCCCAAAAATTTCCCAATTTGTTTTTCTCAATTTTTCTCTTCTCTAAATTCACCCTAAGATCATCCCAATCGCATTTTAATGTTCTTAAACTTCTCTAAATCCTCTTAGGTCGTTTCTTAACATATTTTTGGGGTCAAATCCTCCAAATCAACATGTAATTAACATAAATCCCCAAATATTACCCTAAACCCTACGAACATGAACCCAGAATTTGATTGTGCCCAATTACTCATCATAAATCCGTTTTTAAATCAACATATTTAAGTCTTCGAATACTAAATTAGTCCATCGTCATTCTACATGAAAATCCTATCTCAAATTTAGAGTTTCTCCAACAATTTTATTAGTTTTCCTCAAAACTTTTCAAGATAAAATAGTTTCTACACTAAACATGGAAGAAATATTCAATGAACTTAAAAATATTAAATCACTTGCCTCAGATTTGTTCTTCAGATGTGTTGTCGATGGTTCAAGGTTGATTTTCTCCTCTTTTTCGGTCACAAATCGTTTCCAAAACTGATGGTGTGGAGATGGTTTGGCTTGAGAACCCTTTACCCTCTTTCTAACTTTTATAAAAAACTACCGTAGCCCACTCTATCCTTTTTTGGCTGATAATGGACTTAGTGGTTCTTTTAAAGTATCTTAATTAACACTTAAATTCATGGGTCTAAATTCCCAAAATTTTTAATTTCCAAAATACCCTCCTAGGTTGCTGGTTTGGCCTAAAAGTGCCCCGGGACCCAAACTAAACCCCCGGCTAGTGTTTTCTGACTATTTCGACCCTTCCGGACACGTTGGCACACTCAAAATGACCATTCGGTTGATAAACATATAATTCACTTTTTAATTTAAGTAATTTCGTTCCTGACGCGACTGACACGCGTGGCCCAACTAAATTTCCAAATTGTCATATTTCAGTCTCGCGACAACTTTAATATTTTCAATACTCATGTATTACCATACATACTCAGAAATATTAAATTTTAACATCATAATCAAATACCAACTCACATCTCGCTAGTATTAATACCCGAATTAATTCCCAATTAATTCTCATTTAATTCAATTAATCCCTTAAATAAAATCAATAAAATTACGGGGTATTACAGTTCTCCCCTTCTCCGGTCAACTTCCGGTGGTGGTGACCTTTGGCCCTTGATTCTCCTCCTTTCCAAGCAATCTACTCTTCTCCCAAACACCCTTTCTCTCTCTCTAACAAAGGTGACCTCTCAATTTGTGTAGAAGAGAAGAATGAACCTACGTACAACTAATCTCCAAATATTTATAATAAGACAAAATTTGAAATCACTATTCACCACCCTATAAAAATGACCAAAATGCCCTTTTGGGTATTTTTTTCATTTTCAATTGACCCGAGACCCAAAACCAACATCCAAATAGACTTTTCTGACTATTTCAATCGTTCTAGATGCAACGACACACTCGAAATGACTATAAGGTTGATATAAAAATAAATTTCCTTTTTAATCTAACAAATTAGTCCTGACACGTTCCATACCGCGTCCGACTAAAAATTCAAATTACTGAATTAATAACTCACAGTAATATCAATAACATCACATTCATTTTAACATCCAAAAATTTGGATTTAAACCCAATGAATTAATTTATAATAAAATCTAATTAATCCATTAATTTAAAAATGTAACAAATTTTAAAAGCCATTAACATTACGGGGTATTACGGATCTCTCCAAAATTTGAGTGAGAGATACATACCATGAGGGCGCCATAATGTCTCCAAAGAGACATTGTTTGATAACAGTGTCTGATGTCATGGGGGAGATCCACCTTCCGGTCATAATTCATAAACTTTGGCACCGAAAACTTCTTTAATTGCTCAGGAGTCTCTATCTCAGAAGTTAAAGGAAACCCTTCTCCATGACCCAATGCCTTCTTGGCAAGATCTTTTTATGTTTGAGATAAATTTATTTTCAGTTATCCTCTAATTCTTTATTGATAAGATTTAAAATTTTGTCCCTCCCGAATATGTATGACAACGCTTTTGGTCGAGTCAACCTACTTCTCTATGCGCATTCGATTGACCAAACTTGTTGGTGGTTGTGTTATTGAAGATGTGTACAGGTAAACGATGGATACACCACGGGTTAGAATGAACCGAATGAGGACTTTGGACTCAGAAGCCTTTATAGTACGAATGGATCTATTGTTCCTTGGGGGATGAAGTCTCCTCATTCTGTGACATTCTAGATTGTGAGAACTAAAACTAGGATCTTCTGGTTACTGAGTCAGTTGATTCCTTAGACATGCAAACTCCTCATCACGGTGATCTATCCATTCTTCATAAATATTGAGCAATCGGGATATTTCTCTTCAGATGGTTTGTTCGACAGACGAAGTATGGCTTAGCAATTAGGTCTAGGCCTTCTAGGAGAGTGCCCCCGACCTAGATCGCCTGAGAGGAGAAGGAAGTTTGACAAGAGTTTGATCCCTCCTAACAGCCTGTATCTTAGAATGGACACGACTTCTTACGTACGAACGATGAGACTGGTTAGCAGTCATATTTATTATAGGGAAAATATTTTTCCATGGTCGTGATAATTCAACACTTCCCATAAACGATGCCGAATTGTAGGCGGATATGAAACCCACAATAAAAGTAATCTTATGATTCAGCCCCTAAAAAGTATGAATGCAATAAATAAAGAACGCATAATATACGTGGTTTAGCAGATCATCTGGCCTACGTCCAAGGGGAAAGGAGGGAGATTAGTATATTTTCTGGAAGAGAAGGTCGATTGGAGTACTAGTATTGCTTATTAAGAGTCTAAATCGTAGTGAGAAAGATATAACTCAATACGTCCAAAGTGGGTGAGGTCACCCTTATTTATGAGGACAAGTGTCTTGTACGTTTATGTCTCTTTATGTTAATCATATTTACAAGTTATAGAGTCCTATTGGGACTGGTCGTCCACATTGTCTACCTGATATTTCTAGATTTTTGGTCATCTTTCCTATATATTCGGTTTGCTATGCATGCTAGTCCCGCAAGGCCAGGTGTAAGTTGCATAACGTATACTTGACTATTTCTTTTCAAGTATGTAAATATTTTGACTGGTAAATATTTACTTAGATTGTAAATATTTATTGTCACAATTAATCATTACTATCAGAGATTAGTTTTGACATTGTCATCTCATTTTCAATTTTGCATTGTAATGTAAGTTGTGGGTACCCGAAATAAAGAACTATGGGCCTAGACGAGTAGCCCAGTTCTGGCGGCCCAAAGTCCAGGCCCCTCATCTTTTATAATTGATCCAGTCTCCCCCTACGATCCCATGAAGGGAAGTTATGGGGGAAATGGAAAACGTGGAGGAACCTATCACCTCCACTCATCTACATGCACATGTATATATTAAACCCTAGGTCCGGGGCAAAAGGACAAGTTGTATTCTCTGTAATCACTCTCCGGAGTATATAGAAATGATATCGACTGCACCACAAAGGACGTAGGCACATCTTGGCTAAACCATGTACATCCTTTGTTGTGTGATTAGCATCTTGTATTCCTTGTTCTCTTCTTGATAATTTTTCTCTCATATTTATTTGGGTTGCATAATAATTGCTTCTACAATTGGTGCCGTCTATGGGAAGTGTTCATCTTTCCCTGAGAAGAGCCCACATCAAGAAAGGAGTTTAAGATGTCTGGTCACAGCAGTAATGCCCCTCAAGCAGGAGATATTCAAGAGCCACCTGCTCCTCGCAGGATTAGGTCTGAAGTCCGACGTTCAGATTAGAGAGCTCGCCTAGAAAGACCAGCCTCAGAAGAAAGTCAGGGACCAGCGAGGTCCACGCAGATATCCAGGTTGATTGATGCGTACGAGGCAAGGCTCCACGAGCAGAGAGAGTCTTCTCGCAGGTACGAGACTGAGAATGCTTGCTTGAAAAGAAGACTGGAAAGGCTAAAAAGGGAGTTTCATCCTGATAAGCGGAGACGCCCATATCGCACTCCTAGCCCTCAGGCGAGCAAGTCTCGCAACCGAGGAAGGAGTCCTAGGCGAGGATTTCAAAGGGACGAAGGAGGCGAGTCAGACGACGACCTCCACGAATAGCTGCGAAGAGCTCACCGCCACAAGATCCCTTCTCGCAGCGACGAGCTCAGATGAAACATGGTTCGAAGGGAAATGGACCAGCATCCTGCTCACCACGGGACAAGATCAACTAGAGAACTCGCGAGGCGAGCTCTCAAACCCCAGATGAAATCACCATTCACGAAAGAAATCGAAGAGGAGGAAGCTCCCAAGAAATTTTCCATTCCAAGGTTCAAGGTTTATGACGGAAAGATTGATCCCATCGATCACGTCAGGCAATACCGACAGGCATTGACCCTCTGGAGTCATCGGGATGCCCTGATGTGCCGTATTTTCCCCTCGAGCCTTCATGATGTAGCACAGAAGTGGTTCGAAAGGCTCCCCCACCGGTCGATCAAGAATTTCAAATCCCTAGCCGAACTCTTTACGTCTCGATTCATTACCAGTAGCTCCCATCCCAAAAGGATGGATGCTCTACTAACAATGAAGAAAATGCCTCAAGAAACCCTTCGAGAATACGCGAAGAGGTACTGGGAGTTATTCAATGAGATCGAGGACTGCGCGGAGGAGGTGGCAGTGGCCTCCTTCAAAATTGGGCTCCCTAATTCTTCCCTCCTCTACCAATCCCTGATGAAGAAGGAAGCTATGACCATTAACGGCCTTATGGCCCGAATCGAGAAATACGCCAAGGTGGAAGATGTCACCCGCTCTAATACAGGAGAAAACGGTCTAGCTAAGCTCACTACCAAGGTAGGTGAGAAAACTGAAAACCAGAGGAAGGGAGGAAAGAACGAGGGCAAAAATGGCTCTAAAAATGGAGGGAACCAGGACGCATCGAAAGTATTCCAGGCGGTCAACACCGTCTTCAAAGAACCAATTTACAAGGTTCTCGCAAAGATCAAGGATGATCCATTCATCAAGTGGCCCAGGAAGACGGGGGGAGATCCCTCGAAGAGGAACAATGCATTGAGATGCGCTTTTCACAAAGAGGGAGGGCACAAGACCGAGCACTGCAAGGCTCTTAAGTCTCACCTCGAAGAATTGGCCCAGTCCAGGCATCTGAACGACTTTGTGGAGAAAAGGGCAGAGAAAATGACTGCCAACAGAGAGATGAGACCCGACAATGTGCTGGAGGATGATGCTGGACACGAGTTCGCCGTAATTAATGGAGTATCTGACGTCAAGCAGATACAAGGGAACTCAGCTTAAATGGAGCTGAAAAAACTTACAGCGGTAATGCAGGCCTTTCAAATCGATCCAGCAAAATCACAGTCAGGAAAGCGTCGACGAGCAGAGGACGTCAACTATAACAAGCATATTGTTTTTACGAATGAAGATTTGATGGGAGTAAGGACCCCACATCATGATGCCCTAGTCATTACACTCAGGATAGCCAACTTTGACATCGACAGGCTACTCGTCGATCAAGGAAGCTCATCCGAAGTAATGTACCTCGACCTGTTCAGGAAATTAAAGTTGAGTGTCGCCGACCTAAAGGAAGCTACTATACCTTTGGTCGGCTTCGCTGGGAAAATGACCATGCCCTAGGCAAAATAGTGCTGCCAGTTCGTGCTGGGAATGTCTCCAATATGATTGAGTTTTTGGTAGTTGACATCGAATCACCGTACCAGGCCATCCTCGGTAGAGGATGGCTTCATGCAATGAATGCGGTCTCCTCGACCTACCATCAGAAGCTCAAGTATGTAACCGAGCGAGGAGTGATGGAGATCCATGGCGGCCAGGCGATGGCGAGGAAGTGCTTCATAGCATCCATCCGACCAAAGCCAGAGAAGAAGGCCGATCAACCCAGCGAGGAAGTTGAAAAGGGTGTGATGCCTTCTAAATAGCAACTAAAGTATGGAAGACCAGGAGTAGAGGAGAACAGGCTCCTCCCCTCCGAGCGTGTCATCAAGGACCTGGTAGAAGTTATAGCCGAAGTTGGTGACAGTAGCAGAGTCTTCTTGATTGGAGCATCTCTCACCGATCGAGAACAGAAGGAGTTGACGACCTTGCTGAGACACAACGTAGATGTTTTCGCATGGGAACCATACGAGCTGCCTGGCATTGATCCTGATATGGTCTATCATCAGCTGCACGTCGACCCCACGTTCAAGCCAGTCACGCAGAAGGCATGAAGAACTGCACCTGAGAAGGCTAAAGCGGTCGAAAAGGAGGTCGAAAAATTGCTGGATGAAGGATCCATACGGGAAGTACCATTCCCCAAGTGGTTGTCCAACCCAGTAGTAGTCCCGAAGAACAATGGGAAGTGGTGAGTTTTCATCGACTTCACTGACCTCAATAAAGCATGCCCAAAGGATAGTTTCCCCCTCCCAAACATAGACCAACTAGTAGATGCCACTGCAGCTCACGAGCGAATGAGTTTCCTGGACGCATACTCAGGATACCACCAGATCCCCTTGTATGCCCCAGACCAGGACAAAACAGCGTTCATCACGACGATTGGGTTGTATTGCTACAAAGTCATGCCATTTGGGCTCAAGAATTCAGGAGCAACCTACCAGCGGCTGGTTACAAAAATGTTCAAGGATCAAATGGGAGACACAATGGAGGTCTACATCGACGACATGCTCGTTAAGAGCAAGAAGAAGGAAAATCACCTCTCAGACCTGTCAAAGACCTTCGAAATCCTCAGGAAGTACCGAATGAAGCTTAATGCGAGCAAATGTTCCTTCGATGTCCAGTCAGGAAAATTTCTTGGATACTTAGTCAGCAAGAGAGGCATAAAAGCTAATCCAGACCAGATCGATGCAATCAACAAGGTACAACCACCTCAAACAGTCTGGGACGTGCAGAAGCTCACTGGAATGCTCGCTGCCTTAAATCGCTTCATTTCCAAATCCTCCGAGAAGTGCAAGCCTTTTTTTCAGCTTCTAAAAGGGAATAAACCAATAGAATGGAGTCCAGACTGCTCGCGAGCATTGGACGAGCTCAAGTCTTACTTAAGCTCTCCACCGCTGCTTGTCATACCACAGCCAATGGATTCTTTATACCTATACCTCTCGGTATCCAGTCACACTGCCAGCTCGGCGTTAATATGCGAGATCGAAGGAATCCAACACCCCGTTTACTACACGAACAAGACCTTATTAGATGCCGAGCAAAGGTAACTGCCATTAGAGAAGCTCGCCTTTGCACTAGTGATAGCCTCGAGGAAATTGAAGCATTACTTTGAAGCTCATACTATCATCGTCCTTACATCGCACCCCCTTATGGCGATCCTAAGGAAAGCGGATTTGTCGGGCAGATTGTCTAAGTGGTCAGTCGAGCTCGGCCGGTTCGACATCCAATTTCAACCAAGGACCGCCATCAAGGGACAAATCCTTGCTTATTTCATAGCTGAATTCACTGGCAAAGAACTCCCTGACCAACCTCAACCAACAAAGCAAAAAGAGAACCCAACAACAGTGGAAACCTGGAAACTATTCGTTGATGGAGCCTCCAACTTAAAGGGGGCAGGCGTAGGCATCGTTCTCATCATCCCAAAAAACACCATCCTTGAGCAAGGAATCAGGCTTGGATTTGCAGCCTCTAATAACGAAGCAGAGTACGAAGCCCTAATAGCCGGTCTCCAAAAGGCTCAAATTCTGGGAGCAAAACGTTTATAGGTGTTCGGCGATTCTCAACTAGTCTCCAATCAGATAAGTGGAGATTACAACGCGAAGGATGAAAGGATGGAAGCCTACCTCTCCCTAGTGAGGAAAATAATGATAAGCTTTGAGGAGATCAACATCCAGCAGTTTCCCAGAGGATAAAACAGTCATGCCGACGCCTTAGCAGCCCTAAGCTCGGCAGTCGATTCTAGTCTTAAAAGGGTCATTCCCATCGATTTACTCACTTGTCCAAGCATTAACCACAACAGCAAGCTGCCAAATGTGGAACAAATACTCCAGGTGGGATCAACCCCCAGCTGGATCGACCCCTTAAGAGACTATTTAAAGGAAGGCACGCTCCCCGAGGATAAGAAAATCGCCCACCAGATAAGAGTCAAAGCTGCTCGGTTTCACTTATCCACAGGAGGCGACTTGTATAAGAAGTCCTTCTCCGGTCCCTACCTTAGATGTGTCCACCCAGGCGATGTCGAGCAAGTGCTGCGCGAGCTTCACGAAGGAATCTGTGCAAGTCATGTCGGAGGAAGGTCTCTAACCTTTCAAGCAATGAAGGAAGGCTACTGGTGGCCATATATGCAAAACGACTCCGCAGTATATGTCTGCAAATGCCCGAAATGCCAGCTTCATGCTCCAATGGTCCACCAACCAACCAGCGACCTAAAATCCCTCACCAGCCCGTGGCCCTTCGCCCAACAGGGGATGGACATCGTGGGACCACTACCCACTACTCCCGGCAATCGCAAATATATGTTGGTTACAACTGATTACTTCACCAAATGGATCGAGGCAGAACCATTGGCAAACATCCAAGACGCTGACATGATAAGATTCATATGGAGGAATGTAATCACTCGATTCGGAATCCCCAGAACCATCATCACTGATAATGGGACACAATTCGAGAGTGGCCCCTTTCAGAACTTCTGTAACGAGCACGGGATCAGGCACAACTTTAGTTCGGTGGCCTACCCTTAGAGCAATGGAAAAGCAGAAGCTTCCAACAAAACTGTGATCGATGGATTGAAAAAGCGACTAGAGCGAGCCAAGGGCGCATGGGCAACCGAGCTACCCCATGTCCTATGGGCATACCGAACAACTCCTCGGCGAGCAACAGGAGAAACCCCATTTTCGCTAACATATGGCATGGAAGCAGTCATTCCACTAGAAGTGGGCTTACCAACAATGAGACCCGACCTTGTCGACCAAGGCCAGAATGATGGGGCGTTGCTCGCCGAACTCGACCTAGCCGATGAGCGTAGAGAACTGGCCCTGGTGAAGCTTGCGAGCTATCAGCAACAGCTTGCAAAGCACTACCACAAAAGGGTTAACCCGAGAAGATTTCAAGTTGGGGACTATGTTCTAAGAAAAGTCCTGGGCAACGCGGTGAAGTCATCAGATGGCAAGCTAGGCCCAAACTGGGAAGGATCGTTTAAAATAACTAAATACGACCTGCGAGGTGCCTATAATTTGGAAACGATGGAGGGCAAAGATATACCACGAGCATGGAACATAGCTAATCTCAAGAAATTCTATTTTTAGATTCTCAAGGAATTCTATTGTTGAATTTTTTTCGTGTATTTGTTATGTGAAAGGACAGTTCATTTCCCTTATTACTAATGAAATCAGTAACAGTTGCATTTCATCACACATCTTTTCCAAATCACAGGCACGATGGTCGATATAGCAGGGGAATACCCCTCCTCAGGTCATCGTCATGAAACATGAGAGACCTCTTAGCATTGCCCCTGGAAATATATAAAGCCCTACAGATGATTCTTAGGCAATGCGACTAGATTTTATACTGGCCATCAAACCTACTTTGGTTGAGCAAAATCCTGATCGGATGAAGACATCCAATACCAGTTGTGTCCTCGCCAATTTCCCTACTTAGGCCTAAGGGAGTGTGACGACACAACCTAAAAGGTAAAGTGGGGCATAATAGTATTTTGGTATTATATTGGACTGGGGGGACACTTGCATGGCAAAATAAAAAGGATTATCAAGCAGCAAGAATATAAAAAGATTGGATGAACACGTTTAGTTGGCAAAATCGCCCAAAACACGAATTTTTCATTGATCTCTTATATTTACAACAGTGATAATACATATTTAGTCAGCGAAGCTCGCCCAAAGCATTTACATTATCGAAAAGGACAAAAGAATAACAGCTTGTTATATTTACAAAAAAGATAATACACGTTTAGTCGGCGAAGCTCGCCCAAAGCGTTTACATTATCAAAAGAAAAAACTTGCAAAAAATTCAAGGAGGAAGCCTCCGAGCAAGATAGTCTGCCACCCTAGCTCTTCGTCCATCATCAGGAGCAGGGACCAGCTCTTCCACAGCCTCATCTGCGTCCAACTCTAACAGTTACCGAGGAATAGCATCAATAGGGATCCATCTATCATACCTCCTGAATGGATTGGGCATCAGAGTGGAGGAGGATATCTCGTGACGATACCATAAAACTGAGTTCCTCGGGACCTGGAGTTCTTTCAAGGCACTCAACCACCCTCTGATGAAAGAAAGTTCTTCGAACTCGAATAATCTTGTGGGAGCATCTAGCTAGCCTTGGTCATAACCGTCAGCCCATGCTTGTCGAGGACCCTTTTTGAATAAATGCCGCAATCGAGTAACGTCCCTTTGAAGCCCAGCAGCAGTTACATATGCTCGGTGGACATCATCACGGATCTCTTCCATCTCCTTATCCCGTTGTTCTTCTGCTTCCTTGTTCCTGCCCCTGGTGCTCCTACCATCTCGTGGGAGGGGAGGAGGAGTGGAACCTCGCAGCATAGGAGCATGTCCAGCTCGCGAAGACGAGGAGCCTTGTAGAATCGCTGAAACAGTGCTCGGCGCATGCTCTCTAAGTTGCAGGACTTCCCTCCTCAGACTTTCATTCTCCTGCTGGAGGAATTCCCAAATTTGATTTATCTCGGTGGCCTCTAGCAACCTTGCTCTCAGTACATTGACTTACTCTTGTACAGAAGCACCAATGCCTTCCATCTCCTAGAGCCTGTCCTTCAGCTTAGCCACTAGCTCTGACTGATCCTTATATTTTTGGTTCCTTGACTTAAGAGACTTGCAAAGCCTAACAAAGGTCTGACAAACCTGAGGACTGGCATTGGGACCAAGAGTCCTGCCCAATTGAGATGTGGCAGGAATATAGTCTTCTACATCAGTCAACTACAAGACATAAAAGGGCATGGGAAAGAGAAATCAATCAATGCATCGGAAAAAGAAGCCTTTTTATTTCATTAATAAAGGTCAAGCACATCGAGCTGGAAATGAAAAAATTACAAGCAAAAGTACAAAAATAGCCCTAAGGGAGGATTAACTAGAAACCTCAGGCTGCCCAGAGGTGGCTGGCTGCTTCCCCTTATCAGTAGCAGCAGAAGCATCCACCTCTACAGAGATGCCCTCATCGGCAGGAGTTGTATGAGAAGTAAGATCAACACCCTCGATGGCTGGGGAAGGGGCTTCTTCTTCCACGGTTGGCCTTGGACCCGGGTCATGCTCGTCGAACAGAGGAGACTCAGCGTCAACACCAGCAGCTAGGAGGGCCTTGTTCCAGCCCTTCTTGAAGTTCAAATGGCTGATATAGCCTATTTGAACTTCGGCGTCTTCATAAGCAGCAGTCCATCCGGAGTTGTATGAGTCCTCCTTGATGGCGGCTACCTGGGACTCCTTCTCCTTCAGCTGCTCGGTCAGAGCCTTATTCTCCTCCACAACACCCAGCTTGCTCGAGCAGAATAGGTCATAGGCCTGCCTCAACTCGCCCAGCTCCTTGACCGCAGCGTCCCTCTCTCGGTTAGAATTTTTAAAGGCCAGATTAGAAGAGGCACGGGCGGCGTCAGCAGCCTTCAGATCAGCCTCTAGTCGAGAACCCCTAACTTCTAGAACGGACTTCTGCTGCTCCAGCTCGCCATTCATTCTCACTAACTCGTCGCGAGAACGGTAAAGCATAGCGAAGTCCGTCACAAACTGCCAAAAACAAAAGAAGAAATCAAGAAGGAGAAATAATTAAAACTTGTTAAGGAATTAAAAAAGGGAGAGAACCTTACCAAGGCTAGTCTCTGGCTAGCTTGAAGGGCTAATTGATCAGACCCCAGCGCCCTCTGGCGATCTGCAGGAAGAACTTCCCTCTCAAGCAATGCATGAGCCAGCTGAGGGGAAGTGGCAACCTAGGCCCCCTCGGGCAAAGCTGACACCGGGACCAAGGCTTGCCCAGCCTTCGTCCTCAACTCCATCTTCCTCCTCTCTTCCTCTCTCTCCCTCTCCATCCTCTTCCTCTCCTCCACCTTCTTCTTTTCCTCCACCTTCTTTCTCTTCTCCTCCTTCTTTCTCTCCCTCTCTCTCACCTGCTCTTCCTCTCTCTTCTTCCTCTCTTGCTCCTGAGTGGAACGAGAGCCAGTAGCCACGGCCCCAGAAGAAGACTTTTGTTTCTTTGACCTCTGTGCAAGAAGCACATGGTCCTCGTCATCATCGTCTCTAATCAGATTCTTCCTTGGAGGCATCTCTTCACCTGAACTACTGGAAGAACTCGACGATCCTCGAGCTTCAGAATCTTCTTCAGAAGAACTACTATTGTCAGAGCTCCCTCCACCCAAATTGCTCGCAGCTCCCGCAGACTCACTCTCAGAACTGCTCTCCTCTTCGTCCAACTGGATAGGCTCAGCAATAGTCTCTCCGAAAGAATCAAACTCTGGAACACTATCCACAGGTCGTGCTATGAAGCTGGAGCCTGCGTTCTTCTACTCGAGCAAAAAGCCAGCAGACCTGGGCTGCTCGCCGTCACCCAGAGGCTCCCTGATATTCCAAGCTTTCACCAACTCCGAAATACGGACCTCGCTGAGAGCAGGCTCCAAATTCTTTGTCCTCGCTGTGGAAGAAAAAGCAAAGAAAGGTCAGAAAAGTCACAAATCAGCAAAGGTTGAAATAACAGTACAATGTCTACCTATATATTCTTCCCCGTAAAAAGGGACAATGAACCTCTCAGACCTCGACCCATCAAACTGGGGAGGGAACTGCCAATTCCTAACAAGGAAACCCTCTTGCCAGTAGTCCTTATGGGAATCAGGTAAGTTTACCACCAATACCCTATCAGGACTCCTAGGTTTGTGGTATAAGATACCTGAGCTAGTTCGAGAGAAGGAATAACAGAAACAGATCTCGGCAAGTCCTAACCTAGTACCATACAACTGGTTTATTCTATGGACGCCATTTACTATCTTCCACACATTGGGCGAGCACTGTGCGGGAACAATACTGAAATAACCAAAAAAATGCAGAAATAGATCATTAGGGGGAAAAGTGAGTCCCCCCTGGGAGAGCAACAAGACATGGATCCAGTGGGCATCCTCTATATCCCTAACGTTCCTAGGAGGGGAAGCACAACATTTAATATCTACCCATTCAGGAATATTGTAGAACTTCCTGAACTCAGAGTTTGACCTATTTCCAATCTTCGCCATTGAAAAACTCAAAGAAACTCTATAAACCAAAGAGAAAGTGCAGAGAAAGGGCACGAAAAAATTATAAAACAGAAGATCGGTTCGAGTGATGAAGAAGCACGAGCTCAAGACGACTAAGAAGCAATGAGAATGGGGATTCAGAGAAGAAGGTACGAGGCACTAGAGTTCTCAGAAGAAGGAAAAGTACTGGAAAGGCTGAAACGATGGATGAATAGTGGTTATCCCAACTAGCCTTCAATTCTAATCATGGCGCACGGATAGCGAAGCGGGTGCCGCCAAAGCAACTGCACAGTTTCGAAGAATCACAAATCAGCCATGATGGCTGCTCATTTAAATCCATTGGACCCATAAACATGGCCCAACAAATTTAGGGGCAATTGTGGGTACCCGAAATAAAGAACTATGGACCTGGACGAGTAGCCCAGTTCTGGCGGCCCAAAGTCCAGGCCCCTCATCTTTTATAATTGATCCAGTCTCCCCCACGATCCCATAAAGGGAAGTTATGAGGGAAATGGAAAACGTGGAGGAACCTATCACCCCCACTCATCTATATGCACATGTATATATTAAACCCTAGGTTCTCTGTAATCACTCTCCGGAGTATATAGAAATAATATCGACTGCACCACCGTGGACGTAGGCACATCTTGGCTGAACCACGTACATCCTTTGTTGTGTGATTGCCATCTTGTATTTCTTGTTCTCTTCTTGATAATTTTTCTCTCATATTTATTTGTGTTGCATAATAATTGCTTCTACATAAGTATATATCATGAAAGTAAATATATTTCTACTTATGTAAATATTTAATATCAAAGAAATGATTGTTAATTTCCTAATCACTTTTAGATTTAATTGGTCTTCATCTAGTTTTTTCCCTCTATCATGTTAGAAAAATAAATAGTGATTCAATGACAAATATTTTACTATCAATGTAAGTTTCTAGTTAATTTTTACTAAGAAAATAATTTTTATATAAAATAAATATTTACTAAATTCAAAATTTGTATAGTGGTGATGAATTTTGTTTGTTAGATATTAATGAGTAGATTTAAAAAAATATATCTGTCTTAATAAAAAAAACTAGTAAAGTTTTGTCTTATTGAAGTTTAAAAAGGAAGAAAAAATTTAAACCAAAAAAAAAGATTCATCTTAATAGTCATAAGCAAGGGTTTGTAAAAATGGTATATATGTCAAATAAAACTCTAAAAACTTAGGAATAAGATTAGTTTAATATTTGACTAGTAAATAAAACTTATATATAAAAAAATGCATAATAAAAACAAAAAAATAAAAAAAAAATGTTTGAAAATATAATAAACTGGGAAGGCAAAAAAAAAACAGATTTTGGTCTTTTGACCGGTCCACGGGCGAATTAAGCTACAGGCACACGACCCTTTAACCTAGAAACTAGATTCCCTTTCAGCTGTCTTTTATGTCTGTTGGCGTTCTTCGAGACAACGGGGAGTCAGATAGAGAGAGAGAGAGATGGCTTAACAAATTCAGTATCAAATACAAAAAGACTGCACATAACATGTGAATCCATTAACACAGTCAGTTACTATTATTTTATTTAAGCATAACGTAAAGGCACATTCAATAACGAAGCCTGATTGTTTTTAAGAGATTTTGGATTCTTATGTGACAGTATATGTATGTGTGTCCATTAATGTCCTCTTGTATGTCCATTTTATATTCAAAGTTCATTGGCAATCTCTGACACCCCACCATTACTTATGTTTGAATGCCACAATAAAACACCTAGGCTTGGCATGGAGCAAATATATTGGAGCTCGTACTCTGCTAGATGACGCACTACACAGATACCGCACTCACCTCTCCTTATCTCAATAATTCCTCCCCTTCACAAATTTTTAAGCGCCAAAGAATCAAACCCAAAATATATACGCACCCTCTTTCTTTCTCTACACTTGCCCATTAATAAATCAGCTCTAAATGTAGCTAAGTTCTTTCCATTTCTCTCGCAATGGGAAAGAAGGGAGCTGTTTCATGGTTGACAGCAGTGAAGAAGGCATTCAGGTCTCCAACTAAGAGCAACGACGGAAAGAGTAGCAGGAGGAGAGAAGAACATGAGCCAGAAGATGAACAAAAGGTAGCACTCCAGTATTGTGTGATTTATCTGATTTCTCTCTGGGTTTGTGTGTGTGTGTGTATAGGAAATATGTTGCGTTTATATTCTTTGTTTTTTGTGTAGAAGAGAGAGAAAAGAAGATGGTTGTTCCGAAAACCTACAAATAATGCTCAGGCTCAACAAAGTGAACAAACGGTGACAACTAATTTTGTTCCGTCTGAAAAGACCCCCCCGGCTGAGGAGGAACGAAATTCAATTGCAGTGGCAGAAGCCGCTGTGGCAACGGCCAAAGCAGCTATGGAGATTATTCGCCTCACTAGGTTCTCCATTTCTGTCAGAGAACACTATGCTGCCACAGTCATCCAAACAGCTTTCAGAGGCTACCTAGTAAGTTGTAATAACGGGGGTGTGAGGGGAAAATATACTTGTTGGATCATGATGTTATCTCAATAACTTTATTTGAGCTGTTATAGGTGGTAAAAAGTTAAGGGTAAAAGCCTAAAGGATGTATATGCTTGTTGCACTTTTATCTTTTGACTATTATAACTTGCATGTTCTACCATCCAGTCCAAGGAGAAAAAGTATTTTGTTAGTTTCTGCAGCAAAGAGTGAAACAGACATTCGCATTTAGCATGGGCTATTTTTGGGTTATATGTTTGTAGTGTTTTTAAAAAGAGTATGCTTTGTTGAAGGCGAGAAGAGCTCTATGTGCGCTTAAGGGAATTGTGAAGCTTCAAGCTTTGGTTAGAGGACAGAATGTTCGGAAGCAAGCAAAAATGACACTAAAATGCATACAGGCTCTTCTTCGAGTGCAAGCTCGGGTGAGAGATCAACGTGCGAGGCATTCACACGATGGAGGCAGAAAATCAATGTTTGCCCAAACTAACAACTTTTGGGAGTCAGTGCATCTTCAAGGCATCCGAGATAGACAGTCCATAGTAAGCTTTTTAATTTTTAAATTCTTAATTACCTATATTTCCTATGGGGAATAAACTACGCCAAGTAATCGTGCTTAAACAAGTTTTTTTTTACAAAAAAATTACACAACAACTTTATAATTAACAATCTTGGAAAGTGTAAAAAAACTCCATTTAGCTTTCATTATTTTCAAGTAACCCCTATGTGATCAAATAACTCCGGGGGCCGGGGCTACGTGTACTTTTAAGCGACTTTTAAAGTGACTAGTTAAGGCTTTATTTTACATTAAATACAGTTACGACATCTTACACCAAAAAGTAGTTTAGATGCTTCCTTGCATTATAAATATTTCAGGATTTTCATATAAAATTTGCATTCTTTGACTAGTTTTATAGTTTCAGTTGGCCTATAAACTGTATTTCGTAAACCACCTAAAATAATTTATCCCAATGTCTGGAGATTCCAATAATCATACCATATTGCTGTTGGAAAATTGAAACTTAAATAAAATCTGGACAGATTTTTGAGCAATTTTGAGCTCAAATTTAGGTGGGATTCACACTACGGAAATTGTGGGACCATATACGAACGCGTTCACATCCGCAAGGAGATTAACGTAGTATATTCATATGTCCAATTTCAATAAGTTATGAATGATAATTATGTCCCCAAAGTGACTCACAAAGCAATGAAAGTTAATGAATTGGGTGTGTTTTAACTCTTGTCCCACATTGGAAGAGTAGTGGAATTTTGATGAGTTAATAACACCCCAAGTATGGACTAAGGCTTGGATGCCTTGGGGGTATCCCAACTCTTTGAATGGGAGATGACCTAAGCTATGCTCGGGTTGACTTTCGGTCAAAAGTCCACACGCGGGCGCACGTCCGTCCGGCCGGCTCGGTTCGGGCTTGGGCTTATAAAAATTCTTAAATTTTTGGACCGAATCTAATTAACTTTCTGGGCTTTAATTAATTAATTACGGAATTAATTAGTCTTTAATTAACTGATAATCAGTTAATTCCAAGAGTCAGCAGTTAACCAAATTAACTGCTTTGACAGTTAATTTCGGTTTTGACTGTTCCCAACAGTCAAGACATTTACTATAAATAAAATGTTTCCCCCTCAGTTTTTAACTACTGAAAAATTAAACTCTCCAAAATTTCGAAATTGCTACTGCATTATTTCCTCTGCCCAGAAAATTCTTTTCTTCATTTTCTGCATTGCATGTTCTTGGTTGTGTTGAGTACAAAACAAATAAATTATGTTCGCTGGGATTAATCATTGCTGTGCTGCTTGATTAAATTCGAAAATCCGTTCTATCTTGGGAGACAATTATTCATTAAACTCAAGCAAGTTGGAGGAATAATTTTGTCTTAAGGAGACTGTTCAACAGGGCTCGGATTTCTTTCTAATTATTATTATTTCTGCAAATTCTAGTAAGTATTTCATTTCTATAATTCTGTTTCTATTCTGTCTTTGTTCATAATTCTGTACAATTGTTATTTATAAATAGTAGAAATAACAATTGCTTGTCTAATTACCTAATTTTGAATCACAGTCTAGAGATGGAGGTTGCATTACGGACCATTGGGATGAAAGACCACACACACTTCAAGAGCTCGAAGCTATCCTTGAGAGCAAAAAAGAAGCTGCTCTTCAGCGTGAAAGATCCATGGCTTATGCTTTCTCCCAACAGGTCCTAATACCTCTCTCACATTCTCCCTCCCAGTTCATTGTTCTAAGTTTAGAGTTTAATTAACTGATAGCTTCAATATTTTTTATACCCATATCAAGATATGGAGATCTGACAGGGACCCATCTACTGCAAATAAAAAAGATCTAGAAGAAAGAACCAACTGGCTCAATCGATGGATGGCAATGAAGCCATGGGAGAGCAGCAGCAGCAGAGCTTCATTTGATAGAAAAGATTATCTAAAAACCGTTGAGATTGAGACATTGAGAAACCCAACAGAACACCACAAACCACCACACAGTCTCTCACCTGTCACACCATCTCCATCTAAAATAAAATCACTGCATGTACGTTCATTGAGCCCCAGAACCTTAAATAAAGAAAAAAGCTACTCAACCGCAAATACCCCAAGCTTACGCTTAACACCCCCTTTCATGGGGTGTGTGTGTCGCTATAGCGACGGTTCAAGGCCAAACTACATGGCCGCAACTGAGTCTGCAAAAGCAAGAGTTAGGCCACAAAGTGTGCCACGGATAAGGCCCTCGACGCCTGAGAGAGAACGAAATGTGTCAGTGAAGAAACGGTTATCGTACCCAGATGCTGAGGTGGGTTATAATGGTGGGTTTGACCATAACTTAAGAAGTCCTAGCTTCAAGAGTGTGCAAGCTGGGTATGTTGGGATGGGTCACCAGTCGAATCAATCTTGGTATACGGACAGTGTTGCTGGGGAAATTTCTCCGTGCTCAACCACCGACTTACGGTGGTTAAGATGATGGGAGATGGTTGGTATTGCAAGATAATAATGGTGTTGGTGGCTTGTTCATTTTAACACTTGTGCTAGTGAAATATAGAGGGGTTGTTTGTTGCAGCTATTTTTCCAAACGAGAGGGTAAACGTGATTATGTGGTGATTCTGCTATTGCTATTACTTTCTCTTTGTTTCCGTATTTCTTTTAGCAATAATAATTTATAGAGAAGAATTCTTGAGTAGAAACAAATAGGATACTCCTATTAACTAGATCCTTTTTCTAAATAAATTATTGACGCTTATTACCTTGAAGTTTACTATATTTTTTTTTCTTAATTTCAAATCACAATGTATCAAGATTGTCACATAAATTTCTAAACTCTTTTTTTTAAGTAGTAAAAAAATATATATTTTAACTAAATATGGTATAACTATGAATATACCATTTTTTTTAAAATAAAAAAAACATTTTTAATCAAATTTGGTATATACATGATCTCAATAATAAGAAGATCATCAATAAAAAACGAATATGATGATCACAAGTTACAAAAATTTAGTTGAAATATATATATATATATATATATATATATATATATATATATATATATATATATATATATATATATTGTTGTAGGTTAAATTATTCATCCACGTAGACCATTGAGATATGACACATATTCTTATACATATCCACCTCAAGGCTTCATAAAAACTTGGTCGGCTAACCAACCGACCACAACCAGGAAGGTGAACCATCAAAAAGGGGAAAGATCACTCATATGGGGGCTATCAACAACCATTCCACGCATGCATTTGAAGGCCAATAGCTTCGTTTATTGTATATGGGTGTAAATGCTTGAATATATAAAGGCATTTTATCACTTGGTCTCCTAAACACTATAAATACATTATCTCCCTTAGCCAAAGGGACAAAGAATTTAGTACGAACAAGCTGGTACTAAGTTTTATCTAACTACTCCTCAACAACAATAATATAACCGTAGATGTAGGCTTGTTCCTTAGTTGAACCACATTAAAAACTTTTGTTGTCCTGCCTGACTTACTTAATCTTCATATATATATATATATATATATATATATATATATATATATATATATATATATATATATATATATATATATATATATATATATATATATATATGAAGATTAAATGCCTTAAATCATGGGAGTTAGACTCCAGTGACACCGAGGCCCATCTTAAGTTTGTTGCAGAGACTACTCAAGCATGGGACAAATTTGATCCTAATACCCAAGCCCAACTTAGACAAGCATTTATCGCTCCGACTACATCCGATCTATACCATTTGGATAGTAATACCTTAATAGACCGTCGATTCAATTAGTTTCAGAGAGATATGAGAGATTTGCTTGATGGCCAGTTGAGAGATATCTCCGGATCCGGCCGTGTGTCGAAGGAAAAGGTGTGTGCTATCTGTGAGGCAAGACATTCCACAAAGGCATGTCTGACGATTTTTGCCTACGAGGCTATGCTCACTGAGCAAGTGGATGATATAGGAGGATTCAAGGGAAATTTTAATGCCCCGCATGGGAATTTGTACAACCCTTCGTGGAGAAACCATCCTGGTTTTAATTATGGACAACCACAATCTGCGATGAACCCACATTCACAGGTTATCCCACCTCCACCGCCTCCTCAATTTCAGCAAGCACCACCTCCTCTAGTTCCGTATATTACTCCACCGCGGAGTAACCTTGAGGATATGATAAACCAGTACATCAACTCCCAAAGTGAAACCAATTCTAGATATGATCGCATGTTCGCCGACATGAATGTGAACATCTCTAAGTTGCAATCATCATTGAGTATCCAAGAGAAGGGCAAGTTTCCTGCCCAGGGCCAAAGACCTCCCTAAAGTCAACCTAGTGTTAGATCCACCTCTACAGAACAGCAGGAGCATTGCCAAGCGGTAACCACTCTTCATAGTGGGAGAGTTATTGATTTATCACGTCCCCCCACGACACTTCGAAAGATAAGGAGATTTCGCCCGGCACGAAAGAGGCCAAAGATATCTCCTTGGATGAGAGTGATAAATAAAACACTAGTGAGCCTGCGGTAATTGTCAAGCCACCCTCCGATGCGTCATTCCCTCAAAGATTGGTTCCTTCCCACAAAGGGACCATAAGTGATGAAGTGCTAGAAGTGCTTAAAACCGTAAAATTGAACTTACCTTTACTCGATGCAATAAAGAAAATTTTAGCTTATGCAAAAGTCATTAAAGATTTATTGACTGCCAAGTGGAGGATGAAGGTAAAAAAAATGTGCCTAGCATAGAATGTGACCTCCGTTCTTTTTAACGATCTCCCACCTAAATATAAGGATCCCGGTGCACCCACCATTTCCCACACCATTGGAGAGAACAAAATTGAGAGGGCCTTACTCGACTTGGGATCAAGTGTTAATATCCTCCCCTATTCAATTTATAGGCATATTGATGTGGGCGACCTTAAGCCCACAAGGATCACTCTCCAATTGGCGGATCGAACCGTGAAGATACCGAGAGGTATAGTTGAGTACATGATAGTCCAAGTGGACATGTTTTACTTACCAGTAGATTTTGTCATTTGGGACACTGAGCCCTCCTTCACCTCGAAGAATTATGTTTCCATCATTCATGGGCAAACATTCTTAGCTACGGCTAACGCACTTATTAATACTCGAAATGGGCGATACAACTCACTTTTGGGAACATGACATGAGAAACAAATATCTTTAATATAGCCTAACAAGCAGGGGAAGAAGATGATCTTCACACGGTGAGCTTAATTGATGAGATCATAGAAGAGCACATTGAGGAAAATTTCTGTGGAGATGCCTTAAAAGCTTGCCTAGTGTCTAGTCCTGAGAGTGAGGGAGCTTATACCGAGTTTGAGAGAGGGGTTGAGGAGTTGAGAGAGCTTTTTGATGAGAGAGCGTCGGACGAGGACGCAAGAGACGTTAGTTGGGTTTCTCGATTCGAAGAGTTATCGCTGAGGGAGGCACTCATGGTGCCCTCTAGAGACACATTCCCGACTCTCAAATTGAAGAAACTACCCTCCAACGTTAAATATGTTTTCCTAGGTGAAAGTGAGACATTTATGGTTATTGTCTCCTCTATCTTAGATGAAGAGCAGGAAGGTAAGCTATTAAAAAATTTGAGGAAGCAACAAAGTTCTTTTGGTTGGTGTATAGCTGATCTAAAGGGGATAAGCCCTCTAATTTACACTCACAAAATTCACCTCGAGGAGGATGTGAAGCCCTCGAGAAAAATGTAAAGAAGGTTGAACCCAACCATAAAAGAAGTGGTGAGGGCAAAAATCATA
The DNA here is from genome assembly GCA_949130495.1 of Sambucus nigra. Classification (NCBI taxonomy): domain Eukaryota; kingdom Viridiplantae; phylum Streptophyta; class Magnoliopsida; order Dipsacales; family Adoxaceae; genus Sambucus; species Sambucus nigra. Next base: position 458,342,072 of record OX422208.1, on the reverse strand, counting down.
AAATTGTTGGATGCCGGGATTATCTACCCAATATCGAATAGCAAGTGGGTGAGCCCCATTCAAGTTGTCCCGAAGAAGTCGGGCATGATAGTGATTGAAAAGGCCAAGGGAGAGCTAGTTCCCCAAAGTACGACTACTAGGTGGCGCATTTGCATTGATTACTGGAAACTCAATGCAGGAACTAGGAAAGACCATTTTCCCTTTCCATTTATCGATCAAATGCTTGAAAGAGTAGCGGGCCACCCTTATTATTGCTTCCTAGATGGTTATTCCGGATATAACCAGATTGAGGTAGATGTACTTGATGAAGAGAAAACGACCTTCACTTGTCCCTTTGGTACGTTTGCCTATAAACATATGTCATTCGGCTTATGTAATACACCCGCGACCTTTCAAAGGTGCATATTTAGCTTATTCAGCGACATGGTTGAGAGAGGGTTAAAGGTGTTTATGGACGACTTCAGTGTTTTTGGCACCTCTTTCGATCTATGTTTAGCGAATCTTGAGAAAGTACTAGCCCGATGTGTGGAGAAGAACTTAGTGATGAATTGGGAAAAGTGCCATTTCATGGTAACCGAGGGCGTAGTTCTTGGCCACATAGTGTCATCCAAAGGGATCGAGGTTGATAGAGCAAAAATCGATGTGATAGCCGACCTACCCCCCAACTAAATCACTAAAATACGTGCGTTCTTTCTTGGGCCATGCGGGGTTTTATAATATCTTCATTAAGGATTTTAGCACCATCGCTAAACCCTTAAGGAACCTTCTTATGAAGGACACCCCGTTCGAGTGGAATGAAGCATGCCAAAGTGCTTTTGAAAAATTGAAGAGCATGTTTGTTTCTTCTCCCATCATGCAAGCCCCGAATTGTTCCTTACCATTCAAGCTCATATGTGATGCTAGCGATTATGTGATAGGGGCTGTTTTGGGCCAAAGAAAAGACAAAAAGGCTCATGTCATCTACTACGCCAGCCGTACTCTCACTGGACTACAACTCAATTATTCCACCACGGAGAAGGAATTAATAGCGGTAGTCTTTGCTCCAGACAAATTTCAGTCCTATCTTATCAGTTCCCCCATCACCTGTTTCACCAACCACACGACTTTAAAATATCTCCTTGCAAAGAAAGATGCAAAGTCGCGCCTCACAAGGTGGATCCTACTCCTACAAGGATTTAATCTCTCCATTAAAGGTAAAAAAAAAAGTAAAAAACGTCGTCGCCAATCACTTATCACGGCTTTCGTCCGACGTACCTAGTAATCTTATACCCATAGACGAATACTTCCCGGATGAGTAACTCTTTGCCACCTCTTCTTTGCCCTAATTTACGGATATAGTGAGCTATCTTGTCACAGGAGTCGTCCCTCCCGATTGGACACCATAATATAAAAAGAGGTTCATCATTTGGTCGCGCGTGTTTTTCAATGACGATACATTCCTGTTTAAATATTTCCCCAACTAAATCATCCGACGATGCATACCGGATGACGAGATCACCCAATTTTATCATTCGAAAGCATGTGGAGGCCACGTTTCTGTGAAAAAGACAACCCCTAAGATTCTCCAAAGCGGTTTGTATTGTCCCGTAGTGTTCTGGAATGTAAACAATTACTGCAAATCTTATGACTGGTGTCAACGAATGGGGGCAATAACCCGACGAGACATAATGCCATTAACCCCGATTCTCATTATCGAGATCTTTGACTGTTGGGGTATTAACTTTATGGGCCCTTTTCCTCCATCTTTTGGCTACCTATACATCCTAGTCGCGATAGACTATGTTTCTAAATGAGTGGAAACTATAGCTACCAAGACTAATGATAACAAAGTGGTGATTAGGTTTCTACAGGAACACATACTTTCTCGCTTCGGTGCACCGAAAGCGATAATCAGTGATAATGGCACACACTTTTGCAATAAGCTATTTGAGAAGCTTATGAGAAAGTATGGTGTCATTCACAAGGTTGGAACGACCTATCACCCATAAAAGAATGGGTAGGCTGAGTTGGCGAATCGTGAGATAAAAAACATACTAGAGAAGACCGTCAATCCTAACCGAAAATATTAGTCCCTTCGATTGAATGATTCTCTATGGTCCCAGCATACCGCATACAAGAACCCACTTGGAATGTCCCCATTCCACTTTGTGTATGGAAAACCTTGCCATCTTCCCGTTGAGTTGGAACACAAAGCATATTGGGCCATTAAGAGGGTAAATTAGGATATGGACAAAGCCGGTGAAGCTCACAAGGTTCAATTGAATGAGTTAGAGGAGATACACAATGATGCGTATAAGAATGCCAAGATTTTAAAAGAATGGATGAAACTCGCGCATGATAAGATTATTCGATGAAAGGAGTTTCAACCAGGACAAAAGGTACTCCTCGATAACTCATGGCTTCATCTATTTCTGGGTAAATTCGATCTCGGTGGATTGATCTATTCGTTGTGAAAAGCGTATTCTCCCACTGAGCAATGGAATTGAAAGATCAAAAAGGGGGGAACACGTTCAAAGTCAATGGACAACGCCTAAAGCCATATGTAGAGGCGTGCGTAGAAGAGATCGACACCATTTGGTTGTCGGACCCCGTTTACGGGGTAGAGTGAGCCGAAGTTGTGAGACCGTTGCAACCCCGACATGTATGGGGTGAATTATTGTGTATATTAGCTACATATAGGTTAGGGTAGTAGAGTCCATAGGTTTACATCACTAAAAGAAAGGAATTCGAGCACCGGCACGCATTACAAGGCGAACATTTAGGGCCGCAGTATCGAGGTCAGAGGTTTTCGAAGTCAAACTTGTGTAGGACCATTAGTAGGAGAATTAGAAAGTCATGAGAGAGGAGTATACCATCAAAATGGTGCACTAGAGCTGATCTGGGAATTGGATCGATCCGGTCCTGGGAACACGGATCGATCCGTTTAAGGGAAGAATTGAAATAAAAAAGTGTTCGGATTGATCCGGTCATGGGAACCCAGATCGATCCGATTTCTGTAACCCTTTACATTACCAAGGTTCACCACCTTTTTCCCCCAATCCATTTCTTTCCCTCCAATTTCGTCCACCACCCTTCCTAACCACCTTTTCCCTCCCAAATACTTTCCCATTTTCCCTCCAAAACCTACCCTACACTCTTCCCTCACCACCTATAAAACCACACCCGATCCCCCACATTTTCACCACCACTACTCACTCTCTTTCTCTATTTATGTCCAGTAATTCTACTACCTCCAAATACCATGGCCAACCAACCAATTCCCAAAAAAAACGAGTCCACCCAAATTCTCAATGATGGAGCCACCGGTTACCGTTCCTTTCAAGAACAAAGGTGGTGTGAGCATTTCTTCGGGCAAACTTGTAAGCTCCAAGTGGAGTGTTAAGTCATTTGGAATGACATGCCAAACTTCGTTACTTCCATTTTCATGGAACGAGGTTGGTGTCGTTTCCTAAATGAGCCACACGACGCGGTGTGGCCCAACGATGTACGAGAATTAGATAGCTCACTTGTACGCACTAGGCACAACGAGGCTTAATCATATGTAGGTGGAATTCGCGTCTCGTTCTCTTTGGAACTTCTGCTCCAAAAGTTGGCTGCCAAAGATGTCCTAAGCCCCCATCCATGCACATACCCCAACCCTCTTCTACCACTTAACAAAGATGCGTGCATGTCCCTCATTGACCCTAACGCTAACTCGATCACCGAGACATTCCCGGTGGGCCATCTAAGAGAGAAAGTGAGCCTCACTTTCAAAATCATATGCGCGAACATTCTCTCAATGGGAAATAACTCGACAATGCGCCGGCGTCAAGCCACCCTCGTATATCACCTCTTCAATCATAACACCCTCATCAACCTGGCTCCCTGCATTTATAAGGACATATTCTTCTCAATCACGGATAAAAAGGGAAAAACTCCTCTCCCCTACGCTTGGCTCATCACGTCCATGCTAGCGGACGCCGAAATTGCCCCCCATAGGATTTCCCTCACCTCCTAGCTCCTTTTGGGGTAACCACCCGGACTAGAAGTGAAAGTCAATGGACAAACATCCAAGACATAATAGCACAGGAGGATATTGATGAAGAAGAGGACGCGAATAATGATGAAGAAGAGGACGCAAGTGGTGATGAAGAAAGCAGCGAGGAAGAAGAGGAGGAAATCGTAATGGGTGAAGGTGGCGAGGAATATGATAGTGACGAGGAGTCTGATTTTTTTCCAGCAAATGCAAAAATTAATAGACGCATTTCGATGGTGGAAACATGACTTGATGGATTCATAAACCAATACAACACTAATAGGGTGGCCGACCTAAAGGCTTATCAGCGTGACACCAGTATGATGCACCTTCTCCAAGTGGATATGTATTGGATGACTATGGGTACACCACCGCCATATTTCTATGACCCGAATGCACCCAGTGGATCCCATGACCCGCCCCAGTGATACCCTTTCTGTAGTTTGGTTGTGAAGTTGTTGGTTGTTATCACAGTTGGTTATTTGTCTCCCTTTCCCTTATAACTCATGTTAGTCATTCTATATATATTTTTGCATTTTCAGTATTTGTTCGTTTTATTTCTTCGCACTTTTAATTCACTTTGAGTTAGATTTTAGTCCTTTTTGCTTGAGGAAAATGTAAAAGTCTAAGTTAGGGGAGGTACAACCGCGTCTTTCTAAAACTTCACAAATTTTCAAAAATGTCCATAAATTTAAAAAAATAATTGAAAAATTTTGAAAAATCCAAAAATATTTTTCTTCAAAATAAATAAAAATTGGGATTTAAAAGCTTCAAAAATATCACAAATATTTTCTCTTAAGTTGTAAAAGTCAAATACACAAACCCAAAATTGACCAAAGATGGGAATTGAAAGAAAATTAATGACTTTATGAATAAGTGCGGAGATTGACAAACCTGATGAGATTTCGAGCCTATCATTTTTCTGAGTCTATAAATCAATCCGAGTTAACGGTTAACTCAAAGTTCTTTTTACCATGTTAAAAAGTCGTTGATGATCTCTATTCTATTGCTTTTATCGGTTACGAGAAACGTGTGAGGTGTTGTCTCAAAAAGCGCGCTAACATATCTCTAAACTAAATTAATAATCTCGAGACGCATATGGTAATATGATTAGTAATTTGGATAGATGAAGATTCGTCCATCGTTTGTTACCCAAAAAGATTAGCCATAAAAAGTCATGAAATTTTTTCCCTTTGCTATCCAATTTGAGCCTAATAAATTTTTTTCTTTTCGTTTGATCACCCGAAAAACCCATATTGACTAGAATTGTGAAAGTAGAAAATCCCAGAAATTAAGTTCGAAAAGTGCATAAAAAGGGGCAAGAAAAAATAGAAAAAAGCTCAACAAAAATAGAAAGAAAAGAAAAGTGTGATAAAGAAAAGAAAAAAAAATGAGCAAAAGCCCGAAAAAGCACTAACAGACATCATAAGAAAAAAAATTCAATTCCAGATTTCCCAACCATTTCCATGTTACCCAAATACACCTTAAACCCAAGAAAGTCCTAACCGAGTTCGAATTACGAAATTGTCTACCGCGTGGAGAGATAAGGCACAAAAGATAATAAAAGAGATTACATGGCGTGAAAAAGAGATGATTTTTCCTGTTTCCCAACAACCGTATTTCGATGAAGAGATCTTTTCACCATAAAAATTCTGTCTTTCAAAATGATGTGCGTAAATTTGTGTCCATCATATATACTCCTTATATCACGCACACCTAGAGAATAGCCACACTTCTGAGTGATTCATTTGTGAGTGTATTCAGTGAGATTTTGAAATCAAAGTAAACTTTTGGAAAGTAACATAACGATCAATCGGTGGAAGTTAGTTGTTCGATTTTTGGCTTCGCACACACACACTATGGCTTAAGACTTATGAATATGATTTTAATGCAATCAGTTTTTGGGGTGTTTAAATTGTACAATTTTTAAGTATTGTGATTTTTTCTTTGAGTCAATAACAAATTTTGTGGGTATATTCACTGCAAAACCTCACGAGAAACAATTCGTCCTACTAGGGTAACCTAGAGGTTTAAATTCTTGTTGCTTACGCTAAATGAAATCGCTCGCCCGCGAAAGAAGTATGCTATCTCATTTTAGAGTTGGACAATGTTTTAATTATTTTACATTTCTCGGGATGATCAAAGTTTTAAGTTAGGGGGATTTGATTAGGCATAAATTCTTCCAAATTTTCCCCTTAATTAAGAGGCTTTTATTAACTAAAAAAGTGTAAAATGAGTTAATTTATCTCATATCATTGCTAATGAATTCTTCTAACAAGTATCTCGAGTTTCGTATATTTCTTATTGATTTTGCAGGTATTTAATATATGAAAGAAAGAAATAAACCGAAAGAAGCAAGAGATAAGAAAGAAGACGAATCAAAAGTGTAAAAGTGTAATTTCCCCAAGAATCCGGTTAAGGACTAAAGTAAAAGTTAAAGATCTCGAGTCTACGAGTGCGTAAGAAGAAACGACATCTCAATCCGAGTTTCGGAGTAGAGGTTATTAAGACCCAAAGATGCGAGATAATTATGAAAAATTAAAGAAAAAATGAAGAGAAATTGAGAAGGAAATCCGAATCGATCCGGATGGCACAAAAAAAGGATCGATTCGGAAACTTGAAGCCATTGTATAAGGATACATTTACCGGATCGATCCGATCCTCATAAAAAAAGGATCTATTTGGGCCCCAAAGTTCACTGTATAAGGCATATTTAACGGATCGATCCGATTGAAATAAAAAAAGGATCGATCCGGTTATTAGGAAGATCGATCCGAAATTTTTAGGCAGATTGATCCGGGGTTCGAGATTTGTGATTATCTTCTTTAAGCTGGAGTCTTGCATGACTCCAACTCTTATATTTTTCGTAGTGTATAGATTTCAATGTATTCCCGGACATTAAGGGAATGCTTCTAATTAGTTTTTTGAGGATCTTTTTAATTTGTTTTGAAGAGAGAACAATAAAAACCCTAGTTTTTATTTTAAGAGTTTTCATTTAGATTTGATTCAAGCTTCTGCAATTCAAGTAAATATATTCCATTCTTGCTTTCAAATTTTCTTTAGTTAATTGATTATTTAGCGATTTCATTTTTCTTAATTCTAAGTTACTAGTTAAGATGTCTTCTTTTATTAAAATCATGCTTTCTTCTTGTTTTACTATGCCCTGCTAATTTTCTAAGGATTGGGATGCATGAATCCAACCCGATGTTGTTGATGAATGCGTAAAATTTGATTTTGAATTAAATAACCGAGTTAATCGTGTTATATGGTGATCACAACTATTGTAGAACTTTTGATCTCGTTTGCCCTAGGTAATCGGGAAGCTTAAGAGTGCAACACGCGTGTAGCTATGACGACACTATTTTACTCATCTCTTGATTATTTATGATGCGGGGCTATGATCCCTCATATATCCAATGCTTGGGAGTACTAAGGACTGAGTTTACTCAGATATTTTAATTCCGAATTAAGTTATAACATTGATAAATGAACTAGGGTTGGAGGAGTGTATCCTGACTCGTTTTTCTCACTTGCACTTTTGACTACAGTTTTTAATTTTCTTAAGTAGGTCAAAAAGATTTTAATTTATTTCTAAATTCTATAGGTAATTTTCTTATTATTTCTGCGTATAGTTAGTCCATATCCCATAATCGCCTTTTCGTTCATTTTAGAGTCGAGTTAGTGTTCTCAATCTTTCCAACGTCGTTACGACTTCGTTCGTCCTATTTCCTTGTGGAGACGATCCCGACTTACCGGGTTTATTACTAACATGACAGGTTTGCACTTGAGCCTATATCAGCACGAACACAAGATACACATTTGTGGTCGTATCACTTATACTTATCTTCATAATCAGAATGAAGCAGAGCCACAGAAAGGTTGTGATATTCTTGCAATTGTTCAATCATTTCATAGTAGGTTGTGTTATTGGACACAACCCAATAAAAATAACCATGCAGATGAATGTATGTCTCTTTAACTTGGTCGAATTCATCGTCTCCGAGCAACCCTTCTAGCTTGGCCTCAGTTAGGGTCGTATGCATAGCACCAAAAAGTCTAAGGATACATTTCATCATATCATTCTAAATGGATTTTTATTTCATTATTCCTGAAATTAAAGTGAAAATAAGAGTATAATAATAACAACCTAACAAGAATGGTAAACAAGTACAACAACAAATAAATCCAGTCAGCTAATCAAGTTAGAAATTGAAAATGATAGTACCCTAATTTTAAAAAATTCTTCTTTCAATTAATTATGATTAATTTCCTAACACGTGTAGAATAGAGATGGTTCAACTAAACAACTACATAAACTAAAAATTAATTTCTTCACAAATTAAAACTAAAGTAAAATAAATTTTAATTTTCTCAAAATTAAAATTATACTAAAAATCAAATTTGTGAATTTTTACTTTAAGCCCAAAAATCAATTTAATACAAGTCCTAGAAATTTGCCTAACAATAAATATTTAATTTTTTCAAAGTAGGCCAAACCAAATATTATCAAATTAAATTATTTAGACTTGAATTAAATCAAGTTAAATATTACCCAAATTACTAAACTTGCACCATTTTAATCAAGAATGCGAATTAAACCCAATTTTATCTTTTTACCGTAAGCATGCGTTCAAGGTGATTTTTGCAAACGATAAAATAAATTCACAATCCCACAACATGGCGATGTACGAGGAAAAATCCAAATCATGAAAAAACCTCAGACGGACCTAGCCTAACAAATTCACTAAGTATGTTATGAATTTTACAAAGACTCGATAAGAGGACTTACACAACTGACTCGAATCCCTTCGAGCCTTGACGCGCTCCTTCGATCTTCAACCTCCACCTAGCGAATAATCCCAGAGTCCACCAGAATGTTGGAGTCCACTAATCGAGACCAAACAACCATCAACCACACATGGTGCCTCTCACCATGTGAGAATGCGGCATCAAAACAAAAGCCTCTTCTTCTTTGAGGGATGTAGAAGAAAACCCAAAATTCTTTTCCTCTTGGGTAGAAAAGTGAACCCGATGCCAAAATGCTCCAAGAAAATATATAGAGGTAGAAACTTGGATAAACTAAACAGTTGGGTGTATGTGTTTTTGTTAAGATTTATTTTATGGATTCACAAAAACACAAAACTATGAACTTTTCATGTTGGAAAATTTTCTCTTAACAAGTGTTTAGAAGTTATCAAAATTTAGGTTTTCAAAGTTGGTTCCCACACATATTAATTCTATCAAGAGTTAGTGGGAAAAAGAAAGTGGTAACATGGAGAAAAACTGCCAAAAAACTTCCTGAACGAAGTCTCGTTCGAACAACTATCTAACGATGTTCCAGTGGACAAATGGGAAAAGTCGTTGGAAAACTCGTTCGAAAGAAATTCTCGTTCGAATGAAAAACTCGTTGTAACGATAATTTGGATCAAAATGTCAAAAGTTCATTTTTCAATTTTAAGCACCAAAACTTTTTAGTCAAAGTTCTAAAATAACTTTTCTGAAAATACAATTCATTTTAAAGAAAAATTACACCCATTATAAATTATTCCAAGTCTCCTACAAATATATAAAAGCATTCATACCTTTGGAGACTTGAAATATGATGTTGATGACGTGAAACATGGCACTGAAACTCGGCAATGATGTTCTCTTGATAAGTAAATTGCAACGTCTTCAACTCAAACTTGTCATAGGCTTGAAAGAATACAACATGAACACTATCCTATGACTCAAATGTTTTTGTTCAGAATTGATCCAACACTACATTAAGACTCAATTAGAATTTGTGTCCTCACAAAACTCCCCTTTGGCTATTCCGGGACAAAAACCAAAACAAAATCCTAAAGGGCCGTCAAGCTCTACTGGACTCAAAAAGTTTCCACCAAAAATAAAAATAAGAAGCTTGACTCACGGACCACTTAGGATAAATATCTTTGCCGATGAAAGTTGCCACTTTGCAAAACTCCTACACACTTAAACAAACTATCAAACGCATAGGGAATATCAAGAATATAAAATTCATGTAAAATAAATAATCCCCCTAAATTAATTCTTCCTTTATCAACTATGGTCAACTCAAACTTGTCATAGGATTAGATATCATTTCCCCCCTATCATTCTCCCCCTTTTTGTTCAGGAATAGACAAAAGTGATAGAACTAATAAAATACTCATTTTCCCCCAATAGAATTAAGTGATAAATATGGGAAAAGCGAGAAAATCATGAATGTGCATAAGGAAGTAATAACATGAAGTCATATGGTCAACAATAATAGTAACCAATCCAAAACAGATATTAATGGATACCAACTATGATGCGACAAAAATGATATCAATTTGGCTAATAAAAGAGACTAAGCGTATGATATCAAACTAAATATTCAACACAATAGATACCAATTATAAAGTAAAAAGCATAAATGGACTAGCTAATTTGGCAAAAGGCTTAAACAAACAAAAATATCATATATGTATACAGAATAGATATAAAAAAAGATGCACAAGCACACATATATTGATATAAACACACAAATGACACAAAATATTATAGAATTAGTTTTCCACACTCTTTTGGCATAAATGTGTAATATGGAAACGAAAGTGAAGGGGTGTGAAAAAAATACCAATGAATTAAAACCCAATCACTTAAACATGTTCATGGAGTTCTCATTTGATTGCAAAACTTTATCAACTTAAGATTTAGCCTTATATGACCATATAAATTGAACTCTATGAACTAACAAACAAAATGCATACAAGCCTAGCATATTGATGATTCTACAATCCAATAGAGTCATAACAAAAAAAGCGCAACTAGGATAAACGAACCTTGTGTAAACCATTGATATACCATCCAAACGCCCTCAAAATAAGAATATATAATTTTTAATGAAAATATCAATCTAAACAAATATAGGCCTTTGCTAAATATTTTCTATTAATGCCATATTTTTTAGGCCTTTAGACCACGTATTTCTTTTAGGTCAATTTCAAACGGTGGCTTACTCGCAAAGGATAAATTTCCTTTCGAAGCCCTTCGCCGTGCACATTTATATATATCATTTTTATATCTCACACAAATATCACGTGCAATGGATTTTAGCATGCACTAGTCCTCCTAGGTCATATAATACGCAGATGACTATATTGATAGGAGAACACCTCACAAAGCTCAAATATACATGTTTTAATAACCTTTACTTTTGAGTATTTTATTTTATGTTAAATTGACATGAAAGGTAATTATATAAAATATTGGATAATGGAATACATATTATTTTAAGTGAGTTAAAAGATAATATTTACTACATTTTTGCATATTTACTGTTATGTGAATGTAAATAGCATTATGTTACGATTCATGGTGTCGTTGTGCTTTAAACGGCAATTATAGTTTAAATGAAGTTGGAATTTGAAATGATTTATATTATTCCGAATGCCAATTTAGAGGGCGCGGTTAGTCCTGAAATAGTCGAGATAGTCAAAATAAGTGTCATATTGTATTTTTGGGCTTCGAGCATTTTTAACAGGTTATGGTTTAATTATATAGTTACGAGTCATTTGAATGGTGTATTAACATTTTAAAGATGGGAATTAATGCTGAGGGCACGATTTAAGTCTTTCAACCCTTTTATCCCTCTTATATGTTCCTAAACCTAGAGAGAAACAGAGAGAAAGAGAATTTGGGTAAAACAAGAGAAAGGAAAAGAAAAGAAGAAATTGGGTTTGATCTTGCATCTATCTCCCTGGAATCCGAGATTTCATCTTAAGGAAAGTTTCTTACTTAATAGTATATGATTTAATGTGAATAATTTGTTGTGATAGTTATGTAATTGGAGAATTAGAAAAAATAGTGGGTTTTATTAGATTTCGATATTTAAACCCTAGGATCTTGTTGTTTATATAATTTAAGTTGGTCATATGAGTTTGTTGTGGTGTAGAGATGTTGTGATTGTGTGGTTGGTTCATGAGAATGAAAGAATTGTAAGAATATGGATTTTAGGTTTTGGATCTAGCATTGTAAAAGAAGAGAGAATCGTGGGTCTGCTAGGCGCGGTCGACCGCGGTCATAGGATCGGTCGACCGGACCTTCAGGTGAAAGCCTACTGCTTTCGTATATAAGTATAAAATCATAGCGCGATAGATCGCAGTCCCAGGACTGATCGACCAGGCCTCCTAAAATGAGCTTTCTGCATACCTTGCTAGGCAAAACCCCTGCGGCGCGGTCGACCGCGGTCCCATGACCGGTCGACCGGTCCCCTATTTTTCACCCTAAATTATTTAGTTTCTTCTAGTTTCTTTCTTTTTAGATAGGGACTTAGGAACCTTCTTAAATGAAGTAAAACTAGAGTATTTGAGTCTAGTAATGATGTATTTAGAAACCTAAGTAGAAATGAGAGTCGGGGTTTGGATTGGGAACTAATTTAGTTAGTTAATTTAGACGTAGATAAATGATTCTTTTATAAAAAGAGTTAGTTTAGGTCTAAAGGGAAATAGAGTGATTTAATATGGGCTTCTATAATTGGGTTGTAGCGATATTATACCATATGGTTTGAGGAATTCATAAATATTTGTATTGGAGATGATTAAACATTGTGGTTTATATTGATGATATTAATCACGTATGGCTCCGGATAAAATGTAATGCATACTTAAGAAATAAATTGTGAATGATAAAATTGTGTATACACACCTCTCTAAATGCTATCATAGGGGAAGTTATGTGCATGAGGTGAAGTCCCCTGGCAAGTGAATGCATGGTGAATATAGTCCTCGACCATAGGATCGATTGTTATATATATTGTGTGATTATTGTTCGAAGTGAGGTAATTCCAGGTGTGGTTATGACTCACTGTCGTGTAATACCCCGTATTTTCATGGCTTTTAAATTTAAGGATTTACTAAATTTAATTGAGATAAATTAATTTAATTTTAATCTGAAATGTTATTTTAAATATTTACTAGCGTGACAAGAGTTAGTAATTATTGGGAATATATTATTTGTTTCAAATTACTGGATGAGTATAGTAATATATGAGATTTATTTTTATAATATTGTCACGTGTGAATAAAATGACAATTGTGGAAATTTAAGTCGGGACGCGCCTGTGTCGTGTCGGGACTAAATGTGGATTAATAAAAGTGAATATTTTATAGATTGTTCGTATGGTCATTTTGAGTGTGCCAACGCGCCTGGAAGGGTCGAGATAGTCAGAAAAGTATACCCGGGGGTTTGATTTGGGTCTCGGGGTGTTTTTAGGCCTAATTAGTACCCCGGGAGGGCATTTTAGTCATTTTGTATTTTTGGGTAATTAAACCCACGAAAATTAAAGGGGTTATATCAGATGTTTAGGTTATCTCCTAAGGTTAGATAACTCAAAACACTAGCACGGCCATTGGAGAGGAGAGGAGAGAGCCCTCAAGGCATTCCAAGGCTCAAAACCCGCCCGTTTGCACCGCTGCCACCGCTAACGCTTAGATCGCGAGACGGGGAACGCAACCACACCAAATTCAACACCAAACGAGATTTCTGAAAAATTCAAGGCAAGTGTTTATCTTGCTTATTTCGTTGATGCATCATCCATATTAGTTTAGGAGTTATTAGGATGAGATTTATGGAAGAAAAACCCAATTTGAGATGGGAAATTTTCATGTAGTGATGATTTATATGATATTCTGGAAACCCTTTGTCATGTAAAGGATTAAGAGTTTGATTAAGAAAAGAGTTCTAATCAGATACAAACACACAAAAAAAAATTTATTCCGGACGATCGGTCCGTTGGAATTGGATGAAATTTTATAAAGAATTAGCTGAAGAAGAGAGGAAGCTACAGAAAAAAATTCAGCTCAATCGGACTGTTCAATATTTTTTAATATTTTTTTTGCTAGACAGTTTTATGTTTTGAGGACTCTTAGAGATAATAAAAATTCAATTAAAACTCCATTTTAATTCCGATTTCGAAACCGTTTGAAATTCTCATCTTTGAAAATAAAATTCAAAATCCTTTAATGTAAGGCGAAATCTATATTTTTGGGATATTTTGCATAAGGGATAATGTAAGTATATATTAAAGGGGAGAGACACGTAAGAGAGAGTTACGTTGGAACATAAATAGATATCTACTGAATTGTATATTTGGAAGAATAGAATCCATGAGGGTTACGTAGTAAGTTGGAAAAAACCCTTCGAATTAAAGTTAGAAACGAACCATTATACTTGATAAATAATAATGGGAAAATAAGGATAAATGTTGTGAATGTGGGTTATTGGATAAACCTAAATTGATATAATAAAAGTGGTATATTTATATGATTGTGTATGCATATATTATATACATGTGAAAATCATGCCCGCGCTACTTGCTATCCCTGAGGTTACCGCGCTGGGACGATCTTATCTCGTGTGCCTTATGGGGGATATTGACTCGTACCCTAGAAGATAGGAATCCTAGGTACAGGCTATCGAATCGGTAGTCACGGTCCTAAGAGACGTGAGGGTATGTACTGACCTCTTGGACTTGGAAACTATGCTTCGCCTCAATATTGTTTGTGTATGTATTTATACAATTCGAGAGTGATTCCGAACTTGTATTCCCTTTACTACGATTGATACGGGGATTGTATAGCAGAGTATTCCCGCACCATAGTTTTTATGTGGGGTGCTGTTATGATATATATATATATATATTATACGAGTAGTTAATATATATATATGAAATTCTGAAATCTGGAACTGCCAACTGTGATTTGATATGTAGGACATGGTTGATGACTCAAATTATAAATAATTGTTTTGAGAAAGTATAATATGACACTGGAAAACTTTATTGATTAATAAAGTTAAAAGGAGAACCTTGGTTACAAATTGATATCTTACGTTTTAAATACTTGTGTTTTCAGTTGTAAATCCTGCGAATAACCTAAGATAAGTTAAATCATTGGGGAAAGATAGTGTGGTATATGACAAGATAGACCATTGGGAAGGTTAGTGTAATGACCCCACTTTTATGTGCTCATATGTATATAGTTTGTTTTTACACTCATGTGTTACTTACTATCTTATAAATATTGTATTATTAGATATGTGATGTTATTGGCTATCAATATAACAAACCCCATTTTTAAATATGAAGAATCAATCGTAAATAGGATGAAGTCGAAGTCTTATGACATATCTTAAGGTATATAATAAGTTTTGGGGTAGAAAATATAATTTTATGAAACTTTAGGGATAAAAATAAAAATATAAAAGGGCCATTTTGTAAATAAAATATTTTTAAGGACCTCTAAGAAATATTGAAAATATATAGTGTGAAATTACCAAAATACCCTTCATGTGTGAAATGACCCTTATACCCTTATCATCTTTCCACCACGTGCTGGTCACCTCCACCTTACACATGTCATCTTCAGAGAGAAAGCTAAAACACTTGTCATCATTTGGTGATGTTAGACTGCAAGACCACCCCGGAATGCGACACCCAAACGATGACTTGCCACCGTAATGCTTAATCACCTAGACACATGTCAACACCGTAAGACTTTTGGAAACCTATAAATAGGGCCTTGGGGTTCATTTGAAACTCACACCAATTCCTTGAGAATTATAGTAAGAAAGAGTGATAGAAAGCTTGGGAAATATCTTAAGAAGGAGTTCTATAATTTTGAAGAAAGAATTCATTTCGTAGGTATGATTTTATTTAAATGCTATAATTCATTTTTGTAGTTTTAATTTCGTATTTTATATCTTTACTTAGTAGTTATGCTGGTAAAATACACTAAAGACTTTACTAATCAAAACTTAAAATTTGGAAACAATCTAAATTGATTTTATTTTCAAAATATGTCAACTTGTTTGAAAAATATATATACTCTTTTTAAAATGATTTTTGTAAGCAATTGCTCGTATTATGGAATCTCATTTAAGTAATTCCAAAGTCAGTCCCGGTGAAATTCTGTCTAGTTGAGATGGTATTTAAGTGGTGCCCCTGTGACCCTCCATCTCTACTGGGAATAAATCCGGAAATGTTCTGTCTAGATGAGATGGTATTTAAGTGGTGCCTCTGTGACCCTCCATCTCTACTGGGAACCGACTGATTAGGAAGAACTATGAATTGAAATTCTTTAAATGCGATGAATGAATATTAAAAATCGAGAAAATGGTTTTAGTAACCTTTTTCAGCAAGATATTTTAGGATTAAAACACAATATTTATTTAGAATACATAATTAAACCTTTATTGTATTTATTAGATTAACGTGTGATCCAAGACTCAATATCTATATTTTCGAGCCTCTATTTTAGGTGAGTACTCTGACATTCCTTGTGCATTTTGATTATATGATATTATGCAAACTATATATATTTTGTGAACTGCTTTTATTCTCAAAATTCATGTGATACCGATGATTGATTCATTTGTGATATGTTTATATTTGTCCATATAAACATACTGATTAAAATGATTATTGAAAAGGATATTGAATATTGAAAATATGATTCGGCCTAAGGGACCTCTTTACTACCTGACCTTCCCAGCTGGGTTATCGCTGGTGTACCCTAAATAAGGCGTTGTGACGAACATGTTCGATTGACCCTCAACTACCGAGGTATAATACGGTAGAAGAATACGGTATTAGAGTGTACTTGGCCATTAAAATGATATGATTGAAAGAAAAAGACATCACATTTGAATTATTGCATTCTTTTTATTCTGAGCTATCCAATTGTGATATATATACTATCATTTCAAAATATATATCTATATACTGCAAGTTCATATCCATATATGTATATGCCTTCTCTTTTGACTTGAATAGGTATCTATATTCTGAAAACCTTGGAATGTCGGGAGATTAAATCTTATTCAGCTTTTAGCTGATGTTGTATAAATAACGATTTTTCAGGAAATAATTAGACGGGAGGATGGAGTGTAGAAGGACTATGTTGAAGATCTAGCTTGAGGAGCTCTTTTGTTATAATTTTAAATATAACGTTTATTTTTAGGAGATAGAGCATGTTTGGCTCTTTAGTAATAAGTTTTTAAATTTGGTATAAGTTGTAATCCGTTCATACTTTAATATTTACGAAGTTCCCTTTTAGAAAGCTCTGATGACGTAATTCCATTTTTTCAATAGTTTACAATTCATGACCATGTGAATGTATTTCCGTTGCATTTATTTTAAGAAATATTTTAAGTCCATAACATTGAATGCCTTGGTGGCATGTCAAGACACTCATTCCCTACTACTATTGGGTTGGGGTCGTGACAGAGGTGGTATCAGAGCATAGGTTATGAACCCGTAGACTACTGAACATAGGTTTTGAACCTTATAGATTTCGTGTTTCAACCCTTAGGAGATAGTATTAAATATCTGATTTATGTGATAACCCTCCCTATGTGTTATATTATTTATAACTGGTATTTTAGTTTTCAATCTTGATATAGTATAGTAGATCTTACGTTTTTCCATGACTGTAGAAAATGACCAAGAGAAGATCATCTATGGGAACTAGTGATTCGAGTATTGAAGGACTGGAAGGTGCATACAAGGCGATCGAAAGTCTAGCAAAGATTGTGGAGCATCAAGTAAATAATGGAGTACCAAGGAATCCTGAACTAAGTAAATATACTATTGAACAGTTCAAGAAGTTGATTCCTCCATCTTTTAAAGGTACTCCTAACCCCATTGAAGCAGAAAGTTGGGTGATGCAAATAGAAAAGATACTCGATGTTCTTAAGTGTACTGATGAACAAAGAGTATCATTTGGAACGTTTATGTTAGAAGGTGAAGCCGAACATTGGTGGAGAATGACTAAGAGAATATACGAGGAAAGGAATAACCCCATAGGTTGGAATGATTTTCTAGTGATATTCTATGAGAAATACTTTCCTGAAACAGTACAAGACCAAAAAGCAGCCGACTTCATGAGTTTAGTTCAAGGAAATATGACGATTAGTCAATACGAGGTGAAGTTTACCGAGTTATCCCGTTTTGCACCTCATGTTGTGATAACCGATACTTTAAAGGCCAAGAAGTTTGAACGTGGGTTAAGGTTGAACATTCGTAGTCGAATTTCCATCCTGAAGTTGACATCATATACTGACGTGGTAACTAGAGCAACGATAGCTGAGAAGGACAGTGAAGAATATAATCAGATTAGAGAAGGGAAGAGGAAGTTTGGGGAACAAAGAGGAAGGAACCCCAATAATAAACCCTTTAGGAATATACCCAATACAAGGCGACCTTTTGTGAATAAACCCTTTAATGTTGATAGATGCCAACGATGTGGTAATATTCATAGAGGGAAACCATGTTACCTGGAAACAGGAAATTGCTTTGGGTGTGGCCAAAAGGGACATAAAATGAGAGATTGCCCTAACAAAGGGAAGGCGCCAACGAAGACTTTCAATAACAAAAAAGATCATGGCAGACAGGGTAGAATTTCTAATCTTTCTGATGCAAAGGCTTCTAATGTAGTAGTGTCAGGTATACTTTCTATATGTGCACAGCCTTTTCAAGTTTTAATAGATCCTGGTTCTACCCATTCATTTGTGTCTTTACGTTTCGTTAATCGCTTTCCTAATATTCCCAAACCCTTGAATCATAACATAAACGTTTCTACTCCTTCTGGTGATTTATTGATGGGTACATTAGTATATAAATCTTGCCCTATAGATGTCAGTAGTCATAAACTATTTGTCGATTTGATAGTTTTAGACATAAGAGATTTCGAAGTCATTTTGGGGATGGATTGGTTAGCATCATATCATGATAATGTAGATTTTTTTGAGAAGAGAGTTACTTTCCAAATTCCTAACCAACCAAAATTCAGTTTTGAAGGAGCCGGCGTCCTATCTCCCATGTGTATTGTCTCTGCAATGCAAGCCTATAGTTTTCTTAAGAAAGGATGTCAAGGATTTCTTGCAAGTGTTATTGATTTGAAAATGAAGGATCCTAGTTTAGAAGAGATCCCTATAGCAAAACATTTACAAGATGTTTTTCCGGATGATTTACCCAGTCTACCTCCTAGTAGAGAAATGGAGTTTACGATTGACCTTCTTCCTGGAGCCATACCGATCTCAAAATCACCTTATCGCATGGCACCTTTAGAATTAAGGGAATTAAAAGTTCAATTACAAGATCTATTAGACAAGGGTTTTATTAGATCAAGTATATCCTCTTGGGGTGCTCCGGTGTTATTTGTTAAAAAGAAGGATGGGACGATGAGGTTATGTATAGATTATCGTGAACTGAACAAGGTAACCATTAAGAATAAATACCCCTTACCTCGTATAGATGATTTGTTTGACCAACTACAAGGTGCGCAAGTATTTTCTAAGATTGACCTTAGGTCAGTATATCACCAATTGAAGATTAAGGAAGACGATATTTCGAAATCAGCTTTTCGTACTAGATATGGTCACTATGAATTTCTTGTGATGCCATTTGGACTTACTAATGCACCAGCCGTTTTTATGGATATGATGAATAGAGTGTTTAGGAAATATTTGGATCAATGTGTGGTTGTTTTCATTGATGACATCCTTATTTATTCCAAGAGTATTGAAGAACACGAGAAGCATTTAGAGATAGTATTACAAATCCTTAGGAAGGAGAAATTATATGCAAAATTAAAGAAGTGTGAGTTTTGGTTGCCTAGAGTTTCTTTTCTAGGACATGTCATTTCCAAAGAGGGACTGTCAATTGACCCTCAAAAGATCGAGGCTATACTAGATTGGCCTAGACCAACTAATGTAACAGAGATTCGTAGTTTCCTTGGATTAGCAGGTTATTATCGAAGATTTGTTGAAGGATTTTCTAGCATTGCCAAACCTCTATCCAGGTTAACACAAAAGAAGGTAAAATATGAATGGTCTGAGGAAGTTGAGAGTAGTTTCCAAGAACTTAAGAATCGATTAGTAACTGCCCCAATTTTGACTATTCCTTCAGGAACAGGAGGATTGGTGATTTACAGTGATGCTTCAAAAAATGGTTTGGGATGTGTGCTAATGCAAAATGGGAAAGTAGTAGCTTATGCCTCGATACAATTAAAACCACATGAACAGAATTATCCAACCCATGACTTAGAATTAGCTGCTATAATTTTTGCTCTTAAGATTTGGAGACACTATTTATATGGTGAGACTTGTGAGATTTATACCGATCATAAGAGTTTGAAATATATATTTACTCAGAAATAATTGAACATGAGACAAAGGAGGTGGTTAGAATTGATGAAGGATTATGATTTAAATATTCATTATCACCCAGGGAAAGCAAATGTAGTAGCAGGTGCTTTAAGTAGGAAGTCTACAACAAATTTAGCATGTCTCATTACAAATCAGGAACCTTTGTTAGCGGATTTGAGAAGTATGGAAATAGATGTACATATTTATAGCAAAGGAGGAATAATCGCAACCTTACAAGTACAACCCACATTGATGGAAAGGATCAAAATTGCACAAGTAAATGACCCACAACTGAAGAAGATCAGAGAAGAGGTTATTGAAGGGAAGAGATTTGAATTTGCGATACGGGATGATATATTGAGGTTTCGATTCTTGCATAGGGTCCTTTGGCAGGAACGCGCTGCAGCTTAGGTGGGAGTTGCAGGCCTGTTGTTTAGACGACTTCATCCATTTGATTCTACTCCTAGCATGTTCATTATTGGGGCATGTGTCGCCCTTTCCATTTTCCAGTTGTTATTTGGATATTGTACTTCATCTATTTCTAGTATTGTCACTTTGAGATTTATTATATTCTGGATGGTTTACTTTTATTGTTAGTAGCCAGTTGTTGAATGTTAAATTATTGGATTGATTGTTTAATAAAATAAATAAATAAAACTTGAAAGGAATGTTAAAATGGTTTTGACACTTAGCTTAATTAATTAGGGTGTTTAAATTGGAACGACAGTGATGCTAAGAATGATCCAACTATTCACCTTGATTTTAATTTAATAAAGGAGTGACCGCCCGGTATTTAATTAGGCTGGGTGTCACATGTCGAAGGTATATGGTCGCTTCCCGACGTTATGCGATGTAGGTTGCCTAGGTTGTCTTGTGTGATAGGCCCTGGAAGATGATAGCTATTTAGGGGCGCGTCCAGTGGGGACACTCGGAAGGATGGTCTTAGAATCGTTATATGTTGAGAAATATAAGTATTCATAATAAAGTGAAACTTATATTGACGTTAAAGCATTTCGTGAAATAATTTGCGTTGAATATGTTCCCTAAAGAGAAAAGGAACTGTGAAGTTAAATAGTGTACAATAGAAATGGAATTTGATTAAGTAAGAATTTTTTATATTCTCATGCACAAACGAATATTGATCATTGTTATTGATATTATGTTATGTTATGCTTTTAGATTGAGAAATTAGATTCTTTATCATTACTTATGGTGAACGAAACAAACTTATTCATGAGGATTAGATTGTCCATAACTGTCATACATTTTATTCACATGGTGATCATATCAAACCGGGCCTTGACCCATTTATATCTCTTTGTTTTGCATGAATCCATTATTCGCCCAGGTGCTCCGCCGTAAGTACGCCCTTATTGACTTTCCTATTCAAGTGTCCTGGAGCTGTAACACCTTGTGGATGTTATGGGATATTTGACATAGACGCTTCCATCGTTTTGTATTCTAGTTATGATCGGTTACACATTTTGGCGTGTTTCCCATGACACCCCACCTAATTAACCCCGGGTGATCAGTCATAAATTAAGTTAGAACTGGTTTCTCAGTTGGTTCATTCTTAGCATCACTGTCACCTTTTTCATTACTAACCACCTAAGTGAGAAAAATAGACTGGTGCCAAATTTTATCTTTCATTAATTTAAATGTAACTCTCATGAGGAAAATAAAATAATATAACAATCACAGTTAACTGAAATAACCATTCACAAATAATTAACTAACGAATAAACCATCGGTTCAAAAATCCATCAAAAGTAAATACAAGAAATAAGTCTCAATAGGTCTAACGAATACTAAACGAACTGTGAGCAACAAGCTCGAATAACTGATAGAAATCTCTACATTATGAATGAAAGAATGGGGCGTCTATCAAAGTCCCGCAACATCCACATGTGTTGCAGCAACGGATCCCTGAAATTTAGTCAAGCCTGATGTCCCTGTGGATGGACACCTAAAAGGTTCTTAAAAGTTTTTATAGAAAGGGTTAGTACCCAAAACATTTGAAAAATATTTAGCAAATGATTACCTTGCAGTAATAAATAAATATGCATGCTCTCCATATTTTAGTTAGTGTCGCACTCTCTTGAGGACTTCCTTACCCCTCCTCTAATGTGCACTACTACGCCATAATTAATTCACCTAGTTATTAATCTCATGACTAGATAATTAATATAATTTCCTCGAATCACCCTACTCTAACCGAGTATACCGAATTTATGATTTTGAAGTTATTATCAACATCAACTTAATTAATCATTTCCCTTTTTAAATTCATATAACTTCCATACTTGTTATACGTATAAAATAACTCATGCTTGGTATTAATTAGCCCGTATATAATTAATTACCTAATTATATACTTACAGTCCTATTGCAGCATTCACAAAAATACTGAAATACATTTAATAACTAGCATCCACCCGAGTAGATACTCACAGGATGTAAATTCTCTAAAGTGCTATCCCACTAGGTATATTCACGTAACCTAGTTACCCAAGTCAGAATCTCTCACTAACTTGGTTAAAACATACAATTGGAGGCGGTCATATTCCTTCCCTGAAAGTGAGATGCCCCTCACCCATATGACGGATGCTATGACCTGGGAATATCCTCGCCATACTCCTCAAGATAGGGGATTCATCCACTATGCGCAACCTCCCCATATAGGACTAGAGTATATACTGATAATAATGTCTAGCCACTGATTATTAATGTACACACCATATATATACTATCACATCCCGTATATACATAAATATAAAATGTCCCGGCTATGCCGTGTACTAAATCCGTAACACAAGCCTATTTAAATTATTAAGAGTTTATGGTCCAACTCTAATTATTAATTAATTTGCACATTAATTAACTAAGTTACCTTTGGTGTCGCTCCCACCATAAATTCGGACTTACTCTCGTGGCCCGAAATAAAACAACATCCGAGTCTAAATTCCCGACTCTAAATTATTTAGCCCACACTTAAATAATTTCAACACCTTGGTATCGCCCAACCAATAGCCCTGGACTCGCCCACTAAATCCGTTCCTAATTATTGTGAAATATTATTCTCACAATTTAGTCATGGCGTCACACCTAAATTTCTCCCGAATCCCAATTAATTTGCCTCACAATTAATTAGTGTATAACCCCATATATTTATTTCTTATTACATAAGATATGGAAAGAATTTTATATAATTTTTCCCTTATATAAATAAACTAGCCGAATTGCCAAAGTCTGCCGACCGTCGATCGATCGACCCCAGACCTTCGATCGATCGATCGAGCAGGTCTTCGTCTTCTCCAGAAGGATGTTTCAGCCATGGAGGAAATTCTAAAACCTCTATCTTCTTCTAACAGTAAACCCAAGACTCCTCTTCAATAAAACTTTTTAGAAACCTTATGAGGGGCCTCCATAATGTCCACCAACCTAATTAATTCGTCCATTATCTACTGATTTCATAATTTGGGGAAAAATCTACCTTTAACCCTTAACCCATTCAAACCTCAATTTCTTCTTCAAATTCATTTCTAGTTATTCAGATTACATCCTACCAGATATGTATCAATTTAATATTCTCAGATTTTACATGAATCACTACTCAAATTCGTAAATTAGGTTATTGTTTTTCACAACTCCATTTTTATGCCCTTAACACCCAAAACCAATTTTAATCAATCACATCACATAAATATGAATTGAAAAACAAATTTAATGCTAGAGCAAGTTAACCACTTGCCTTAGGGTTTGTAGAGTCTGAATTTGGAGTTGTGATTGCTCAAGGTTGAAGATGAACTCCTTGATTTTTGGCCCTTCTTTGTCCCCTAATTTGCCTTAACTGCCCTTAGGGTTTCCTAACCCACTAAGTTATTTTTCCCACCCTAATCAGTCGTACCCTAATTCTTTATACTTGCTTAATTAGGCTAATCCCCTTTTTCGCCTAATGGGCCAAGCTCAAGTGACCCAAATGTTCCCGTGTGGGCCCGGCTATGTCTAAAAATGTCCTGTGACCCATTTACTACCCCGGGTACACATTTATGACTATCTCGGCCCATCCGGACTCAGCCGTACACTCAGAATTAGCATCCGAATTAATTTCTAAAAATTCTTATTTCACACCCAAATTAGTCTATACCGACTCCCGGCTGAAATAAGTACATATCCCATCATTAATACTCGAAATGACGTAAATACATTATTACTATTCACTTAGTAATTAAGTTCCCTAAATATTAACCATTCACTTCCCGATTAATATTTAAATATAACTTACCATAATTAATTCAATTAGAATTATGACACATAGGTAATTTTGAATTGCCGAATTAATTAAATATTAAATGCATGAAAATTCGGGGTGTAACATACTCCCCCCCCCCCCCCCTTACAAAGGAATTTCATCCCCAAAATGATGTTGTACCTGTGGTGAAAAGCTCTGGATATTGTTCCCGCATATCCTCCTCCAGGTAGACTCGTCAACTTTGTGATGACCCCACTATACTCTAACTAGTGGAATAACCTTGGACCGTAACTTTCTCTCACTACGGTCCAGAAAAGCCACCGGTATCTCCTCGTATGAGATGTCTGGATGTAAATCAATTTCCTCGAGTGGAATGTGCCAGAAAGCCCTCTCGCTTCTGCGATATTTCTTTAGCGATGCTACATGGAACACGTCGTGTATCCGCTGAAGGTGCTCCGGTAAGCGTAGCCTGTAGGCTACTGGCCCCACCCTCTCACTAATAAGGAAAGGTCCCACGTCCCTTGGTGCTAACTTACCCTTCTTGCCAAACCTCATCACCCCTTTCATAGGGGACACCCGGACCAACACCTGATCCCCAACCTCTAACTCCACATGTATTCGTGAAGCATCAGCGTACTTTTCTGCCTATCCTGAGCTATCTGAATCCTCCCTCGAATCAGCTCTATCTTGGCAGATGTCACCTGAACAATCTTTGGCCCCAATAATTTGTTGTCCCCCACCTCTAACCAACAAGCGGGTGAACGACAAGGTCTCCCATATAGTGCCTCTAATGGTTCCATACCGATCGTGAATTGGTAAGGGTTGTTATACGCGAACTCTACCAAAGGAAGATATTTCTCCCAACCTCCCCCAAAGTCTAATACGCACATTCTGAGCATATCTTCCAGCATCTGATTGACTATCTCAGTCTGCCCATCAGTCTGTGGGTGATATGTTGTACTCAAACGTCACTCCTTTCCCATGGCCTCCTGAAACCTATGACAAAAGTGGGCCACAAAGATCTTGTCCCTGTCAGACACAATATTAACCGGTACCCCGTGCAACTTAACAATCTTAGCTATAAACAGTTGCGCATATCGCATTGTCTCAAAGTCTGTGCGAATTGGCAGAAAGTGGGCCACTTTGGTCAACTGATCCACAATGACCCATATGGAATCGTGACCCTTTTTTGATGCAGGTAAACCCGTAATGAATTCCATGGAGATGCTCTTCCACTTCCACATCGGAATATCCAGTGGCTGTAGCATCCCTGATGGTCTCTGGTGATCAACTTTCACAAGCTGACACGTGGCACATTTCGAAACAAACTCTGTTATGTCTGGTTTCATTCCTGCCCACCAATACTGCCTCCTCATATCTTGGTACATCTTATCCCCACCGGGATGTACCTCGGGACTCTGTCATAATAGCGTGCCTCAACTCCTCATCCTCTGGCACAATTAACCTCCCATTAAGGCGTAAGCCTCCTTCCGACTGACCGAGTAAACCTCTGCTCCCTCAGCTAGCAACTGGCTCACCCTATCTCGACAGATCTGATCCTTTGCCTGAGACCTCAAAACCCGCATAATGATCTCAGGTGTGATGGATAATGCTGACATGCAAGCCCTAGCTACATCATCCTCATGTTGAAGCTCTCTCCACTTCGCTTTCCAGACTTCTAATATTTCCCCAGTCGGTCTCCGGCTCAATGCATCTGCTACCACATTAGCCTTACCAGGATGATACTAAATATCAAACTGGTAGTCCTTCACGAATTCTAGCCATCGCCTCTGCCTCATATTCAGATCCTTCTGTGTGAATATATATTGAAGTGATTTGTGATCCGTGAATAACGTGAACTGTTCTCCCAGAAGATAATGTCTCCATATCCACAAAGAAAAAATGACCGCGGCTAGCTCCAGGTCGTGAGTGGGGTAATTCCTCTCGTGGGGCTTTAGCTTTCTGGACGCATAAGCTATATCCCTTTCCTCTTGTTGAAGCACACCCCCAAGTCCCTGTAAGGATGCGTCAGTGTAAACTTGATATTCTGATCCTCCCTTCGACAACGCAAGTACGAGTGTAGATGTCAACTTGTCCTTTAGCTCGTTGAAATCTAATTGACAATGATCATTCCAAGTGAAAGGTACCCCCTTCCGGGTCAGATTCATCATAGGGCCTGCAATCTTTGAGAATCCTTTAATAAACCACCTGTAATAATCGGCCAGTTCCAGAAAACTGCGCACCTTAGTCGGTGTCATGGGCTATCCCACTCCCTCACCGCTGATACCTTACTTGGATCCACCGCATACCCCGGTCTTACACCACGTGGCTAAGAAACTGAACCTCTCGTAGCTAAAATCCACACTTCTTGAATTTGGCATAGAACTAGTGATTCCGTAATGTCTGTAACACTATACGCAGAAGCTCTGCGTGCTCCTCCTCGGTGCACGAGTGGATCAGGATGTCATCAATGAATACGATGACAAACTGATCAAGAAACTCCCTGAAAACCCTGTTCATAAGGTCCATGAACACGGCTTGTGCATTGGTGAGCCCGAATGGCATCACCCTGAACTCATAAGATCCATACCGAGACAGGAAAGCAGTCTTAGGAACATCCTCCTCTCGAATACATAGTTGATGATACCCTGACCTCAAGTCGACCTTAGAGAAGTAAGATGCCCCTCTCAACTGGTCAAATAGATCATCAATACCAGGCGACGGATACTTATTCCGTATCGTCGCCTTGTTCAGCTCTCTATAGTCTACGCATAATCGTAGTGAGCCATCCCTCTTCTTCACAAACAACACCGGTGCACCCCACGACGATGTACTCCATCAGATGAAACCTTGACCCAGAAGATTCTGAATCTGCTCTCTCAACTCACACATCTCTGACGGGGCCATACGGTATGGGGCCCGAGCAATCGGCCTCGTCCTCGATGCTAAATCGATCACAAATTCGATTTCCCTGCTAGGAGGCAACCCTGGTATCTCTTGGAACACATCCTCAAAGTCCCTCACTACTGGGATTAAGTCCAACGAAATCTCCACCTCTTGTGAGGTCTCCTCCTTGATGTAATACATGTCCGTGCGTGACCCCCCCCCCCCCTCAGGTAACGACATTTCTATAAAAAATATCTCATGTCCTGGAATGGAGAACACAATTGTCCTCTCGTAGAAATCCACCGTTGCCAGATAACTTGCCAACCAATCAATACCCAAGATGACATCGTATCCCTCCATATCTAACACCAAGAGGTCCGCTGCTAAACTAAGCCTCCCAATCAAAATGTCCCCCCCGACAAATCGAGTGAATCGAAGCCCCGCTGCCTACTGGTGACTCGACACACATCCGGAGACTACCCGCGGTCTCTAATAACCCGACCCGTTTAGCAAAATTATATTTAATGAATGAATGCGATGCTCCCATATCAAAAAGAATACTACCCTCATAACCATGAATGAGAAACATACCCTCAGCTGCTGGCGCTGCTTGATGTACTGGAGGATTGGGAACATCCCGGACGTTATACACATGGCCGTAGTGCATCTGCCTCTGCTGCAGTGGAGCGGGTGGGGATAGTGCTGCTGGCGGTATCTACCCCCATTGCCCCTATTGGTCCTCCTGTTGTTGACCTCTGCCCTTCTGTGGGCACTCCCTCTTGAAGTGTCCTGGCTGGCCACAGACAAAATAGCGTTTCTGACCATCTCCCTGTCGTTGGCCCTGACGTGGCTGGCCCTGCTGGCCTCCCCCATTGTTCCCTTGGTCCTGACGGCCCTGAGGAACCTGCTGCTGCTGATTCGGGCCTGGCTGCCCCTGCCTGAACCCATGTCCCCCCTGTCGGAACCCACCAGGCTTAAACTTCTTAGCCTGATTCCCCTACTGACTACCCGTCTGCTGCTGAGTACCACTCGTGTCACCACCAGTATCTGCCTTGCCCTGTTGGTTCGGCTCCCCTGTTCTCTTGCTCCCTTTCGTATGGAAGCGATGATCCCGGCAATGCACAAGTGCGGCATTAACGACATCTATATAAGTCACCAACGCCGGATTTCCAATCAAATGTTGCCTGATCCGCCAGGCTAAACCATCCATAAACCTCGATTTATTCCGCTCCTCATCGCTCACCTCATTTGGCACAAAGTTTGCCAAACGGGTGAACTCTTCCTCATAGTCTGCCACTGATCGGTCACCCTGTACTAAATCACTGAATTTCTTTCTCATCTCAGCCTCTATCGCTGGTGGAACATATTTACGGTCGAACCACAGCCAGAACTCTGCTATCGGCATCAAATCCCGCTCCTCGGCTGTGGTAACTGACTCCCACCACTGTAAGGATGCCCCCGACAGACAAAAGGTAGCAATCATTTGTTTCTGTACCTCGGTACACTCCAGCATGCGCAGATGGCGCTGAATGTTCTTCTTTCAGTCACAAGCCTCTACTACATCTGTGCTACCTCGAAACTCAGGTGGGTGACCCTTCTGAAAGGTCTCCCTAACTCTCTGCCAAGATGGTGGTCCCACTGGAGCCTGAACTGCAGGTGCCACTGGAGGCGGTGCCAGGGGCTGTGGAAAGTGAGCTGCCATAGCTCTCATCACTGTCTCGACCGCCTGGGCCACTATCACTGCCACCTGAGTAGTGGAAATTAACTCGGGTGGGGGTGGTGGTGGCGGTACCTGTGGCTCCTGATGAGCTTCCCTGACCTCATCCCTAGCCTCAGCCCTCAATCTCCTCGGTGGCATCTGAAATAGATTGAATCCGATAAGTACACAATTTACACAAAATATTCACAGCACAAATACGATATCTCATAAGTGAAAAAATGAATCAACAGTTCTAATAATAGGGCTCTATAACAACCGAGTGCTACGCTGAAACGTAGAAAGCCGCACAGATCCTAAGAAAACTAGAACCTGAAGCTCTGATACATCTATGACACCCCGCCTAATTAACCCCGAGCGATCAGTCCTAAATTAAGTTATAACATGTTTCTCAGTTGGTTCATTCTTAGCATCACTGTCGCCATTTAAATTACTAACCACCTAAGTGAGAAAAATAGACTGGTGCCAAATTTTATCTTTCATTAATTTAAATGTAACTCTCATGAGGAAAATAAAATAATATAACAATCACAGTTAACTGAAATAACCATTCACAAATAATTAACTAACCGAATAAACCATCGGTTCAAAAATCCATCAAAAGTAAATACAAGAAATAAGTCTCAACAGGTCTAACGAATACTAAACGAACTGTGAGCAACAAGCTCGAATAACTGATAGAAATCTCTACATTATGAATGAAAGAATGAGGTGTCTATCAAAGTCCCGCAACATCCACATGTGTTGCAGCAACGGATCCCTGAAATTTAGTCAAGCCTAATGTCCCTGTGGATGGACACCTAAAAGGTTCTTAAAAGTTTTTATAGAAAGGGTTAGTACCCAAAACATTTGAAAAACATTTAGCAAATAATTACCTTCCAGTAATAAATAAATATGCATGCTCTCCATATTTTAGTTAGTGTCGCACTCTCTTGAGGACTTCCTTACCCCTCCTCTAATGTGCACTACTATGCCATAATTAATTCACCTAGTTATTTATCTCATGACTAGATAATTAATATAATTTCCTGGAATCACCCTACTCTAACCGAGTATACCGAATTTATGATTTTGAAGTTATTATCAACATCAACTTAATTAATCATTTCCCTTTTTAAATTCATATAACTTCCATACTTGTTATACGTATAAAATAACTCATGCTTGGTATTAATTAGCCCGTATATAATTAATTACCTAATTATATACTTACAGTCCTATTGCAGCATTCACAAACATACTGAAATACATTTAATAACTAGCATCCACCCGAGTAGATACTCACAGGATGTAAATTCTCTAAAGTGCTATCCCACTACGTATATTCACATAACCTAGTTACCCAAGTCAGAGTCTCTCACTAACTTGGTTAAAACATACAATTGGAGGCGTTCATATTCCTTCCCTGAAAGTGAGATGCCCCTCACCCATATGACGGATGCTATGACCTGGGAATATCCTCGCCATACTCCTCAAGATAGGGGATTCATCCACTATGCGCAACCTCCCCCTATAGCACTAGAGTATATACTAATAATAATATCTAGCCACTAATTATTAATGTACACACCGTATATATACTATCACATTCCGTATATACATAAATATAAAATGTCCCGGCTATGCCGTGTACTAAATCTGTAACACAAGCCTATTTAAATTATTAAGAGTTTATGGTCCAACTCTAATTATTAATTAATTTGCACATTAATTAACTAAGTTACCTTTGGTGTCGCTCCCACCATAAATTCGGACTTACTCTCGTGGCCCGAAATAAAACAACATCCGAGTTTAAATTCCCGACTCTAAATTATTTTGCCCTCACTTAAATAATTTCAACACCTTGGTATCGCTCAACCAATAGCCCCGGACTCGCCCACTAAATCCGTTCCTAATTATTGTGAAACATTATTCTCACAATTTAGTCATGGCGTCACACCTAAATTTCTCTCGAATCCCAATTAATTTCCCTCACAATTAATTAGTGTATAACCCCATATATTTATTTCTTATTACATAAGATATGGAAAGAATTTTATATAATGTTTCCCTTATATAAATAAACTGGCCGAATTGCCAAAGTCTGCCGACCGTCGATCGATCGACCCCAGACCTTCGATCGATCGATCGAGCAGGTCTTCGTCTTCTCCAGAAGGCTGTTTCAGCCATGGACGAAATTCTAAAATTTTTATCTTCTTCTAACAGTAAACCCAAGACTCCTCATCAATAAAACTTATTAGAAACCTTATGAGGGGCGTCCATAATGTCCACAACCTAATTAATTCGTCCATTATCTACTGATTTCATAATTTGGGGAAAAATCTACCTTTAACCCTTAACCCATTCAAACCTCAAATTTCTTCTTCAAATTCGTTTCTAGTTATCTAGATTACATCCTACCAGATATATATCAATTTAATATTCTCAGATTTTACATGAATCCCTACTCAAATTCGTAAATCAGGTTATTAGTTTTCACAACCCCATTTTTATGCCCTTAACACCCAAACCGAATTTTAATCAATCACATCACATAAATATGAATTGAAAAACAGATTTAATGCTACAGCAAGTTAACCACTTGCCTTTGGGTTTGTAGAGTTTGAATTTGGAGTTGTGATTGCTCAAGGTTGAAGATGAACTCCTTGATTTTTGGCCCTTCTTTGTCCCCCAATTTGCCTTAACTGCTCTTAGGGTTTCCTAACCGACTAAGTTATTTTTCCCACCCTAATCATCCGTACCCTAATTCCTTATACTTGCTTAACTAGGCTAATCCCGTTTTTTGCCTAATGGGCCAAGCCCAAGTGACCCAAATGTCCCCGTGTGGGCCCGACTATGTCTAAAAACGTCCAGTGATCCGTTCACTACCCCCAGGTACACTTTTCCGACTATCTTGGCCCATCCGGACTCAACCATACACTCATAATTAGCATTCGAATTAATTTCTAAAATTCCTTATTTCACACCCAAATTAGTCTATACCGACTCCCGGCTGAAATAAGTACATGTCCCGTCATTAATATTCAAAATGACGTAAATACATTATTACTATTCACTTAGTAATTAAGTTCCCTAAATATTAACCATTCACTTCCCGATTAATATTTAAATATAACTTTCCATAATTAATTCAATTAAAATTACGACACACAAGTAATTTTGAATTCCTGAATTAATTAAATATTAAATGCATGAAAATACGGGGTGTTACATTGCCCGAGTTTTGTACTTGTTGTATATATGTGATATTTTCCTTTAATATTCGGTGTAACCCTGTTGTATATGTTTGTCAACCGACAACTTATTTGGTTGTTTTGTTGTATGGATGTTAAATGACTTGCTATCTTTATTTGTATACCTTCTTTTCATTTGGACTGTTTAAATGCTTTCATTAACTTGACTAAAAAAAAATTGACAGTCCGCTTTCTAAAATAATGGGTGGTTATCTCGTATATTTATGATATTACTGTGATGCTAAGAATGGATCATCTATGATTCCTGTAATTATTGGAGTATCGAGCTGGCCACCTCTTATTTTAATAAGCAGGGTGTCACACATTTGAAGTTAAAAGATTAAAAGAGCTCGTGCATGTGAAATGGCATATAAAAGTGAATCCATTAAGCAAGTCAAACTTAAACTACTCACTGTAAGCATGATAAAGAACATTTTAAGGATTAAAATTCTAACCAAAAGTTCTAGCCACTTGGAAGCGAAAAAAAAGGTTTCAAACACAGACATATGCCACAAAAGGTGTGTAAAATCAAAATACACACAAAAAAATCTTTGAGTTTTTGAAATTTTTTAACCAACCAAACAAAAATATTTAATCAAAAGACACACAAAAATCATTTGTATTTTTCATTAAGCCTAAATAACTAATAAAATAAACACAAATGACAAACAAAAATCTTTTTGTCTTTTTCATTTAATCCAAACTAAAATAAATATAATACAAAAGATAAAAAAACATCATAATTCTATCATAAGATATGTGATACGACAATGACTAGAAAATGATAAACAAGCATACAATTAGCATAATAATATAGAAAGAAGCACAAGATCTAAAGTATGCAAACCAAACTAACACATTCAACCTTTAGATTTAGCAAGTCAGGAAACATGTGAAAGTAAATGAGAATAAAAAATCCTATCTCGTAAAGATACCATGTAAGATCTCCTAACCCAAACTAATGGTGAGTGACGATCTCGGGATATAGAAACTTGGCTACCTCGGTTGCCTTATGGTGGGATTTTCTAGGACCCCGTTTAAGATCAAAATAAAACTCCCGAAGATGACCTTTTCGACCACAATGAGAACACCTAAAGACTCGGCGAAAAGACTTACCTAAGGAATGATCTATAACATTGTTCCTAGAAGATTCTTCTAAAATATTGGTTTCGATTTTATGAGCAGACTCATTAAAAGTATCGAAACATAAACCACATGTGTCATTTTTAATTTGGACTGTTCCTAATATTTTATCTAATTTCTCCGAACAACACTCCAAATCAAATTTGAATTTACTAGAGTCATTTAATTTATTTTCTAACTCTAAAATGTGAGACTCTAATAAAACATTGCGCTCTTCAGACGCGAGACGCTCCTTTTTCAAGGATTCCATTAAACCCTTAAGTCTATCTCTCTCGCCTTCTACATACTCAAGCTTCTCTCGAAGAGATCTCTCTTATGCCCTAAGGTTTTCAACCAACTCACTCTCATCAACGACCTTAGCACGCTCTATAAAACTAGCTTCTAACTTCAAATTTGATATTTTTAATTTAATAGATTCTTCATATAGTTCTTAAAATGCAAATTGAAGTTCACTCACATTAACCTCTTCTTCATTCTCACTCTCTCTTTCTTCTCCACTCTCACTACCATCATCTTTTATAGCTTCACAAAAAAGGGTCTCGGAAGTGCTATGTATTATGATGTCATCATTGGTTGATTTCTCATTATCATTTACATAACTACCAATGAACGCGGTAAAGTTGCGCTCAATGGGGGAATTAGGTCCCTCTTCCTTATCACTATCACTAAGAATTGCATTGTAGGAAATTGGTTATTTACCCTCTTTCCTTAGTTTAATGGGGCACTCAAAAACCCTATAGCCATACCCTTCACAACCATAACACCTATTTTACTCATCCCTATTTAAATTTTCATTAAAAGTTGTAGGGATCTTTTCGCCTTTGTCTTGCTTAGATTTTTCAAATTTCTTAAAATCATTTTTAAATTTATCTTTGTTAAATTTATGAAATTTCCTAGCAAACATAGCCATATCTTTCGAGTCACTATCACTCTCGTCATCCACAACCTGTTTTTCCTCCTTACGGGCTTTTAAAGCGATGCCCTTCTCCATTTTCTTTTCGGTTTTGGAGGGGAACTGATAGATAGATTTTTGTGTATGTATCGTTGTCGTGCAAAGGCCACTCTCAAAATTCATTTGAGTACCTACAAAACTTGTCTAAAAATAACTCGTATTGCGGTAAGTTCGGGTATCAATCCAACTTTCAAGGTGAAACAATAAATGTGAAAACGTGCAATTCCAAATTTTTTATGAAAATATTTTTATATATATATTTTTTTATTTTTAAAACAATTTCAAGGGAAAAATTAACTAACAAATGCTAAAAATTATAAAATGACTAAATAATGAAAAAAACGTGCAACCTAGTGTGAAATATGTGAGAAGGTCAAGAGATGAGATTACACTGCATTTTCAATTATTTTAATTTCTCAATTTATTAATTTTGAAATATTTCGAGATAATATTAAATCGATAATCTAACTCTCGTTAAAATTATAAATTTAATAAAATATTTTTCAGAAAATTAATTTAAAAATGTCACACGATGAAAAAAATAGGACTAATACTATTTTCAAAAAATTACCCGCTAGGATCAATTTAAAGAAAACAATATCGATCCTCAAATTTCAATACCGAATTAATATTTAATTATCGAAAAAACCTATCTCTAGTTCGATTCCAACATTCCAACATTTATTCGTTCAATTAATTTACTAACTCTCGTTACATATATTAATTGGCGACAGTTAAAATTAATTTACCTAGAAATATAAAATTAAAGAAACCAATTAATTAAAGTAACATCATACGCAGTGCATCCCACCCCTTGAACGGGGTGTTTAGCCAAACATAATGATATAATTAATCAAACCCACAAATATGGAATAATAAATTAAAAAGTAGAACAAGAAATACAATACACAAAAGTCTCCTTTTGAATTGATTCCTTGAATCGCGTTCATGCACTTGTGTCCAATGTTTTCACAAATCCAGCACTTGATCACACCAAAAAGAATAAAAAACAAACCTGAAAATTTATTCTAACACTAAACTAATTTTTTTGAAATTTTTTTATGAACCTAACTGTACATAATATACAGTGTGGTTTTCTCTCTCTACGTTACTCTTTTTTTATTTTTTTTTATTTTTTTGCTGTTGAGAGAAATCCTTTTTTTATGAGAGTTCCCTTATCTTTTAAAACCATACCCACGATGCTTTGCCTTGAGAGATATCTTTGGGATTTGGATGTGGCAAGTCAAGATTTGTTGTGGATTTTAAATGGAGAAAGTTCCGAATTTGTTGGGATTTTGATGGGATTTGGGAGCGGGTCTCGGATTGGGAAAAACAGGTTCGCGAGTCTGGGCCGGATTCGGGTTTTGGGCTGGATCGGGTTGAACTTGGTTCTGGTTGACGCCGGCCGGAATGGGGTTCGACAGGGGTTGCGTCGTCGACGCCTGCTGGGGGTCGTGGCTGGCCGGAGGTCTGTGACACGGAGATGAGGAGGTCGGAAAGGGTTTCGGGTAGGGGTGATAAACGTACGGATACGGATCGGATACCATGTTTTCCATGTCCATATCCGCTATCTGAATGTACTATCCATATCCGTATCCGTATCCGCCCGGATAGTTAAAACAACTATCCATATCCGTATCCGCTCGGATACCTCGGATTCGGATAATATCCGTATCCGTTTACATTATTTAGCCATCGCAAAAAATAACAATTAAAATATCCAATCCAATCCAATCCAATCTAAATAAATATGTAACAAAATCATCAACAATTATG
Source organism: Sambucus nigra (assembly GCA_949130495.1). Lineage (NCBI taxonomy): Eukaryota > Viridiplantae > Streptophyta > Magnoliopsida > Dipsacales > Adoxaceae > Sambucus > Sambucus nigra. The sequence goes on along the minus strand of OX422208.1, from coordinate 458,305,907 downwards.
GATTCCATAATAATAGTATCATTCCATAATGATAATATGGCTTAAAGTCATCCATACTTTACAACCATAGAAGCTTAAAGCCATCCAAAAAAAAAATAACAGTCGCATTCCATGACAGTAGAAATAAATATGCACCTTTTAGATTAAACAAATTTATTGAGAATGATAACCTCATGGACCTTTTGTCTTCAAAACATACTGATATTTTTATTTTAATAAGTATACATTTTTATTTTGTATATAATATACATGTTGTTAACTTCAGTTCTCATTACAATCAAAATCATCTCTTTACTTTTATGTTTCTCTCTTACATTCTATTATGTTTCTCTCTTACATTATTTTATGTTTCTCTCTTACATTTATTAATAATTAAGGAAACTAACGAACAACCACATGAGAGTTTATTTTCTCTTATTTTGTACGAAGGAGAAATGAAACGAAGTTATTTTTTTTTAGTGGAGAATATGTTCTTTAGTCGGTGTATGTTGTGTGTGATAAGGTGTATTGTAACTTTAGTGTAACTCCATAATAATATACACAATTAAATAGTAATACGTGACATTTTATAATATACCCAATAAAACAATAACTTTATGGTGTTTCTGTTTTGAGTGGAGTATGTGTTTATTTTGTTTTGGGAATAAACGATTAAGATTTGTTTTAATATTATTTTATTAGTAATACTAATACTAATATTATTAGTAACATTCTAAACATATGTTTGACGGATACGGATATCCGGTAAAACGGATATCCGATAAAATGGATACTCCGCATCGGATACGGATTATCCGTGTCGGATACTAGTACTATCCGTATCCGTATCCGTTTTCTCGGATATTTTTAAAGAGCATCCATATTCGTATCCATTTCCATATTTTCGGATAAATATCCGCAAATTCGGATTCGGAGATCGGACGGATGCGGATTTTCGAATATCCGTTTACAGACCTAGTTTCGGGTATCTCTGGTGGTGAGCTCGCGAGTTGGGTGAGGAGCTCGGGGTAGAGGTGGTTGGTGAGGTGGATTTGCTTCGTTGGGAAATGGGGTTTTGGTTTGAAATAGAGGTTTTGGGTTTTGTTAATGGGGGAGGAGAGAGAATCGGGTGTTGGGTTGGAAAAGATGAAGTTGAATAGTAGGATGAGGGGTGTTAAGGTGTGTGTGAGGGTGTAGAGTATTGGGTGAGGGTGTGTTTATGTTTTAGTGTTTAATGTGTGTGTGTATAATTTGAACCCCTAAAAATTAACACACTAAAAACATTAAAACTAGAAAAACAAAATAAAAATCTAGAAAAACTCTAATTTATTACTAAGAGAATAAAAAAATTAAAAAGAAATAATAATAAATAAATAAAACTCTATAAAATTAAAATAAATTAAAAATCCAAACTAAATAAAATAAAACTAAAAACTAAATAAAGTAAATTTCTAAAAAATAATCCAAAAAAATAAAGATTAAAAATTAAAAAATAATAAAAATTAAAATAAAATAAAATTATAAAAAATAAAATAGAAAATGAAACCTAAAAAAAATTCTAATTAAATCTAAAATAATCCTAAAAATAAAATGAGTAAAAATAAAAATCTATAAAAAATAATAAGGGTACAAACTCAACACACACGGGGCTCGGGGAATGGTCTGGATTCGGTGTAGGCTTAGGTTTGGATTACTGGACTGCTTCGGGGCATCGGATCTCTTCTGGGAAAGCTCAAATAGAACTCCAGACTTTGCGGTCTCTTTGGATTTCTTCGATGCACGCTTTTGACCGCTTCTGCATCGCAATTGCACTGATTTAACATTATTTGTACCGCAACTGCGTATTGACCTGAGAAATAAATAAATACGAACATTAGGTTATTTTTATTAAAAACGAGTGACTAAAATGCATCTATTCGGGGTATAAAATAGACACTTTTGGGTGCTTATCAGGAACATATCTAGTTCGTAGGTTTGCAAATCACCTACTAATTCCTCAAGTTTGGTAGAGTGTAAGGTGGGTAAAGAATTTAACACGGTCACTTTAGGAATAAATCTATCGGGTAGGGACCTAAGAATTTTCTTTATAACTCGGTCGTCGGGTATTTTCTCTCCAAAATTAAATGAAGAATTTGCTATATCGGAGAGTCTGGCAAAAAACTCATCGAATGTTTTTTTTCCATTTATTTTGATGGTTTCAAATTGAGTGGTGAGCACTACACCAAATCTGCCCATTTGTCAAGGTCATTGACCTTGACAAATCCACCTTGTCAAGGTCAATGACCGTGACATTTCGAGGCGAGACAACTTTTTTTATCACGGTCGTGTCACGGTCATTGACCTTGATAACCTTGACAAAAGCACGCGTTTTGTGTCACGGTCGTGTCACGGTCAATGACCGTGACACGTTTGTCACGGTTTATAACCGTGACAAAGCCGTGACCCTTTTTAAAAAAATTGTCACGGTCATTGACCGTGACACGTCCGTGACAATTTTGTCACGGACGTGTCACGGTGACAATTCTGGGCAGAATTAAAAAAAAACTGCTGGGCAGTATGGCCACTGCCACTGCCCAACAGTATATTTGTACCTGTTATAGCAACGTTGTACCTGTTCCAAACATCATATATCCGAACAAACTAAAGATAATGCAAATATATATTCAAATAAGAAACTATTTATAAAGAAACAACATCACCATCATTTTATCTCAAATCTACAAACTATTTGCATGGAAAAGAGATTTTGTACCGCGACGCTCGGGAACACCTCCTTATCCTTCCCTTCTCGTCCGAATAGCCACATAAGTATAGAGTATATGTGGCCTACCCTTAGGGCCACTCCCTGTCCCCTGAATTGAAATAAAGTAAAATTAGTATCCGCCCCTCAAATATAGATAAATATAAATCGTAATTGAAATCGAAATCGAAATTGACATATAAATATAAATACATTACCTGTAGTGTCACTCAAACAGCTAACTTGAGCTCATATGGCACCTCCTTCCAACTAATGTACCCCGGAAATCGTGTCAATTATAATTCTCTCATATCTAAACACTAAGAAATACCATAAGCCTATGGAGGTATGCGTTGCAAATTCCTTCCAACTGTTATGTAACCAAAAATCAGCAGTTGAAGTTGTCAACTCCACCTTTGAATGGTCTCCCATGTTTTGCTAGAAGTTCCAAGTGGTGGGGTATGGAAAGTGGAATTGACAACTTCAACCGGTGATGTTTGGCAACATAACAGTTGGGAGGAATTTGCAGAGCATCGCTCCATAGGATTATGGCATTTCTTAGTGTTCGGATAGACGAAGAGATTCAGTCTCCTCTCCACAAATAGGACACCCCAAATAACTATGTACTAATCACCTATTAAAGGTAAGAAGCGTATATTCATGGATTAGTATATGCAAAACTTAGATGTAGTTGGAATATTTATGTATTAATCTCCTCTCCACACACGCACACTACACAAGAGTGGAAATGATAATGTGCAGATCAAGTAAAAGCATTAAAAATGGATGTTTCGGTACAAATTGAAATATTTATTACAAATTGAAAAATTGTTTCAAATTCGGGTTATCATAAAAAATGGATTGATATTCGGTAGGAGCAGCCAAGTCATCCACACTACTATTTAGACGCCTTGGCGCGTGTTGGAAAATTGACCACGGCTCGTTGTTGATATACTCCGAGTAAAACACTTGCTTAACCTTTTGAAATGCACAAACAAACGGCTCATCGCTCACGTGGTCGTTGCTCTTAAACTTGGACAAGTCAACCATGATCAAATTGGTGACAGGATCAACTTTACAAGCATTTTTATCCTCAACTCTTACCCATTAACAGTAAAATACAACATCTTTGAAGCTTATATAATCCAATTCAAATATATTTTGGATTACACCATAGTAAGTCATTTCAGCTTCAACAAGGTTTTTATCTTTTGCGCTTGCTCGAAAGAAAGTAAGAGCCTTGTATGAAATTCCCGAGTTCTGTACATTTGTACTTTCCTCGTACACTTTAGCGCCGAAAATGTAACCGTTCAATCGATATTTTTTGTACTCTTGTGCCACGAACAAGGGTCCAGTGGTTAGACGAGCAAGCCTTGATGTCGCATCACCCATCTTTAGGAGCTGAGAATATAGATAAATTAATTATATTAGTGGTAAAATTTGAGTGTAATGTAACGTTATATAACGACTGTTTTCATTGTAATTACCTCTTGTGTCAACCATAGCCTAAATTCGCTGTCTGATTGTACCACTATTTTTCGTCTTTTATTGTTCTCACAGGCTTCATATTAACTGCATATTACAAAATTAATCATGTATAAAATAATCTAAAATAATGTTAAACATTATAATATTCGAAACTTACTTTTTCCATTCTTCGACATCTTCATGTGTGTCAAATAGATAACGAGCTACTTGTTCATATTGTAAACTCGTTAATTTCACTCGTTTTCCCATCACATTACCACCATCATCGAGGAATTCATCAGTGTCATCAACGCTGGTCGAGTCAGTCATATATTCCCGAGTATATATTGATGACTCCACGGTGATGTATTCCTATGCAATTGATCCTGCAATATATCGCGTATTCTTGACGTAATCTTTAAAAACTTTCATCAATCTTTCAAACGGATACATCCACCGATATCTAACTGGACCACAAAGAAGTGCCTCGTCGCATAGGTGTACCAACAAGTGAACACTTATGTCAAAGAATGCTGGGGGAAAGTACTTCTCCAATACACAAATCGCTTCGTTCACAGCCAATTTTGCGGCCACTATGTGTTCTCGATTCACTACCTTCTCACACAAGAGGGAGAAGGTAATACTAATTTGCATAATAGCCCTATGCAAATCCTTATGCTTGGAGAAACAGTGCTTAAACAATAGAGGAACCAATTGCATGATCACATGCCAATCGTGGGACTTACACTTATGAAATCATGAGTAACATAATTCACAATCCTTTGCAAGTTGAACGAAAAAGTAGATGGGCCCTTCAAATTATATATTGTGTCTAGAAGCACCTTCCTTTCCTCACTCGTCAAAGTAAACGCACCAGGGGGAATTACTGTCCTTCCCCTACTATCTTCTTTCAGCCATAGTTGTGGTTTAAGTTTTAACATTTTAAGGTCTTTTCGTGCATTTTCTCCATCCTTTGAATGACTCCCCCCAAGGCAAGTACCCACAATATGTTTAGCGAAGTTCTTCTCTGCATGCATCACATCCAATACATGGCGCACCGGGTTTTTCTTCCAATAAGGCAAGTCAAATAAAATTGACCTCCGAGACCATGCCTTTCTTATCTCAGTTTCATTCCCAGTTGGGGTCTTCTTATGCTTGACATTCTTAAATTTGTGATTCTTACCTGGCATATTTGGGCCACATTCAGAAGATTTACTTTCAATTTCTGAACCCGAAAGTTGTCTCGGTGATAGCCTATGTTCAGCTCCGCCCAATAAAAAATTGGAAGTTTTCTCAAATCTGAAACTATGAGCTGGGGGTAAAAACCTCCTGTGGCAATGGTATACATTTTTTAAGCTGGAGGATAGACGAAGAGATTCAGTCTCCTCTCCATAAATAGGACACCCCAAATAACCATGTACTACACATCCGGATAATGTCCCATAAGCTGGAAAATCATGAATTGCCCACATCAACATAGCTTTCAGCGTAAACTCTTCTTTTCTAAAAGAGTCAAATGATTGCACACCCTCTTCCCACAACTCATTTAATTCTTCTACCAAAGGAGCCAGGTAGATATCAATGTCTTCACTTGGTGCCTTTGGCCCAGGTATCAATAAAGCCATCATCGAAAATTCAGGTCTCATACACTGTGAAGGAGGGAGGTTGAGTGGGGCTAGGATCACTGGCCATACACTCTGATTGGTGCTTAGATTTCCAAATGGATTGAAACCATCTGTTGATATAGCCAAACGAATGTTGCATTGTTCTCGAGCAAAATCGGGATACTCAAAATTCATCCTCCGCCAGGCAGTAGAATCAATAGGATGACGCATGATATTACCCCCTACTTCTGCCCTAGCATGCCAAGTCATTGCCTCTGCAATCCATGGTACTGTGAAAAATCACTTTAATCTAGGCCCAACGGGAAAATATTTCAATACTTTTTGAGGCACTTTTGAGCTTGTGCCTTCCTTACTAGTAGATTGAACATATCTAGGTTCATCGCATACCGGACAACGATCGAGATTTTCATACTCCTTTCGGTATAGTATGCAGTCATACACACAAGCATGAATCGATTTATACTTCATTCCCAAACCTTTCAAACTGTTCTTCATAACAGGATAGCTATTTGGAAGTGTATTCACCTTGGGTAATAAACCCTTCACCCATTTCAGAATTCCCGTCACGCTATTGCCAGACAAACCGTACTGCGTCTTCAAACTGTGCAAACCAACCATGGCATGTAAAGTTGTTTGATCTTTCTCACATCCAGAGTATAACGGTTGGGTCACCTTAAATTTTAAACTTTGGTAGTCATCGTCAAGTTTTATCGTGTTATCTTCACGAGCACTTGAATATTCTACATCATCAGTAACCTCATTCTCCTCAGCTTCATAAACTCCGTACGCATCATCAACTAAATCCTATAACATATTATGATCTACGTCGTCCCCTTCTTCATATATTCTACTTGTTGAAGGTTGTTGTGAAAGTTGGTCAAGGACAAATGGAACTTTCAATTCACCGTGAAAACTCCAAAATCGATAACTATCTTGCATACCCGATCTTAACAAATGTAGTTCAACTGTTTTCCACTCAAACACCTTACCATTCTTACACCTAGCACACGGACACGGAAACTCTTCATCATTACGACATCTCTTTGCATATTTCACAAATTCGTTAGCACCTCTGTGAAACACATCCCTCATTCTATTAGTCTCACCCATCCACTCTTTGTATTTCGGATATCCCATCACAGCTACCACAACTAAACACCTATTAAAGGTAAACAAAACTTAGATTTATAGTATGTTTTATTTAATTATCCCATCATTTAATTATCGTATTAAAGGGTAAGTGGTCCTATCCCATTCAAGAATGCATTTTTCTGTAATATACTTAACAGCTCATGCACATTGTTACGATTTGAAAAAAATTCGACAGCATATCCCCTTAGTTCTCCAAGTACACGACGTATATTAGCAGGTGTGAGTGTTATTTCAATTGGTCAATTAAAATAACAGTCACACTTGTCAATCTAGTATGTACCCAGAGAACTTTCAGATACGACTGCAGAACTTCCTGCAAAAGTAACAACTTTAAGCCAATAAGAATATTATACAGAAATTATACAGTCTCAAACTGTCCAAACGGGACAATTCGAGAGATCTCATTACAGGGGTAATGACTCTCGAACGGGTCTAAGGGTTATTGAATGCGTACGCATAAGAACTAGAATGCTAGTATCAATGTGCACTACATTTAATTTCAAGTATGTTTCATATAATGGGTTAATTCAAATACAAAAATAAATTCATGGGTTAATTCAAATACAAAAATAAATTCATGTATTGACCACATACACACACACACACACACACACACTATCTAAGCTGTTCTATAGGTATAAAAACAATTATTATTCAATTATTATCCAACTATTATCAATTATTTATTTTGAATGTAAATAATATTCAAAACCCCACCCACCCCCACCCCCTCCCCCTCCCGATGTTTATTATCCAATTATTATCCAACTATTATCAATTATTTATAAAATTGACGTCTACTTTTAGTGTTGTGTATACCCCACCCCCTGCCTCCCTCCCCTACCCCCTCCCCCACCACACACCACCACACACACACACCCCACCCCACCCCCTCCCCCACCACACACACACACACCCCACCCCACCCCCTGCCCCACCACACACCACACACACACACACACACCCCACCCCACCCCACCCCACCCCCACCCCCTCCACCACCCCCTGCCCCCCTCCACCCTGCCCCACCCCTACCCCCACCCTGCCCCACCCCCCACACACGCACACACATACACACATATATATATACACATACACACATAAATATACACAGAAATATATATATATATATATAAATGGAAGAGAGAGAGAGAGAGAAAACCGACCTGAGAGAGAGAGAGCAGCGTCGAGAGAGAGAGAGAGAGAGAGAGGGAGGGAATGACGCGGAGGGAAAAAAGAGGGGGGATAGGGTTTTTGCTGCGAACATTGTCACGGTCGTGTCAAGGTCTTTGACCGTGACAAGTATTTATATTATTATCACGGTCAATGACCGTGACAAGTCCGTGACAAGTAAATTTGTCACGGGCTTGTCACGGTCAATGACCGTGACAATTAGTTGTCACGGTCATGTCAAGGTCAATGACCGTGACATAAAACGCTTGTTTTTTATCATGGTCATTGACCTTGACAAGGCTGGCCGGCCGAAAGGTGACAATTTACCCATTTTGGTGTAGTGGAGGTTTTGGAGTTTATAAGCTTTTACGACACTTGTTCCCTCGTGAGTAAGTTGTAGAATATCCCAAGCTTCCTTAGCGGTTTCACACGTCATGATACGTCAAAATTCATCTGGCATGACCGCGCTAAACAAGGCATTTAAACCTCAGAAATTAAAATTTGCAAGTTTAAATTTAATCTCACTCCATCTATTTGCAGGTTTGGGGACATGCTCATTGTCTACCAAATGTGTGGGTGATGACCACCCGTTAGCAACTGACAATCAAACCCTCTTGTTGACGCAAAAATTCTCCATCTACGAGGACCAATCATAAAAGGACACATGTCATCCTACGTGGCAATATTCGGCACCCGAGGAGAGTTGGTCGGCACCCGAGGAGAGTTAGTCGACAACCGAGGAGAGTTGGTCGGCATACCAACCAGGAAGATCAAAGGATAACTATGCATTTAATGTGCATTAATGAAGATGACATGGCATTTAATGAGCCTTAATGTACATTTATACTGTATTAATAGATGACAACACATAGCATACCAAGTAATTCAACAATTAGATTCATTGAATGTAGACATAAATGTCTACATACAATGAATCTCTTTATCTCCCATCACTATAAATACATGTATTCCCTTAGCCAAAAGGGAGGAGAACCAAGAAACACCATACACAAGATACATCCTTTCTCTCTCTACACCTTATGGTGCTATTGTAAACCCCTGGGAATAAAATAACAGTGGACGTAGGCTTTATTCATAGCCGAACCACTTTAAAAATCTTTGTCTCTCATGTGCTTGATTGGATTGTTTTTATCTATTTATCTGTGATCATAAAAATGGGATTCGGTCCAGTTTTTTGCATCAACAGATTGGCGCCGTCTGTGGGATCGTGTTACAAGCATTGTTCTCCATCAAAAGCTAAGTTTTTATTTTCTCTACGTATAATCAATTATACATACATCTTTTGATTCAATCATGATTTTTATGTTTATATACATAAATTAATTGTCCAATTTTTATCTGCAAAATATTGCATATCGTGATTTTAAAATCATAACTGTTAAATTAATTCTTATTTAGAAATCTGAAAAATAATGGATTTCATAAATCATAACTTTTTTCTTGATTCTCAAGTTTCAATTTTATATCATGTAATAAATATTTTAAATGATTACATATACCAATATATATGACGGTGGTAAGATTTGATAATTTTCATTATAAATTTTGTAAGATCTTTGATGTCTATTCAAATTCCCATCATATTTTTAATCAGAGAATGGGAAAAGTTAAAATCAAGAACAATTTCTCTCTCTCGATAATCACAATTCTGACCCAGATCTGCTTTAAAAGTTCTCATCAATTTGATTCATAAAATAATATATATATATATATATATATATATATATATATATATATATATATATATATATATATATATATATATATATGTTTATATTCAGTGTTAGACAATTTTCATCATGAACGTTAAGCATCTATGACTCTTCTTGAAAATGTTCTGGGCAAACACGTTTATGTAATGAGTTACATCAAGGAAAAAGATTTGACATATGTTGATTCACATATTTCACATCTTCTACAAGGGAATTCAAAACCATTCTTTTTCCTTTTGGATATTGATCATATTTTCTCTTAGATCTGATGATTTCTATTGGCTATCTCTTAGATCTAAGAATTTTGATTTGTTACGATTTATTAATTCTGATAAAGATTGATTTATTGGTTCGATGATTGATTTTTGGTATAATTTTCGTAATCATTTTTATCATCCACCGTATTTTTTATCTCCACAAATGGAAAATAGGAAGGAAACCCAAAATAACCTTCTCTCTCCTGAAAAACCTTTACCCACTTTCGTAAAGAAGATGAAAAATGAACAGTCACTCAAGAAAGGACAATGGAGAAACTTTCCCAGGAAGATGAAGAAATTTTGGATTTATTAAATTAATATTAATCGTTTTGACTTCAACCGTCTACAGCAACAAAAATAATGAAACTCGGCGGCATAAAAAAAATAACCTACAATTCAAGGACGATCATCCACCTCACAACTTGGTTCGGTTTCAGATCAACAAAAAATTTCAATCCCAGGATTATATTACTCTCCGATTCAAAGTCTGCCTGCCTTGGGCTCAAAGGTCCCATGAATCTACAACTACTGTTTAGCATCAATTGTGTGAGGATGAAAAATCCAGAAGAAGGTCGCCGGATGAGTATTTCTGGTCGGTGAAAAACTATGTGAATTTTTTCTCTACTTAATCGAAATAAAGAAGTGATCTCCTCGGTATATCTCATTGACAACTATTGTTGGTCGGTAGATTCGCCGGACTATTTTTTTTTGTTGGTCGGCGGTCATTGTTTTTACCAATTACCTCCCCTACCAATGCGATCACACTACCAAAGTTTTGTTCACTTGCACTGGGTGATCGGCGACTTGAAATTTATGTGATGTCGACCTCCTATCTTTTGGTCGATGAGGAACAAATTTCCCTCTGACTGATCCGCGACACCAGGTATTATACAAGTTTAGGGGTTCCCAACCTCTTATGTGTTGATCGCCCACATGTATGTCCTATCGACAACATCTATATTACTCATCGATATCAAACGACAAGACCTGTTTGGAATGTTTGGGTCTCAATAGCTGATTATGTTCATTCATATTCCACAACTTTTGATGGGTTGGTCGGCACCATCTATTGTTGGTTGGCGACATCTGGTCGTTACCCGGCTAAAATTTGTTTACCGGACCATCCTTGCTGGTCGGTGGTCATTTACGAAGAAAACACGAGCAACTTCACCAAATTTTCCAATCACGGTTAACAAAATCTTCTGGTCGGAGGCACTTGATTCTAGTTGGCAGCAGTTACATATTGGTCGGTGGAGGGCTTCACCCAGGTTAAAATGTCTCCCGACCAACTAAACTAGGTGAAATTTTATTATTCGGAGACATCTTATGGTGGTATGAAATTGGTTGGTGAACCTATTTGTTGATCGATAATTTCACCAGACCATTTTTGTTGGTCGGCGGTAGGCTGTGAAGATCCATCAGCAACATTGGAGTAGATCGGCCACACCTCGGTAGTTGTTTCAAAACAAGAACATTTGGTCGACATCTACTTTTGATAACAAAGAAATAGTTGGTCAACAACTTAAAAGGCCAAAGTTGGTCGAAAACAAGTTTTAGCCAAAACAAAGGCTTCTTGATCGTATATACATGGTCGACAGATCAAAACGAAGGCATCCCAACACTGACGTCACACGATGCTGGTCGACGATACCACTGGTCAGAGATGGTTATCACCTATTGAAGAGGAATGCTGGAATGGAGGGATGACAAATTTATTTGCCCAGATTATTAATTTTGACAAAGTCAAAATTATTACCATTGCTACCTATTTATTTTTCTCACATTTCTCTAACAAAATAAATGTTTTAAAATTAAATAAAATATATCCCTGAACTTTATCTTAGAATAAATTTTTCGATCCCATATTTGAGCATTTATTTAAAAATAAAATTATTTTATAAAAAGCCCAACTCAAACCTTATGACATCTAGTTGATAAAAAATTGCTCACATTGACACACATTTGGCCCAAAACATTTTATTTCATATTTTGAAATTTATATTGCCTTATGTCTGAGCTGATACATATTATATGATATGTAGCTGAAATTTTTTGCTAATGATAATTTCTATGAGAATCAATCTCAACAGGTGTTCGAGCAACTTATTAAATGCCGCATGTACAAGATTCACCCCCAACAGTTATCCTTTTTATCATGTATTATACATCAAGAGGAGCTCCATGACTTACTATTTGTTGGTCGATGGCATCTATTTCTACTCGGCAGTTCTCATACACTTGGTCGGCATCAAGTCGACAACAATACTCCACCGAATTTCAGTTTACCAATTCCAGTCATCAACAAAGAACGGTTGAAAAACTTCTGGCATAGGTCGGCTGTAAAAGGTCGGGGCACCTCATAATTGTAAGTATGGCTGAATGATTATTGGAGAGCAGGTCGGCAACCAGTACTACAACAATAAACATCACCAGCATCAATTGTGTTGGTCCACTATATATAGCTAGTCAAAAAAATTAAATGTTGGTCGGAGGCATTTCATTATGATCGGTGATGGATATTATGCAATTTGAGGAGTTCCCGAGCTCCCATTCATTGATCGGCTACATCTTTTTCTACTCGGATGTACCTATTGTTGGTCGGCGTGTATATAGTTGGTCGAGAAAATCAATTGTTGGTCAGCAACATCTCAACCTTGGTCGGAGGCAGTAGAAAGCTAATAGCAGAATTGAAAATTGACGATTCCTTTGGTTCTCTCTTTTTGATTTTGACAAAATCACTACTTCGCTGCCAAAGGACAAGACTATACCCTTATTCTTATCCTTAGCCTTTATTAATTCAAAACACGAAATTACTAATTGAAAATTTGCATGGAGAAAAATTAAAATGCATACATGGTAATTTTCTAATCCACAGAAACTTTATGCGAAAAATATTCCAAGACCAAAAAAAATTATATTTGAACATTTATTGAATTTCAAATAATTCCTAAAGTGATAAATAATTTCTAAAAAACCAATTTATATTTGATCTTTTACTTAAAATTAAAATGCCTAGCATTTTTATTAAAAATTTTCTCATGAAATACGCGTGTGGCACAAAAATATTATTACATATTTTGAAATTTTTATTATTTTATGCTGATACACATCACATGTTGTTTGGCTGAATAATTATTCTCATGATAATAATTATTTTCTCTAGTCTCGACAGGTGCTCGGGCATCTTATTAAAATTTCATAGGGACGAGATTCAATCCCGATGAAAGCTCTCGTAAACCTCTGGAAACTAGTATTGCTCGACATCAGGCAATTTTGCCTCGACATATCAGCCAACATATATTATTTTATTTTTTGAAATTAATATTTTTATTTCTCAAACATATACCTATCATATATTTATTGGATGATTAAATTATTCTCATGACTAATCAATTCAGCCTACACATATGGTAGAGCAAGATATTAATTTTTACAGGTACAAGACTCAACGCCGACGAATGCTCGGAAAAAATCTGGAAACTATTATCATTTCACCTCAGCGAGGCATTATATATTTTATTATTACTCGGAGATATCGGCTTAAGCACAAATTATTCTATATATCCCTTGGGATTCATATTATATATTCATCTCAACACGGAACTCGACGAGATATTCATATTCAGCTCCAAGGAAGAACTATAACATTTATTATATTTCACCCCCAAGGAATAGTTGGTCAGGGTAATTCTTATTTATATTCAGCATGGAGCTCGGAAAATTTCTTCTCTCTATATATATTCAGCTTCAAGGATGTCTCCAGCAATTATTATATCTTACTCCCAACAATCCGTTGGTCAGCTCCGAGGAAGTATCCATCATTTATTATAAAAAATCCACCAACTCCGATTGGTCGGGAAAAAAAATTTTCCCAGAAATACCAACTACGGTTGGTTGGGAAGAAAATTCACCAACTCCGGTTGGTCGGGAATTTTTTTTTTCCAGAAATACCAACTACGGTTGGTTGGGAAGAAAATCCACCAACTCCGGTTGGTCGGGAATAAAAAATTTCTCAGAAATACCAACTACGGTTGGTTGGGAAGAAAATCCACCAACTAAGGTTGGTCAGGAATAAAAAATCCACCAACTACGGTTGGTCGGGAATCAATCTCCATCAACTCCGGTTGGTCGAATAGTAGACAACAGGTGGAGCAAATCTTATTGTCTATGAAAAATAAGAAAATTTGCCAAATAACATACTTCAAGGCCGAGAAAGCATTCAAAATCCATATTCCACACTTGGGGGCTTCTATTATAAATTCAGTTGTTCATTCGTTGGCACATTGTCATAAAATCATGCAGTCGAGCATCAAATTCAACTCCATAAACTTACATAGTCGGGGCCCCGACTAATTATCATTCAAAAGTTGTTTTTCTTGCTCGAGAATTAGTTTTGATATTGAAGTTCAGGAGGCTATTGAAGTTCAGGAGGTATTTAGAAGTTCAGGAGGTGCATTCGAAAGTTCAAGAGGTATTCAGAAGTTCAGGAGGTGCATTCGAAAGTTCAGGAGGCATATTCAGGAGTTATTACGGCACATGCTATTGAAGTTCAGAAGTCAAATTTAGCATCTACAGCACTGAGATCTTTACTATTACTGTCCCGACAAATAATGAAGAAGAAGTTGTATGAAAATGTTTCGAAGTCCACCACTAGCTTGGTACTAACAAGATTGAAGAGTTGGGTTCAAAAGCTAGTATGTTACTCGACAAAGTATTCAGAGGAGCAAAAATCAGAAAAATCAAGCACGTAAAGTTAGCATTCAGTTGCTCGACACAGGAGGCAGTTGGTCGGCTAGCAAACCAATCAACATACTTGAAGATTATGACAAGATACAAGTTACATACTATAGCATGGCTGCATCCAAATTACCAGGGGTGATACATAGAACACGTTCACTTGAAGAACGGAGTTCCTCAAAAGGGATATTAGCAACCATCGATCAGCCTGCATCATACGTCAACCAGGAGATAGTGCACTTTATGTTGAACAAATCAAGAAGGTAGTTCAAGAATTTCACGAGCACCGAGCAACACAGCAGAATAAATACTCCATCCTTTCAGTAAACCATCGAGCATGGAGCATTGGGGGCTTCTGTTGATGCAAAAATTCTCCATCTATGAGGACCAATCAAAAAAGGACACATTACATCTTACGTGGCAATATTCGGCACCCGAGGAGAGTTGGTCAGTACCCGAGGAGAGTTGGTCGGCACCCGAGGAGAGTTGGTAGGCATACCAACCAGGAAGATCAAAGGATAACTATGCATTTATTGTGCATTAATGAAGATGACAGCGCATTTAATGAGCCTTAATGTACATTTATACTGTATTAATAGATGACAACACATAGCATACCAAGCAATTCAACAATTAGATTCATTGAATGTAGACATAAATGTCTACATACAATGAATCTCTTTATCTCCCATCACTATAAATACATGTATTCCCTTAGCCAAAAGGGAGGAGAACCAAGAAACACCATACACAAGATACACATCCTTTCTCTCTCTACACCTTATGGTGCTATTGTAAACCCCTGGGAATAAAATAACAGTGGACGTAGGCTTTATTCATAGCCGAACCACTTTAAAAATCTTTGTCTCTCATGTGCTTGATTGGATTGTTTTTATCTATTTATCTGTGATCATAAAAATGGGATTCGGTCCAGTTTTTTGCATCAACACCTCTCATCGATAGATCTAAGTGCCGAACGCATACGTGCTTTCCAATATGCGTAATTAGAATCATCGAAAATAGGAAATTTTGAAAATGGGAAAAAATCCATTTTTAACCAAAAATATGTAAAAAGACCTTAACACAATAAATTAGTGCTCCGACTCTGATACCAATCTGAAAACGATAGGACCCCAATTTTAAGAAATTCTTCTTTCAATTAAATATGATTAATTTCCTAACACGTGCAGAATAGAGATGGTTAAACTAAACAACTACATAAACTAGAAATTATTTTCTTCACAAATTAAAACTAAAGTAAAACAAATTTTAATTTTCTCAAAATTCAAATTATACTAAAAATCAAATTTGTGCATTTTTACTTTAAGCCCAAAAATCAATTTAATACAAGTCCTAGAAATATGCCTAACAATAAATATTTAACTTTTGCAAATTAGGAAAAACCAAATTTTATCAAATTAAGTTATTTAGACTTAAATTAAATCAAGTTTAACATTACCCAAATTATTAAACTTGCACCATTTTAATCAAGAATGTGAATTAAACCCAATTTTATCTTTTTACCCTAAGCATGCATTCTAGGAGATTTTTGCAAAAGATAAAATAAATTCACAATCCCACAACACGGCGATGTACGAGGAAAAAACCAAATCAGAAAAAAGCCTCGGACGACCCTGGCTTAACAAATTCACTAAGTATGGTATGAATTTTACAAAGACTCGACAAGAGGACTTACACAACTGATTCGACTCCCTTTAAGCCTTGACACGCTCCTTCAATCTTCAACCTTCGCCTATAGAAAAATACTGTAGTCCACCGAAACCTTGGAGTTCACCAACCGAGAGCAAGAAACCATCAACCACACATGGTGCCTTTCACCATGTGAGAATGCCACAGCAACATACAAGATTCTTCTTGCTTGAGGGATGTAGAAGCAAACCCAAAACTCTTTTCTTCTTGGGTAGAAAAGTGAACCCGGTGCCAAAATGCTCTAAGAAGTTATATAGAGGTAGAAACTTGGATAAACTAAACAGGTGGGTGCATGTGTTTTTGGTAGGATTTATTTCATGGATTCACAAAAACACAAAGCTATGAACTTTTGATGTTGGGAAATTTTCTCTCCGAATTTTCTCTCCAAATTTTCTCTCAAGAAGTGTTTAAAAGTTATCAAAAGTTGGTTTTTCAAAGTTGGTTCCCACACATATTAACTCTGTCAAGAGCTAGTGGGAAAAAGAAAGTGGTAACATGGAGAAAAACGACCAAAAAATTTCCCGCCTGAAATCTCATTCGAACGAGATTTCGTTCTAACGACCATCTAACGATGTTCTAGTGGCCAAATAGGAAAATTTGTTGGCAAACTCGTTCGAACGAAATTCTCGTTCGAACGATAATTTCGAACGAAATGTCAGAAGTTCATTTTTCAATTTTAAGCCCAAAAACTTTTTAGTCAAAGTTCTAAAATAACTTTCTGAAAATACAATTCATTTTAAAGAAGAATTACCCTCGTTATAAATTATTCCAAGTCTGCCACAAATATATAAAAGCATTTATACCTTTGGAGACTTGAAATATGATTTTGATGACGTGAAACGTGGCACTGAAACTCGGCAATGATGTTCTCTTGATAAGTAGACTGCAACGTCTTCAACCCAAACTTATCATAGGCTTGAAAGAATACAACATGAACACTATCCTATGACTCAAAATATTTTGGTCCGGAATTGAGCCAACACTACATTAAGACTTTCCTTACAGAAATTTCATTGATTACAAAAGGTAGGTGTTACAATTGATTGTTTCCTTATAGCCAAAGCATAAAAGAAGAAAATCAAAGATCATATAAAAAGGAAATGCAAGAGGGAAATGGCTATCCGGCAGACTTAGAGAGAGAGTGTTACACTCTTTCTTCGTCTTTTGTTGCTACTTTTGAAGGAATGAACTCAACTTCAGTTAAAAGCACTTAGAGTATTCTTCCCTCCCCTCCTCGTCATCAACTTCCTCTTCCAAATTAGGAGGGGTACCAGGGTCATGTCCCAAAAATAATTTTGAGTTGGTAGTGGTGTCGACCTCCTTCAGAGCGTTGGTCCAACAATCCATAAAGGACACTTTCTTTATATATTCAATCTGCACAACAGTAGTATTAAAGGCCTTATCCTATCCCATGTTGATGGAATCATCCTTGTCCTTCTTACTCTAAGCATTCACCTCTAAAAACTTATTATTCTCAGCGGTAACTTCCACATCCAAGTTAGCAATAATTTATTCATTTGTCTACAACTTGTGCTTAGTTGACTTCACTTTCTCTTCGGCCTAATTAAACTGCTCCTGCCACTTTTTTTGTTTCCTCTCTTGGGCCTCATTGGTGGAATAAAGGGATTCTTTTAAGCCTTTGAAGGGTTCCTCCACATCACTTAAGGATGACCTCAAAATATCATCCATTATCAATAATTAGTCCTAATCGACCAGGAATTGCAAAATAGGGAAATAATAATGTAAGTACCTATTAGGAGGAAGAACTCTCGAGTGGATCAATCCCTAAGATAGACTAGGGTTCACTGCCATAGAGGCAGAATTATCAACAGCCTGGTCAGCTAAGGTCTTTTATATCAATTCTTGCATAGGAGTAGTACCCCTCTTCAATATCTTAACCTAAGGCTCTGTGGTCTTTGTTTCATCAACACTGATAATACCGACCTCTTATCACAAAAAATATCCTTCTTAGGTATGGGATAAGCAAACTAGACATCAAATTAGGAATTCTCCTATTTCCCATGTCTTTAGCAGGAAAATTTTGGATGGTGGTGATGTCAAAGAAATCAAATGAAGAAGAAGTTCCTCTAAGAGTTAAATATCTTTACCCCTAAAGATTCTACAATCTAAGAGGTAGAAATCGGTTCTTCTTCTAGATTGATGGGGGATTGGGGTGTATCTTGTGTTGGTCGAGCAACGAAAGAGGTGATTGAGCTTCTATATTCCAACATAATTGACACCGACCTGAGTGGTTCTTCTTCTCTACTTTGATGGATTAACTAAAGAAATTTTAATTCGTCAAAAATATTTTCTAAATCACTAGGACACTTCTTTTTTCTTTCCTCTACAGAAGAAACCAACTAAAAATTCTTAGTCAGAATATTAGCAAACAGTTAGAGAGCATAAAAAAAGGTAATAAAAAATTATGATCGACCTATGCCACGCCCCTTCTCGGGGGCCTTCGGGACTAGTATATTCAACCCCCTCTAGAAAGGGGGCATGTTGTCAATTCTTGACCATCACTCCATAATCCTAATAGTCTTTATTGGAATCAAGTAGGTTGACTACTAAAGCCCTAATAGCTTGTCTGGTCTTCAGGTAATATGTTGTATTGTCTCATGTAGTTAACCATTTATAATAGTACATTAATTCATTGATCCCTGTGTGGGTTATATGGAGTTCATTCAAACGATTTACCCAATTCAAAACTCGTCACATATTGGGGGTTACCCGAGCAGGGACTACATTGAAGTATTGACAGAACTTAAGAAATAACTGGTTTTGGAGGAAAGTTAAGGACATTGTCCGTCACATTTAGTATGTCATATACTGCTATAAGTTTGTTGAAGAATTAGTAAGATTACATCTAGAATCGACGAACCGAATTTCAAGTCAACTTCAACAATCATGCCCAACAAGGACGGCTTTGGTAAATGTGGTTAAGTTACATTTATATTTTGCATAAAAAGTGTTGGGATTTTTATAAAAATTAAAATATTTTTCCTTTTTTGAAAAATTGATTTTTGAATTATTTTTAATTGGTTTTATCTTTAAAACATTTTTATCATAAAATCTTTTTGATAAATGTTCTTATTTTTGTAACAATGTTGGTTTCTAAGTCTCCAAATATTTTAAAACTCTGTAAAACAAATCTATAGATTTGTGCTTGGTCGTTCAAACGACATCCTATCTTGTTCGAACGACATGACAGTTCATTTGAACGAGAAGTCTTTTTACCCGACACGTCACCGCCTTAAAAGGTTTTATAAATAACACGGGTTTTCGTGTGGAGAAAATTTTATTTTGATTAGAATACATTTTTGAGAGTTTACCTTTTCTCCAACAGAATTTTGAGGGTTCAAATTTGTTTTCAAAATTGTGTGAGTTATGTTGTGGAACCCAAACCATACTTTGCCTAAAGTTCGACCTTTATGAGAAGAACTCTACAACTGGAGAGCTGAGAGCCATTATGGAGAGAGGTACTACAAAGAATCAAGACTGCGTGTCCAAATTGGTACGGCTGCGAGTGAGCCACTGTTGAGTTCTAGATAAAGCTTTGAAGGTTTGACATAGACATCGTGCATTACGCTTGAGGGAAGTTATATATAAATCAAAGGTCGTGTAACCGTGTCAAAATTCTAGAATATAAAAGGTTTTTCCCAGAGGGGATTTTTTCCTAAATTACTCTGTCACTTGCTTGCCTATTTTTATTTACACTTGCACGCACATGTGATGATTTTAATTTTAATTTGGTTTTGTTAACTCTAAGTTACCTAATTAAATAAGTGCATTTTCGAATTAAATCAATTGGTATCAAACTATATTTACAAATTGGTATCAGAGCGGGTTACTCTAAATTATCGAGTGATCCTGATTTTTAAAGTTTTTTCTAGATACAATTTGACTACACGTCGTCAAACTGGTATGAGAGCAGGTTATACTAATTTATTGCGTATTCCTATTTTACGTAAACTTGTGTGATATTGATTTTTGTTTGAAAATTTTGGTTTTTGAAAATTTGCCGCAATTTTTAATGGAGCAGTTATGTAATAGGTTGTCCTCTCCTGTTTGCACGACTCGGCGTTTTGATGATTTAAATAGTTTGAATTTGACGTTTGCGAAAAGAATTGATTTTTTGGAAAAATAAAATTCTCGTTTTAAATACGCTTTGGATCTTTTGCAAACGGTTCAAAATCAAAGAGATTTTTATCGTGAAAATTTAGTTTCTTTGGACCATGAATTTAATGCTTTAATGTGTAAAAGTAGGGTGATGAGAGAGTCCTAGTTTTAGAAAAAGAATTGAAGGACTTAAAAAATTCTAGGGTTCCCGTTTGTGCCATCGAGGATAAAAAATTAATCGATGATTTTACAGCACATGAAAAGACTCTTAGGCAAAAGTTTGTTTTAATTGAGATTGAGCACGATAAACTATTAAGTTCAATTGATAACTTGAAAAAGAAATCCCTATATTTGGAAGAGTCTAATTTGTTGCTTAAATCAAAAATTTTGAAATTGAAATTTTTAAAAGGACTCGAGTAGTTTGTGTAATGATGGTAATGGCTCATCTTGTTCACATGCTTCTAGTGTTAAAGCCAAACCATTGTTTCCTTTAGAGGGTCGATAATTCCCAAGAACATTAGAAAAGGTCAACCCATAGGTATCGTTCCACTCGTTTTCACATGTTCATATTGTGGTAGGAAAGGGCACCTTAAGCATTTTTGTTTTGATCTTCAAAAAGGTCCTAGGAAGTCTATTTCTAGTCTTTCTTGGTTCCCAAAACCCCCACGTGATGTTTGAGATCTATTTGGGTTAGGAAATTACTTTTAGAGACACTAGATGTTAGACTTCTTGATTCTCCGTTGCTTGAACATGATTCTTCTCTTGCTGTATCATATTAATGATCGTGTTTGCATGTTTGTCATTCGCTAGTTGTGTTTCATGATTTATATCTTTGCTAGTGTTATGACATGTATGCTTTTTGTATGGGATTTCGTTTTTAAAATTTAAAAAAAAAAATTCAAAAATTTTTTTTTGTATTTTATTTGCACCTTATATGAATGCACACTTAGGATGACCAAGTCACAACTTCATGCCATATCCATGTGAATGTTTGATAGTGTTTTGTGACAATATATTGTGTCATTCATGTGCTTTACAAAGTATGGAGTCTTTGAGATGCTATAGTGTTGCTACCAACATGTTTGACTCACTTTGTCCTTCGATGCATATGAGCACGGATTTATTTGATGTTTGTTCTTGTCGAATCATATGTTGGTTGCGTGTTTTCATTTCAATTTTGTTTATGAAAACGAACCAAATGCGATAAAATAAGATAATAAAATATGTGCATGTTTTTTTTTTATCATTTTTTCGTAAGTTTGTGTGAATTTTAAAAATGGTGAAGGGATACGAAAGGTACACATCTATCCTTTGCGATTAAGCCGCCATCTAAATTGGACCTAAACAATTGAGGAATTTTAATTATCCGGGGTCTAAAGAGGTTTATAAGAGCCCGAAAAATATTGAATGGCAATAAAAAGAAATATATGACAATAATGGTCCATTTATTCACAAATTCTCCAATGTTTGAGAGTTTAGATCACCTCGCAAAGAAAATATATATGAGGGATTTTGGTTGGAGATTTAAAACGGCTTTGCACATCCTTAAAAATCTTGAAAAAGCATGATGAAATCATTTTCGACATTATTGGTGTGAAAATCATGTTGACTTTGATTTGTTTATTTTGATTTAAGACGATCTCATATAAATTCAACAATTTTACACCAAATGATTATTTTTTATGTTCATTCGTTAGGAGTACACTTATGCATCTTTCACATATGGTATGATTGAGTTGATTTTCCTTTCGAATTTCTTCAAACCCATTCATTCCATTTCCATGATTTGGTCGTCTTTGTAAATATTCATGGTGTGTGATTTTTTGTAACATCATATTTCTTGTATTTTGCATAAAAAATATTTGAAAAATTCAAAAATAGTATGTTTTGTTTTCTTTCTGTGACACACCGATTTGCTTTATGTGATTTATTATTTTCCTTGTTTATTTTGGACAAATAAAAAGGGGGAGAACGAATTATGATATTATGAGGGTTTTAAGTATGGGGGAGATTTGATTATGCTTACATGTTTTATGTTTGCATCATTTTAAACTCGATACGTCATGAGTTTTTTTTGCTTTATCTTATGTGTGTAGATACAATTGAAGGTTGTTGGAATACACACCTTGACGAGAAAAGCTTAGAGATTTGAAAAGTTGATTTTTGAAGCCAAGGTTGATTGAAGAATTTTTTCAGTTTATCTTTCCACATTGGAGTTTCTGGGAGGGTAGATTTGTATAGTTCATATTTTGATTGATAATTCAAATATTTTTATTTTGTACCGGCATAGACATAGGGAGAGATTTGTAAGGACGTTGTCCATCACATTTAGTATGTCGTATACCGCTACAAGGTTGTCGAAGAATTGGGAAGCTTACATATAGAATCGACGAACTGAATTTCAGGTCAACTTCAAAAATCATGCCCAACAAGGACGGCTTTGGTAAATGTGGTTAAGTTCCATTTACATTTTGCATAAAAACGTGTTGGGATATTTTGTAAAAATTAAAATATTTTTCCTTTTATGAAAAAATGATTTTTGAATTATTTTTAATGGATTTTTATCTTTAAAACATTTTTATCATAAAAGCTTTTTGATAACTGTTCTCAGATTCGTAAGACTGTTGGTTTATAAGTCTCCAAATATTTAGAACTCTATAAAACAAATATAGATATTTGTGCCTAGTCGTTCAAATGAGATCCTATCTCGTTCGAACGAGACCAGAAGTCGTTCGAACGACATGACAGTTTGTTCGAACGAGAAGTCTTTTTACCTGACACATCGTTGCCTTAAAAGTTTTTATAACTAAGGTGTGGAGAAAATTTTGTTTTGATCAGAATACGTTTTTAAGAGTTTACCTTTTATCCAACACAATTTTGAGGGTTAAAATTTGTTTTCACAATTCACAAATCCGAGAGAGTTTTTTTTTATGAGTTATTTTGGGGAAACCAAACCATACTTTGCCCAAAGTTCAAACTTTGTGAGAAGAACTATACAACTGGAGAGATGAGAGCTATTATGGAGGGAGATCCTACAAAGAGTCAAGACTACGTGTTTGGGCTGCGTGTCCAAATTGGTACGGTTGTGAGTGAGCCACTGCTGAGTTCTAGTTGAAGCTTTGAAGGTTTGCAAATACATCGTTCATTACGCTTTAGGGAAGTTTTATGTAAGTCAAAGGTCATGTAACAGTGTCAAAGTTCTAGAGTATAAAAGGTTTTTTCGTAAGAGGATTTTTTTCTGAATTACTCTGTCACTTGCTTGCCTATTTTTATTTACACTTGCACACAGATGGGTTGATTTTAATTTGAAGTTGGTTTTGTTAAATCTAAGTTACCTAATTAAATAAGTGAGTTTGCGAATTAAATCAATTGGTATCACACCGCATTTACAACGCTCTACTATAAATAGGATAGGAATCTAATGACCCTCATCTAAAGATAGGACAGCCAATGGTCCATCCACTATCTCCAATCGTTTGCAATTGGAAATTTTCCTTTTGTCGCCAGACTCCTCTAAAGATCCTTCGTCAATAATGTACACCATTTTCGAAAGTAACAAAGCAAAAGAATGGGATAAAGAAGAAGGATGTCTTACAGAGTTCTCTACAACAGTAAAAGGATCTCAAGAACAACAAATGAAATTTAAAGGCAATAAGAAAAAAATTGAGTTCGAAAGTTTAAGGTAAAGAGAAGTGGGGGGAAACTCGGTTCTTTTATAGATTCAACAGATCCACCTTGAAGCTTAGGAATGGAAAAGATTAACTGAACCAATGATTGGACTTCTGACAACTGCCCGTATCATAAAAGGGTAGAAAGACCATTATACCCTTTAGTGGTTAGCTATTTTTTGAGTTATTTATGAAAACTTCACTACACTGATACACCGGTGAAAAAATTACAAGTCTTGAAGGTCGACCAAAAACATATACCCTATATGGGAGTTGAGCAACTGTTTAGACAAAATACTCCTTCCTTTAACTAAATCATCAAGTATAGAGCATTGGGGGCTTTTGTTACGAGTAAAATTATTCATCCATGTGGAGCATTGAGATAGGAACACCTACCCTAATACATATCCACCTCAGGGCTTTATAAACACTTGGTCGGCCTCAAAGATACTTGCTCGTTCAACCGACCGACCACAAGTAGGTCATTCATACGTGGGATATTAACAGCTATTCCAAACATGAATTTGAAGATCAATAGTCTCATTAATTATATATGTGTGTATATTCTTGAATATATAAAGGCATTCCATCCCTTGGTCTCCAAACCTCTATAAATACATTGTTTCCCTTATCTCAAGGGATAGAGAAGTTAGTACAAACAAAATGGTACTAAGTTTTATGTAACTACTCCCCAACAACCATAATATAACCGTGGATGTATGCTTGTTCCTTAACTGAACCATGTTAAAAACTTTCGTTGTCCTGCTTGACTTGCTTAATCTTCACACACACACACATAGTCATTCAAGTGTGGACCTTAATTAAATGACCTAAAAAATCTACTAATTATTTAAAGTAGTAAAAATTAAAATTGAAAATTGATGAAGTGCAAAGTTGATAGATATGTGAATTTTTCTCTAGTGAAAGTTTGGATAATCATCTCATTTACTTTCTAATTGAATTTTTTGATGATACTATTTATAAAGGCTATTAACACATTTTCGGTTCATGAAATTTGGCCTTATTTTCCACAAATGATACTTATTTGTGTGTTAAAATATTACTCGAATACATTTGAAAAGTAAAAACTAGTTGTAAAATTTAATTTACTACCGTGTATTACTTTTTAGAGGAATTTGTTTCATTTCCAAGTTCATATAAAATATTTTGAGCAGTGTAAAATATTATTGGAGAGAGATATAGATGGTGTGAGTAGCTGCCAAGTTTTTTATAGATCGAGAGAATGAACACTTGGACATTGGAGACATATAATAGGTTTCTTAAATAATGCTACAAACCAACTCTTTAAGTTTATGGACAAATCACATTCACCATAACTAGATATGTTACACTAAACCCATATATTTGAGCTTGGGTATTTGGGCTTATCTTATTATTTCCCCTCAAACTCATGCGTAAATTACCCAAGAATTTGATCTTAAGAACCAATAATCATCCATTAGGAAAGGACTTTCATAAACAAGTCTAACCAGTTGGTCAATAGAGGAGACAAATTCAACCAAGACATCTTTGTATGGAACTTTCACATGTATAAAATGATAATCAAACTCAATATGTTTTGTTCGTGCATGAAAAAAATGGATTACAAGCTAATGCTAACACATACACAATATCGTGCCAACTATGAGGTGGACAACGAAGGCATATTTTAAGATCACACAATAATTGATGAAATCACAACAACTCATTAGTTGTAGATGCTTAAACATGATATTGTGCTTCGGTTCAGGATCTAGAGATGGTCTTTTTATTTCTTACCATTTCGATTACTGGGAGCATTATCAAATATAAGAGAAACACTATTCATAAAATGATGACCATTGGGATCCCCAATCC
Source organism: Sambucus nigra (assembly GCA_949130495.1). Classification (NCBI taxonomy): domain Eukaryota; kingdom Viridiplantae; phylum Streptophyta; class Magnoliopsida; order Dipsacales; family Adoxaceae; genus Sambucus; species Sambucus nigra. The sequence continues at coordinate 458,279,690 of OX422208.1, read as the reverse complement.
AATCATCAGCATTATAGGTAGTATGGTCAAGTGGATCTAAAGCATAGAGCCTACCAATGCGAGGTGTGACTTTAAGATGACCAAGAATTTGTTTAAATCCTAAGAATAGGGCATTAATGGGGCAGTTCATGAACTCGCAGACATAAGAAACGATAAAATTAATGCCGACTTGAGTAAAAGTGTGGTATTCCAAAGGACCTAGTACACTACATTGATGCATATGATCCAGTAATGACGTGACAATTATATGAAGTAAATGATAAGTAGTGCTTGGAGTATTATCAGAATTATAATAACTCATTTTGTCATTATAAATAAGTAGAGTAAGGCACCATCTTTAATGAATAAAAATACCAAATGAAGAGGAATGGATCTCAAGAATAAGAAAATAGTCAATATTATAAAGATTCTGCATGTACAATGTTTACCCCAAATCAATAATGAGTTAATTAATGTAGAGTTTATCATTACTAATTAATAAAATACCGCCAACCTAATATAGGTGTAAAGTAATGGACATTCGCTACAAATGGATAACGTTGAAAGTTAAGTGCAGTAACATGGGATATGTGTTGAGAAAAAATTGCTTTCGATGGAAACATTAATGGCCCATTCACTTTACTATCTGTGGCGGTGGTGAGCAGGTCCCCTTCGTCCTCAAATTGCTCCTTAATTTAAGAAGTTCGTCTACTATGTAGACCTATATAAGGTATGGAAATTCATTAGAGTTAACACACCAAAATTTAGAATGAGTTTAGTGTCTAGTGTTCCAAAGTAGAGAATATTTGTGTTGAGTTAAAATTTAAGGGTTCACTCATTTTGTGTAGGTATTCTCTATTAAAGATTTTGGGTTGAATTTATAAGCCTTTTGTGGTGACATTAATATTTTTATGGCTTCCTATTTTTGTGATATGGTTATTTTATTTGTGAGAACAGAGATTATATGTGTGTTAGGAAGGGACATATTGTCCTTCAATTTATAACTTTCTTCTATTAGTGACACGAATTGCTCATGGACGTTGCCAAATTGGTGAGCCACGTAAATAATGTGTCTTCCCTACATTAGATTTTTTTGTGTGAGTTCCACTTTATTTTTGGGATCAAAGTTACCATGGATATTATTTATTCTACAAGCTTCCACAAAATAAATTAGTATCAAAGCCAAGGTTATAAATGAGGTCGCTTTATTATGGCTTCTAAGATAACATTCAATTTTGAGAGGTTTGATACAAAGAACAATTTTGGAATTTAGAAAATGGAGGTGGCAGACACCCATGTCAAAGAGGTCTTGATCAGTAATTCCACATCCCTAGTCATTCAAGGAGGACCGGATAATTGAGGTTCTAGGAGATCAAGGTCCAAGTGAAGGGGGAACAAGGATTGAGAGTGTTGCTACTCTCTTGAGATTGGGCACATAATTTCCTCTTATCACAAATTTAAAAAACATGGGAAAGGCAAAAATAAGGTTCAATATACAACTGCAGTGGTTACGAATGCAAATGATTTTTTAGATGTCGATGATTATAATTTCATGGCAACCCAATTTGGTGAATCATTTAATGACGTTTGAGTTCTTAATTCTGGTTCAATTCATATGTGTACCAATTAGGATTCTTTCTCCTCCTATAAATAGGTGAAAGTTGGTTGTGTTCTAATAGCCGATGGGAGTGCCTTCAAAATTTTAGAAATTAGATCAATGAAAATAAAGGAATATGATTAGTTGGTGAAAATTTTGCATGGTGTGTGATATGTTTCGAGTATTAGGGTGAACTTTATGTCGATGGGTGTTTTAGACTCCATGGGTTATAAGGTGGTAACATCGGGTGGAGGAATAAGGGTCGTGGAAGGTTCTTTTATGGTGTATAAGGGCACTAAGGTAAAGAAATTGTATATTCTTTGTGGCAAAATGACTATAGATGGAGATTTTATGGGTCCGTCCATTATGGAGCGTGGAAATTTCATCTTAAGCTTGGTAACAAAGGAGTAGATAAGGGGGCTTTCATTTTGGGAAGACTAGTGATGTTTACTCCCATTTGAGTTGTGAGGGGACTACACAACATTCTGGGTGACTAAAATTCATTTTTAGGTGGCAATCGAAATTCCACCAGTCTTTAAAGGTAGGCAGGTCTATGAGGAAGAACATGGAATTATTTTTCCTTAGTATCGATGGCACGGTGATAATCCTTTCAAGTGATATTAATATGTGTGGAAGGTAAGCAGTTGACCTTTGACAATAATGTGAAGGAAATTTTGGATGTACTATTGTCTAAAGGTGGGAGAAGATGGATTTTAGTTAACCAACCGATAGTTGCTAGATGTGATTTCAAACCAAGGGTTTTCAAGTTTTGCTATGGAGCATTGTGGGTTTGACATAGATGGTAAAAGCATTCATGTTGCTATGTAAGATATGCATCGCTTGAAGATTGATCCGAGGGTTAGGTTTGAGGAGGTCTCAAACTTATATATAAATATTTATTAGTTTTTTAGTGACGAACGAGTATTTTAGTTATATCATCACTTTATGTGAGTTTTGTGGAAGACTAGTTTTGGTATGGTGGTTGTGTTCACTAAGGTGGAGTAGTAAGTATTTGGTTGATAAAAGGTTGACTCGATGACCTGTAAAATTTTGTTAAGGTGGAGATTATTGAGAAACAGTTTCTTTCGGTGGAAAAGTGAATGGCCCATTCACTTTACTTTTGTGGTGGAGGTGAGCATGGCCCTATTCATCCTCAAATTGCTCTTTAATTTAAGAAGTTTGTCTATTCCGTGGCCCTATATAAGGGATGGAAATTCAGTAGAGTTAACACACCAAATTGTAGAGTGAGTTTAGTGTCTAATGTTAAAAAGTAGAGAATATTTGTGTTGAGTAAAAATTTAAGAGTTCACTTAATTTGTGTAAAATTGATTATTTGGGGATGCTTTTTTGGGTAGAATTTAGAGCCTTTTGTGGTGAGATTAATATTTGTGTGTCTTTCAATATTTTTGGGAGAGTTATTTTGTTTTTGAGGAGATATTATTTGTATGTAAGGAATGGCCATATATTCCTTCCATTTTTAATATTCTATTAGTGACACAACTCGAGTGTGAACGTACCCAAATTGGTGAACTACGTAAATATTTAGTCGTCCTATGTGTGTTCTCTACACTATATTTCTTGTGTGCGCGCCACTTTATTTTTGGTATCATGGTTACCATGGTTATTTTTTATTAACATGCTTCTGCACAACAATATGAACCAATCAAACAAAGTAGGAGGGGATTATTGTCGACCATATAATGATTTATGCAGTATACAAATATGATCTCAGCTTGATCAATAAATAAATTTGGGTGGTTGGAGAATCATATCTCCACCTTAGGATATTCACTAAGGAATGAATTTTTAATATTGACTTGCCTAAGAGTCCATTGAATTGGGCAGCAAGATCCAGGATTAACCAAATTGTGTTCTTTTTGTAACAATATTAATTTTTTTATCATAGTCAAGCCCAACTTCTTGATGAAATATTTTGGCAATCATTCACGCCTTGTAATGTAAGATAGTCCCATGCAAGTGATGTTTAATCTTATACAACCACTTGTAGCTTACCACATTCTAATTTTCTGGATGAGGAATGTGAGAAAAAGTGTTTTGATATTAAAGAGCATAGATTTACTCAACCATGACTTGTTTCTAGTCTAATTTTCTTAGAGATACGCAAAAAAGTGGTGGGATTTGAAGATGAATTATTAACCAATAAGAAATTTTTCTTCGAAATGACAAACTTTGAATGAGTTTATGTATAAAAAGAATGTGTGGTCAATGGTGGAGGATCAATCATTAAATTTTTTGTAAGAGTGGAACATGTATTCATAGTTAGTGAATCATGGAAAAGTATACGGGAAAGGGTACAAAGGTGGCTAAGGGTGGGGAGGTGGAAGATTACCATTCTCAACATAGTAAAAACCTTATCGGAGAGTTATCTTGGTTTATGCAGGAGAATGAATTTTACCCATTGAAACTGGAATAAAAGTAATAGAGGCCTCTAAAGAGTTTATGCAACCTAAAAATCTATGAGAGTTTGTGTCGAGGCTGTAGCACTATGAAATTTGGACTTAGCAAATAAAAAGTGAGACTCATTAAACAAGACATGATGTGAGAATAATATGAAATGGGATCGGAGTTCTTTACATAAATTCCTTTTATCATTAAAGGAAAACCTAAAAAATATACTTCTTTCTATTGAATTCTAATTTATGTCTAACATAGATATTAGGTAGGGGATAACAAATGAAGCCAAACATAGGTAGGCCGAAGAAATCAGGTGGCCGATTGAACAACATTTCCAAAGGGGATTTAGCATTTTAAAGAAAGTGTAGGCATACATTCAATGAGAAAAGAGAAAGGGGTAAATGCGTGGAACGAAAAAGACAAGAACATAGGATCGCGATAAAATTACCAAAGAAGTTTTAGTGATGTGAATATGTTTTTATTTTACTACCCCATTTTATTGACGAGTGTGAGGATAAGATTTTTAGTGTATTGCAACACCAACATCAGAATATATTAAGGTCTTGCGATATGATCTAAACCTTAGGGGCATATTTGAGGATCATAATAAATCCATAAGAATGGATGATGTGGCAAGGCTAGTAAATACAAAGATGGTTAATGGTACTTTCTTAGATAACCATGTTTAAAATGTGATGTCCGTCTTGAAAGAATTGGAAGTGCTTAGATCGAAAATCAATCAGGAAACCCAAATCAACTTTGTTCTCCAATCACTCCTGGATTCCATTATGCAGTTCGGCCAAACTATTTTGTGAATACATTTCATTACTACTTGGTCCAATTAATTGAAGAAATCCAAATTGCGGTGAATATCATCAAGAAAAATGGTGTTGTGAAGGTTTCAGAGAGAGGCCCATCTTTTTGTTTACAGGGATTGATATTATGAAAAACTTTCTGCCCAAAAATATTTGAAAGATCATGCATTAAAAAGTAAAACAAAAACTAGGTTTAAAGCATAAACCTAAGATTTGGAATCACGATACCTTTGCGGATGTTATAGGTATTCGAATGAGGAGAAATATGATTTGTAGAATATGAATAGGCTGATATTTTTTTCCCTCCAAAAGATTGCTATAATTCTTCGAAAGCCTCAAATCTTCTAGTATTGGATCCTCTCAAAGTAGACTATATGTGTGGCTTGGAGATGAATACTTGGTGTTATGAGTGAGATATGACACTATCTCCCGATACCCCTTCACAAAAATATGAATAGTATTTGTCATCCTCTCTAACCCTTAGTAATGAGTATGCAACTTAAAACCCTGGATTACACTAATTTATACAGGTGTACGTAGGGGGATTGGGCTAAACCGACTTTGTAAATTGTCTATGACTTCTACTTGGATAATGGACTATGCAATGGACCTAAGGCTAAATAATTAAATTGTCTTCCAAATAGGTACTCAAAAATCCAAATTACATCCCTATAATTTATTTTATTTTTCCATTTAATCGTAATTAATTTTACTAAATAATCACCATTGCACACTATTTTATTTATCTTAAAATTCCTCGAATGATGAGGTATTACTTATAAAGTTACTTTTCAAAATTTGATTCCCCACATCAACAGTATAATTCCCTCTTGGTCAAATCAATTCACCGCTAATCGATTTTGAGTAAATTTTTATTTATTCCTTTATCTTATACTTAATTTATTTGATACTCTATGGGATTATATATAATCCATTGAAAGATTTTTCATCTTTCAAACTCCCATGTATTATTATTTGGACTAAAAGACAAATGTTTCTTTGGATTTTTAGTCATTATATATATTCCCGGAATTAAGTGATTATCCAATGGTTCTTACTAAGGGAATCCTTGGGCGTAGCTTAGGATTTTTATTGAATCATCGTGGTCATGATTATCTTTATTACTTATTACTATTACCAAATCAAATGACCGAACCGAATACAAATCTTTTTACAATGGTTAATCTATTTTTAGGAATCATTAAATCGTATAAATGATTTTTCCTGGTTGGACCAAAACTTATAAGACTACGAAGGGGGTATCACAATCCAAGATCTTTCTTGGATGCAGATTCCTTCAAATTATGATCTCATAACTAATCACTCAATAATTTCCTAATTTATGGATATTTAGATCTAATGAAATTGAATTTCACCCATAAAAATTGAAGAAAAAATTCTTCAAGCATTACAATCCTCATAGCCCTCGAAATTAATAACATATGCACCCTTTGCAAACATATGAGATTGTGCAAGTTTAAACTAGTCAGCATCTAAACTTGAAGCTCACCCGTGGTCCTGTTTAATACATTACTAATGTAAACGTCACAATTCTCTTTGAACTATCAGATAAGTTCCACAATCATGTGACATGTTATCATAGTTTAGGATATATGGCTATGATTTCACTCACAACATTAGCGGTAGGATGTAAATTCTTTATGTAGGTTGTGAACTATTAAATTATACTAGAACCAAAATTTTGATCTCATGTGATCAGGACAAACCTAAATCACAAAATTCCTAGTAAGTCCAATTAACTGACATTGTATAAAATATATTCAAGAACAATTATAAGTCATTCTCACAAACATGTTTGTCATTTCCAACGAGCCTGATACGCCTTTATTGAAAAATAAACATCACACATGTTTTTAATAATAAAACCCCCAATAATATCCTAATTGGTCTTTAATCTATATGCCTATGCATCTAAGATATATTCCTTCTACATGACTATTACAATCATTAGCTGGTAATATCTTTGTAAAAGGATCCGCCAAGTTGTACCATGATGCAATATTGATCACGATGGCGTTGTATCTCTACACAATCAACTGTATCAAGTGATAACTGATTTAAATATGGTTTCCCTGTTATCATTCCCTGGTTGTTTTGAGTTAGAAACCATACCACAATTGTCACAATGAATTTTAATAGCCAACTATACTAAAGGAACCATACGCATATCAATTAGGAAGTTTTGGAGAAAAACTTCATCTTTTGCTGATACCGAAGGTGCACCATATTCGACTTCCATGGTAGAATTATCAATGCATGATTTTTTGATAATACTCCAAATTATAGCTCACCTTCCTATGGTAAAGACATATCTTAAGGTTGACTTCCTTGAATCCCTATCCAACTAAACATATGAGCTCGTGCACCTAATGGGTACAAGAATATCTAGTGAGTAAACCAATAATTAATCCCTAGTCCTTTACAGATACTTAATAATATTCTTTACTATAGTCCAGTACTCATTACTTAGGGTAGATTAGAATATCCTGACCATTCCAATGGCGTCACAGATGCCGGCTCTTATACACAACATAACATACATGATCTTCCCCATCTCTGAACCATAAGGTATATACCTCATCCTATCTATCTAATTAAGTGTCTTATGACACTCATCCTTAGATAAAGATATTCCATGACTAAAAGGAAGAAATTATTTATTGGAATCTTGCATGATAAAATAATCCCAACATCCTATTTTTTTGAACACACATAATCTTGCTCCCAAGGTTGTGATTGGCTTATCCTAAGTCATTCATATAAAATTCACTAAACAACCATACTCGTATACTAGATAATACAACTACATCTTTCCTAATTATGAAAAATATCATATGTGTATAATACTAGAAATACCACCGTGTTTCCATCATTCCTTTTACATACCCAAGTTTTATCCAAGAATTAATCAAAACTATAAGATTTGATTATCGAAGTAAATTGGATGTTCCAAGACCTTGAATCTTTCTTAAGTCCATAGATGGATCTCTTAAACTTTCACACTTTTCTCTCCTAATGATTTTCAATAAATCCCACGAGTTGAATCATATAGATGCTATCAAAGATATTACCTCTCAAGAATGAATTATTGATGTCCATTTTCCAAATATCGAGATCAAGATGAGGAACAATGGATAGTAGAATCCGAATAGAATTTAACATGGCTACCAAGGAGAATGTTTTCTCATTATAAATCTCCTTTTTTCGTGTAATACCTTTCCCTACATGTCTTGCCTCAAAGGTTTCCACCTTCCCATATATCCCTATTTTCTTTTCATAGACCCACTTTCACCCGATGGGTTTTATTCCATCTAAAAAGTCAATAAACTCTCAAACCTGATTCGAATACATATAATTAATCTCGCTGTTCATATCCTTTAGCCAAATATTAGAGTTATAGTCTTGGAGTGCCTTACTATTGTTTCTCGGGTACGATTCGTGGTATCATGGGATGTCACTGATGTGTTCATCCAAATACACTAACTTATCAAGATAATTCTTGATTCTCCCATTGCGATATGGATCCACTAATGGTTTAGTATGAGTGACACATGTATCCTGATAATAAAAAATTCTCCCACTATCATTAGTTTATGTACTATCGATGATCATGATATTACTGATAATCATGATATACATTTCACTTATACTATTCCAAAAGTAGAGACACATCCTAGTGGGAGGGTCAAGTGTAAGACTAAAAGGTTAGTGTATTTAGTTGAACACTTCGATGAGATCTCGGGGGGATACAAACTGGATCCTAGTAGCTACAAGGAATAACTCCATGAAAAGGACTCCTAGCTTTGGCTTAAGGCTACGAACATCGAGATGGATTGGATGTATTAGAATCTGGTTTGGGATCTTGTATACTTGTCGGATGGGATAAAACCCATCAAATGAAAATGGATCTACAAGAATAAAAGAGGTTAATGGAAAGTTTTAAATCTTTAAGGCAAGTATTGTTTCAAAAGAGTTTACTCAGAAAGATGGGATTGACTATGAGGAAACCTTCTTGTTGAAAACCATGTCGAATTCTATTCATAATATTTTATCCATTATAGCTCATCTTTTTTATAATAATTGGCAAATAGATATCAAGACTGTTTTCTTAAACGGTGGTGTTGATGAGTGCATCTATATGATTCTGCTTAGCGGATTCATAGAAAGTAGCTAGGAAATAATGATGTGCAAGATTAAGAGACCCATTTATGGACTTTAGCAAGAGTCATGGCATTGGAACATTCGATTTAATGAGAAATGTTTTGGTTTTGAGAAATGCACAAATAAAGCTTGTGTGTATAAGAAGCATTACTGAAGCATGGTGATATTTATAATACTTTATGTGAATGATATTATCCTAATAGAAAATGATGTGGGGTGTGTTATTGAGGATAAAAGTGTGGTTATTTAGTCAGTTTAACATAAAGAACATAGAATATTCCTATCAAATCCTTAGGATCAAGTTGGGCTTATTCTAATACAGTTACATCGATCATGTGCTCATAAAATTAAGCATGCAGGATTCCCAAAAAATATTTCTTCCTTTCGAGAATGGAATTGCTCTATATGAGGACTAGTGTCCAAATACACATAATCAAATACAGATGATGAAAAATATACCTTATCTTAGGTAGAAGGAAAACTTTTGTATGTTATGATACATATACTTTGTCATTGGCAAGGTCATCAGTTTCTGGTCTTACCCAAGTTAGGTGCACTAGAGTGTAGTAAATCACATTCTCAAGTACTTGAAAAGGACTAGATATTATGTGTTGGTTTAGTCACTGGAAAGCCTTGAGACTTTAGGGTGAGAACGTGTGTGCACGCGTTCAAATGATCAAGTTATATATTAAACCCTTTTAGCACAAACCAACCCTAAACATGCAGCTGTATGCGATTGAATAAGATGATAATCTAAGAAGGAACATTCAAACACATGCAATTAAGGAAAAATCCCCCACAGGGGCAAAACCATTTATTTCCACTATAATTTGTAAGAAAACGGCTTACAATCGGATTACAATGAAAATACAAGTTGACTAAGAATTACCCTCAGGTATCGGATTCTGTAGTCGCGGCTGGAATTATCCCTTTCCAGTAGGGCTGCAATGGAGAAGAAGAACGGTCTCCTCCACAAGGGTTGAACAGCAAAACTGCGTTCCTGGGTTACCAAAAGGATTCACAAATGTATGGAATTTGTGTGAATCAAAATACCTAGAGTATTGGTACTCAATAGGTGAAGACTTAGGGCTTTCTTTACTCTGGAAATCTTGCATAGAAGTCTTAGAAAAACCACTTCCAATAGTGGGACTAAATAGGAGAACTTGAGCCCTAAAATTTGAAACATGATCTGAACACGTTCTGTTTGAAATTATCCTCGTCGGATCAGTCCGGTCTATTTAGGCGGATCGGTCCGGTGACATCAAATCGGTTCCTTTTTGAAGGCAGATCGATCCGGTTGGCATCGGATCGGTTCGGCTTTTTAGCTTCATCGGTTCGCTATGGATCCGGGGTACACTGGCCTCACCTCAGCAGGCAGATCGGTCCGATCTCTTTAGGCGGATCGGTCCGGATGAACCGAATTGGTTCTTTTATCTGGGACGGATCGGTCCGGTCTGTTTCCTGATTCCTTTTCTGCCTTTGATATTCGGATTTCGTTGATGAGCATATGATTCTTGAATTTTTCTCATCGGTGTAACGGTGTACGACATATAAAATGCTAATGGACAAAAATGTCCTTACAAATCTCCCCCTATGTCTATGCCGGTACAAACATAAAAACAAACATCCGAATTATCAAAATAAAAAAGCCTATACAAATCTACCCTTCCATGAACCCAAAACTGAAAGAGTACAAGTGAATAAGACTGCATCGTTTGATCTTCAAATCTTCAGGAATCTCAATGCTTTTCTCATCAGGGTGTGCAATTCAATGATAATCCATGTAGTACCTACACACATGAGATAATGAAAAATACCAAGTGACATATCGAGTTTGAAATGAGATAAATATAGATACCAAATTATTAACAAACTCAAACTTTCAAAACTCCCCCATAATAAGATAATTCATTCTCCCCCTTTTTATGATGTCCCCAAATAGACAAATGATAGAAATAAATCAAATAAGAAAGTGCGGGGTGCCACTGAAAAAAAATACACCATGAATGAACACAAAGCAACCAAGTCAATGATAGTGGTGTGATCAAATTCGATAGGAAAATCAATGCATACAAACATGACATATGTGCACGATGAATATTGGATATTCCTAGCGAATGAACTCAAATGCTTCCTTTGGTGTAAAAGAATGACACTATAAGATATTGACTTAATCAAATCAACAAATCAAAGCTCAAAATGATTTTCACACTAACAACGTCCAAAATGCTTTTATGCTTTTTTAGGACTTTCAAGGAAGTGCAAACCCGTTTATATTCTCCAACCAAACTCCCTCAGATATAATTTTGAATAGAGGCATTTTAAATTCTCAAACTTTGGAGAATTGATGGTGAAACCTAAGTGGCCCATATTTGGCATGAATTGCTTTTTATTGCCTTTAAATTTTTCGGGCTCTTTTAACCTCTTTGGACCTCGGATATTAAAAATCCTCCATTTTTTAGGTCCTTTTTAACGGTGGCTTTTGCGCAAAGGATAAAAGATTACCTTTCGCAGCCCCTCCCCGTTATACAAAAACACACAATCTCACCAAAATGGTTTTTACATGCATTCCAATCTTGTCAAGTTTTATCGCATTTTATACATTGTATAGACATGATTGAGATGGAAACACTCAAGCCAACATGAGATTGACAAGTGCAATAATCAAATATAGCCGTGCATGTGTGCAATAAAGGATATAGGAGTCAAACATGTAGGAAGATATCACTAATTACATCTCAAAGACTCCATACCGAGTAAAGCACATGGATGAAATGATGTAGCGTCTCAAATCTCTATCAAACAGTCACATGGAGATATGGAATGAAGTTGTGACTTGGCTATCTTAAATGTCCATCCATAAAAGAAGCAAATTGTTGATACCAAAATTAATATGCTGACGTGGACGAATAATAAGAAGACACATGGCACAATAACAACGAGGAGGTTCATTTACCCGACCAACTCATGTTCTCTCTGAGCAACGAGGATACACCGAGGAACTTTAGCACTACGAGGTACTCCAGCGCTCCGAGGAACTCCTGAGCAACGAGCAACTAAGGCAGTCCGAGCTGCATCTCGGCCGTAGCATTAATTGCCAGATAATCAACAGTTCAACTATTCATTGAATGTTTATCATCTTGACGCACACGTTGCATTAAATGTATTACCCTTTCATATGTATATCATTTAATGTATCAACCCTTTCATGTACAGCCTAAGGGCTATAAATACCTTGTATCACCCTCATTCAAAGGGACCGGAATTTCTTGAGAGAACTTGTAATCAAGAATTCCACAAACACTCAGTAATAACATAACAGTGGACATAGGCTTTATTCCTAGCCGAACCACTTTAAAAATCTTTTGTCTCATTTATTTATCTGTGATTGAATAATTAGAGTGATCTAATTTTTTACATCAACAGATTGGCGCCGTCTGTGGGAACGTGTTACAAGCATTGTTCTCCATCAAAAGCTAAGTTTTTTATTTTCTCTATGTATAATCAATTATATATTTTACGTATATCTTTTGATTCAATCATGATTTTTATGTTTATATACATAAATTAATTGTCCAATTTTTATCTGCAAAATGTTGCATATCATGATTTTTAAATCATAACTATTAGATTTATCCTTATTTAGAAATCTGAAAAATAATGGATTTCATAAATCATAAATTGTTTGCTTGATTCTCAAGTTTCAATTTTATATCATGGAATAAATATTTTAAATGATTACATATACCAATATATGTGACGGTGGTAAGATTTGATAATTTTCATTACAAATTTTGTAAGATCTTTGATGCCTATTCAAATTCCCATTATATTTTTAATCAGAGAATGGGAAAAGGTTAAAGACAATAAAAAGTTTTCTCATGGAAATCATGACCCAGATCTATTTTCTCTCTCTTCAAGTGTGAGTCTCTTTGCATTCACTTTTATGAACTATATACTTAATTTGGTTCATCTTCCATCTATGTCAATAAAGTCAAATTGTTTGATTTTTTATATAAATTTGGTAATAACTTCTATCATTCAGTATATTTTTATCTCTCCAAATTGGGAATAGGAAGGGATCAATATAAAAAATAATTTTCTCTCACGTGAAAAATCATTACCCACCTCTTGTAAAAGAGGATCAGTAAAATAATCATGACCATATCAAGACTCTAGGCACAAATTTGATATGTTGGCCCCTCGTTCATCACATCACAAGGTTTCTTTGTCGAAATCACACGATATAGTGGGTTATATATTTATTCATTTAATTAACATTCTTAAGGCTTAAATTTTACATTGAATGTTATTTTTTTGATCTAAAGATTCGAGATATTCTGGTTATCCAACCATATATTCTATAACTTGAGATATCCTTAAATGTTGGTCGGCAACATCCATGTTGTTTGTCGGCAGCAGTAGAATCTTGGGGTATTAAAAAATGCTAAGCACTCCTGATATTTCTTTAAACACGAGTTCGGCTTGGGGACAAACAGGGGACTTAAGTCTTTTTTAACTTATGATCACCCCAAAAATATTTTTGAAACCAAGTGATAAATAATTTTCAAACAGCAACTTATACCTGATTAGTTGTTGGAGATTAAATAAATTTACAAAAAACTTTACGTCTTATTTATGATGCATATTTGATAATAATTTGTCCATCTCACACACATTTGGCATAAAACATATTATTTTATATTTTGAAATTAATATTTTTATTTTTCAAGCATATACATATCATATATTGATTGGATGAGTAAATTATTCTCATGACTAATCAATTTAGCCTACACAAATGGTAGAGCAAGATATTAATTTTTACAGGTACAAGATTCAACTCCGACGAATGCTCAGAAACAATCTTACTCTTCTGAAAAATATTATCATAGCTCGGCAGTATGAAATTTCACCTCAGCGAGGAACTATTGATTTTATTATTGCTATGATATCTGCTCCAGTACAAATGATTCTATATATCCATTGGGATTCATATTCTATATTCATCTCAACATGGAGCTCGGCGAGATACTTATTATCATATTCAGCTCTGAGGAGAATTATAACATTTATTATATTTCACCCCCAACGGATAGTTGGTCGGGGTAATTCTTATTTATATGCAGGCCCAACAACGTTCTCGGCCAGATTCTTATGTTCTGAGAGATCTTATTCTTGTTCGGCATTATATGATTCTACCTCGACTGATCGGCGAGGCACTTTATTATTTTTAATTATTCGTTATATCTATGTGGATGCATATTCTATTCTCATTTCAGCATGGAGCTCGACAAATATTTATAATCATATATTCAGCTCCAAGGATATCTCCAACATTTATATTATATTATTCCCAACAATCTATTGAGGAGGTCTCCATCATTTATAATCATATATTCAGCTCCAAGGATATCTCCAACATTTATATTATCTTATTCCCAACAATCTATTGAGGAGGTCTCCAGCATTTATTATATCTTATTCAGCTCCAAGGATGTCTCCAGCATTTATTATATCTTATTCCCAACAATCCGTTGGTCAGCTCCGAGGAAGTCTTCATCATTTATTATCAATTACCACCAACTCCGATTGGTAGATAAAATCCAATTCCGGTTGGTAGACAAAATCCAACTCCGGTTGGTAGATAAAATCCAACTCCGGTTGGTATTGGTCGATAAATATCATTCAAAGTTCACATTCCACAGTTGGGGGCTTCTATTATAGATATATTTGTTCATTTGGTGGCACATTCTTATAACATCATGCAGTCGAGCATCAAATTCAACTCCACAAACTCACACGGTCGGGGCCCCAACTAATCATCATTCAGGAGTTATTTTTCTTGCTCAGGAATTACTTTTGATATTGAAGTTCATGAGGTATATTGAAGTTCAGGAGGAATATTGAAGTTCAGGGGGTATATTGAAATTCAAGAAGTGTATTCAGAAGTATCAGGACATGATGAAAGAAAGCGACAAGTATTCCACTGAGGAACTCTGTCAGACCAGAAATTAGAAGACAAGTTGCCTATATGGAGGCTATATGTAGATGGCTCATCTTGCACTACAGGCTGTGGGGCAGGGATCGTTTTGAATAGCCCAGACGAGGTCGACATGGAATACGCCCTACGTTTCTAATTCAAAGCTTCTAATAACGAGGTTGAGTATGAGGCCATGATTGCAGCCAAAGGAGAATTGATGATCAAGTATCAAGCAAAGGTGATGGAGTTGGTATCAGAGTTTGTTGCTGTTTCAACTGGTAAGAATATCAAGAATGGAGAATGTGAGAGCATACGCCTTGGCCCGATTAGCATCAGCTACTCGTACCGAGCTGCGAAGAACGATACCAACTCAAGTATTAGAAAGTCGGAGCATAGATGAAGACCTGACGATGAATATTATTACCCTTGATTTAGGACCATCTTGGATGGATCCCATCAGAGCATATATTGAGGAGAAACAATTACCGGAGGATAAGCTCGCTGCCAAGAAATGGAAGTTTAAAGCTGCTCGGTATGTACTAATTAATGGTATTTTGTATAGACGAGGAATTATGGCAGGTTTGCAAAGATGTGTACATCCCTCCGAGTTGAAATAATTGATTAAAGAGATCCATGAATGGTCCTGTGGAGCCCATGTAGCAGGTCGGACACTTTTGATGACGCAAAGATACTACTGGCCGACGATGAGTGATGATTGTATAGCTTATGCGAAGAAATGTGACAAGTGCCAACGCTTTTCCTCCATCCGAAGAACTCCACAAACATTGTTGACACCCATCACTTCTCCTTGGCCATTTGCCATATGGGAATCGATTTGGTTGGACCACTGCCGACGACCTGAGGAAGATTCAAATACCTCGTCATTGCCATCATCACAGACTACGAAACACAATTCGATAACGAGGAGTTTGCCGCTTATTGTCATCAGTCAAACATTTTGAAGGTTCATTCAGCACCAGGTCATCCTCAAAATAATGGACAAGCTGAAGTGACGAGCAGAACATTACTAAATGGTTTGAAAAAGAGGCTATGTAAGGCTAATTGGATTAATGAGCTACAGTCAGTATTGTGTGCAACACTACGCTGCCCAGCAATAAAAGCAAACACCGATAGTTCAAACCCACGATCAACTTCGGTTGGTAAAAGGGCGAGAACAACTGATATACTCCTTTGGTTAGGAGGCGTACACTGGCGTGATCAACTTCGGTTGTTAAAATAACTAGTGTACAAGATAGTTCGAAAGAACACGATAGTTCAGACCCACGATCAACTCCGGTTGGTAAAAGGGAGAGAACAACTGATATACTCCTTTGGTTAGGAGGCGTACACTGGCGTGATCAACTTCGGTTGGTAAAATAACTAGTGTACAAGATAGTTCGAAAGAACACGATAGTTCAGACCCACGATCAACTCCGGTTGGTAAAAGGGCGAGAACAACTGATATACTCCTTTGGTTAGGAGGCGTACACTGGCGTGATCAACTTCGGTTGGTAAAATAACTAGTGTACAAGATAGTTCGAAAGAACCTGATAGTTCAAACCCATGACCAACTTTAGTTGGTAAAAGGGCAAGAACAACATTCTTATAACTCCAATCTCGGTTAGTTTATACTCTCAAATGCCAACTTATGTTGGTCGGGAGGTAATATTATTACTAAAGTTCCTCAGAGAACAAAATATTCCAAACTGAACCAAGTATGGTTGGTCGGGGATAAAAACCCACTAACTGTATTTGGTCGACAAGGAGAAAATATTTCAAATTGAACCAAGTATGGCTGGTCGAGGATAAAAGCCCATCAACCATAGTTGGTCGACAAGCACAACATATCAACCTTGGTTGGTTGGTAAATTGTTATGCAAGCACAAATAAGAAAGTATTTGATATTTACAAAGACAATAGCAAATACAAATTTGCGAACAAAAATGAAATTCTTTCACTGAATTCAAAATGAATTACGCAAATTTATTACATTAAATTGTGTACTAACTATTATATTGAGATTCCTACTGGTTTCTCTCCCTCTGCTTTTGAAACAGGTTCCTCGCCATCAGGAGGATCATCCAAAGCATAAGGGGATTTTATGAAATTAAGATATTTCAGCATTCTGATATTCATCACAGATGGTCAGTCCGAACAGCTCTTGCTCGCCCCCGAGAAGCTCTTGCTCGTTCCAGAACAGGAAGTTGCTCTTCAAGACTCATGATCTTCTCGGACATCTCAGCCAAGGCCTGGTTCTTTGCCATTAGTTGGAAGGCTTGATTCTCCGAAGCAGATTGAGTTCTCTGTTTTTTGATAGTTACCCGAGCAGCTATTGCTCGTCCCCGAGAACCTTTTGCTCGTTACCGAGCAGAGGTAGAAGTCAAAATCATCATCTAAAGCACTGAGATCCTTGATACTACTGTCTCGACAAAGTATTCAGAGGATCATAAATCAGAAGAATCAAACACGTGAAGTTAGCACTCAATTACTCGGCACAGAAGGCAGTTGGTCGGCTAGCAAACCAATCAACATACTTGAAGATTATGACAAGTTATAAGCTACAAGCGGCATCATATGTCGTCCAAGAGATAATGCACTTTATGTTGAACAGATCAAGAAGGTAGATCAAGAATTTCACGAGCACCGAGCAACACTGCAAAATAAAATACTACATCCTTTCAAGTAAACCATCAAGAATGAAGCATTGGGGGCTTCTATTGATACCAAAATTAATATGCTGACGTGGACGAATAATAAGAAGACACATGGCACAATAACAACGAGGAGGTTCATTTCCCCGACCAACTCATATTCTCTCCGAGCAACGAGGATACACCGAGGAACTTTAGCACTACGAGGTACTCCAGCGCTCCGAGGAACTCCTGAGCAACGAGCAACTAAGGCAGTCCGAGCTGCATCTCGGCCGTAGCATTAATTGCCAGATAATCAACAGTTCAACTATTCATTGAATGTTTATCATCTTGACACACACGTTGCATTAAATGTATTACCCTTTCATATGTATATCATTTAATGTATCAACCCTTTCATGTACAGCCTAAGGGCTATAAATACCTTGTATCACCCTCATTCAAAGGGACCGGAATTTCTTGAGAGAACTTGTAATCAAGAATTCCACAAACACTCAGTAATAACATAACAGTGGACGTAGGCTTTATTCCTAGCCGAACCACTTCAAAAATCTTTTGTCTCATTTATTTATCTGTGATTGAATAATTAGAGTGATCTAATTTTTTACATCAACACAAATGTAGAAATCTTTTTGGATTTTTCAAAAATTTTATCAAAATAAAATCTTTTTATGCTTTTCTTAAAATTTTTCTTAAAGGAAAATCTTTTTTTATTTTTTTAAAAGAAATATAAACAGCAAAAAGAATAAAGAAAAGCTGTACAACTAAGCAATGGTACATATAAAACAGACTAGCAATAGGAAGAATATGATATGAACATGAAGAAGCATCCTATTCTAGACATAGACCAACCCCTCAGTCAATTATGCAAATCCCCAAAGACTTCCTAAGACTCTCAAATTTAAGGGCATCTAAAGGTTTTGTGAAAATATCGGCTAACTGACGGTCAGTGGGAACAAAACTCAGGGACACGACTTTCTCCTCAACTAGCTGACGTATAAAGTGCTCACGTATCCTGATGTGCTTGGTGCGCGAATGCTGAACTGGATTGCGGGATATGTGTATCGCGCTCGTGTTGTCACAGGAAATGGTCATGGTGTCCTGTGAAATCCCATAATCCTCCAGCATTTGCTTCATCCACAAGAGTTGTGTGCAATAACTCCCGGCGGCTATGTACTCAGCCTCCGCAGTGGACAAAGAGATGGAATTTTGCTTCTTGCTCAGCCAGGAGACAAGAGCAGAACCAAAATAAAAACACCCACCAGAAGTGCTCCTACAACCATCTATATCCCCAGCCCAATCGGCATCCGAATAAGCGGACAAACGATCATCGGTATCAAAAGAATACCAAATCCCGTGTGAGAGAGTCCCACTCACGTATTTAGTAATACGTTTTAGAGCAAGTAAATGTGACTCCAGGGATAAAACGCTTAGGCAAAGAACGAAGAATCTTTTTAACAACTCTAGCATTAGGAATATGTTCACCAAGATTAAAGCTAGTATTCACAATGTCAGAAAGTCTAGCATAAAATTCATCAAAGCATTCAGATTCATGCATGGTGATAGTTTCAAATTGAGTTGTCAAATTTTGCAACTTAGACTCTTTCACAGAATTAGTTCCTTCATCGGTAAGTTGTAAAACATCCCATGCCTCTTTTGACGTGGTGCACGTCATTATGCGTTTGAACTCATCAGGTGTGACTGACCCAGAAATAGCACTAAGACCCTTAGAATTAAAAGAAGACCATTTAAATTCTTCATCAGTCCAAGAAGTGTCAGGTTTCAAGTTGGTCACATTATCAACAGTCACGGTGGGAGGAGTCCACCCTCGTTCAACCAAAATCCAGACACGCTCATCAATGGCTTTTAAAGCCGAACTCACACGGGCTTTCCAATAAGCATAATTTGTCCCGTAAAAAATAGGCATTTTATAATATGACTTCTCCATTTGAACACGTACTTTTTCAAAAATCAATTTTTTCAAAAAATTGATATCTTAGAAAAATTTTGCGGAAAAAGGAATACGCGATAGATTAGCGTAACCTGCTCTGATACCAATTTGAGAACGTGTGTGCACGCGTTCAAATGATCAAGTTATATATTAAACCCTTTTAGCACAAACCAACCCTAAACATGCAGCTGTATGTGATTGAATAAGATGATAATCTAAGCAGGAACATTCAAACACATGCAATTAAGGAAAAATCCCCCACAGGGGCCAAACCATTTATTTCCACTATAATTTGTAAGAAAACGACTTACAATCAGATTACAATGAAAATACAAGTTGACTAAGAATTACCCTCAGGTATCGGATTCTGTAGTCGCGGCTGGAATTATCCCTTTCCAGTAGGGCTGCAATGGAGAAGAAGAACAGTCTCCTCCACAAGGGTTGAACAGCAAAACTGCGTTCCTGGGTTACCAAAAGGATTCACAAATGTATGTAATTTGTGTGAATCAAAATACCTAGAGTATTGGTACTCAATAGGTGAAGACTTAGGGCTGTCTTTACTCTGGAAATCGTGCATAGAAGTCTTAGAAAAACCACTTACAATAGTGGGACTAAATAGGAGAACTTGAGCCCTAAAATTCGGAACATGATCTGAACACGTTCTGTTTGAAATTATCCTCGTCGGATCAGTCCGGTCTATTTAGGCGGATCGGTCCGGTGACATCGGATCGGTTCCTTTTTGAAGGCAGATCGATCCGGTTGGCATCGGATCGGTTCATCTTTTTAGCTTCATCGGTTCGCTATGGATCCGGGGTACACTGGCCTCACCTCAGCAGGCGGATCGGTCCGGTCTCTTTAGGCGGATCGGTCCGGATGAACCGGATTGGTTCTTTTATCTGGGACGGATCGGTCCGGTCTGTTTCCTGATTCCTTTTCTGCCTTTGATATTCGGATTTCGTTGATGAGCGTATGATTCTTGAATTTTTCTCATCGGTGTAACGGCGTACGACATATAAAATGCTAATGGACAAAAATGTCCTTACATAGGGCATAAGGACTCAAACTTTCAATCGGATAAGGAATCCAGGAAATCAACCTAAAGACATGTGTTTACCTTAGTAGGTGGAGCCATAAATTGGAGGAGGACCAAACAAATCCGCATATAATTCCGCTTTAGAGGAAATAAAGGAGGCTACTTGGATGTAGAGATTCCTAACTTATTTGGGTTGGGTTCCTCTAGTATATTTGGTTATTACATTTATTATGAAAATAGAGAAGAGGTTATGAACTCAAAATAACCAAGGACACATAGGAGGGATAAGCCCATTGAGTGAAAGTGTCATTTAATATGGTAAAACATAATGAGATGCCATGTCATTGTGACCAAGATTGCATCTCAAGGCAACTTGGAAGATCCTTTTGCAATGAGCTTACCAACTAAGGCCTTTGATAGTCATGTGGAGGTAATGGATGTTATATGTAGAGGCACTTGGGTTCAAGACTGAGTGAGATATTATTGGGGTTTAATTCTAAAAACCATGTATGCCATTTATTTATCAATAAAGGTGTGTCAAGTACATTTTGAAATGAGAATAATGTTGTCGATAATTTCTTATTTTTTTTAAAAATATTGTATTTATTATGATCGATTAAACTTAGTAGGAATTCTAGTGAGTTGGTTTCAGCCTCCTAGGAGATTGAAATTCTTATTCTATTTAAATTGAACAATTCAAATCCCAAATAGGGAGTTTACATCCATTCTTTAGCTGCGAGGATGATCTTAGTAGTTTATCTTTACTAGGAAAATTTGTCTAAAGGTAGTTCAAAAAGAATCATACCTATACATCTGGAATGCATTGAAATTCAATTCTAAGTGCTTATTATAGCAGACTTGCACAATCTTAATACGTTTGGAAAAGGTGAATAGATTATTAATCCTGAGGATTATGAGGATTGTAATTCGCACACAATCATTGCTTTAATTATTATGGGTACAATTCAATTCGTTGAATATAAATCTACGCAAGTTGGGAAATAATTGTGTGTACATGTCTGAGATCATATTGCGCGAAGAATCCAAGTCTGGGAAATATCCTAGATTTTGATTCCCCTTGATAAACTTATAAGTTTTGTTTCTACTACTAAACCCAATGAGTGAATTATTTAATAATTTGACAGAGTACTAAATAAGTTAAGTTTGAGATCAAGTAATTAAAAAGATATTGGCGAAAATAAACTAGTGGGGAATTCAATTTCACCAAGTGGCTAATGTATTCTTTCAGTGTGGAATCAAATTATGGCTATCTAACTTTACAAACAAGACCTTATTATTTGAGTAGTTCGGAGATAATTAAATTAGAGAACAATTGCAATTATTTTGTGTAATTAATTACAATTAAACAAGAACGAAAATGTATGATAGAAAGTAATATGAGATTTTTTATTTTTGCTTGAAAGTCAATTTAATTTTTAATCCTAGGTTCCTAGTATAGTTCATTACTCAACTGGTAGGACAAAAATCTATGGAAACTTTAATTGGCCCAATTCCACTTCAAGTACTTATTTATACGGGTCTATAGAGAGGTAATAAGTAGTATAAAACATCTTAAAGGTTATGGAGAGAGGGAAATTAAAACACTATTCAATTATTTTGTGAAGGGTGAAGAGGTAAAAAGTGGAATTTCTCATAAATTATCAAGTTTTCATCTCCTGGAGTACCCATAAATAGGCTTACTTTTGGGGCATCATATACTAGAAAATTTTGAGAAATTTAGGGCATTCTAACCATATTTTGAAGGAATAAGAAAATCAGCATCTTCATCTTCTACATCATATATTTGTCCTCACTGGAATATCTACAAGGTCCAAAAAGGTGTTGTGATTCAGAACTTAGTTCTTAGATTTAGACCTAGCTTATGTTCTTTATAATTCATGATCACTGAAAAAATTGGCAAGATTTTTTTTACATCAATCTCTATAAAACCTTTCCCAAATCTTCTTTATATAGGCTTCTCCTTTAGCCGGTGACAAGTGACATGTATAGCATGGGAAAACATGATTTGAGGCCAGTACACTAACAGAGGTGGAGTGTTAGGGAAAGGGTTGTAGGTTATGAGTGTTAGTTGGTATTATAATTACATGAGATTTAATGAATTAGGGAAGGCAATCAAGGGTGATTCGGGGTAGGTGAAATAGTGAGTTTACTTCTCATTACACACTATGTTGATTGACTGTTACTTGGCTAAATTATTTCAATCTTTCCAAACCTAGAGGTTGTGTAAATGAGTTTCTAAACGTATTTCTAATGTGAGGAAAATTTCCCCAGCCCTACTAAGGCATTTAGAGTTTAAAAGAGGCTAGTTCCTTGGTGATGATACTAATTCGATCGTCTATTAAACCATTGATAAGGTTTGGAATATTGAATAAGTCCATGTGATGGTCAAAGAGATTCTATTTGCTTTGTGATTGAATGAATTACATTATTTCAAATTGATTAAGGTCCTTGAGGTGTAGTTCAGACTTTATCATAGTTGGTTAAACCTTCGTAAGGGTCCCATGCTTTAGATAAGGCTTATTGTGGGACTTTAAGGCCAATAGACCTTAGTTATGGGACTTACTTAATTATTGAGGTGATGGACAAAGAGGTTGAGGGTTCTTATCCATTATTCTAACACTATTGTACTATATGGGGCCAGTTTTAGGATATTTAGGTTGGAGATCACATGTGGTCTCGTCGTAAAACAAACAAGTATTTAATATTTTTAGATTTGAAAAAATGGTATTGTTTTCAATCTTCGGGGACAAAAATGATTATCTAATGGTTATAGGTTGGGGCCTTGGTTTATATAAACCCTAATCTTTACATACAATGGAAAATGAGTTTAAAACATTTTGAAAACAAGTTAAATTCTCTTATTCTTTAGATCGAACATCATGAACCCCAAATTCGAGTTCATAATGCGGATGACTTGTTTAGGATTGTTAAATCTTTAGAGAAATCAATAATGACAAATATTAACACTTATTCGATTAGCCATGCTAGATTTGATAAGATTAGATCCAAAATGAATTTCATATCGTAGATTCCATGTTTCAGATTGTTAAAACTTTGGAGAAATAAATAACAGTGGACATTCAAACTGATTCCATTGATCATGTTGATATAATTAGTATTTAGTTTAATATTTCCAACCTCATACCTCAAATATGAAAATTGGGGAAATGATTTTGGATATAAATGAAATTAAAACTACTAATTGTTTAAAATTCGTCCTTGTTGGACACTACAACCATTTTTGTATTGATATTTGAAATAGTAATAATCCTCATAATAGGAATCAGGTGAATTAGTAGAATAAAGAGGTAGGTGTATAGAAAATTATTAACCGCCATCCTATTAAGAAGGGTACATTGCTGATAAGGAAGAACAATCCAAAGAAGAAAGCATAAGAAATTTGGTCCATAAGAATGATAAATTTCTATCAAACACATATCAAATTATAAATTCCTAAATATGAATGGTTAATATAATCTCATTAAAAAAGTGTGCAAGATTAAAGATACTAATAATAGCACTAAGCCTAATGAAATTAAAGAGAGTGTTAGCCCTATTATTAATAAAATGCAAGAAAAATCATTTATACTATGCATTTCCACCCATTGTTTTCAATATCAAAACAACCCAACCCAAATACCAAACAGTATGACATTAACTTCAAACCATTATAAAACAATTTCATAAGAAGATTACATTAATTCTTCTTCCAAGAAATCTCCTGTCACCTATTCTTTTACTGAAAAAATCCAATGTATATTAGCCATGATATCTTATATGCTTAAAAAACCACCATTATATTTAATGAGACAACATACAAGTTGGATAAACCCTTCCATATCATATCTATAACTAATTATTATTTTCTTGGTAATTTACCCCTAAATTAAATGAATCATAATAATAACCTAAAATATCAAACCATAAATAATATTCATCCAACCCATTAGTACCAATATTTGCTAATAGATCCTTACACCTTCACCATGAAAATTAAGAACATATTAGAGGAAAGGGATTAGAGAAGGATACCCCATGGAAACTAAAGCAAACCTTTCATTTTATTTACAATAATAACTCCTAATGAACCAATCATGAACCTTTAGGGATGGAACAAAGATCCATGGATTCCAATTAACCTCTTCATAAAATATTCATGAATCATGTTCTATAAGAAAGACTATAATGATGCCATGTGTTATGGAGTTTCAAATGATAATAAAGACAAGGTAAAATACATATTAAGAGGATAAAACAACCACCTATTTCTAGAACCTCACCACTAACCTAACCTCATAGTTGAAAGCCTTCAATTAAAAAATGAATATTATAATAGTCCAGTACAAGGAGAATGTTTTTAGTGATGATCAACACACATACTGTTACTCTCTGCGACCTTGCCTTATTAGGCCACGACCATTGATTCACTCATCCTTGACATTATGTCGTGACCTATAAAGAGGACTCAACCTCTCCATTAGAGTTGACTGGTAATAAAACACTACAGTTTATTATAACATAATACGATTCAATCATTAAATAAAATTCTGAATCCATTCATAGTAATGATGAGAGTATTTATTACAAGTATTTGATCACAAAATATATTCTTCTCATAAAATTTCAAAAATAAAGTTACACACTCCCCTAAAAGAAACTATGAGTGAAATATATAGTGTAACATGCTAGCAATAAACACTTTCTCAAAACTCTACACCTTAAGATTATTTCTTGGACTCTAATGCTCCTCTGTATATAGCATTCGCGACCTCTATCCGGGGGAAACAAGTAATAATAAATGGATGAGCTTAAATATCCCAATAAAGTTTCCATCGAGATGTCCTCAGCCCACCTAACAATGCTAGTGCTAACAAGTAAAGGATATAATAAAAGATGATGTAAAAATAGTGCTAACAAATAGAAGATATACTAAAAGATAATGTCCTGAGCCCACTGAGTTTGGCTAAGGTTCAAGCCCCATAGTTGGCCTATGATTAATCTCCCTTGGACTAACCATTTTGACCTCAAGCAAAAAGTAGTAGGTCTTCTACAGACATGATGCCTCGATTCAAAAAAATAGTATCATGACCACATTATCGAATCCCATCTAGAAATCACTCACTAAGAAAAATATGATAATGCCCCAAACATAGGGGCCTCAAAGAAGGAGTTAGAATTCTTGACTAACAAATAACTTGGATATTTAATTAAAAATGCACTTTTAAACCCTAATTATCTCATAACTGAATGTAATACCCCATATTTTTATGTCTTTTAATTTTGGGGATTTATTAAATTTAATTAGAGATATTAAATTAATATTAATCTGAAAAATCATTTAAATACTTACTAGAGTGATGAGAGTTAGTAATTATTTTTTTTATAAGTTACTTTATGGGTAAAGTAACTGGTGTAATTATGATTAGTAAAATTATCAAGAGAATCTAATTTGATAATTTTGAAAATTTATCGGGACGCGCTTGTGTCGTTTCGGGATTAAATTTGGACTATTAAAAATAAATAAATTATAAGTCACCCGTATTATCATTTTGAGTGTGTCAATGTGTCCGAAAGGGTCGAGATAGTCAAAATAATGTACCCGGGGGTTTAGTTTGAGTCTCGGGGCGTTTTTAGGCTTAATTGATACCCCGGGAGGGCCTTTTAGGCATTTTGTATTTTTGGGCTTGGAAACCTACGAATTTTCCAGGTTATATCAGATGCTTAGGGTTGTCTTCTAGGATTAACACAACCAAAAACAAAAGACGGCCATTGGATAAGGAAAGGAAAAGCTTACCCAGGAGTTCTAGGCCAAGAATTCCTCCGTTGGCACCGCCGTCACCGCCAAACGTTAGATCGCGCAACAAGGATCACAACCACACTGATTTCGTCCACAAATTAGAAACGAAAATTCCCGAGAAAGTATTTATCTTTCTTAATTTAGTTAATGCTTCATTCGTATTAGTTTAGAGTCGATTAAGATGAGTTTTTATGAAAGAAAACCTATGTTGGAGGTTAGAAATCGCATGTTGTAAAGATATAAACATCATTCTGGAAATCCCCTTCACATGTAGAGGTTGAACCATAAATTTACATTGGGTTAGAAGTAGAAATTCTGTAAAAAGAATGAGAATAACTAAGTTAAGGAAATTCTTAGGGTTCATGAGATTTATATTGATTTTTTCCTTTTTAATTCATGATACTTCATGAAAACTCGCATGCCTTACGTAGAATATTATTCATTTGGGTTTATAATGCTTGTGGTATAAATTTCTGGGAGTTTGGGAGTTAAAAACTTGGATTTGGATGATTTTGGATGATAATTCCCGTAACTGGTATTCTGGAGTTTTCGCCATACCTCCTTGATCGATCGATCAACCAAAGAATGTCGATCGATCGACGGTTCGATCGATTGACCCCTCCTGGAAAACTAAATTTTTCCTTATGTTGACTTAATCCGATTAAATGCGTAATAAATCTTGATTAATGTTATTAGGACATAATGAAGCATATAAAGGACCATTAGGGTCAAGGAAAACCCCGTTAAGTGGAACTTTAATGAAATGGGAAAATGAAGGATAAATGGGGAAATATTCATACCTAAGAAATCTAACGTGCGTAGACTTAATAATCGAAATGTCTAGGAGTTGGTTTAGAGGGTAAGTGAGGGCCTACTGAAATTGTACTTAGGTAAAGAGAATACTTCGAGAGATGAGAAGTGAGTTGGAATAAATTAAATTCCGAAAATAAAATGAATAAGTTCGTTATAAGAAATAACCGAATAAAAATGTACTAAGAATGGAATAATTTAATGTTGGGCCGTGGGCGTACCTAACTTATGAATGTGAATAGTTATATATCTATATGACTCTGTGATTGATCATATATCTTATATACGTGTAAACAAATCATGCCCGCGCTACTTACTATCGCTGAGGTTTCCGCGCTGGGACAGTCTTATCTTGATGGGACCTTTATGGGGGATATTGACTCGTACCCTAGAACATAGGAATACTTGGTACAGGCTATCTGATTGATAGTCAGGCGGTTTTAAGAGACATGAGGGCATGTACTGACCTCTTAGTGACATGGAACTATGCTTCGCCTCAATTTGTGTTTATTTGTGTTAATACAGTTCGAGACTGATTCCGAACTAGTATTTCCCTTAGTATGAGTGATACGGGGACTTGATAGCACAGTATGCCAGCACCATAAATATTATGTGGGGTGCCAGTAGTATATATATATTATATGGGTAATTAATGTGTGTATATATATATATATATATATATATATATATATATATATATATATATATATAGTCTTGAAATTTGTAACTTCCTACCGAGGTTAAAAGAAGTTAATTAATGGATAAATATTTCAGTTTTATTATATATGGCTGAAATGTTGTGACACTGTTGAAAGACTTTTTTTTTATTAAATAAGAGTTATGTGACAACCTTAAATTTCTGGAATTTAATTATCTTAGTCCTAGAAATTTTTGGCATGGAATCTAATGAGGAATTTGAATTAAGTTAATCTTTTGGGATTAATAGTGCGTTAGGGTGCACACTAGAAGAGAGGTGAGACTTTCTCAAGGGAGTGTCGTTACTAATATGTTGTTGCATTAGCTGGTAGCATTTTTAATACTTGCTAAACTAATTTTAAAATGTTTTTACAATCACGCTCTGACCCGTTTCCTATTCTCTCTTTTCTCTTGTATATATATGTATATATTACAGGTGCCCAGCCATAGGGGCGTCTTGCATAGGATCCTCCGTAAGGAACGCGCTGCATCTTAGGTTGGAGTTGCAGGCCTCTGGCTTAGACGACCTCATTGTTGATTCCACTTCTAGCACTATTTATTCAGTCGGGCATGTGTCGCCCTTTTTCATTATTCAGTTGTTTATCAGATATTACGATTACTTTATTTCCAGTATTTATACTTTGGGATTTATTCATGTCAGGATGTTTTCCATTAAGTTTTAATGTTGGAATCAATTAGTTGGATGTTTAATTATTTGGATTGCTTGTTCCAATATAGTTATTGGGTGATTCTTAATTTATGATTTATGTTAAGTTTTAAAATATTGGTTTTAATTGAAATTTGGGATTAATGTCTTAAAAATGGTTTTTTGTCACATAGCTTAATTAATTAGGGTGTTTAATTGGAAAAGTTATTTTTTACAACAATGATGCTAAGAATGAACCAACTGTTCACCTTGATTATAAATTTAATGAAGGACTGATCACCCCGTATTTAATTAGGCGGGGTGTGACAGGTGGTATCAGAGCAACAGGTTCTAGTGTCTTAGGATCTGTACTGCTTATTTCATTTTTATCTTAGCGTTCTTGTTATAGAGCCCTATTTTAGGATTGTTGTATTATTACTTTTATGATTACGTCTTCAGCTATTTGAGATTTGATAATAACTGTAGACTAATAAATTTCTTCACATTTCAGATGCCTCCGAGACGTGCCCCAAAGGATAGTCGTGCCCAAGCCGAGCAGCTAGTAGCTCCGCTTCAGGGAATGATGAACGCAAATGAGGTAGCCTCCATCGTTGCTCAAGCGGTAAATTCCGCGCTAGCAGTAGTACAACAGGCTCCACCTCAAGTTTAGGCAGTGGCGCCAGTACTACCACAACTTCCATCCGCATGGGAGCGAGTTAGGGATGCCTTTCAGAAGGCGCATCCCCCAGAGTTTGCGGGTGGTTAAGATATTGTTGTAGCCATCCAGTGGAAGAAATATATCCAGAGGCATCTGCGTATGTACGAGTGCACGGATGTGCAGAAACAACTGTTGGATTCCTTTAAGCTTGTGGGGGACGCTTTACATTGGTGGGAATATACTACCACTCTGGAGGAGACGGAGGTTATTACTATTCAGTTATTTTGTACGCCATTTGACAACAAATACTTCCCATCCGCCATGCAGACTGAGATGAGAAGGAGGTTACTAAGTCTGAAGCAGGAAAATTCTACTGTTATTGAGTATGAAGAGGAGTTCACTATAGTGCTAGATGAGTCACCCACTGAGGGTAAGAAGATACTATCGTTTGTGGACGGGTTAGCTTGGAGGATCCGTCAGCACCTTATAGGAAATCTGTCTCTGAGTACCTACACAGAAGTACTCAATGCTGCTTTGCTACTCTGCCAGGATCACCGCTTCCATCTACAGGGATGCAAGCGAGCAGGAGAGTCCGGCCAGTAGGGCAGGACAGGGGGTAGTGGTGCTAATGGATCACCGACATCTCAGGGGAAGACTCGTCAGCATGAGCAGAGTTCCCATCGGGGGACCCTGCCAAGCGATTCCGATCATGTGATTCTAGGCAGGGATTTGGGGGATTTAGGCAGGGCCAGCAGGGCCAACATCATCAGCCGTAAGGGCAACAACAGGGACATCAAGGCCAACAATGATTTTAGCAGGGCCAGTAGGGCCAATGGCGGGATGGTAACGACCAGCAGGGCCGTAATCAGCAGGGACAGAGGGGAGGAAAGTTTAATGGCCGATGCTTTGGGTGTGGTAAAAATAGACACAAGCGCTAGGATTGTCCAGAGGGTGATAGGGCCCCACAGCAGTAGGGTGCCGGTAATGAGCCAGAGAGGCCCCTTTTTCCAGCTGCCCTCCCAGCACCAGCTCAGGTATCAGTCCTACTAGCCATTCCAGCCGCTCCAGTGCAGCAGGGGTAGTTATAGTACGGATGTGTCTATAATGTCCACGAGGCAGCAGCTCCATAGGCACCGCCCGTTATTGTGGGTATGTTTCCTATCCATGGTACTATGGGTCGGGTTTTATTTGATACTGGGGCGACACACTGTTTTATAGCTACCCATTTTGCGAAGGCCTTAGGGTTATTAGCCACAACAGAGAGCACTTTAACGTGTGTAGACTCACATTTGGTAAATGGATCGCTAATTTTCTTTATATGCCGGGGTGTAGGAGTCGAGATTGGTAGCTTGGTATTACCAGCAGACATGTTAGTCTTAGATATGCATGAGCACGACGTTATTATTGGTATGGATTGGCTCGCAACTTACAGAGCCATAATAGATTATTTCGGTGGGAGTATTGTCTTTGCCATTCCGGGGCAAGAGATGTTTCTAGTGGCGATGCCTCGCCCAGAGGGAGGCTCGACCGCTCATTTATATTACATAGAGGAGGATACCTCTAAGGAGTTCGTGATTCCCTTAGACTCGATCCCAGTTGTTCGTGAGTATTCTGATGTATTTAAAAAAATACCAGGCCTACCCCCCAGTCGAGAGATAGATTTTGTCATAGATTTATTACCGAATACTCGACCTATAGCACGCGCACTATACCGTATGGCTCCGGTGGAGATGCGAGAGCTACGAGTTCAGATAGAGCAGATATTAGGCCAGGACTTCATTCGCAGGAGTACCTCACCATGGGGAGCTCCAGTTTTATTTGTGAAAAAGAGAGATGATTCACTGAGGTTATGTGTGGACTACTGGGAGCTGAACAAGGTCACGATATGAAACAAGTATCTGTTGCCTCGAATCGATGATCTGTTCGACCAGATGAGGGGAGTAACTTTCTTTTCGAAGATAGATCTGAGGTTAGGGTACCATCAGCTACGTATTAGGGAGCAGGATGTTTCAAAGACTGATTTCTTGATGAGATATGGGTCCTATGAGTTCAGAGTAATGCCATTTCGACTCAGAAATGCTCCAACCGTATTCATGGACTTGATGAACTGAGTGTTCGGAGAGTTCTTGGATCAGTTTGTCATCGTCTTCATAGATGACATCTTGATATATTCACAAATCGAGGAAGAACATGCCGAACACTTGAGGCAGGTTCTTCAGACTCTACGAGAACATCAACTGTATGCTAAGTACGAGAAGTGTGGGTTATGGTTACGGGAAGTGCAGTTCTTGGGACATATTATTTTTGAACAAGGGATAGCAGTTGACCCGAGTAAAGTGTCAGCGGTGAAGGAGTGGGGACAACCCACGACACTGACAGAAGCACGTAGTTTCTTAGGATTAACCGGATACTACAGGAGATTCATTCCGGGGTTCTCCAAAATAGCGGGTCCATTAACGAACCTGACTCGCAAGGGGGTACCATTTGTTTGGGACGATGCTTGTCAATTGGCTTTCGACGAGCTAAAAGACAAGCTTACTTCAGCACCGGTCCTTGCTTTACCTAAGCTAGGCATGGAGTATCTGGTTTACACCGACGCCTCTTTACGGGGACTTTGGGGAGTACTTCAGCAGGAGGAGAAGGCTATAGCTTTTGCCTCCCGCAAGCTTAAGCCGTACGAGAAAAATTACCCCACACATGACCTAGAGTTAGCAGCGGTTTTCTTTGCATTGAGGATATGTAGACACTATTTAATGGGGGAGAAATTTCGATTGTTCACAGGCCACAAGTCACTGCAGTAACTGTTCACTCAACGAGAGCTGAATATGCATCAGCGCAGGTGGTTAGAGTTTGTGGAGGACTATCAGTTCGACATACAGTACCATCCGGGGAAGGCCAACGTAGTTGCCAATGTGTTGAGTCGTAGACTGGTAGACGATGTAGCGGACATCTGGAAAGCAAAGTGGAAAGAGTTGGGTCACCAGGAAGCAGTAGCCCGTTCCTTCATATCTGTCATGACAGTGACACCCTAGATTGTTACGAGGGTAATACAGGCACAGACAGCAGACCCGTTTTGCCAGGAGCAAATTGTACGGCTTTTAACTGAGGGAGCTGAGTCCTATTCTGTTAGTTCCGATAGAGGTTTGAGGTTTAATGGGAGATTGGTGGTTCCCGAAGGAGCAGACTTACGTCATGCAGTGATGACCCAGTCTCACGGGTCCTAATTTGCGGTGCATCCTGGGGGAGATAAGATGTACCAGGATAAGAGGCGGTAATACTGGTGGAGTGGGATGAAAAAGGACATTACTGAGTTCGTGTCCAAATGTTCTACCTGCCAGCTGGTAAAGGTAGACCAACAGAAATCGTTAGGGTTTCTTCAGCCATTGGAAATACTCGCATGGAAGTGGCAGAGTATTTCCATGGATTTTATTACCGGGTTACCTACATCACAGCGGGGCCACTACTCCATCTGGGGATTGTGGACCGTTTGACCAAGGTAGATCATTTTCTATCGATGCGGACAGACTATACCACGGGCTATTATGCTTAGTTGTTCATTGCTGAGATTGTCAGATTACATGGGGTGCCCCTGAATATTGTGTCAGATAGAGATAAAATTTTCGTGTCGCATTTCTGGGAGAGCTTTTAGGAGGCCATGGTTACGGAGTTGAGGTTGAATTCAACTTATCACCCACAGACAGATGGACAAATAGAGCGTACTAATCAAATGTTAGAGGATTTTCTACGCACGTGTGTCCTTGATTTTGGAGGAGGTTGGGAGCCGCATCTTCCACTGGTAGAGTTCGCTTATAATAACTCTTATCAGTTCATGATTGGCATGGCTCCATTTGAGGCTTTGTATGGCAGGCCTTGTCGTTCCCCAACTTGTTGGCTAGAGATGGGGGATAACAAGTTTCTCGGACCAGAGATGATTCAGGAAACCTCCGCTAGGATTGACATTATCAGGAGTCGCATTCGGGTAGTCCAGGACAGGCAGAAAAGCTACGCCGATGCAAAATGGTTCTTCCGAGAGTTTAATGTGGGGGACCAAGTATTACTACGTGTATCTCCTATGAAAGGAGTGATGAGGTTCGAGAAGAAAGGGAAATTGGCCCCGAGGTATGTGGGAGTATTTCCCATTATCGAGAGGATTGGGCCGGTAGCATACAGATTGGGATTGCCAGAGTATTTACATCGCATTTACGATGTATTCCACATCTCTTCGTTGAGACGATACCTTCGGGATGACATGGCCCATACCCATATCACGATTGAGGATATTGACTTACATCCAGACAGCTCTTACAAGGAGAGGCCAGTGGTTATCCTAGACCATAGCAAAAGGAGATTGAGGTCAAAGGTAGTCCCACTTGTCCGGGTCCAGTGGGAGCATCATAATGTGGAGGAATCCACTTGGGAGTGTGAGGCGGACATGCGTGAGAAGTACCCAGAGTTATTCTTACCCAATACACCTTATTTTTCGAATTTCGGGGCAAAATTCCGTTATTAGGGGGGAAGTATGTAATACCCCGTATTTTTATGTCTTTTAATTTTGGGGATTTATTAAATTTAATTAGAGATATTAAATTAATGTTAATTTGAAAAATCATTTAAATAATTACTAGATGATGAGAGTTAGTAATTATTTTTGTTATAAGTTACTTTATGGGTAAAGTAAGTGGTGTAATTATGATTCGTAAAATTATCACGAGAATCTAATTTGATAATTTTGAAAATTTATCGGGACACGCTTGTGTCGTGTCGGGATTAAATTTGGACTATTAAAAGTAAATAAATTATAAGTCACACGTATTGTCATTTTGAGTGCGTCAATGTGTCCGGAAGGGTCGAGATAGTCAAAATAATGTACCCGAGGGTTTAGTTTGTGTCTCAAGGCATTTTTTGGCTTAATTAACACAACAGGAGGACGTTTTAGGCATTTTGTATTTTTGGGCTTGAAAACCTACGAATTTTCTAGGTTATATCAGATGCTTAGGGTTGTCTTCTAGGGTTAACCCAACCAAAAACAAAATACGGCCATTGGATAAGGAAAGGAAAAGCTTACCAAGGAGTTTTAGGCCAAGAATTCCTCTGTTGGCACCGCCGTCACCGCCAAACGTTAGATCGCGCAACAAGGATCACAACCACACTGATTTCATCCACAAATCAGAAACAAAAATTCCTAGGCAAGTATTTATCTTGCTTAATTTAGTTAATGCTTCATTCATATTAGTTTAGGGTTGATTAGGATGCGTTTTTATGAAAGAAAACCTATGTTAGAGGTTAGAAATCGCATGTTGTAAAGATATAAACATCATTCTGGAAATACCCTTCACATGTAGAGGTTGAACCACGAATTTACATTGGGTTAGAAGTAGAAATTCTGGAAAAATAATGAGAAGAACTAAGTTAAAGAAATTATTAGGGTTCATGAGATTTATATAGATTTTGGCCCTTTAATTCATGATACTTGATGAAAACTCGCATGCCTTACGTAGAATATTGTTCATTTGGGTTTATAATGCTTGTGGTATAAATTTCTGGGAGTTTGGGAGTTAAAAACTTGGATTTGGATGATTTTGGATGATAATTCCCGTAACTGGTATTCTGCAGTTTTCGCCATACCTGCTTGATCGATCGATCGATGGTTCGATCGATCGACCCCTTCTGGAAAACTAGATTTTTCCTTATGTTGACTTAATCCGATTAAATGTGTAATAAATCTTGATTAATGTTATTAGGACATAATGAAGCATAAAAAGGACCAGTAGGGTCAAGTAAAACCCCGTTAAGTGGAACTTTAATGAAATGGGAAAATGAAGGGTAAACGGGGAAATATTCATACCTAAGACATCTAACGTGCATAAACTTAATAATCGAAATGTCTAGGAGTTGGTTTAGAGGGTAAGCGAGGGCCTACTGAAATTGTACTTAGGTAAAGAGAATACTTCGAGAGATGAGAAGTGAGTTGGAATAAATTTAATTCCGAAAATAAAATGAATAAGTTCGTTATAAAAAATAATCGAATAAAAATGTACTAAGAATGGAATAATATAATGCTGGGCCGTGGGCGTACCTAACTTATGAATGTGAATAGTTATATATCTATATGACTCTGTGATTCATCATATATCTTATATATGTATAAACAAATCATGCCCGCGCTAGTTGCTATCGCTGAGGTTTTCGTGTTGGGACAGTCTTATCTTGATGGGACCTTTATGGGGGATATTGACTCGTACCCTAGAACATAGGAATCCTTGGTACAGGCTATCTGATTGATAGTCAGACGGTCCTAAGAGACGTGAGGGCATGTGCTGACTGAGGTTAAAAGAAGTTAATTAATGGATAAATATTTCGAATTTATTATATATGGATAAAATGTTGTGACACTGTTGAAAGACTTTTTTTTTATTAAATAAGAGTTATGTGACAACCTTAAATTTCTGGAATTTAATTATCTTAGTCCTAGAAATTGTCGGCATGGAATCTAATGAGGAATTTGAATTAAATTAATCTTTTGGGATTAATAGTGTGTTAGGGTGCACACTAGAAGAGAGGTGCGACTTTCTCAAGGGAGTGTTGTTAGTAATATGTTGTTGCATTAGCCGGTAGCATTTTAAATACTTGCTAAACTAATTTTAAACTGTTTTTACAATCGGGCTCTGACCCGTTTCCTATTCTCTCTTTTCTCTTGTATATATATGTATATATTACATGTGCCCAACCACAGGGGCATCTTGCATAGGATCCTTCGTAAGGAACGCGCTGCAGCTTAGGTGGGAGTTGCAGGCCTCTGGCTTAGACGACCTCATTGTTGATTCCACTTCTAGCACTATTTATTCAGTTGGGCATGTGTTGCCCTTTTCCATTATTCAGTTGTTTATCAGATATTGCGATTAGTTTATTTCCAGTATTTGTACTTTGGGATTTATTCATGTCAGGATGTTTTCCTTTAAGTTTTAATGTTGGATTCAATTAGTTGGATGTTTAATTATTTGGATTGCTCGTTCCAGTATAGTTATTGGGTGATTCTTAATTTATGATTTATGTTAAGTTTTGAAATATTGGTTATTGAAATTCGGTATTAATGTCTTAAAAATGGTTTTTTGTCACATAGCTTAGTTAATTAGGGTGTTTAATTGGAAAAGTTATTTTTTACGACAGTGATGCTAAGAATGAACCAACCGTTCACCTTGATTATAATTTAATAAAGGACTGATCACCCGGTATTTAATTAGGCAGGGTGTCACACTGAAATCATTAATGATCAAAGGATAAAACGCTAAATAAACCCCTCAAGGCCAACAAAAGTTTCTTCAAAACATTTGCTTTCTAACTCCAAAGCCTCACCTCAAGAATCCTAATATAAAACCTTCTAAAATCAAGGATTCTCGCAATGAATAGTGGCATTCCTAGGTATCCAAATAATGAATGAATAGTGAAACTCCATAACCTCTAGCCCTTGATGAATAGTAACTCCCTATGGCCTATAAACCTAGAAAAGTTATATGAATAGTAAATGACTGGCCTCTATACCAGAAAACTGAATAAATAGTAAAATGCTATGGCTTAAACCCAAAATACCGACAAGAGCTCATCTCATTCAATTGAAAATATAATAACTAGGATTTTAACAAGGAAAAAGAGGCTTAAAAGACAAATCCCTAACCTTATTAAACTTAGTCTGATGAAAAGTGATCGATCGCACCACCTCTTCGCTAGTGAATAGTAAAAGTCCACGATTTTCTTTCCTGCAGCACCTCCTCTCTCTATCAAAATATCAATCTCTCTCTAAAGTGGGAAATAGGATTCTAACATCTTTGGGAAGTATGCCAAAGGTTGTTGTTTATAAGAATTACTAGGGAACCTAGGGTTTCCACTTATGAGATCACCTCTCCACAAATACCCCTTTAAAAAGGATTGTAGAACCTTCAAGACTTGTTTCTCATGTTATGAGCTCATTAGGTGATGTCATCACCTTATGTTCTGAGTCCAAGGTCCATGCCACCAAAATCCGTGGGATGTTACCAAAGGCCCTGGCCTTTTTATTACCTCTGCGACCTATACCTTCCAAGGTTGTGGACTTTTTCTTAAGAACAATTCATGTTCGTGGACTCATAGGATTTTTAAAACCCCTAACTTAGAAAATTACATCTTTGCAATTTAGTAATTACATCCAGCAACTTAATCCATATGATGGAATAAATGTGGGAATTTCTCTTTGATGGATGACTCTGACTCACAAGTGGCCTCTTATGGACACTAGTGTCTATAAAGTACTTTGACTAGAGAAATTCTCTTTATCCCTTACTTCTTTTCTTTCCTTTCCAAAATTTTAACTGTGGTCTCTTCATAATACAAATCTCTATGGATCTTAATAGGTTCATGGTTAATGATATGATCACGATCTCCAATGTAATTCCCCAACATTTAAATACACGGGACAAGTTTGAGGCCAAGTCAAATTTGTAAGAGGTATTCCAAAATACTTCTAGAACCTCAAATGGTCTAACATACCACAGACTCAATCTACCCTTCACCCCAAATCTCATAACCCCTTCCAAGAGGATACCTTAAAAAAACATGGTTCCTGGCCTCTAAGTCCACATATAATCCCTTGACATCTGCCCAACACTTTTGTCTACTCTGAGCACTCCGCAAAATTTCATGAATGAATATCACCTTAGCCACGACTTGTGATATCATCTCAGACCCTAATAGTTGTATTTCTACCACTTAATCCCCACAAAAGGGCTCCGACATTTCATCCATATAATGTAGTGTAAAGGTCTATCTTAATACATGCTTGGTTACTATTGTTATATATAGAATGTACTAAAGGTGAGTGATCCTACCAACTTCCATGGAAGTCTAAAGCACAATCCCTCAACTCGGTCCTTTTAATTTACCCATCTATATGTGGATGGAAGGTTGTACTGAAGTATATCCATGATCCTATTACTCTTTGAAAGCTACCCCAAAATCTCTAGGTTAATCTAGGTTTATAGTTGCATAAAATTATATTAGGAACTCCATGGAGTCTTACGATCTCCCTATTAAAAATCTTGGCTAACTAGTCAACAGTGGTTATGGTATTTATATCCAAAAAGTGCACGGATTTAGTCAATATATCCACAATCATCCAAATGGAATCCATCCCTTTTGGAGTCTATGACAATCAAGAAATAAATTCCATGGAAATATTCTCCCATTTCCATTATTGGATAAGTAAGGGTTGTAACAACCTGACTATTCTTTAATGCTCGGCCTTAACTTATTAACATACTAGGAATTTGTTAATAGACTCCACAATCTCTCTTTTCATGTTAGGCCACCAATATTTTTCCTTAAAGTCTTAATACATTTTGTTACTTTCGGGGTGAATTTCAAAGGGTGAGGAATGGCCACCTTAAAATACCTTGGATTTAATCTCATCATTTTGTAGAATAAAAATCCTTGTCCCAAATCATATGGTTTTGCGATGATAATCTTAGAGGTTGATTACTCTCCTTCAGCTACTTGTTCACAAATTTTTAGTACCTTAGGGTCCGCGATCTACGTGATTCTTATCTTCTCAATCAAGCTTGGTTCCACAAAAAAGGATCT
This sequence comes from Sambucus nigra, assembly GCA_949130495.1. NCBI lineage: Eukaryota > Viridiplantae > Streptophyta > Magnoliopsida > Dipsacales > Adoxaceae > Sambucus > Sambucus nigra. The sequence continues at coordinate 458,240,847 of OX422208.1, read as the reverse complement.
TAAATGTCTGCCAGATTTCTTACCTATGACTTCAATCCCTAAACTCTATAAATATCTTAGGATGCGTTCTTTACTAGTGATCCTTAATGCACTAAAGGAATCCTTAAAAAGGGCATCACCCACTATATTAACCTCCCAAGGTGATACTTAATCAAACGATCATAGTGATTGATCAACTCTAACCCTATCCTTTGTCCCATATTCAAACCCCCTGAGTAAAAATGTAAGTCAAACTCTTACTGTCTGTGAAAATTTCATAACTCTCTCCATATAAATAATGTCTCCAAATTTTCAAGGGAAAGACTATCGCAACTACCTCTGAGTCTAGGGTGGGGTAGTTCTTCTCTTGTGGCCTCGGTTGTCTATAGGCAAAGAAAATAACCTTTCCATTCTACATCAATACAGATTCATGGACACAACTTGAAGCATCACTATATATAACATAGACTTCCCCTTCCTTGGGCGAGGCCAAAATAGGCGCAACCACTAAATTTTCCGTTAATTTCTAAAATCTATCTTCACACTCCGTAAAACAAATAATTTTTTTGTCCCTTTGTGTTTATTGGGTCAATGGCACAATAATTTGTTATAACCATTACATAAATCTCCTCTAATAACTCGCAATGCCTAGGAAGCTTCTGAACTCGATCATAATGGTTAGTCTCTACAAATAAATAATGGTTTTGACCTTTACTGGGTCCTCGAACAAGCCATCTTTATTCACATTATGACCGAGGAAGGTAATCTCTTCAAGCCAATTTTCACACTTAGAAAATTTGGCATCTAACTTTTCTTTCCTAAAATCCTCAAAGACTCCACGGAGGTGTTCCTCATGATCTTGTGTGATATTAGAATATATCAGTATATCATCAATAAAACAATTGTACATTTGTCTGGAAGGGCCTAAACTTCCTTTTCACCGAGTACATAAAAGTAGTCGGGAAATTTGTTAACACAAAAGGAATCAACACAAACTTATAGTGACCATACCTAGTTTTAAAGGTTGTTTTATGAATGTTCTCATTATTTATCTCAAGTTGGTGATATCCAAACCTCAAATCAATTTTAGAAAAATATTCAACATCCTTCAGTTGGTCAAAAATATAATCAATACTAGGAAAAGGATACTTATTCTCAACTTTCATTTTATTTAACTCCCTATAGTCTATGCACATCCTCATAGTCCCATCCTTCTTCTTTTAAAAAAGTACCAGAACACCCCAAGGGAAAGTTCTAGGCCTTATAAATCCACAGTTTAACAAATCTCATAGTTTCTCCTTTAACTCCTTTAGCTCCACGTGAGTCATCTTATATGGTGACTTTAAATTGCGCACGACCTCGGGCATCAGATCAATGGTAAAATCAGTTTCTCTATTTGAGGATAATCCTGGAAATTCGTCTGGGAAAACATCACTAAATTTTGCATCCCCAAGGACATCTGCTAAGATGGTCACACTTTTCGTAAGGTTTTTCACATAAGTTAGATATCCCCTAAACCCCCCTTTAACATCTTTCTTCCCCTCAAAGTTGATATTAACAAAGGTTTTCGACTAGGTTTAGTTCCCCTAAAACATACCTCGGCCTCTCTAGGTTTACAAAAGGTAATATCCTTACTAGCACAATATATCTTAGCAAGGTTGGTGGATAATCAACCCATACCTAGAATTCTATTGAAGTCTTCCATTTCTTAGGAACATAAATTAACTCTAAAACATTTTTCTCTTATCTCTATGGCATATCCCTCATATATGCCCATGGCCTCTAAAGAAATTCCTAATAAGGTATCAATCACTAGCAAGTGATTGGGTGGGGGTGGGGGGGCGTTAAGACCCGTGACCTTTTATTAAACATCCGTGGAAAAGTGGTGATACAACGGGGTGTGTGGCCTCATGATCAAAAAGTACATATGAATTTCTATCATCAATAGTAAGTATACCTTCTATCATTTCCTCGGCCTTCTCGGCCTCCTTAGCATCCAAGGCAAAGACTCTGGCTAGAGCCCGTTGCTTTTACACATTCTTCTTCGATAGTCGTATGTCATTGTCTTTGTATATTGTCTTTCTATAGTTGTAGTAACTTATGCCCAATGGACAGGCCTAAGAAAAATTCCCATTCATACCATAGTTGAAGAAAGTAACTTTCACGGTTTCCAACATTGCATGTTGTAAGCGAGTGAACACGCCCGATAATGATGCTCACAATTAAAAAAAATCATATTTTTCTATTTTTCAAGTTATTAAAGATTGAACCCAATCTTAAACCAAGTTTTCAGAAATAAACCAATTAAGCCAATTTTATCTTTTTAACCGAAAGCAGACATATAGGTGATAGTAGATAAAATAAACTAATCTTCCAAATTTACTATTCATGCAATCAATACAACGAATGAGGAAAAACCCTTTATAGCGAAAAATCAATATTCAACACTTTATAATGTTATACACACAATTGACTTACAGACTACATAGACCGACTAAGTATAATGTGCAAAACGGCTCAGTCAAGAGTCATCCACTGGTAGCAATCCACCCTCGGTATCCACCTATTAGCCTTTGTTCTTCCTTCTCAGCAGTGATCCCTAGGGTCACAAGTTCAGCAAGAGAATATGACCTCCACACAGTGTGTATGTAAGGCACGAAACTATAGGGTTTCACAAAGATTCACAAATCATACAGGGGATGTAAATACTGTGAATTAAAAGGTATTTGGAGACCTAAAATATGAAAAACATTGGCAAAGATATTCATAAATTGTTTTTTCCAAAGTCCCGTGAAAAAGGCTTCAAAATAAGTATTTATAGACCTGGCACATTTTTCGAGGGTTCGGCTTGTTTGAATGGGAAATAAGGTCGTTCAAATGAGAATGATGGTTCGTTTGAACGAGAATGACGGTTCGTTCGAACGAGAAACAAATGTCGTTCTAACAAAAATCCCAGTTGTTCAAATCCTGTATTTAACAAGCTTTTAATGAGAATTCTTTGTAAAGCAATCCCAATCTCGTTAGATGATCATTTGAAGAAAGGTCAAATTAAAAGGCTTTTTTCGTTCGAACGAGGTCCTAAACTCTTTTGAACGAGAGTTAAAATAAACTTCTATTTTAAAAATCGAGCCTCAATTTTTTTAAAAACACATCCCAAATATAATTATGAATAATTAAAATCTCCTAAAAGTTTTATACCTTCATAAGATGTAGAGGAGTCTTGAACTTGGAGATGTTGGAGTTCGGTTCGACGTGTCGGTACATGTCAATTTGTAACGGGATACACCAAATACGCCATGGTGAAAATAAGTATAAATAAATAGCCTAAGATGAAATATTTGTGCTTCTAAATCTTCCCTTTTGGCTATTCCGGTACAAAATTATTTGAAACCCAAATTATAATAATTACCCTTCTGTAACAAAAAAATACGATACCCTCCCAAACCCAAGAAAGGGAGCGACATAATGAAACTTTATCTTCAATCTCATCTTGTTCTTCCCTTGGGTAACTTTTTCTTTATTCTTTGTAAATTGTCTCTCCCTTATATACCTAGACACATGAAACAAAGAAATACCATGATGCATTGAGTTTTAAACAGAAATGAAAATTCCCGCTTAATTTCTTCTCCCCCTTTTTGTTCGTAATAGATAAAGGAGTCGAAACTAAACATGAAGTGAAAAGAATCACCTATAAGAAGTAAGATATCATCGCAAAGGAATATAAAGAATGCTCACGTAATGACAATCTTAGAGGCATCACCAACTATTTTTTGAAAATTTAACCTAATCAACATATCAAAAACAAAAGTGATTCTCACACCATTGATGCAAAAACTATTTATTTTTTATCGAGAATTTAGTAGTATGTGCAAACCCATAAAACTTTAACTAAACTCCATCAAAATCTCACATGACTAAGTATAATCTCAATTATTTTTGAAGGAATTAATGGTCATATGAAGCTAAGCATCAATGATTAAAAAATTAGTCTGGCACTTATGATTTTATGCGCCTTTAATATTTTTAGGCTCTTTTATGCAAATGGTGGCTCTTAGCGCAAATAAAATTTATCTTTCATAGCCCCTTTCCATTGCTTAATATTTAACAATTTTTTTCTAAAAATGATTTCAATCCGGCAAATGGTTCTTACATGCACAACTTTTTATCTCATTTTGATATTTGGTTCATTTTAAAGAAAAAAAATGAGATGAGAACACTATGTTCGAGAGGTAACAAGAAAGTGAAATATTCAAATAATCTCATTCACTTGTGCATTAAAGGCGATTAGGAGTAAAAAAATGTAGGAAGCAATCATCAAATCACAATGTAATGACTCCACGCATTATTAAGCACAATAATGATATGATGTCATGTTTCAAAACACTACAAAAAAAGTCACGTGGATATACAAAGAATGGGTGATACAGACATCTCAAATGTTCATCCATATATGGTGATCAAAAATACAAAACTCATTTTGTCTTTTTCAAATTTTTTTTGTCAAAAATAAAATCTTTTTTACTTTTTCATTTTTTCTTAAAAACCAAATATCTTTTTGTATTTTTTCAAAATTTTTCAAAAAAGAAAAACTCTTTTTAGATTTTACTAAAAAATATTAAAATGAAAAATAGATAAATACAATGATTGTAAATATGGCAATAAGGAAGTAAGATATGAGTATGAAAATCACCCTATTCTAGAAGTAAGTCTACACCTCAATCATTAGGCCCGGAGGAGTTCCAAAAGGTGATGAAATCCTAAGAAATTCCTCCATCAAATTTTGTGAAGCATTGAATAAATGCTCTACTTACTCTAAAAAATATCAAAATCTCTAAAGTGATATGCGGTAGCATGCGGAGTAACATGTGTGGAAGTGCATGCGAAGACGTGTGTAGGAACTCGTATGAAATAATACTGGGGAACATGCATATGAGAAACTCTCCCCAGTTTAAAACAGATCTCTCTAAGGTGACCTATTTATTTTCAATGTGAACAAATATAAATGGGCTTGGGACCACCTTTATCAAAATGTCTAGGAAGATATCTCCTAGTTGGGTTAGGTTGAGGGTTATAAGGATCTAACACAAACTTAGGAACCGACTTGGATGCGGCTTTGAATGTGGATTCACTATCATAACCTATTCATTAACTCTCAATATTTCCTAATACGGGACCAAGGAGCATCTTTCCAACCTTCTTAGATGGATCCTCTAAAGTTACCTTGACATCCCAGGCACATTCGAGATCATTCTCGAGTCAGAAAACACGATATTTAAGTTTCTCATGAGCCTCCAATGAATATTGAAAATCTCCCGTAAGACTAGCCACGGTGCTAGTCAAATCGATCTTTTTCCTACCTAAAATGATAAGTTGCTTACATAAATAAATCTTCACATTCTCAAGTTGACTCACTGACGCCTCACACTCTCTCAAACATTTTCACCTCCTTATCCAAATCTAACACCCTAAGAGACAAATCTTTATCAAGCTTTTTCATTTTCAAAGTCTCAGTGTAAAGATCATTAAACACCTTTTGGAGCACACCTTCTCCATTACTCAAATTCTCTTTCTCTCTCTCACTATCTCCGAAATGAATCAAAACATCGATGAGGCTTTCACATTTAAAGGTGTCCTCATCAGCGTGGGATAAACTAGAAGGACTAATGTGACTAGCCATGAACGTAATGCATGGTTAATGTGGTGACTCTCCCCTTGAATCAATCGACTATACTTAACTATCGCTAAGAGTGACCTTATTTCAAACTTTATTGCCATTTCTCTTAAGCCTAGTGGGACACTCATGTGCCTTGCACCCATTTCCCTCACATTCATAGAATCTTATCTCTTCCTCTCTCACCACCGCTCTTGCCCTCATTCTTATTTTTATTTTTCTCCAAAGTCTTTTCTTTGGAATATTTTTCTTTGGGAAATTTGAGAAATTTTTTGAATTTGTTTGCAAAAAGGGCCAAGTCATCCAGTTCAAATTCAAATTCAAATTTGGACTCATAAGCTTTTTCTTTCTTCTTTTTCAAAGTTTGAGTTTTCAAAGAAATTGATATTCCTTAGTTTTAATATCTGTAGGGAACGTATATATCTCATACATTTAAATATATCCTGCAAGTTCTTCTAACCTAAGAGTATCTATAATCCCTAATAAATTAAGTACGATGACCTTAGGAATGAAGCGGGTAGGAAGAGACCTCAAAATTTTCTTAACAACTCTCGTCTCATAATTTTTCTCGATCAAATTAAAACTAGAATTACCTATGTTTGACAAGCATGCATAAAATTCATCAAAAGACTCAGACTCTAGCATGGTAATGGTCTCAAATTAGGTGGTCAAATTTTGTAGCTTGGATGACTTTATAGCATTAGTTCCCTTGTGAGTGAGATGGATGATATGCCAAACTTTTTTAGACGTGGTGCACGTCATAATACGGAGGAAATCATCAGGGGCGATGACTCCAAAAATAAAATTTATATTGTGAGATTGAAAATTACTCCACTTAAAGTCATCCTATGTTCATGAAGAGACATGTTTAGGGCCAATGACATTATTTACAGTCACTGTGAGTGGTGTCCACCCTCTTTCACAAACTAGACAAACACATTCATCAATAGGTTTTAAAGCAAACCTCATCGTGGATTTCTAGTAAGCATAATTGGAACCATGCATTCGATTATACAAATTATCCATTAAATTCTGACTTTTTAAAGATCAATAATTTTTCAAAAAGAAAATTGATATCAAAATTTTCTTTGCGAAAAAAGGATTACACAATAAATTAGTGCAGCTGACTCTGATACAGCTTGTAAGCATGTATAAATACACCCAATTTTAAACCGAGTTGTTAGAAATAAACCACTAAAGCCAATGTTACCTTTTTAACCAAAAACATACAGCTAGGAGATAACAGATAAAATAAACCAATCTAAAAAATTTACTATGCATGCAATCAACACAATGAGTGAGAAAAAAAATCCTTTTATAGGGAAAAACCGACATTCATGACTTACAAATGTTTTACAGATAATTGACTTGTAGAGTCTTCAAAACCTTCTAAGGAAAATAGCTAATTCTAGAGTCATCCATAACTAGAGATCCACCATTGATATCCACCAATCGGACTTTTTTCTTCCTTCTCAGCACTGATCCATCGATTCACAAGTTCAACCATAGAGAATGATCTCCACAAAGTGTGTATGTGAGGTAAGAAACTATAGGGTTTTACAAAGATTCACAGATTATACGGGGGATGTAAAGATTGTGAATTAAAATGTACTCGGAGACCTAAAATATCAAAAACGTTTTCAAAGATATGCAAAAATAATTTTTTTCAAAGTGCCATGAAAAAAGAGTTCAAAACGGGTATTTATAAACCTGACACAATTTTTGAACAATGACTCATTTAAATGAAAAACAAGATCATTCGAACAAGAGTGACAGTTCATTCTAACAAGTGTGACATTTCATTCGAACGAGAAAATCCCATCTCGTTCAATTTCTTTATCTAACGAGCTTCTAACTAGAATTGTCTATAAAGCAGTCCCAACCTCGTTAGATGTTCATTAAAAGAAAGATCAAATGAAAAGTCTTTTTCGTTCGAACGAGGTTCTAAACTCGTACGAAATAGGCTTACAATAATTTTTTTATTTTTAAATCTTATAAAAATCCAACGTTTTTCTTAAAACACATCCTAAATATAATAACGAATAATTACGAATTACTAAAATTTTTATACCTTCACGAGATGTAGAGGCGTCTTGAACTTAATGATGTTGAAATTCCTAAAAGTTTTGTAATGGGATAGGCCAAAGTGCAAATAAATATAAATAAAAGCCCAAAGCTAAAATAATAACGCTTACACGTGTTTGTTTCCCTCCAAGTCCCATTGATTAGGTCGTGGATTTTACTCTTTGTTTACATTATCTCTTCCTTTTATATTTACCCTATTAGCCTCCAGTCCATCTTAAAAGTCTTGTTCCATGATCTTGGATACTCAACCAGTTCTGTATAAGTTCACAGCCTCAGCCCCATAACTCTTCTTAGGAGTCCACGCTTCAAGTCCCTTTCAAATCTCTTTTCGTTCTTCTCCTTAGTGTTAATCGAATGGGGGGAAAATGTGATAACTCCACTAAAAACATTTCACATTTTTCCACAAAGATATCTCCTTGAGTTATTTCCATAAATTCCACCTGTAACTTCTCCTTGGATGCGACCAGGAAAAACTTCTCCAAAATGGTCATCTTGAATTCGGCCCAGCAGATGGTCATGACCTCTCCCCCAAATCACACTACAATAAAGTTGCCAATTGGTGGCAATTTATTTGGTGGCAAAACGATTTTTTGCCATGAAATATACTAATTGGTGGCAAAAAATTTCATTGCCACTAAAAATAATTGTAGAGGAAGTATTAGTAGCAAAAAATGTGAGATTGTCACAAAAATTGCCACTAAAAGTTTGGCGCAAAAAAATTTAGCTGGCAGGAAGTGAATTGTAGTGAAGTAGGTGGCAAATTAAAAATATTGCTACATAAAATCAACATTTAGTGGCGATTTTGAAATTTTGCAACAAAATATTTTGTAAATTAAATTTAATTAAGAATTTACTTTCGCCTCCAAATACTAAATTAGAAAAAAAAGGAAAAAACTTGTTAGGAGTCCCGCTCAAATCAGAACTTCTTAGCCACAAAATACACAAACCGCTCGACCCGCGTATCCACCTCTCACCTCTCACTATTCTCTATTCTCTTCCCCGTAAAAACAACCTAGGGTTTCTTTCTCTCTCATTGAAGGTCTCTTTGAAAGTTGCATTGAAGGTTGGCTTTCAAATCTTTGCTTATTTGAATCAGCTATGTATCACTATATACGTATATATGTGTATCATAGGTTTGATTTGAATCTAGTTTTAAATCGGTATTATGAAATTTTTACCTATTTTATTGACGGGTTGATTTTGAATCTCATATACATATAGCTACATATGTATACATATGTATTATACATCTGATTTGAATCAAGTTTCAAATGAGTATTATATAATCTTTGATTTTTTTTTTCGATTTCATTGCTTTTGCTAAGTTTTATTAACTTTCTTGCAATTTTATGGTAACATCTCTTATTTTTCTGTATTTTCATGAAATTCAGTACGTGATTGGGGACAAAAGTTTTCTTCCTAATTCAGTTGGTTGCTAGAGATCTTAGGTAAGTACATTTCTATAATTTTTTATTTTAAATTCAAGGTTATACGATGTATTTTCTTAAATGTACACATACATACATATATATATATATATATATATACCCATTACTAAAGTTGTGGTTGTGTGAACATCGACTCAGTCCATGTTAAATGGATTTTAATTAAAAAAATTGATGTATGTGGAGTTTTTTTGTAGCTGAAGTAGTTTTTTTTTTCAAATAGCTGAAACATTTCTTTTAGCTAAAATAGTTATTTTTTAATGGGGCATATACCAAATAGCCCCTCTAATTTTTTTATACACGTTTAGTCAAAGGCTTTTTATTTTGCACCAAAAAGTCCTTCACCATGCCAAAAAGGCTTTACCATGCCGCTAGCGCAGACCTTTAAAGATAAGAGAATAAGGGACGTTTTGGTACAAAACAAAAGGCTTGGACTAAATGTGTTTTAAAAAATGTTGTAGGGACTTTTTGGTATTTGATCATTTTTTAAGAGCTGAAATAGGGGTTATTTTTTATAGCTGAAACAGTTTTTTTTGTTCAATGTATTTTTTTTTTGTATGGTAGTATTTATTACGTGTTTGAGATATGAATCTCATTGTCTATTATGGGTTTATAACCATATTGGATGTATGACCCCCAATCATATTTCCAATAAAAATTTATTTTCTGTTTTTTATTTTGAGTTTTCGTTTCTATTTTTTATTTTCATTTTCAATAGAATATTTAGAGAATGAGGCAAGCACATTCATTTGTTAGAAATAGACCATTATTTTTAAAATGTAATTTATAGATATTTAAAAGGACGAAATATAACTTAGAGAAAGTTTAATGTCTAAAATGTAGTTTACAATTAGTGTAATGGCTAAAATATAATTTATAGAAAGTTTAGGGACATTAATATAACCATGGAGATTTCATGGGTCAAATCGTAATTTGCCGATAGTTTTCGACTTGTTAATTTTTTCCTTAATATTTAGGAATAATATGTATTTTTTTTAATTTTAGGGGCCACAATGTAATTTGCAAAAAAATTAGGGACGTAAATGTAATTTTGAACGCTTCAAAAATTTATTGAAAATATTGTAAAGTAGTTTATGGAAATTTGGAAAATCTAAAAACTATTTTCCAACTTTTTTTGGAAAAATAAATTTGAATATATTTTCATTTTTATGGGAATTTTTCAGAATTTTCTTTTGGAAAACAACCTTATTTTATACAACTAAACACACCCTTAGCGTTTTAAGATATTGATTTGCATTTTTAAAGGTTTTAAAAAAGGGAAAAAATGAAGAAAGGAACAAAACAACGTAATTTTTTAATTGCTGCATTAAAATGACTTGTGCCCGAATTGCTCCCAAATAGCATTAAATAGGGTCAATCACGCAAATGGCGTAACAAGCGTCAAAATCACGTGCTACGTAATCAATCGCGCACACTATTTGGGCTTCTCGCAAATCAGAGTGGGCAATGTCGCGTTATCACACACAAAAGCGCAATCACGTGCTTTTTAAATATAAATACTCTTCATTATTTCTAAATATCTCGTGATTTTATTGTTATTTGTTTATCATTGATACTTTTTAATGTTCTCTCAAGTTGTAGGGTTTTGAAATGGATAAGAGTTGGATGCATCATCCAAATAGAATTAGTAGTGCATATCGATATGGGGTTAAAAAATTTGTTGATCTTGCATTTGCTAATGTTGAGCAAAATGGCAAGATTAAGTGCCCGTGCAAGAAATGTAATAACTTCTATTGGAAAAATCGTCAAGATGTTCAAAGTTATTTGCTTATACATGGCATAGTGAAGAGTTATACTAGGTGGATATATCACGGTGAACCATTGGAATTAGAGAAAAGCAATGCTTATGATTACAATGAGTATGACTTTGAAGTTGGAGATGATGATATTATAGGGCAGGAAGAACCCACTGGCAACGAGTTTGAGCAAGATGACATGGAGGGAATGTTACATTTTATGTTTGCCAAACCTTACAACAATGATGTTTTAGAGGATGAATCTGATGGCCATGCTACTCAAATGTCCGAGGGTGAACGAGAAAAATTTACTAGATTAGCTAGGGATACGCAAGAACAACTATATTTGGGTTGTTAGAAGCTATCTAAATTATCTTTCATTGTTGAGCTAATGCATCTAAAGTCCATGAACAACTGGAGTGAGAAATCTGTCGACTCGCTTCTTGAACTTTTTAAGAAAGCACTTCCAGATGATGCCCACATTCCAAAGTCATTTTACGAGGAGAAGAAAACAGTTCGTGACCTGGGGTTAGACTATGTGAAGATTGATGTTTGCATAAATGTTGTGTTCTCTTTTGGGGACCAAATAAGGAAAAAACTAAATGTCTAACATGTGGAGAATCTATATGGAAAATCGAAAAAGCCAATGGTGTGAAGATCCCTCAGAAAGTTTTCCGTTACTTTCCACTTAAACCGAGGTTGAAGCTTTGTTTATAAATAAGGATATAGCTTCAGAGATGAGGTGGCATAAAGATAAGAGCATTGAAGAGGCCAATGTATTAAGACATCCAGCGGATGGGGAAGCATGGAAATAATTTGATAAGGTTCATGAGTTATTTTCTAGAGATGCTCGCAATATTAGGCTTGGACTCTCTAGTGATGGATTCAATCCATTTTCAAATATGAGTAGTAAGCACAACACATGGCCGGTTATTCTGGTGATATATAATTTACCTCCACGGAAATGTATGAAGCAACCATTTTTCATCTTATCAATGCTTATACCGAGTTCTAAGGCTCCTGGAACTGACATAGACGTGTTTCTTCAACCATTGATAAAAGAGTTGAAAGAGTTGTGGGATGTTGGGGTAAAAACATATGATGCCGTCACAGAGACTACATTTATGTTACGTGCAGCAGTGATGTGGACTATTAATGATTTTCCAGCTTATGCTAACATGTTAGGTTGGAGCACAAAGGGGAAGTTGTCTTGCCCAGTATGCAATAAGGAGACTCATTCCATGTATCTGAAAAATGGACATAAGACATGCTACATGGGGCATCGTCGTTTTCTACCGATCAATCATAAATGGCGAGAAAATATGTCTTCCTTTGATGGTAAGAAAGGGCATCGAGAACAGCCAAAAGACCTTAGTAATGATGAAATACTTGCTCAACTTGAGAGGGTTCTACCTAAGGTATTTGGGAAAGCATGAAAAAAGAGGAACCGCGAGGCGTATGAGTTGCAATGGGACAAAATAAGTATATTCTATGATTTTCCGTACTGGAAAGATCTTAGATTGCGTCACAATTTAGATGTCATGCATATTGAGAAAAATGTATGTGAAAGCATTTTAGGAACATTGCTAGATATTGATAGGAAAACAAAAGACACCGTCAACTCTTGGTTAAATTTAAAGGCAATGCATATACGCAAAGATTTACATCCATATAAAAAGGGAGACAAATGGGTGATTCCTCCTGGTTGCTACATTTTATCAAAAGCAGAGAAGATGGTTTTATGGGAATTTTGGAAATCACTAAAGTTTCCCGACGGGTATGCGTCCAACATTTCTCGATGTGTAAGTGCTATTGATGGCAAGATTTAAGGGATGAAAATCATGACTACCACATTTTTTTACAACGTTTACTACCGCTTGCAATTCGTGATAATCTTTTGAAGGAAGTGTGTCAACTGTTAATTGAATTTGGGTTATTCTTTAAGGAGTTATGTTCAAAAACATTGAGATTATATGTCTTGGAGAGACTTGAGGAGAGACTTGCTATAGCTATGTGTAAACTTGAAAGGATATTTCCACCGTCATTCTTCGATGTTATGGTTCACTTGCCAATTCACCTTGCACGAGAAGCCATTCTCGGTGGACCAGTGTAGTATCGATGGATGTATCCATTTGAAAGGTAAATGTAATAAGTAATACCTTATTTTAGTAATATTTTAATGTTTTCATTACATTTTCTGACCATCTTACTTCTCGACAGATATATGCACACCCTAAAACTTACCGTGGGAAACAAAGCACGTCCGGAGGGCTCAATTGTCGAGGCTTACGTTCTTAATGAATGCCTAACATTTTGCTCGATGTATCTACATGGTGTTGAGACAAAATTCAATCAACCTGAGCGAAATTATGATGGTGCTGATTTTCAAGAAGGTTTATCCATTTTTCGATACAACGGTCATTTTCTTGGAAAAGTGAATTACTAATACCTCACACAAAGTGAATGGGAAAATGCTCGTTTATATGTGTTGGATAACTGTGATGAAATATAAGAATTTGTGAAGTATATTAAGCTATACTACTTCTTTTACTTACACACACATATATACACATTATTTTTTCTAATTAAATTCATTTATATATGTTTAGTGAGCACAAGAATTTGTTAAAAGCTGAAAGGAACACAAATATTGACCGAAGATATGCAGAGAGATTTCCCAAATGGTTTGAAGACCGCATAAGTAGTTGAATATAATATTTTTTTGGTGTAAATCGATTAGGCTTGTTATATCTTACTAAGCATTTTCATATAAACAATAAACAGGTTAGCAAATTAGAGCGCGAGTCCCCCGATCGTTTTAGTAAGCAACTCCGCTCTTTATCATGGGATCCCGATCGAAGAGTGAAACATTATAAGGGTTTTTTAATCAACGGTTATAGGTTCACACCCAAGATCATGATAAGTACAAAAAAACTCAAAATAGTGGAATCGTTGTAGTGTACAAACATGAACAAAAAGATATTGATTTTTATGGTGAGTTGATTGACATTATCAAATTGGAATACCCAGAAAATAATCGTGTTGTTCTATTCAAGTGTGACTGGTGGGACCTTGAAAAAAATAAGGGTGTGTGTGGATTACATAAAGATAAGTATGATTTCATTAGTTTGAATATCACTAATACTTGGTACAAAGACCAACCATTTGCGTTAGCTTATCAAGCAAAGCAAGTCTTCTATATGCCAGACATCAAGTTGGGAAATAATTAGAAAGTTGTAATGAAGAATACTCCACAAGACAAGTATGACTTTCCTAAAACTGTAGAAGAGGAGGATGAGGAGATGGGTGATGAGGAACCGTACCAAAAACTTGAGAATAATATTATAGATGATGAAATAGTGGAAATAGACGACGAATGTTTTCCATTACGAAGGGATGATATCCTAGAAATTGAGGTTAGTATGGATAATGTGGAAGGAGAAAACCGGATACATGATATATATGATAACATCTTGTCGTTCGAGGATGACAATACTGATATTAACGAGGATAATGGAGATGAATATGATGAGGACTTTTGACGGTTTGTGTTAGTTATTTTTTCTTCTTAGTAAATGTTTTAATTTATTTTAATTATGACACTTCGATCTATAGGAATGTTTTAATAAATTACACTTGTGAAATGTTTTTAAGGTACTAAATTACATGTTTATGTATATCTTTAATATGTATAACAATGACGATGTCAAACTATGAGAAAAAAAGGATGAATATGATTCAAGATAACATAGCAACAATTAAGGCAATGGGGTTGCGTAGAGGGGCAAAATTTTACATGGGTTCTTATAAGAAGAATAATAATAATAAGAGTGAGACAAAGGGAAAAGGATAGAGGTTGACAAGGATGAAGAGTATATCCCGTCGAAAAGAGAGGAGGGGTTAAATTATTTGAGCGAAGGTGAAGATGATGACAACGACTACCTATTAGGTTTGTCAATTATCCTTGTCACTTTTTATAAACTACTTTGAATGATATGATTTTACTGCTTCTGCTGATGTTATCTCAATTATTTGATATGATTTCATGATTGAAAATTTTCATTACTGATGTTATTTTCCTCAATGTTTTCATTGGTATTATGCTAAAATGTTAAAAGTGTATTAATGTTTTACATAATTTCTGCATGCATATCTCCTCTGCTAATGTTGTTGGTTTCTTATTTAGTTATGCCTGGTTCCGGTCGTGCTCGTGTTCCCAAATTATCTATGCGGCAAAGATTCATGGGAGAATCCACACCCCCCCTTCTTCTCAATCAAAGGACCTAAATATTGGCTACTCCACCAACACTATTGCATCTGATGATAACAATAATGAGGGTATGGTATTTGTATTCTAGATAAAATTACTTGACAATATACAAATATTTAATTAAGTAGGAAATATACCAATGTATAGTTAAATCTAATTACAATAGTAGTGTGTTAATCCATTTTGTACCTGTTATAGGTCGTAAAATAACTCCCGCGTAACAGTTTGTGGTTGAGCGGAATCATCATTCTTCAGTACATAGTCATACCAAAGTAGCTGAATCGGAGGACATTATTTCATCCGATTTTAATACCAATGAGGATATGATTTACTTCTATTTGTTTCTTGTTTTCTGAATCTCCGAACATTATTTGTTTCTTATTTCTCCGGACATTATTTGCTCATCATTCTTCAGTACATAGTCTCTAAGGAAACTTCCTTGTGAAAAACCTCATCCTCGGCATCTTTGGTGGCTTAAAAAATGTTTTTGAATGCACTATTGTTCCAATAATTTGATAAGGCCTGCCTGATAGCTTTAATAAATCTATACATAGATATCTATACACGTGGCATGTTAACTTATGTTGAATAAAATAGCGAGAACATAAAAAAGTAACACTGACACACAAACAAGGCATCATATCCACAAAGAACACCATATCAATGTAGTCAAACACAATTTACAACAGACACCACTGGAAGTAATCGAACCGAAATAACAAATTACTCAAATTCTGGCAAGTAACCTTATAGCGTCAAAAATCGAAGTAAATAACTCGACTAATATTTTCTAATCCATTTTTGTTAAGTATTGTTTGAAACATCATTCAAAAACATCATCCATTGGAACTCTAAACTCTCGGCGAAAGCACATCCGTTAAATCTTACTACTCTATTTCAGAGGCAGTACAAGAAAGTAATATAGGTTTGAATGAAGTGAGTCTCCTGGTCAAGGAGTTTGAGCAATGTAAACAAAATTTTAATGATGAGGCGAAAGCCATTGCTACTAAAAAGTCCCAACAACATAAAGCTTTCCAAAGAAGATAAGTTTTGAGAATGAGCCAGGTTAAAGGCCATTGAATTTCTAGACCCTTCATCTCCACTATCTTTACCTCTGTGAAAACCTCACACACACTATATTGAACCGTCCGCTCTCTCACTCTCTGTTTTGTAATTTAAAACTAAATGGACACCGTAATCAACTCTCTCTATCTCTTCCCTCCCACCAGCTCGCCAATGGACCACATCTTTTCTCTCCCTTTCTACGCCTTAATTCGATATATCTTTCTCTGCTTATTAACCGGACATAATCCTTCATTTTTGTCGGTTGTTTACCTTCACAGTTATTCTCTCTTTACCTCCCCTTATCGCATACTATCTGGGGTTTGGGGCATGTTTGTTCCGTATATATTGCATGACTAGAGTTTAGTAATGTTGAAAGTAATGCTTCTTTATGAATCCTATGTCTTATACTCATTCGATTGCAGTTCTAAGTTTGATTCAAGTCTATGGATCTTCACCTATATTCGTAAGTTTGTTCATTTTCGTGATGTTTTAATATTCATGTATTTGAATTAGTATTGATATTGTATGATCAGTCATTCAATCTTTGTGTATATAAATTTTCCCTATTTAATAATGATGGAATTATTGGAAAGGAAGTTTAAAACCTTCAACATGTTGTAGTATTGAACACACAATGAACTAAATTTTAAGTTTCATAATGTTTGACTAAAATAGAATATCTATGGTTTAGAGGGAGGAGATCTAAAGCATTATTTTTTCCCCTTTTTTTATACAACTTACAAGTGTCAAAATAGAGGAAGGATACAAAACTACAAAGAAGATAAATACAAGAAAATGTTCATTTTTATTCAACAAAACCTGATGATCATTTTAGTTCGTAACAAATCTAATGGAATCCACCAAATTACCTAAGATGCTGAATTGGTACATTTATTGAATTCATATTTCGTTCAATCATATCTTAAATTAAAATTTGATTCGTATTCTCCGAGAAATTTATTTTATGTCTGAACTATTGCGGATATTTTGGACTCAGTTGTGTTGTTTTGTCAAAAAATTAAGGTAGTGAAGATAACACAAGGGAGGAGATGAAAGAGATCTAAATGTTTCAGTCAGGGACCATTAGGGCATTGAATCTATTTGGTTTCTTCATATCAATTGTGGTTTGCAACAATAAGCATAATATATAATCTAATTAAATTCTATTTTGGTTAGTTGTTACTCTTGTCCTTGGTGGGTACACTGGGAATATAGATTCTCTTCCATCCGTATTCTATGTGTTTTTGGATCGATATGATCCTGAACCCTCACATGGAAAGTCTGCTTGAAGTAGAGTCTGATATAAATCCAGAAGAACACCCCATATTTTAGATAGATAAAACCCACTTAATGTTATGGAATGAAGTTTAGGAAATCAGTCCTCTTTGAAACAATTAATTATGAAAGCCAAAATGTTACCTATATTCGGTGCAGTACATTTTTTAGAATTCGGTATATTTTATGAGTTCATTGGATGATTTTGGAGTGTAAGATAAAGGTTTCAATCGGCTTGAAGAATGTCTTTGTGTATTTTCATCAAATGCACCAAGCAGAACTATAGTTATGATGATAACTCAAATTTCACAAGGAATCACCCTACAAAGTAAACTGGCATCAACTACACTCACCCCTAAGGAAAGCACACGGAACTTCACAATGAAACACATCTTCATTCACTGATACATAAAAAGGCGAATAAATTAACATATATCTAAAATTATTTTGCATCCAGACAATGATATCTGGAAATATTTTTCACTATGAACTACAATGTGTATGGAGGCTCCATCAACTAGACTTTATGACACCATATTAACTTGGCTGTCTTCCAGAATGCCTATGTATTCAAAAAAACATTCCACTGAAAAAATTCAATCTAGAATGTCTTCAATATGGAAAAGGCCATCAAAAGTAGGAAAATCAGTTTTGATGCAAAACTCAATTGGTTATCTTTGTCCTTTCTAGTTCGGTGGCCATATAGGGGGAGGGAAAACTTTCTGCAACTTCATCATTTTCATCATCATAAGTGATAGGAGGATATATTGTGGTCATCGGATTTGGTTTTGATATGTTTGGTTGAATTGTTGGTCAGTTTGGTATGCTTGTTGAGGATAATAAGGCAGATTACTCACTGCCTAGGCATAACTGGCTGTTGTTTGGGCTTTACCAGCTAATAGCAAGGTTTGCAACTGAGAATATTTTAGCCATGTTTAAAATTTGATCATGGTGAATCCTATCCACCATGGTTTCGAGCATGAATGTTCAAAAATCTTGAAGCTCAAATACAAGATATGTTTTAGTGACAAAGTTTCCAGGTCCTGGGGATTTCTTCATTAGCGGCCATTTCAATCACCGTCACTTTGATACCACTGAATGTAGAGGAAGCGTAAAGAAGAACAGAACAAAAGAAGAAGGTAAGGAACTTGCAAGAGGAAGAGAAAACAAAGACTATGCCTCTTTATATAGAGGTAAAAGTTATCCTAATCAAACAAAAACTTGAATAAAAGTTACCCTAAAGAAGAAGAAATAGTATCCAATAATCCTTCATCAAAACTAAATATAATTCCGTATCTAAGCAAAACTAGACGTCCTAAAATGAACGGGAAACATGGGGAAAATAATAAAAAGTATGAGCTTTATTCAAGGTTTTTTATTGGGATGGATTATAGATGATGCCATTCATCGTGTTATTTCATATCCACTCAGTCATCGTGATAATCCACATCTAAGCTATTGCATGTTAATCTAGCTTATATTTTTTTAGGGTGTGCTTAGGAGCTCCGATACGATGCTTTCGAATTGAAATTGAGAGAAAATAAAATTTGAATGAATTTGATCTCAATTTCAATGCATGGAATTTAAGTTCCCCAAAAAACTCTGCAAATTCATTTCAAACTCTTGAGTTCAGATGCAAACTAAGAATTATTTTTCCATTTTTGTACATGTGGTGGCATAGGCTGCGTCCGAGTTAATTAGGATTTCTGTTGAGCCAATTATGAAGCAATACAGACCAACGGTTGTATCTTCTCTAAAATTTTCAAAACTGACCCTTGGCACTGTTCCTCCACAATTTGGACTGTTTGAGCTCTAAATCATAGTCAAAACCTAAAGCGATAGAATTTTTTTTTGGATTTTCTCTATTAACTTTTCTTTTATTAACTTCAAACCTAGATTAGACGATTCTATTAGGATTTGTCTTCTGTTCCAGGAACATGAGCTAATTCCAGTTTCAAGTGTTTGAGCTCTAACTTATGGCTAAATCAAGATATAAGCATGCATATAGTTTTTTAGTGAACTACTTGTAAATTTATTTTAAAAGATGCGATTATTGTTGTTTCACAAGTTGTGATAGTTCCTTGTTGGAATACCCATGTTTGACATAATTCCTGCATACATATCCTTAGCTAATGGTTTTGGTTTCTTGTGTAGTTATGCTTGGTTCTGCGCGTGCACATGTCCCAAGATCTTCTTCGCATCAAGGATTCTAGGGAGAATTCACACGTCCTTCTCATTCAACTGACCCAAATGTCGCCTACTCTTCGAACATTATTGCATCTGTTGTTAACAACAGTGAGGGTATGGTCTTTGTATTTTAAGTCAAACTACTTGTCAACTACAAATATTTAATTAAGTAGGAAATATACCAACGTTAAGTTAAGTTTAATTATAAAAGTATTGTGTTAATCCATTTTATGCATGTTATAGGTCATAGAACAACTCTCGGACAACGATTTGTGGAAGAGCCGAATCTGCTTTTTTCACAACATAGTCATCAAAATGTAGCCGACTATCCCGACACTTTCTCATCGGGTTTTAATACCACTGAGGGTATGATTTAATTTCCAAACTAGTTTTTAAATTTATGTTCATGTATAACAAAACTTAAACTTCAAAGCATTACATAGAATCCATCACGGGAATTTTGTGAGTAGAAATTTTTGGATATTGCAATCATGCTACTAATCTTGAATGCTATATGATATCATGAATTGTCAATTCATGATTTTAAATTTATGTTAATATAGAAGACAATTTTAAGAGTTTTAAGAGTTTTAAGAGTGATATGAATTTAAAATGATAATAAGGCAGATCACTCGTGAATTTCTTCCATCAAATATCATCTTCTCCAAATCAATGTCCTAATGAAAAGTGATATGAATAATTCTATTGAAGATTGTCTATTCCTCACAAGCTCAACATTAATGGAAGGCCTAGAAAAGCTCAAAATATTACTCTAGTGCTATGGATACCTTCCCCTCACAGATCAAACTTAACACTCATGGCCTTGCATTAGGCTATTCCAGTCAAGAATCTATAGGAGGTTTATTTCTTACTTTTAGAGGTTTTGTTAAAGGAGCTTTTTGCATGAATCTTAAAGAAGTTCACATTGCTTTTTATACTGAGTTGTGTGTAGTCATTACTAGGATAGAGTTGGCGTATTCTTATGGATGAAATTATATTTGGTTGTGGTTGGACTCTATGATTATTCTTATGGATAACTGAATGCCAAATACACTTGTAACTAGCTTAGGAGGTGAATTTAGGCATGCAAATCTCCCAAGAAGATTTTGTTTGAAAAAAACCTGTAGAATTTGGTCTCCAAATCAATTTATCAGGACATTCATACCAGATTTCCATAAAGCTACTGATTTTTACTGCAACTGCTATTGGAAATTTTCTATCCAACAATGACCTATCTCACAAACGATTTGAACTCTAGAATGTGTTAATTGGTTGATCTACTACAGATAACAGGTCCTTGCAATCCCGCTATATAAGGGGCAACCAAGGTAATTCATAGGGCCTGATTTTATTTGCATGTGAGTAATCACCTTTAATTTTGACACTGCTTGGGGCTTGATCTTATTTGATATAACTATAAAGCTTTTATCCTAATTGACCAATTGACTCGAGACCTGCTCAGAGAGATTCATGATCTCCTTTATCTTCTTGACCTCTCTCTTCATTCCTGAGCAAAAATGATCAAGTCATCTGCAAAAGTTAAGTGGTTAAATTTAGGACATGAAATTGGCATTTTAGGCCAAGATTTTGAATCTCAACTTCTAGAGGAATTGAACTATGCCTCAACTTCCAAATGCAATTGGGTATTTTAATTGGACAATCTGATTTCTAGCTTAAAGAAGATGTTCTAGCATGCCTGCAACATTAGAAGGAAGATTTAAATGTGAACTCTTGTATGTTGGATATATGCCAAATCTCCTTATATTTTGTAATATCATACTATTGTTATTACAACCTACATGTAATATCATACTATTGTTAATTATTGGTCTGTGAAATGAAGAGAATCCAAAGTGTTCGAGCAAGTTGAATATATCAAAATATTCATAGACCAATAATCCAAAGTGTTCGAGCGACTGTGCATCTTTTGATTACTATAAGGCAGAACTAAGAACACTTGTGCCTAAAACAGTGCGTGCTTCGAGCCTATGAAAAACTTATCATTAGTAGTTCTAATAATATTCTATGATTATATGACCAAGCTATATTCATTACTGTTTTGTTCTCAAAAGCCACATCTAGCTTCTCATATGCATTCAGTTTTTATCAGTGTTAAAAATTATGTTCTGTTGGGCTCAATTTTGCATTTTGCAACCATGTCATGCAATGTGTTATAATTACAATTGTTACATACTGCATACGAATTCTGATGACATGCATACACATTGGGTGTGCACCAACATATATTGCATAAATATCTCTATAGCTAATGTAACTTTTTGTTTTGTTGTATTAGGCTCCAGTCATACATGCTCCCTAAAATCTTTTACGCGGCAAGGATTCACGAGGGAATCCATGCGTCTTCATTCTAGTTCAACTAATCCAAATATCAATGAATCTCCCAATGGTATCTCTTTTAATGTTAACAACTATGAGGGTACGATCTTCGTATTTGGAAACATATTAATTGACAACATATAAATAATTTTAGTTAAGTAGGGATATCAATGTTTTTTAAGTATAAATTTAATTAGTAATATGTTGATCCATTTCATGCATGTTATAGGTCGAAGAGTAACACCAGTGCAACAATTTGTGAAAGAGTCCACTCACCCTCCTTCACACCCTAGTCATCAAAATATTGTCGATTTTACAAACACTGTTTCATCGGGTGCTAATACCAATGAGGGTATGATTGTGAACTTAGTAGCTTTACTCATTGATTTTATTATATATTTCTTGTCATAGATTTCTTTTTTGGGTTATTGCGGATGAAAGAGATATGTCTGTGTGCTCTTTTTATACTGTGATTACTTATGCTATTTTTTATAATAGGTTCTAGTTCCAGGAAGCGAGGCAAAGGACCAACACGAGGGATTAGTTTTCAGAAGAAGCTAGAGAGGGGGGAGAACATCCAAATACTAATCTCGGAGGGTCATTTAGTAGGGTTCTCTTATTTGAATTTAAAATATGAGGCATGCATTGTTATCCGAGAAAATGCCCCATTCAATTTCAGGTATTGGAAGGAAGTTCCAGAGGAGAATAAAAATCATATGTGGATACTTGTTCGGGTAAGCTACATATGCTCATATATGGAACAAAGTCCGCATTTAGAGTTGTGAGTTATTTTTTTTTATTTCTTTTGAATAGGACAAGTTTCAATTGTCAAATGATGATTACATGATGTCTGTAGTATTGGCACAACTCAATAATCAATTTCGTAACTTCCGCTCGAAAATGCATAGTGAACACTTCATGCCACATGGCTCTTTGGAACGGGCTCTTCATCATCATCCTCCGGAATTAAGGGAGGCTAAATGGCATGATCTTTGTTTAACACTTACGAATGAAAAATTTCAGGTTAAATACGACTTTTGATTTTTTTATTATTTATGCAAAGTGCTGATTTTTCTAATACTTGCTAGACCAACCAATGTTAGTGGGGAGACTCCAATTAAGATCCAATGCATAGATTAGGTCTGACTCTTTGTCTTAATTAGGGGTTTACATCTAGTTATCTATTTTTAAATTTATCTGAACATGAATATCTGCAGAAAAGAAGTGACATAAACTCGAACAATCGATCGAAGCAAACGATTCTCCACTACAGTGGAAGCAAAGGATTTCGTCAAGTGGAGTTTGAGATGGTAAATATCTCTATAAATCTTTTGTCTAAACCAATCATTTTAATATGTTTTAGCACTTCATTTTGTATCCAAATCTGTACATCGTGATAAAGAGACCGGAACTCTGGCATCCATGAGTAAGGTATGGCATATGACTCATTGGAGCAAAAAAAGGGAAATTGGGTGACTACAATAGCTTGCAATGTCTATGTAAGAAGTGTTTCAATAGTAGTTTGTTAATAACTTTTTTACCTATATCGTATGATATAATTATAATATATTCATTATAATTAATAGGATGATGTGCAAGCAATACTCAATTCACAATTTGAACTTGAAGACGGTGTCGTAATGAATGATGCTGATGCATTTAAAGAAATTCTAGGACATCACTCGGGATATGTATGTGGTCGTGGGGTTGGTTTTAAACCCACATCATCTGCAGTTTCTTCTATGCAAAAGTATAAATACACTGAGAGATATAGACAGGTTGTTGAGGCAAGGAAGGACGCCGACGAGGCAAGTAGGGAAGAAGATGAAGCAAGGAGAGAAGCTAATGAAGCAAGAAGGGAGAACACGATAATGAAAGGACGAATGGATGAGATTAATGAAAAACTTGAGGCATTAAGTAACCTAGTAACGCAACAATATAACTCTTCTTGGTAAGCACATAACCTCAAACTTGTTTTATATTTGACATGCACAATTTTTGTGTTCTCTTGTTATCCGCTAATAATAATCCTAATACACAGAGAAGAAAAAATATTATTTTTTTATGGGTGGGTGGGGTATAATTGGGATACGAATTTGATGTTAATGAATTTGATTTATCATATTTTTATTATTATTTTGCAAGACTTGTAAGTGAAATTTATAAATGTACTTTGATTAATCTTCCAAAAATTATTGTCGTTGTTTTTCAAAGTGATAATTCTAAACAAATTCTTTGTGTTTTGTTTGCAGATTCAGTGGAAGATTTTGTAGAGGAGAGTAACAATAAAGAAGAATGATGGATTATACCAATTTTATTTATTTATTTTGAATGGTAGAACATTTCTTGTAAATAATTTGTTTGAAATAGTATTTAGCGTAGGAACTTTTGAGACAGATTCGTTTTTTCAAAGATTGCTATATTTGTGAGATATATAAATGTCAATGACTTTATTAGAATTGTGTATATGAGTTATTTTGAGTATTATATGAATTGGATGACAAGTAAAAAAAACATGCGGAGAAATTAAGTTGTTACCAAAGCGACGTGTATATGTATTGTGAAAAATATTGCATCAATTTATGGAGATTTTTTTGCAATAAAAAATGTCATATAGAGGCAAATTTAAATTGCTAAGAAAGTTGTTCCATACAAATTTAAGATCAAACGTGGCGATTTTTTGCCACGAAATAGCACTTTGGGTGGCGATTCTTTGGTTTGCTACAAAAAATAGCCTTTTGGAAACAAACTATCAACTAGGGGTGGCAATTTAATATTTAAAAAATCGTTCCATACATATTTAAGTTCAATTGTGGCGATTCTTTTTACCACGAAAGGTTCATTTTGGTGGTGATTTTTATTTTGCTACAAAAAATAGACATTTGGTGGCAAAATATCAACTATTAGTGGAAATTTAATATTTATTAGATGCAAAAAAAATTTGCCACCGAAAGAGATGTTTTGGTGACGAAGTAATTTTGTCACTAAAAAATCAACTTTTAGTGGCGATTTTAATAAATTGCCATGAAAACAATCCGCGGAACACCTTTAGTGGCAATAGCATGACGAATTTTTTTTGACACCAAAAGATTTGGTGGCGAATTTTTTATAATTAGGTGCAAAAATTATGCCACTAAAAATCATTTTTCTTGTAGTGTCAAGGCCTCTTGAAAATAGAACACCAGTGAGTTGAATTGTCCTCAAATATAAAAAAAAAAAAAGCAAATGAAACATTCTAATCCTCCATGTAATTCAAATATTAAAAAAATTATCTATATACATTATCCATTCATTGACCTTCACTTGATCGAAATCTCCTTTAAAGGTCTCAGACCCTGACTTCTTAAAATACTCAATTGTGTATCGCATTGGCTTCTCTTCAGCACTCCTTGTACCAATGACCCTAGCTAGGGCATCCACAAACCCAACTACTATATCGGGCATAATTTCGGGGTCAACAAATCTACGACGCCTCTCGCTCTTCTACCGTTACCTATTTCCATAATTTTTCTAACAATAATTCACACATGGATAACTCTAATATCCTATATCCATGTCTCTAATTAAGTATAAATTAAACATATTTATCTCTAATATTCCTAAAGTCTGCAATGTTGAATGCTCTTATATAATTTGTAATGCCCCACGGACATGCCCTATTAGGCCGTGACCGTTGATTCACTCATGTGTGGCACTAAATTTTAAAACTTCATTATTAGGGGAAAATTCCTATGTCATGACCTATATGGAGGTCTCGGCCTTATCATTAGAGTTAGAAGATAATAAAGCACTACATTTTACTATAACACAATATGACTCAACCTACATTTAGAGTAACAATGAGAGACTGTATTACAAGAATTTGATCACAAAATATATTTTTCTCATGAAGTTTCTAAAATAAAGTCATAAACTCCAGTAAAAGGAACTAAGAGTAGTTTAACTCGATAACAATAAACACTTTATCAAAACTCTAAATATCTATATTCTTCCTTGGCCTCTAATGCTCCTCTACAGTCTTTATAAAGTTTTGTGGACAACATAGCATCCGCGACCTCTATCTTAAAGATATAAGGGATAATAAAGGGATAAGCTCAAATAGGGTTCTATTAGGATGTCCTTAATCCACCTGACAACGTTAGTACTAACAAATAGATGATATACTAACAAGGTATTGTAAAAATAGTTCAAATAAGGAGAATAATACAAGTAAGCAATGAGTAAAGGAAATAAACTATATTTACGAACCCCTCAGATTTCCACAATGACCTAAGGCTTAATATCACAAAGGTCTCTAACTCCCCGTCTTCTCCCATGCCTTTATCTCTCATGGTTTGCCCTCATAGTTAGCGGCCTATATATGTATTGGCTTGAACCTCTAATTCTCCATGGCCTTATTCTAAGTGTCTTTGACCCAGTTATGTCACAGGCTGCGAGCTCATCTCTTTCCTAATTCGAAGATGAACGATTTTTAATCTGCTATTAACTCCATAACCTTGAACAAGCTCTACCGTGGT
Organism: Sambucus nigra; assembly: GCA_949130495.1. Taxonomy (NCBI): domain Eukaryota; kingdom Viridiplantae; phylum Streptophyta; class Magnoliopsida; order Dipsacales; family Adoxaceae; genus Sambucus; species Sambucus nigra. The sequence goes on along the minus strand of OX422208.1, from coordinate 458,214,259 downwards.
GCACTCCCCATATTTAGTATTGTCTCAATCTTCATAACCGTTTTGACCTCAATAACAAAGAAATAGGTATTTTACAGACATGATGTCTCGGACTTGGTATATATTTTCATGACCTTAGTATCGAATCCCATTTCAAAATCACTCACTAGGAAAAATATGATATTATCCCAAACTCTGAGAACTTAACGAAGGATTTAGAATTGCTTATAAGCAAAGAACAAGGGTATTTAAATAAAACTATAATTTTAAACCCTAATTATATCCTAACTCAAATCATTAATGATCAAAGGATAAAACCTTAAACAAACCCCTCAAGGTCAATAAAAACATATTTAAAACACTCACTCTCTAACTTTAAAGACTCAAATTAAGAACCCTAATCAAAAGCCTTCAAAAATCAAGGATTCTGGAAATGAACAGTGACATTCCCAAGTCTCCAAATCCTAAATGAATAGTGAAACTCCATGGACTTTAAACCTCGATGAGAAGAATTGTGCAAGGCCTCACTACACCATTTGACTCGGATTTTCACGGATTTTAGCCATAACCAGGCCTTCGGGTCACAGATGAGGTCTGTGACCATCACCAATGTGACCAAAATTGGTGGTCACGGACTTCATCCCTGACGAAAAGTGAGGGTCACATCCTATAGCATGGGCAAATATATGGCTCCATGGTCACGAGGTTAGGCCTTGATCGAAGGGGCATGAACCGAAGCCAAGACCAGTGGAGGACAAGGCTTCACAGACTAGGTTCATAATCAAAGTTTGTGACCAGTGGTGGATAGAGGGTCATGAAATGAACGCAGTCCAGGTTCGTGACCCCTATTTGTTTTAAATAAACAACTGGTCATGGATTTGGGCCGTGACCAATTTTAATTATTTTTAAAAAGTGTTCACAACTTTAGGTCATGAACTCTATATGAAAAAAAATATTTTTAGGTAGTTCTAAAGAAAAAACATGGGCCAGGTGTTCGTGCCCCTTTCAAGAGTCCCGTGACTACACGGTTGGTTGTCATGAGTTACATTGTTCCCGTGCGAAGCGTTCGTGCCCCTTGCAAGGCCATTTGGGGGCTATTTTGGGTTCCCCCTAGGGGAACATTTTCAAGCCTAAGTCAGTTTAATTGTAGATTTTAGGCCTTTTCTCAAATCGGGAGTGTCTCATGACTACGCAGTAGGTTCCTACGAATTATATTTTTTCTCGTGCAAGGTGTCCGTGCCCCGTGCGAGTTCCGTTTGGGGGATGTTTTGGGTTCCCCCCAGGGGAACATTTTTAATCCTAAGTCTACATATTAGTCATATTCTCAAACCAAGAGTCCCATGACTACACAGTTGGTTCCCACGAGTTACATTGGTCCTATGCGAGGTGTTCATGCCCCTTGTGGACCCTTTAGGGGTTATTTTGGGTTTTTCTCCTAAGGGAGCATTTTTAAGATGAAGTCTTCTTATTTACAAATTTTAGTCCTATGCTCAAACCGGGAGTTTCGTGAATACGTGGTCAGTTCCCACAAGTTACATTAACTCCGCGCAAAGTGTTCGTTTCCATTATAGGGTCGTTTGGGGGTTGTTTTGGGTTTTTCCACAGGGGCACATTTTGAAGCCTAAGTTTGCTTATTTATAAAATTTAATTCTAATCCCAAAATTAGAAGTCCCGTGACTACGCAATCGATTCTCACGAGTTAGATTAATCCCGAGTGAGGTTTTCGTGCACCTTGCGGGGCTATTTGGGGGGCTACTTTGGTTTTCCCCCTAGGGCAACGTTTTCAAGCCTAAGTATGCTTATTTGAAAATTTTAGTCCCATTATAAAATCGAGTGTCCCGTGACTATGAGATTAGTTCCTAAGAGTTATCTTGATCCTGTGTGAGGTGTTTGTGCCCTTTACGGGTCATTTGGGGTTGTTTTGAGGTCCCCTAGGTGCACATTTTCAGGCTTAAGTCTACTTATTTGTAAATTTTAGTCTTAATCTCAAATCGGGAGTCCCATGACTATGCGATTGGTTCTCATACGTTACATTGGTCCCATGCGAGGTGTAAGTGCCCCTTGCGGGACGTTTGTGGGATATTTTAGGGTTTCCCCCTAGGGGTACATTTTTCAGCCTAAGTCTGCTTATTTGCAACTTTTAGTCCTATTCTCAAATCGTGAGTCCCGTGACTATGCGATCAGTTTTTACGAGTTGCATTGGTCTCGTGCGAGGTATCCTTGTCTCTTGCGAGGACATCTGGGAGATGTTTTGGGCTTCTTCCCTTCGGGACACGTTTTCAATCCTAAGTATGCTTTTTTGCAAGTATTAGTCCTATTATCAAATCTGGAGTCCCGTGACTACGCGTTTAGTTCCCACGGGTTATATTGGTTATGTATGAGGTGTTCATTCCCCTTTTGAGGCCGTTTGGTGGATACTCCCTAAGGGAATATTTTTAAGACTAAATTTGTTTATTTTTAAATTTTAGTCATATTCTCAAACTGGGAGTCCTTTGATTACGCAGTGAGTTTGAACAAGTTACATTAGTCCCGTAAGATGGATTTATTCCCCTTATGGGGACGTTTATGGGTATTTTGGGTTTCCCTCCTAGGGGAACATTTTCAAGCCTAAGTCTGCTTTTTTGCACATTTTAGTCCTATTCTCAAACCAAGGGTCTTGTGACTATGCAGTCGGTTCCTATGAGTTACATTGGTCCCGTGCGAGGTGTTTGTGCCCCTCGTGGGGCCATTTGGGGACTGTTTTGTGTTTTCCTCCCCAGGAGCACGTTTTCAACCCTAAGTGTGCTTATTTGTAAATTTTAGTCCTACACTCAAACTAGGATTCTCGTGACAATGCGATCGGTTCCAACGAGTCACATTGGTTGTTATATTGTAACAAATGAGCATTTTATTAACCGTTATATATGAATAAAACATTTAAAAAATTATGCATATCAATTATATAAAAATATGAGTTAAAGTAAAGAATACATGGTTCCTGAGATCTAATAAGGCGGTAAAATAGAGTATCCTAAGATTGTGGTTTGCCAAATTGGTCCTGGCACCCCCCGAGTTTACCGTCTTTGACATTGCACTGGTCAATGTATCCACACCTCGTTACAAGCATAAATGTTGGGTGCCAACACTTCAAATTTGTCCTTTTAGGCTTTAGCCTCATCCTCTGCACAAGTTTTGGTACGTTTCAACAGCATAATATTATCTTTATCTAGTAGACTATTGTATTCCTCTTGATCTCTATTTTCTCCTCTGAGGTACAATAAGTTGTTCTCATTAATGGGGGTGAGTTTCTCTTTTAGGTGTTCGACTTATAACTTACACATTTTCAAATTAACTTCCATTACCATCTTTTCCAGCACAATTTCCACGTGTTCCTTTTCCATGCAGTCTTATATGGTTTTCATGATTGATTCTCGATTCATCCGAATTTTTTTGAGATGGTTGAACTCGAACATGCGAAAGACTGATCGGATAGAAAAAATGATCTTTGAGATAATGCGTATCGAGGTTGCTATCCAATCAGCCTTTCTCATGTTCGAGTCCGAGAAAATAAAAAATGTTCTGATGAACCGATGATCAATCATGAAAACCAAATATGATGTCATGGAAAAGGAAAATGGGAAAATTTATGCTAAAAAGCTCAATATGGAAGTTGATTTGAAAAGGTGAAAGTTAGAAATAAAACACCTAGGAGAGAAACTCACTCGCATTAACGAGGACAACTAACTATATCTCATACGAGAAAATATGTCTCAAGATAAATACATTAGGTTACTAGAGTAAGACAATGTGGTGAAGTTGAAGTGTGCCAAAACTAGAGCCGAGTAAGCAGCTGAAGCCTAGATAAACAAATTCGAAGAGTTGGTGATCGTGTTTTACATTTGGAATGAAACGTCGATACATTGACTAGTGAAAAGCCAAAGATGGTAAATATAGGGGGTGCGAGGATCAAAATGGTCCAACCACAAACTTAAAAGAGTTTATTCTCAAACCGGGCATCCTGTGCGAGGTGTTCGTGCCCCAAAACATTTTTAATTCAAATGTAACATTCATAAATTAAAATAAACATTTGTAAATCAAGCTAAATAGTCAGAAATCAAACTAAAGGGCCAATATAGTGTTAATACCATAATAGGATACAAATCAAACTGCCAAGGGACAATATAATAATAGGAAACAAATAGGATTGATAATTGTTAAATAATGTTTTGAATCTCAATCTTTCTCTAAATCAACTAAAAGATCCTTCAAATTAGGGTTGTCATCAAGGGTAGGCTATAACTCTTTATGAACCTTTAGTGCATATTCTTGAGTATTCATACCTTTTGTTTCATGCACAATAGTAGACTAATTGCCATAATTTATGCACTTCCAGTAGAATACCTTCTTTACATCCTGAAAGGCACAAATAAAAGGCTCGTCGACTATGTGATCTTTACTCTTCAGCTTTGATAAATCTATCATGATAAGTTTTGGGTCAAGATCAACATTGTAAGAATTCATAGTATCCTCCACCTTTACCCAGTCACAATAGAATATGATTTTTGTGAAATATTAATAATCGAGTTCTAGGATTTGCTGGAAAAATCCCATAAAGGTTAGCACCGTTTTTTTATTGCTTTTGCTGGAGACACACGTATTCATGGAAGACATTGAATTCTAATGTTTTTCATAAAAATCAAAACCATGGGAACGAAATTTCCAAAACTTTTTCGTACGAAATTTAGGTACTTTTGTTAGGATTGCAAGCCTTGAAGAGAGATCACCTCTTTTTAAAAGCTGCATTTATTAATGAATTTGTATTAGGGCATTTTTTTATCACACATGAATAAATAAAAGTAATAACACAAATGAATTAATCAATCTAAGAAGGTGTGATTAAACGAAATAAATGCAGTAAAAGATGTGACCAATATGAATCTGCATATAATAAATTGTCCAGAAGAAACCCTTCAGTACTAAAAATATTACACATAAGCAACAAGGTACCGAAATAGAATGAATTGCCAAAACCAGACATCGTTGAATGAGATAAAGGCATCGCTCAAACGATAAAGCGATGTCACTCGAATGATCAACTTCGTGCGATAAATAGATCTCGCTCGAATAAGAAAATGAAACAATCATAGTTTGCGCAGAAAATCATACAATTTTACCCAGTTAAAAAATTTCGTCAAAAAACTAACTGGAAGGGAATCAATACTGCAAAACAATAGCAAGACAGTAGCTAAACTGAGAAAACACAAAATAACCAAATGTGAGTTACATGCTAACATATTACCGGTGTGCTTATACATGAAAATGGATTGTATGGGAATGAACTACAACAAATGAATCACAATTCCAACACATCGAAACGATCAAGATGCAAATAAATCCGAAATTTTGATGATTCTACAAACAATAGCATCATGATATGATTTTTCAAAGTTAGGATTCATGGTGCAAACCCGTTTAATTTATATTCAACCAGACTCCCTCAAATATATTTCATATTTTCTTTTGGAATGAACATAAACTAATTTATCCCATATTTTGCATATGATTCTTTTTATGGTCTTTTCATTTTTTTTAGGGCTCTTCTTAAACGGTGGCTTTCACGAGAACACTCATCAATGTTTTCAATTACATTCCTTACGATAAACAGTTCTTACATGCACACCTCCTTCTTTTATCTACTTATGCATATATGATAAAATTGAGATAAGAACATCTCACCAAAATCAAATATGCAAGAGATGTCAAACATCTATATAAGCTCGTTCATGTGTACAAATATGGCATATGTACAAAGTCGAATAAAAATGCCTATCAAAAAAGAAACATTCCCATAATACAATTGTTAAGATCATTCTAAGCATCAATAATTATGATCAAATGTCCTAGACACATGGATAATGAAATGAAAGGGTCCAAGCACACCAATATGACACATCAAACATGTAAACTCAAAAACAAAAATAGAAAATCTTTTTGGTTTTTCAACATATTTTAACTCAAAAAAATGCAAAATCTTTTTGTATTTTTTAAATAATACTTAATAAAAGAAAAATATAATACAAAATGATACACATATCATAACAGTAGCAAGATATAAATCATGTTGCAAAGAGTTGCGTATGACAACCATTGCAACACAATCATCCTTTAGATCTATCATGGGAAGAATCAAGTGAAACCAAATGAAAACCATGAAGTTTTAGTTCTGAAGCCACTAAATCTCATTTCCTAACACAAGTAGGTGTAACATGATGGGTAGGGGTTTTGGGAACCAACACGAGTTTATTCCTAAACTTCCAAGGAGCATTCCTAAGGTCATAGAAAAAAACATCTAAGGTTACCTTTCCTACTGTAATGTGTGCAAGTGTAAAGAATCCGGTAATGATTACAAAAATATCGAAATCTCCTCACATTCCTAGTGGGATCTCTCACACGACTGTTATTGACTTTGGGAATAGGAACAACGTGATCATCGTAGCATATACCAAACCTATCACTTTTGACTTGGATGGTTCCTAACATCCTATCCAACTTCTCTGACCTTGATTCCAAGTCAAACTTAACCTTGCTCGAGTTTCTCAATCTCTCCTCCAACTCACAAATACAAAACTCAAGCACACGCATAGACTCCTCAAACTCTAATAATTTCTCTTTCAAAGTCTCCATAAAACCATGAAGACTCTCACTCTTTTTATCCATATATTTTATCTTCTCCCTAAAAATCTTCTCCCGTACCCTAATATCCTCAATCAAAGCATCATTATTTTTTATGGCACGCTAATTCAACCTAGCTTGCAATTTAGATTTAGTCTTTTTCACTTTCACCCCCTCGGCATATAACTCATTAAATGAAACTTACAACTCTTTCACATCTACTTCCTCATCCTCACTTACTTCACCCTCACTCACTTGGGATTCAACGGCCTCAAAAGTTTCATACGCATGAGAATATTCATGGAAAGATTTATCATCATCGCTCACATGACATGCCAAGAAAGCAACAAACTTGCTATGATTAGGGGAACTCTCTGCCTCTTCAAGTTCACTATCATTTAAGGAGGCACTATAAGCTATTGGTTTCTTTCCCTCTTTCTTAAGTCTAGTGGGGCACTCAACAACTTTGTGACCATACCCCTCACACCCAAATCACCTATCTGACTCAACGCTCTTAAATTTCTCACTATTATCTTTAAGGGTGGACTCAAGCTTATTGTTCTTGAATTTCTCAAACTTTTTGGCATCTTTCCATTACTTTTGAAACATAAGAAATTTTTGAAATTTTTAGCCAATAGGGGTACATCCTCAAAATTAGAATCAGAATCATCATCCGAAACTCTAGTCTCCTCCTTGCGGGACTTCAAAGCAATGCCTCTTTCTTTCTTTGGCACTTGCTTGGGGGTACACATATCGAGTTCATAATTTTGTAAGTCACCTACAATCTCTTCAAGTTTTGTCAAATTAAGCATTCCTAAGGAGTTTCAACCAGTCAATTTTGCATCAAACCAACTCGACAAAGATCTCAAAATGTTCTTTATAACATGGTTATCGAGAATCCTTTCACCTATGTTAAATGACGAGCTGACAATATTAGACAATCTAGCGTAAAACTCATTAAATGACTCAATATCTAACATCTTAATCATCTCAAACTATGTAGTGAGATTTTGTAACTTAGATGCCCTAACCGTCCTAGTGCCCTTGTGAGTAAGTGCAAATAAATCCCAAGCCTATTTTGATGTTTCACAAGTCATTATTCTATTATACTCTTTCGGTGTGACATGTGAGGAAATTCCGTGCAAACCTTTAGAGTTGTAAATTGCTAGCCTATCTTGAGCCCCAGTCCATGACTCAACGGGTTTCAAACTAATTACCTCACCCTCTTGTGTGATTGGTGGTGTCCAAACTTTTTCAACCGCTAACCAAACATGTTCATCAATGGATTTTAAAGCACTTCTCATTCGCATTTTCCAGTAAGCATAATTTGTTCCGTAAAAAACAGGATCACGAAAAATTTCAAAACCTTTAAAATTCATCTCAAAAAACACAAGGGATCAAACACAATAAAAATATGTTTCTAGCTCTGATACCAATTTGATGGTTCGTTTTTAATTTCTAAACTTTTTATGAAAACCCTTTTTCCAATTTTTTAATACGCACCAAGTTGTGAACAAATTTTAACTTAACCAAATTTTATCTTGACTAATCCTAAACATCCATCTAGTGATTAAAGCAAGTAAAGAAAAGAAAACTCAGAATGCCGGATGTACGAGGAAACCACAACGGGAAAAAATCTCGGACGACCCAAGCCAAACAATCACTATGAATGTGAAATTACAATGAATAGACATGAGTCTTACTCAAAGACTCAATCCCCATGATACTTGATGCTCTTCTGATCTTCAACCACTCCTCTCACAGTGCCCATGCAGAAAGTCCTTCTTTCACGAAACATGTCCACAAGACACGTGTCCACGTATGTCTCGATGTCCACCGATATGGCTTGTAATGTCTACGGAATCAAAACACGAACTCCTATGCTTCTTCTTTGCAAAACTAATAATGTTCAAGTGTTGAACATCTCTTCTTGGTGCCACAAAGATCACTATAGCATATATTAATGATAACTAGGATCGTTTAAACTCTAAGGATGAATTTACTTTGGAAAACCTTAGAAAACTTATTGCAGAAATGTACATGTACGAAAAAAAAAATCCAGAATGCACACTTATGAAATTTGATAAAAACACGACTATATATATTTTTTGCCTAAGGGGATGGCTTGCTCGAACGAAGGAGGATATCGCTCGAACGAAATGCCCATGTCGTTTGAACGACATGGTGATCTCGCTCGAACGACTGCTGATGTCATTTGATGCCGTTTGAGCGATGCGCAAATTAGAGTCTCAATAAAACTCTACTCGAATCCATCCTTTTTAGATGTAAATGAAGTGTAAATCAGTTCAAACACTTATAAATATTTTAAAACCATTTTCTAAATAAAAAAGCATCCTTATCCTTATAAAAATTAAATTTTGAGTCCCATTAAAATTACGCATTCATACCTGAGTGATCTCGAAACGCAATTAAACTTGAAGACGGATAAACTTGTACCAATTAACCTTCGTCATAAATAATTCCTTTAAGATTTGCTGCAATGCCTTCAACAAACTTCAACACGTCATAGTCTTTGTGGGATGGTGACAGTAAAAAATACGACCTATGACTCAAACGTGCTTTGGTCTAGGAATAAGTCAAAACTATACAATCGACTCAATTGAAAATTTTGTCCTTACATATTTTATTTCGGTTATCTCGTTACACCCCACTGAACCTTCATCACTACTTCCATGCAGTGGAAGATAATATATTGTTGACCTTTTGGTAGATAGAAGATCGTTCGTCTTAACATCATTCTGATGTGTTATGAAGTGATTTGGTAAAGTCTTTATTTATCTGAGGAGGTTTTATAATAATAGTTTGGATTTAAAATTTTCAAAATACTTCAAATGATTTTTAATAGTTTTTTGAAAATTTTGATGACTCGTTAGAATGAGATTCATAAGTCGTTCGAACGAGTTATTATAGTGTCATTAGAAAGAGATTTCACCGTTTGAAGAAAATATGGGATGATGTCTTTTGGCCAGTTTTGGAATGTCGTTCGAAGTCTTGTTAGATGTAATTCAAACAAATTTGGGTACATCATTAGAACGAGTTTTCCACATTCGAACGAAATGTTTTTTGTCAACCACTAGAATGTCGTTTGAAGTTGTGTTGGAAACTCGTTTAAATGAAAAGGGAACACTAACGAGGTACAAAGTTGTTCAAATGAGCGCATGAGTTTTTATTTTTTGACTAAATCTGATCCAAATCTCTATTGATTTTTCTTTTGCAACAAATTTCCTTATAAATAGAGATGTAGGATTAGAGGTTTGGAGAACTCCTTCTGACACTTTTCCATAACATTTTAGAGTTCCTTTTATGATCAAACTCTACCATTTTTTTTATCAAAACCCCTTGGAAATTTAGATATCTATTAAGAAGAACACAATCTATTTTCAATTACCCTTGTAGAGTTCGTCACTACTGCTGAAGAATAAGAGTGATCAGTGGATACCGAGGGAAGACTACTTCATGTGGGAGGTAGACTATATGGTACCTGTAGAATACTTGACGAGCCACGTGTTATACTTAGTGAGGTAAGTAGATTTTAAGTCGTCTAGTGTCTGTCAATTCTTGTATAGTGCTGAAATAAAGGTTTTGCCCAAAAGGGATTATTCCTTACTTCTACGCATGTTTGCTTGGTTGGATTGGCTTATTTAATGTGTAATTCATCTTTGAATACACACTTCATTAATTCAAGATAAAATTTTCTAAAGTTTGAATTTGTGTATGTTTGGTATCAGAACTAGTTACACTATGTTTTTGTGTGATCCTTTGAAATTTGGATTTTATAAATAATTTGTATAAGAGGCTACCTATTTTTTATGGGTTTAATTATGTATACTGGAAGTCTAGGACGAAGTCTGCTTCAAATTCTGCTGATGAAAGAGTCTGACTTCTTCTTGAAAGAGGGTGGACACCACCCACTGTGGCCAACGACAATGTCAAAAGTCTTAAACCTATCTCTGCATGGACAGAAGATGACTTTAAATGGAGTAATCTTAACTCACGTGATTTAATTGCCATTTCGGGAGCCATCACCTCTGACGAGTTCTACTACATCATGATGTGCACCATGTCTTAGGAAGATTAGGATACCCTCTAGCTAACTCACGAGGTGACCAATTCTGTGGAATCTTATAAGGTTCAAAACCTCACCACACAGTTTGAGACTATTACCATGCTTGACTTTGAGTCATTTGATGAATTTAATGCACGATTATCTGATATCGCTAACTCTAGTTTTAATTTAGGTGAGAAAAGTTCTGAGATGCATGTGGTTAAAAACATTTTGAGATCACTTCCGGCCCATTTTATTCCTAATGTTACCTTGTTTAATTCATCGGGGATATTACATATGCTTAGGTTAGAAAAACTCGTAGGAGACCTTCAAACGTATGAGATCGTCATGTTTTCCAGAACTGTTAAACCTAAGGAAAAGGGAATGTCATTAAAAGTTCAATCTAAAAAGAAAGAAGAAGTTTCGTCTGACTCCAGGTATGATTTTGATCTAGATGATTTAGCCTTTTTTGTAAAAAAATCTCAAATATAGAAAGCGGTATTTCCTAAAAATGCAAATATTCTCTATCAAGACTATTCTCTTTATACTTTCAACACTCTTCCCTTTTCTCAGAATGGTGAGTGGAAATAGAGTATGAAAATATGGATGGTATATGGTGATGATATGGATAATGAGAGGTGTGTGGATGTGGATAGAACTTTGGTTAGTGTATGGGTGAAAGTCTGGTGATCGGGACAAAATTTCGGGAACATGTTTCTTAGAACTCAAAAGTAATGTCGTTCTCACTGATCAAGCCAAAAATTTAGTAAAGAATAATAATATCATAAAACGATTTAAGTGTGGAACCAAAGGAAGTTGAATTAACTTGTGGCTCGAAGATTGCGTAAAACTCTCTAAAAGGATGAAAGGCACAAATATCATAAGGTTTTGTTGAAAATTGTAGTCTCCGTTTGAAAAAAAAAGATGTTTAATAGATCTTTAAATAAAAGTTAAACTTTAAGGATACTCCAAAAAATAAACTCGTTGGATGAAACACTTTTCAAAAACACTACACAATATGTGTAAAATATATTTCAATTTGGATGTTAGATTTGGTAGATAGATTTCATTAGGTTTTAAAAATAAAACCTATCTTAATACTTTAATCAGATTCTACACATATAAGCACGTAAGAACAATTCAAACAAGACACTAGGTTTTGTAATGTGGTAAAATCCCAAATTAAGGAAAATATCCACGATGATCTCTAGGGTACAAAATAAAAATCCACTAAAATCAAACAACAGATACAAGATTAGAAGCACCCAATCATGCATTAAATATCCTAAGCTAAAGAAAAGAAATATACCTACATGAGCTTTCCTCCCCATGGTATTTTTTAGTTGACTTCGACCTTTCCAAAAGTTTCCTTGCTTTCGTCCTTTCTATGTGTTCTTAGTGGCTCAATCAATACAAAATCTCTAAAATAACCCACACTTTAAATAGGTGTACATGTTAGAGTGTAGTGATTGTGATGTGAACTATTAGACAAAATGTTGTCACATCTCCCAAGAGATTTATACAAATAAATTCTAATGACTTCTAGGAAAACTATGTGATATGCAGATATTTCAGACTTTTTTGAAAATCAGACTTCTGTTTAAAGAAATATTTCAGATCTGAAAAATCTTTCTGAAAAAGTGATCAAATGTTTCAAAACTCTTATTTATGCACACACCAATTTCACAAACTGTGAAACTAAGTTTCTCAAAATAGAAACTTTAGATATAAAATATTGGAGATATCAAAACAAGATCCAATAAAAAAATGGTAATAGAAACCCTAATAGACTGAGTGATATGTATATCTTAGTAAATCTCACAATTTATAAAAAGAAATGTAAGATCTACACTGAGACTTAGTTCCTAAGAGAGATTAAGATTGAAGAGATTCTTCAAAACTTAGCCAAACACCAAACCCTTACGAAAACCTAATTTTTCTAACTCAAGAATGTAGGTTTTCTGGTGTAAGAAGAACGATAAGTTTTGTGCTTTTGTTTTGTGAGAAAACTTAAGGATTTCTTACTTTGGAATTTTGATTTCTCTCTCTCTCTCTCTCTAACCTTTCTATTTTCTCTTTCTACTCTCCCTTCTCTCTTTTTTCTTCTCAAAATGATGAATTTCCAAAGTTATCGAATGCCTAAACCTAAGGTTGTATTTCTACTAGGAGTAGAAGGATCTGGACATTCAAAGACTTTGGACGGTTGAGATTACTTGGACGGTTTGCATTCTAAATCTAAGGGTTGTAAAACGGTCGCTAAAACTCAATATTTGATTGGATCTAAAGGCTCTCACCTGGATCATATCTAACACATGCAGATCATTGATTATGTTTAATATAATGGCTGAGATATCATCTAAAGTTTGTGAGACATAGAAAACACAAATGCAACGAGGGTGGAGGAAACACGTGGAGAGATAAGGTCATTCAATAAACGCATAAGTTTTAAATATCCAATTTTAATCCCAAAGTATCTTTGCCGATTTTGGATTCTACCCTGGGATATTTTTAAGATATAAAATGATTCTATTTCAGTCCACAATATTTTAAAAAATATATTTTAAATGTTTAAAAAATCATTTTTAATGTTTCAAAACTGTTTTAAAAATCCAAAAAATATTTTGAACACTTGTGCACACATTTATACACCTATATGCATGATTTGTGTCCTATAGTGTGTTCAGTGCAATATTGTACTTCCATTTTTGGTGAAATGATATTCTTGGACATGATCAAATGTTGATGAAGCTTTTATATTCTTGGAGAATATTTCTAAAAAATCTAACTTATTTTGTCACCGTATCCAAACTAGATAGAACTCGTATATGGTACAGACTCAAGTAAGTCAACCATATAGTGTGTTCTCAATATAAGCTATCTAAACAAAATATCCTTAACCTTGATTCCTAGACTTTAAAATATGGATAATAGAAAATTCAAGTCAATAAGTGAGATGAAAGAAACTGCACGAAATTTTAAAAATAAAATCTTGAAAAGTTTTTAAAGGAGGTAAGATTTTGATAAAATTCCCCACCACCAAACAAAAAGGAACATCGTCCTCGATGTTAAATAAAATAACTTTTATAATTGAGAGTAGAAGGTAGGAAATAAATTACCATAATCAACCTCTAATGAAGAGGACCACACATATACAAGATGAACTTGAATAAGTGATGAAAAATACGTACAAGTATATAAACATGGACAATCATTGGGTGGTATGAAACACCACCCCCAAATAGGATAAGACTCATACTCAAAAACAGCGGGATACCTCCCGGTAGAGCTAAGTTTAATGTCTTCGGCCACACCGAAGGGAAATCATCCAAAACAAGATAAAACTAGGATCCAATAGGGTGGCAAAAAAATTAAGGCACAATAATCATTTCCAAATAAGACTGAAGCGTCAGTCTTGTTGGATAAAGGCTAAAAGCTCAAGCACATGTATGGAAAAGCGATTCATGTGATGCAGAGCATCAATGGACTAAAGGTGAGTGGGGAGAAGTGACAACGATGAGGGTGAAGAAGCACCTACGGGCATTATTTTTTTGAAGATAAAAGATTTTTTTTTTATTTTTGAATATTTTGAAAAAGAAAGGAAATATTTTTGTGATTTTTTCAAAACTATTTTGAAAACGAAAAGTATTTTTGTACTTTTTGAAAAATGTAAGAGAAAATAAAAAATATTTTTGGATTTCTGAAAACTGTGGAAATACTAGAATTGAAAACTATTTTGGGAGTTTGGGGATTTTTATGAAAAAAATGAAAAATATTTGTGGATTTTATTTATTTTTTTTTTGGAAAAGAAAAGGGTTGATGGACTCGATTTGAAACTCAAAAGGATGAAGCATAAAAGTGATTACCTAAAGAGTAAATAATACATGTACAACCAAGGTAGAATTCCTAACCAGGACATAGCCAAAAAAAAATTATCTTCAATTACGTGAGTGGGTAGTAAAATTTTAATTACTCCACGCGCAAGGAAAAACACGAATCCTTATACGTCGCCTTTGAAAATTGTGCTCCTAGTTTCTGTCCGAGAGAAAAAGAGACATACTAGTTAAGTCTCACCCACACTAGTTACTACTATGATCGACCCTCCGGTACCACGCTGGGGAAAGCATAGACCCGTTTTACTAGGCGACCTCACTTAAAATCTAGTTTTCCCAGACATTGTCCTAAGAAGGTTGATTGAAGATTGGTAGGTGTGGAAATGACTCACTAGAGTATCCTATGAGTGTATCATTCCAAATGTTTCCTAATGAACACTGAATCCTACCTAGCTTGCTAGTTGATTGACTTTAATTAAGTGATGGCACGGGTAATAAGCAAATATGATAAGATGATTGAGTGGGTGATAAAATCCCAACTCGTTTCAATGATCGGGTATAGGTCTTAGGTTCATTAATTCATCAAACTATTGAAATTAAATGTGATGCAATAAATTAAAGAACATAGGAGCAAATAAGCACACAAAGAATGGACTCGCTTGTAGGAAATTTGCGAGTGATAAAGAAATGTACCTCCCATGGATTTTATACACGTGGAGTGAAGACCGGGTTGAGTCGGCCAGGGGGAAGTTCTCCTAACTTCAGTCGTCCCCCGGAGTCCTACGGACCCAAAATGGAGAGGCCTTCCACTCTAAGGGTGCTCTCTCACTACCTTGTCCCATTTTCCTTTTCATTTTTTATTAATTAATACAAGCAAATGGTGTAAAAAATACACCGAAAAGAATACATGCCTCAATAATACCTAATACAACCAATCAATGTATATAAAAAAGATATCAAATACAACTACAAAAATAAAAATGGACAATACAAAACATCACACGAGCCTTCAGCTTCACGAAAGCGGGAACAACGCCATTTGATAGAAAGGCTTTTTGGTATGATGTGTCATTATCGTAAATCCTTTCCAATTAAAATACCTTTGAATGTGAAAATACACTAAAAATATGCATAGGGTAAGTAAGGGTATCAATCCACCTTTCATGTGTAAAGAACAAAATATGTGAAGACAAGGATCGAATCATTTTCATATAATTCATTTCTTTTACGATTTTTCAAGGGATCATTAATTAACTAATTTTTAAAGTTCTAACCAAGATGTAAATGTTAATTAGATAAAATGAGATAAACAAAATTGTTCTAACAATTATACTAATTAAATTGGACTTATCAGGGATTTAGTTCATCCCTTAAATGGGAGATTACCTCTCCATAATCATCATCCAAGACATAGAATAAACAAATGAAACCATGCAAGGATTAAAACAAGAGTAATTAAAGAGGAATAGATCAAGCCCAATTTAACCTTGAATTGGAGTGAACTCTTCAATTACAATAAAAAATTCTCCCAATTACAATCCCTCACTAATATATCTTATTCTAAAATAAAAAGTACAAAATAGAAACTAATAAAAACTAATTACAATATATACAATGGATGAATTCATAATGTACTCTTAAATAATGAGAGAGTTTTGCTAAAAATTACAACCATCTAATTATAAAATTGTACATTAGAATTCATTCAAAGAAACAAATTCTACACCATCCATTTATATTGAGATATTTCCTAAAAATACAAATACTCTCCATAAGGGGATGGAGAAGAATTTACTTCCAAAAGATATAAATTCAACCACGTCACTCTATATTGAGATATTTGCTAAAAATAACAAATACTCTTTATAGAGGGTGTAAAAGAATTCATCCCAAGAGATAAGTTCTACCAAATTACTCTATATTGAGATATTTAATATAAATTACAAATACTCTTTATAGAGGAATGGAGAAGATTTATCCCAAAGTTAAAACAAAAATGGGGATTTTTTCTCGAATCCCACCAAGTCTTCAATTTATAGGTGAAATGAGGCCATGGGTAAATTTGGTAATGGGCACAAGAGCATGTGACAAGAGGTGTGAAATGGGTAATCGAGGGGTTTCACAAGTGTATAAGTGGGTTTAATAGGGGTGATGAGAGTGTGGGGGATTAGAGGGTATTTTAGGAGATGGTAGAAGGAAATTAAAACAAAGTTGGCTTTATTTTGGAGTTTGGTTTTGGGTCTTTATTTGACAGAATCGAGTTCAGAGGGGCTGCCTTGGTTAGTGTAGAACTAGGTTAAAAGGGAGTTGGGTTTGGTTCGGACCAAGGGTGGCATGGGTTAGTTAGGTCGATAGTCAGGGAGGTTCAGGCGAGTCTCGGATAATGGGGTTAAAGTTTCGGGTTTTAGTTTGCTTTTCGAGTTTGAGCTAGGAAGACTCGGCTTTTTATGGGTTACGATCGCTGAATTTCATTGGTTTACGGAGGTGTATATTGGGTTTATATTGGATTCGAATTGGGTTGGTTGGGTAATGGTTGGGGCTTGGGATTTAGTAGCATTGAAAAAGTTCGTCGACAGAAATGGGATCGGGTCGGAGGTGAGGTTTAGAAGGATTAAGGAGAGCTGGTTGTGGAATCGAGTTAATGGGTCGAGAGATGCCATGGTGGATGGAGAGGATAGATCCAAGAATGGGCTAAGGGTATAGTAGGTTGGTCTTTGGGTTGTTGGTGTAAGGACATGGTTTTCTAAATGTCCGAGTTAGAATCTAGGAATTCTTTGTCAGTCCTAGATCGTAGTTAGTATGTCTGATACCGCTACATTCAGCACATCAAGACGAACATCCACGAAGGCCTTGATTCAAAGCCATGCATTCATACGTGAATCATGCAACATGCAACGTACTCTTAAACCATTCCCACAACTCCACTCGCGATTATGGTAAAATAATTTATTTGGAGTGTTTATTATTTACATAAATATTTGGAAAATTTTCATAAATTTTTTTTAAAGGGCTGGAACGTTTTTACTTCGAAATATGATTTTATGTTTCTAAGTATAGATGCGAATAAAAAATCTCCCTGACATCGTTCGAGTGAGATTGGCTGGTCTTTCACGCGACATAGCCATCTCGCGCGAAGTCGTTCGAGCGACGTGGCCTGACGTTCGAGCGACACCTGAAATTCGTTCAAGTGACGCACCACCTCAATTTTTTTGTATTTAAAGTAGTGTCATTCTACACGTTTTCCATGTCTTGTTTGGCACTGACATTTCTGCAAAATATTTTGCCCAGAAACGGACTTCATTTTTTCAAAGTTTATTGCCTTTTTTATTCACAAATCCTTCCAAAACATTTGTGTGAATCTTTAAAACATAGTTACAATTTTTCCACTCATCTTGCAGTAACCTTGTGGAGAAGAAGGATCTTTATCCACTGTTGATGTTGGAGTTTTGGCGGGACCTCTTGATGACAAACGCCATCGATGATGAACGACGCCTGTGGGTATTCATGCGTCAAAATTGAATTTTCCTCTAATTGTAAGTCAATACATATTATGGTAAAATAAATGGTTTTGCCCCTTTGGGGGATTTTTCCACATATTGGGATTGACTTTGCATGATTGGTTTGATTTATTTAGTCTGTCGCGATTTGGTTGCAAGAGTTAGGATTTTTGGAATTAAAAGTTGGAATTTAATTAAACAAGTTAATCATTGATTGTGGGTGCACTCTCAAATTGGTATCAGAGCGTATTACACAATTATATTGTGTAATATTTTTCGCAATTTTTTTCGAGATATCTATTTTGTCTTCAAAATTGATTTTTGAAAAAGCGCAATTTCAATGGAAAACTTGTATAATCGAGTGCCAATTTTTGAGTGGTCAAATTATGCATGTTGGAAAGCCCGTATGAGATCCCACTTAAAAGCCATTGATGAGCGTGTTTGGTTTATGTGTGATAGAGGGTGGATGCCTCCCATTGTCGCTGTAGATAACGTAACTACTTTAAAATATGTGACTGCTTGGACTAAGGAAGAATTTAAATGGAGCACATTTAACTCAAGTGGGCTTAGTGATATTTTCGAAAACGTCACCCCCGACGAGTTCTGATGCATCATGACATGTACCATGTCTAAAGAAGTATGGGATGTTCTTCAACTTACCCATGGGGGAATTAATGAAGTTAAAGAATCAAAACTGAAAAATTTAACTACACAATTTGAGACAATCACCATGCGTGAATCTGAGTGTTTTGATGAATGCTATGCATTCTTATCTGATATTATTAACACTAGTTTCAATTTGGGTGAACACATTCCTGATGTTAGAGTAGATAAAAAGATTCTTAGATATTTGCCTACGTGCTTTATCCCTAAAGTCAATGTGCTAAATTCAATAGGAAATTTGATTAGTCTGAAATTAGAAGAATTAGTAGGAGACCTTCTGACTTATGAAATTGACTTGTTTCCTAATATAATAAAATCAAAAGATAAAGGGGTATCACTTAAAGCCTAGGATATGAAGAGTGAGGGGTTAGCAAGAAAGAGAGGTGAGTTGTCGAGAAAAAGAGAGGAAGAGTTGTTTGATTTTGATTTTGATTTTGACTTACACGATTTGACCTTATTTGCAAAAAATTCAAGATATTTCTCAAATTAAAGAAAAATGGCAATTTCAAAGATAAATGGAATTTTGAGAAAAATAAGTTTGAAAAGAAAAATGAAAAGGATAAAAAGGACGCGCCTAAGAAAGACGAAGAGAAATGTTATGAGTGTGACGGTAAAGGTCATAAGGAATTTGAATGTCCTACTAGGTTATGACGTCAAGGCAAAGGCAAAGCCACTCTTAATGCCTCCCTTAGTGATGACAGTGAGGTTGAGTCGATGGATTCTAGAGACGAGTCACCTCATGAATGTAACTACACCACATTCATGGCTAGTCATGTGAGTACTGATAGTGCACCTCATGACGATGAGGATACTACTTCACAGGGACACCTCGATAGTGTAAGTGATGTGAGTGAGGGGGAGGATGTTGCAAGTCAGAGCGATAGTGATTTACGACGCGCGTACGCTGATTTATATGCTGATTCTTTTAAAACTAACAAGCATAACAAAGTGTTAGATCTTAGGATAATTTCCTTAGATAAAGATTTCGTAGAGACGGGAGAGAGGGAGTCATCCATTAACATTGCCTTGAGAGGAGAGAGAGAGAGAGAGAGAGAGAGAGAGAGAGAGAGAGAGAGAGAGAGAGAGGTTGTTTATGTTAAGAGAGGCAGTTAGTTTGGTACAAGAGAGAGATGTTTAGAGAAAGAAAAAGGGGACTTGACAAAGCAAGTGGCTAGTCTTACGAGTGAGATCTAGACCTCCATGGACACTCGAAAGAAACTTGAAGCCTATGTAGCCCAGCTTACTCATGACCTTAAGATAGCCAAAAAGGTCAAGGTAAAGATTGAGGATATATTTGGAAAGATGGGAAAGATGCTCCCCGCCCATGCTTTAGGTTTTGGTAAAAGGCAGGGAATTGGTTTGGATGGTGACTCCACATCCCATGTGACACCGGAACCGGTTCCTGAGTTTACTACGAACCCATATGTCCATCGCCAAACCCCCGAAGAAGAGTTCGGCCAAGAAAAGCAAACCACGGTCGTCCACAGCCTGTGTACTTCTGCACCTACAGTAAAAGAAAGGGAGTTTTGCTATAGTTTGGGTCAGACACGACGTACATTTGCTCCACTACGTGCCACTAGCAATTTTTTGAGTCTTAGAGAGCAAGTTGAGTTTCTAGTCGCCACTTCTCAGAGTCTAATGGATGAGTACCAACAGAATTCTATGCCATCAGCGGACACTTCTAATATCCCGACTAGATCTAATAATAACAAGGGCAAACAGAAGGTTACCTTATCTTTGGTACCTAAACTCGAGGTAAACTCCCTTGTTGTTCATATTGCTCTTACAGGACATAACACTGCTCAATGGTATTTCGACAGTGGGTTCTCTAGACACATGACTAGTGATGTCTTATTTTTTACCTACCTAGAAGATAGCAAGGAAGGTAAAGTCACCTTTGGAGTCAGGAGAAAATCTAGCATAGTAGGTTGAGGTACAATAGAGAAACGAGGATTTCCTAAGATAGAGGATGTTTTGTATGTCAAAGGTTTGAAATCAAACCTTCTCGACATTAGCCATCTATGCAACGCTGACTTTGCAGTAAAAGTTTATCGAAACAAATGCAATGTGTATGATCAAGTCGGTAAACTTCTATTACTAGGGGTGAGGACTGTAGATAATTTCTATGGGATTATGCCCAAGTCCTCATTTATCTGGAATAGCACCACGATCACTCATATGGATCCATGCCATCATTGTCTATGTCATGTGAACTTTAGAGATTTGGAGAAATTAGATAAAAAGGACCTAGTACGTGACTTGGAATCACTTGGAAAGTCAACTTTCATGGTTTCTGGACCCTATCAGTTGGGAAAGCAAGTCCGTAGTCCCCACAAGAACTTGAATTCCATTACCACTTAACGAGTACTTGAGTTTAGACACATGGATCTAATGGATCCTACTCGTACGGAGAGTTTGGGTGGTAAGAGGTATATCCTTGTAATGGTAGATTATTTCTCTCATTACTCGATTGTAGGTTTTTTGAGAGAGAAATTCGATGCTATGGAATTTCTTACGAACAAGTGTCGTGTCCTGCAAAATCAACACTGAGTCACTATCAATAGAATACACAGTGACAACGACAATGAGTTTAAGGAAGACAAATTAGATCTTTATTGTGATAGCCTAGGGGCCAAACATAATTTTTTGGCCGTGAAGACTCCTATGCAAAATTGAATTGTTGAGAGGAAGAATCGAACGATTCAGGAGATGGCTAGATCTATGCTTCTAATTCGTAGAGTTGCTTGGAGATTTTGGCCAGAGGCGATGTCTACCCCATGCCACATGGTGAATAGGATTTACCTTTATCCACACACACTTAAGATGCCCTACGAATTGTGGACTGGAAAGAATCCCAAGCTTTCATATTTTCGTGTCTTTGGGAGTAAATACTACATCCTACGGGATAGAGAGCAATTACGAAAGTTCGACTCCTAGAGCAATGAGGGAATATTGTTAGGATATTCAGAGACTATTAGAGCATATCAGGTTTTTAACGTGAGTAGCTCGAAGGTTATGGAGTCAATAAACGTCACCGTGTAAGATGACGAACCATCGACGTCTGTTGATTCTAACCTTTTGTGTGAGGATGAGGCACTTTCTTCTGATGATCCCATTGTGCCTCCCACGCCCAGAGTGGCCCCCATTCCTAAATTAGGGAACACTCCTTCTTGGGTTTGCAAGAGTCATGATCCTTTTACCATTTTAGGAGATCCCACCCTAGGAATCAAGACTCGTGCTCAGCTAGAGAAAGTTAACCGTGTTTTTTACACGTCCAAATTCAAGCCCAAGAACTATACGGAAGCACTTAAAGATAAACACTGGGTATGTGCTATGTAGGATGAGTTTCTTCAGTTTAGAAAGAATGATGTTTGGGAATTGGCCCCCCAATCTAGTGAGACAAATGTGATAGGTACCAAGTGGATCTTCAAGAATAAGGGTGATGAGACTTGTACTATTATACGAAATAAGGCTAGGTTAGTCTCAAGGCCACACATAAATACAGGGTGTAGACTTTGACGAGACATTCGTTCCTATTGCGAGGCTTGAGTTCATTCACTTAATACTCTCCATCGCATGTCATCTACGCTTCAAGTTATATCATATGGATGTCAAGAGTGACTTTCTAAAGGACATTCTATAGGAGGAGATTTACGTGGAATAACTAAAAGGGTTTGAAGACTCTAAGCACCCTGATCACGTCTACTATCTGAGGAAAGCCATGTATAATTTGAAGAACGAAACCCATGATTGGTACGAGAGGGGGAGTTGATATGACGTTGTTCATCAGGAGAGATGACGGTGCTATTTTGGTTACCCAGGTCTATGTGGAAGACATAGTCTTTTCATCCATGTGCTCCCAGCATGCTCACCACTTTGAGAAGGAGATGAAGAGTGAGTTTGAGATGAGCATGGTAGATGATCTTACCTTCTTCCTAGGTCTCCAGGTTTGTCAGCTAGAGGATAGGATGTTCATCTCCAAATCCAAGTATGCTAGAGATCTTGTGAAGAAATTTGGTCTAGCATCTGCTAAGCATGCACTTACACTGATGGGTACCTCAACAAAGCTTAGAAAGGACTCTTCAAGCAAGGACATAGATCAAACCTTGTATCAGAGTATGATAGGTAGTCTTCTCTACTTGACTGCCAGTCATCCCAACATAGCCTTTAGTGTTGGACTCTGTGCGCGATATCAGGCATACCCGAAAGAGTCACACTTACTCGCTCTTAAACCTATTATCGAATATATGAGTGGGACTCTCTCACTTTGCATTTGGTATTCCTTTGATACCAGTGACTGTTTATCCACCTATTTGGATATCGATTGGGCCAGGGATGCAGATGGATGTAGGAGCACTTCTGGTGGGTGTTTTTTCTTTGGCTCTGCCCTTGTCTCTTGGTTGAGCAAGAAGCAAAACTTCATCTCTTTGTCCACTACGGAGGCTGAGTACATGCCTCCGGTAGTTATTGCACGCAACATCTATGGATGAAGAAGTGATAACACGATCTCGATACAGATATCCCGTAATCCTGTCCAGCATTAACGCACAAAGCACATTAGGATACACGAGCACTTTATCCGTGAGTTTCTAGAGGAAAAGTTCGTATCCTTGAGTTTTTTATCTACCGACCTCTAGTTAGCCGATATTTTCAGGAAGCCTTTAGATGACCTTAGATTCTAGAGTCTTAGTAAGTCTTTAGGAATTTGAACAATTAACGGAGGGGTGGTCACCATGTCTAGAGTAGGAAGCATTTTTTCTGATTCATATCATTTGGTTCCTATCTCTATATGGTATCATTTGTTACATTATTTGTTTGATTTTTTATTGTCTTGAAAAATTGAAAAATCCAAAAAGAGTTTTTTTTAAAAAGTCCAAAAAAACTTTCTTTTTATAAATTTTTTTTGAAACAAACAAAAAGAGTTTTCTTTTTTTATTTACACCGTTTATGGATGAACATTTAAGATAGCCATAGTCATAACTTCATTCCATATTCCACGTGATTGTTTGATAGTGATTTGAGATGCTACATCATTTCATCCATGTGCCTTATATTGTTTGGAGTTATTGAGATGTGATTAGTGATATATTCAACATGTTTGGCTCCTTATCTACTTTACTTAATACATGAACGGTATTATTTGAGTATTGTACTTGTGTATCACATATTGGCTTAAGTGTTTCCATCTCAATCTTGTCTATACAACGCCCAAAATGCGATAAAACTTGAAAAGATAGTAGTGCATGTAAAAATTGTTTACCGTGAGGACTTAATTCCAACAAAATATGATGATTGAATTACGTGAAAGGGCTACGAGAGTTCAGAATTAACTCGTCGTGAAATCCAGGAAAAGAGCCAGGAAAAATTAAATGGCAATAAAAAGAAAAGTAGACCAAATTAAATGGGCCAATAGGTTTTAGTTTCATCACCTCAAAAGAAAAAATATAATGTCTAAATTATTTATAAGGGAGTTTGGATGGAAAGAAATGAAAAACGGGTTTGCACGTCCTTGAAAGTCATGAAAAAGTGTTACAACGTTTTGGACGTTATTGGTTTGGAAATCACTTTGAGCTTTGATTTGTTGATTTGATTGAGTCAATTTCTTTTAATTTCACAATTTTTACACCAAAGGAAGATGTTGAGATCATTAGTTAGGAATATCCAAAATTCATTTTGCACATATGTTATGGTTGTTTTTATTGATTTTTCTGTTGAATTTATCACATCCCTACATTTTCGCTGTCACCGACTTGGTTTTTTGTTTTTATTTCATGGTGTGATTCTTTGTTGTATATTTTGTAAGAATTTTTTTTGATAAATTCAAAAAGAGAAAGTTTGATTACCCTGTGACATTCTCCGTGTTTGATTTTTGTTCTTATTTGTCTATTTGGGGACATTATAAATGAGGGGAACGAATTATGGGGGAGAATTTTGTTTGATTTTATAGTGATTTGCTTTGATTGAGTTTAATTGATATTTATTTTTTCTTATCATTATATTTCAAATTATTGCCCATCACGGGTATTGTTTCTTGTCTCGTGTGTGTAGGTACTTAATTGAGGATTATTTGTGCACACCCTGATAATGACAAAGAAAGGTTGAAGAGTTGGAGATTTGAAGACGTTGAAGTTTGTTTGAAGACATGTCAATTAGTATTTCCAATTTTTTGGTTTCATGGGGATATTAAGTTGTATGTCATTTGGTTTTGTTTGGGTATAGTAATTCAAATTTTTTATATATGTACCGGCATATACATAGGGGGAGATTTGTAAGGACATGATTTTATAAATGTCAGAGTTAGAATATAAGAATTCTCTGTCAATCCTAGATCATAGTTAGAATGCCTGATACCGCTATATTCGGCACGTCGACACCATCATCCATGATGACCTTGATCCGAAACCCTGCATCCATCATCTTCATACATGCAACGTACTCTTCAACCGTTCCCACTACTCCACTCACTATTATGGTAAAATAATTTAGTTGGAGTGTTTATTTTTTACATAAATATTTGGGAAATTTTCATAAAATATTTTTAAAGGGATGGAACGTTTTTACTTCGAAATATGATTTTTTTTCTAAGTATAGAGGCGAAGAAAAAATCTCGCTGATGTCGTTCGAGCGAGATATTTTGGTCGTTCGCGCGACATAGCCATCTTACGCGAAGTCGTTCGAGCGACACATGTACTTCGTTCGAGCGACGCACCACCTCAATTTTTTGTATTTAAAGCAGTGCCATTCTAGACATTTTCTAGTCTTTTTTGGCACTGACGTTTTTGCAAATATTCTGCCCAGAAACAGACTTCATTTTTTCAATGTTTAATGCCTTTTTAATTCACAAATCCTTCCCAAACATTTATGTGAATCTTTAAACCCTAGATACAATTGTTCTACTCATCTTGGAGTAACCTCGTGGAGAATAAGGGTCTTTGTCCACTGTTGTTATTGGAGTTCTTACGGGAGCTCTTGCTGACAAACGCCGTTGATGACGAACTGACGCCTGTGGGTATTCGTGCGTCAAACTTGTATTTTGTATAATTTTAAGTCGTTACATATTATAGTGAAATAAAATGGTTTCGCCCCTTTGGGGGATTTTTCTACATATTGTGACTGACTTTGCACGCTTGGTTTGATTTATTTAGTCTCTCACGATTTGGTTGAAAGAGTAAGGATTTTTCGGATTCAAAGTTGGAATTTAATTAAACAAGTCAGTCATTGATTGTTGGCGCACTCTCAATTGGGTTTTGGATCCAGGTTGAGTTTGGGTTTGGGAAGTGTAGTAGTTGGGTAGAAGTTATGGTGAGTTTGATGGTTAAGTGATCTTTTGTTAATGGAGGTGAGAGGAGAGAGAAAGATAAAAATATGATTCAGTTTCAGTTGGGTGTGTTTGACATGTGAATTTTGAGAGGGTATTGTATGTGAAAAAATGTTTGATATCTCTGAGACGTCAAAAGTTTGATGTATTGGAGATGTGATTGGCTAATGTCGTTGGCGCAGTAGACCCACATTACTTATGAAAATGGGTTCATGCCAGCGGCATTGACCAATCACATCTCCAAGACATCAAAATTTTGATCT
Source organism: Sambucus nigra (assembly GCA_949130495.1). Lineage (NCBI taxonomy): Eukaryota > Viridiplantae > Streptophyta > Magnoliopsida > Dipsacales > Adoxaceae > Sambucus > Sambucus nigra. Next base: position 458,187,992 of record OX422208.1, on the reverse strand, counting down.
CTGAGAGACATCAAACCATTTTCCATTGTATGTGTAAGGTGTATGGAAATAAGGTTTAGGTTAGGGAGTGAGTTATATGTACGGGTGTGTATAGAAATAGTGTGTGTGTTTGGTACATTATTATATAAAATATAAAATATAAAATAATATATATATATATATATATATATATATATACACAACACACACAGAGTAAAAATACACAAACACGCAGATATAAAATATAAAAAGACTCATAATGAAATAATACAATAAAATATAAAATATAAAAAAAAAGAACATTTAAAAAATATTAAACACACACCTAAATATATCAAACACTGACATGACAACACACACGATATAATATTTACAAAAAATACAAATAATAAAATACTAAAAATAAATACCCTAAAATAAAATATAATATAATAAAATAATAAATATGTCACAACATGAATAAAATATATATCTATGTTAAAAATATTGAAAACAATAATACAACACACACACTGAATAATTATAGCACACGATAGGGATGTACTGGGCTTGGTTCGGGACATGTTTAGGTCACGAGACTTAGGTTTACCCTCTTTGAACCGCATCAATGTCATATTTTGCCTTGATTTATTGCTTTAAACTCCACAAGTGCAAATATACCTACAAGATGAATAGATACGAGTATAACATTCATTCTACCGAGAATTAAAAATTTAAAATCGTCTAATTGGGATTTTATTTAAACACTTTTGGGTGCTTATCGTCAATGACTTTTATAGATACTACTGAGGGATTACTCAGAGAAAATTTCGATGTGATTGAGTTCCCTAAAATTAAGTGACGTGTCCAAAAAAATTAACATGGTGTCACTATTAATCAGATGTGTAGTGACAAGACACTGAAATTAAACAATTCGGGGTAGATAGCTATTGTGACAGAGTGAGCACCAAACACGAGTTTTCGATCGTTTGTACTCCTCAACAAAATGGGATAGTTGAGAGCAAAAATCGAGTGATACGAGATTTGAGGATATTAGGAGGTCTTTGGGTATTTGATGGTTTAATTAATTTAAGATATTTTATTTAGTGTACGATGTTTATTGATGGAAAAGGTTTTTAGTGTGTCGTTGTGGAATAGCCTTTCCAATAAAAATCCTCAAAAACCTTCAAACATAATATAAACTTGCATAGTGGTAAGTAAGGATGCCAATCTAACTCTAAGGAGTGAAACACAAGAAAAGTCATGTAATTCATTTTTTCTAGTTTTTTCTATCTTTCTTTTTGTTTGTTTTCTATTTTTTTAATAATTTTTCAAGGGATTATTAATTAACTAACTATGATAATTTTGTAAGTACTAACTAAGATGTAATATCTAATAAGAGATAAATGAGATAAATAAAATTGTGCTAGCAAGCAAACTAACTAAATTGGACTCATGAGGGCTTGAGTTTATCATTAGAATGAGATATTAGACCTCATTAATGATCATCCAACACAAAATCAAACAAATAAAATCATGCAAGGATTAAAATAAGAGTAATTAAAGAGGAATAGATCAAGCCCATTTTAGCCTTGAATTGGAGAGAACTCTTCAATTACAATCCAAAATTCTCCCAATTACAATCCCTCACTAATATATATTTTTTTCCTAAAATAAAAAATAACAAAAATCAATTAAAATATATACAATGGATGAATTCATAATGAACTCTTAAATAATGAGATAGATTTTTTAAAAATTACAAATTCTCTCATTATGAAATTGTACATTAGAATTCATCCAAAGAAATAAATTCTACACCATCACTTTATCTTGAGAAATTTGCAAAAAATTATAAATACTCTCCATAAAGGGATGGAGAAGAATTTACATCCAAAAGAGATAAATCAACCACATCACTCTATATTGAGATATTTGCTTAAAATTACAATTTCTCTCTATAGAGGGGTGGGGAAGAATTCACAACAATGTTAAAACTAAAATGGAGATTGTCTTGAAATGCCAATAAGTCTTCAATTTATAGGTAGATTGAGGCTAGGGGTATAGTTGGAATTAGATGGACATGAGGGGTGTAAGGCGTGAGAGGGATAATTAAGGGATTGCAGAAGTGTGCATGTGGGTTTAATGAGGTTGATGAGAGTGTGGGGGATTAGAGGGTATTTTAGGAAATGGGATAAAAGAGACATGTGTTTTTTTTGGGTCTACGGTTGTACTGTTATTAACAACTTTCAAAATCGGGTAAGGTGGAAAAATTGGAAATGGGAGATGGGCATTCTTATGGGTTATGGGTCTTTGGATAAAAGGATTGGGTATTTGGGTTTTAGGTTGGTAGGATTCGAACTTAGGTGGGTTAGGATCGGGTAGAAGCTTGTCGAAGGGATCAAATCGGGTTGGGAATTGGATGGAGTTAGGATGGATTTGAAACAGATTCACGGCTGCTAAGGGTAGGTTTGTTCAAAATTGGGTTGGAGTCATGAGGATACCGATTTTGGAAGGTCGGGTTCCGACCATTTTGGAGCAGAGGTTATGGTCGGACAAGAGGTATAAGGGGGTTGAATTAGCCATATTTTAGTTCCGAGTTTGTGAATTTATGGGTCTAGGAGGAGGTTCGAGTTAGATCACGGGTCTAATGCAGGTAGTAGGTATGGTGAGGTCATGGGTCATGGATAGGATGGGAATGATGCGTTTTTATGGGATGAGTTATGATGATGGTAGAGGTGAATTAAATGGAGGTTTGTGTTATGGTTGATTAGGAGAGAGAGAGAGAGGTGAGAGGAAGAAGAAGATAGGAGTTGTGATTGGGTGTAGTAAGGTGTAGGTTAATTAGAGTGTGTGTGTGTGTGTGTGTGTGTGTGTGTGTGTGTGTGTGTGTGTGTGTGTGTGTGTGTGTGCGTGCTCTAATGTGCACAAAACAAAATAAAAATAAAAACTATGTAAATATTAATACACTCAACTAATAAAATTAAAATAAAATTTTTAAAATAATAAAAAATTTAAAATTAAAATTCTCACTTATAAAAAAATAAATATTTATAAATCTATAAAAATATAAAATCAATTAAAACTAGAAAATTAAATTCATAATCTAAAAATAAAATAATACTAATAAACCTAGTCTAATAAAATATTAATAAAACTAAACTAATAATAAGAAAATAAAAATAAAAAACACACCTATTATAGTTACATAAAATAATAAAACACGAAATAAGATAAAATAATGAAAATTACTCGAGAAATATAGAAAATAATAAAAATAAAACAAACACACACACACACACACTACGAGTTATTTTAGGACAAGCTAGGGAGTCCGAGCTTGGTTAAGGGACAGGGTAATAGATAGGGGGATGGGTATGGGGTTTAACAACATCTTTGACACATTTTGCCTTTATGTGACGCGTTTGAAACCACAAATAACATTTGACCTACAATATAAATATATATGCACATAAGACCCATTTTACTGAGAATTTGTTATTAAAAACTGTCTATTAGGGATTTTATTTATACAATTTTGGGTGCTTATCATTTATCATGATCATATCTTACATCCCCATTGCTAGATTGTATTATCATTCTATTGATATGTTTTTCCTTTTAATATAATTTGAAATTTCCAAAAATATTTTTATTTTTTTATGAAAAAGTTTAAAAACTTCAAAAAAAAAATTTGGTTTTTAAGAAAAAGTAAGAAAAATTGAGAAGGAATTTATTTTTGATAAAATTTTGAAAAAATCAAAAAGATTTCTGTATTTTTGATTTTTCACCGTATATGGATGATCATTTAAGATATTCGGATAAACCCTACATTCCATCCATTCACGTAACTTTTTCGTAGTGCTTTAAGACATGACTTTGTTTCATTAGTATGCTTAATAATGTGTAGATAACATTTTGTTGATCATTGATGAATGCTTCTAAATGTTAGACTCTTTATCACCTTTACTGCACACATGCATGAACTTTTCAAAAATTGTACTTACTTGTCATGTGTCAAATATGATGTTCTCATCTCAATTCTACATAATAATGAATAAAATGTAAAAAGTGACAAGTTGTGCTTGTAATTACCATTGACCATATTTCTTTTTTCGAAAATATTGATATATATGTTAAACAGTGGAAAGAGGCTACGAAAAAGAAAAATACTCTTTGCATTAAAAACCACAATTTGCAAAAAGATCTTAAAAAATTAACGCCACACAAAAACAAAAGTGCTAAGGTCATTTATTTTATATCCATTGATGCTTCGTTGCATAAGAGCATTATGATTTCTTAAAAAATATTAGGGAGTCAATACTTATATATGTGAGATTTTGAGCGAGTTATAATGTACAAGATCAATGGGTTTGCACAACGTACTCACTTGAAATATTAAATAGTTTGGCATTATTGTTTCTAGAATCATTAAAATTCATGCCATATTGCATAAGTAAAGTCAACTTCATTTACGTTCAACTTTTTACACCTAAGGTTGAAATTGAGTTCTTTCTTTGAAAGTATCTCATGTCGTCGTGCACCTATGTTATGGATGTTTATGTTGATTTTCCTATGGGAAATGTTCACACAATTACATTTTGTTTTCGCGATTCAGATATTTTAGTATTATTCAATGGTGATTATGTGTTTTTGTACCTATATGTACTTTTTATACTTTATACTTGAAAATTTTGAAAAAAAATCAGAAAGGCATAATGTGTTATTCATTATTTTTTAAAGTATCGTTTCATGTGCTTAATTGATTATCTTTGTGATGATATCTATACTTTCTCATGTCATGCTTAATGTTCATGTTTAGATTCTACTCCTTGGTTTATTATGGAAGTGAAGAACAAATTAAGAGGCAGTTGTATTTATCTTTGAAAACTCGTACTCATCACGGTATTTATTTTGTCTCATATGTGTAGGTCATTCTACCTTGATGATGATTTCGTGGACCGCACAAGATGAAGATGTTTCAGTTGAAGTATTATACATTTATCCATTTCCATTTCTTGATTTGGGAGGGCAATGGTTGTTTTAGTCTTAAGAATCAATTTGGCTTCGATTTTTGATGTGTACCAGAATAGCCAAAGTGGGGGATTCGTAAAAACAAGTTTTAAAATTGGTCAATTTTAGTTATTATTTGGCTTATCTCATTACACTCCACTACACCTTCATGAATACTTCCATGCATCTGAAAACAAAATGTTGTTGACATTTTTGAAGATTGAAGATCGTTTATCTCAACATCATTCTTGAGAGGTACAAAGTGGTTTGTTAAAGTCTTAATTTATCCAAGATATTTTAATAATTAAAGTTTGGAGTCAAATTTTTCAAAATACCTAAAATGATTTTTAATTTTTTTTTGAAAATTTTGATGAATCGTGAGAACTAGATTCATAGTTCGTTCGAACGAGTTACTATAGTGTCACAGGAACGAGATTTCATCGTTCGAACAAAATCTGGGACGATGCTTTTTGGTCAATTCTCGTGGGTGCTGAGAATTTTTACCAATGATGGCTTATGGATATCGAGATTTTAAAAATGGTACAATGGTTCCATCTAGGCTTTTTAAGATGTATCGCAGTATCGAAGGTGTACGAATAGTGACCCAGAACAGGGATTACTAGGGACCTTTAAGGTGGTGATGATGATGATGATGATGATGATGATGATGATGATGATGATATTAATGAAGAGAACCCTTTGGGAGTTGATAAAGGTTTTATGAAGATTTCTGGAGAAAATAGTTGGTCTGGTTGTTTGGTTCTAGTTCTTGTTAGGGTTATTAGATGTAGTTTTCAATATTAGTTTTAATTAAGGTCCGTTTTCTATTAGAATAGTTTTTAGTTAAGGTCTACGGGTATTATTTGTTTGGGTATGCTCATGGATGAAGGTATGGTTGCCTTGTTGGTATGTTTATTATAGGTGTTTAGAAGGATTGTCGGTGATGCTTCATGTAAAAGGCTGTATTTTGAATAAAAAGTATGATAGTAAACTTTAAGTTTATCATATCTTGTTGTGCCTTAATGGAATAATCATTTATGTTTGTAATAGCTATACTGACTGCTAAGGCATACATAGCCATATTGTTAAATTGAACTGATGAGAGAAAATTATATCTCTTGATGAGACAAAAGAAAAGAATTTTCTTGAAAGAGAAAGGACCTCACCCAAAGTTTATTTATGGGTTGCCTATATACCTCTGTGGAGATACGAAAGATTTGTAGTGTTTGAAGATATTTTTAGACGATCATGTCCTATGCAATTATGCTAAAATGTCAATGGAAGAGTTTTTTTAAAATATAAAGGGGGTGGGAATTATGTAGAAAGATGTGAGTAAGATCAAGGATAGGACTTTTTGAGATGTTCTAAGTTGAGTTGGCATGACATATCTTCTCCATTGAGATCGGTCAGCATAGCGGCGCCATCGGCTAAGATCTTCTTCATGAGGCAAGTCCCACTCCAGTTAGATTTGAATTTCCCTCTAGGGTCCTAAATAGGTCATATAATTTTCTTGAGAGTGAGGTCTCTTTATTGCACATTGCGATTCTCAACATTCTTATTGAATGATCGTGTAATGTGACGATGATACCCCTATATGAGGTATAAAGACTTTAATCTATTTTTATCTGAGAGTGTTAACTTGTTGTAATGGCTTTTGTGAGAATCAACTTATCCTACTTTGCTCACAACCATGACTCGCAGAGAAGGTCTCTCAAGTTCGATGGGTAAAACTTCTTCCATGCTAGTAACTAGGGTGTAAGGGTATCCCCAGTGGTTATTATGATAGACGTGTGGTAGAGTTAGAGAGACTACGGTATCCTGTTGACCCAATATCTACAAATTTCTATCATCTTAATAATTATGTATTTTATTATCTTATTTTTGGCTTTAACAACCCAATTGGTTTGTGGCCTATAAGGTGAAGACTCGTATATCTGAATTCTATATTACTTGACCACTTATGTGACTTTGACTTCAAAATGTAGACCATTATTGGATACAAGATTGAAGACATATGATATTCTTTCGAATGAACTCAGTAACTTTCTTAGCATCCAACACTAGGTAAAATTATACCTGACCCACTTAATGAAATAATTAAGGGCGACTTGGTTGAATTTATTCCCATTGGATGCTTTGGGAGTGACTTTCCCAATATTGTCAATGACCCAAGTTGAAAAGGGACATAGAGTAGTCACGTTGTGTAGTTCTTGGGGAGGTAAGTATTGAGGTTTAGCAAGTTGCTAGAACTTGAGGAACCTTTTTACGTATGATGCGCAGTCCTAGACCATAGTAGTTCATTACTACCCTTTTTGGATGATTTTCTTGGCAAGTATATGACCATTCATATGGAATCTGCAATCCCCACCATGTATTTTCTGCATGATCTCTTTAGTGTTAGCCCTCGTTATACATTTCAAATGGGTGCCATTGAAGTTTCTTTTAACATAGCTATATCATAAACAATGTATTGGGTTGGGAATTTTTGGAGGGACACGTGATCTTTCTTGTCATCCACTTAAGGTTATTATCCATAGTTGATGAGACACCAAATATCATAATACCGTAGTCTAACCTAGTCCGAGTCTTCTTTGCTGGTGAGGTTGATGTGGTAGCAGTGAGTTGGCCTAAATTGTTTATGAACTTCCAAAGGAGAAATTATTATTCCTTAGGGCATCTCTATCATAGAGCTAAGGTTGAAAATGCATAGGCAAAGCTCTTCATTGAGTGAGAGATGTAATGAAAAGTGATATCCTTGAATTGAGAAGCGAAGTCTTCAAGATGAGTGTGGACGGGAAGGATTTTCCCATCCTTGACTTTCCATTTCCAGAAGACTTGTCCTATGATAGGGGCTAAATATCCATAGACATTGAGGTATTGAATTACTTTCCTAAGAGAAACCTGGAGGCCCATAGTGCATTCCTCACATTAGGTCCTGTGGTTGGTGAAAAAGAAGTCTAGATTTATGGAGTTGGAAGTAAGTGAGTCATTGGGTGCAATTAGGACTACCCCAACACCATATCCCTTCTTTGTGAAAGATCCATCGAAGTTCCTTACAAGTATCACATATAATTTTTTATTCTAGGAATTAGGATATCCACACATCTAATTATTCTATGGGGTGGTCGGCTAAGTAATCATAGATTTCCCTCCCTTTGATGACCATTCACATCATATAAGTGATATCTAATTCCTCTAGAGAAAACAACCATCAATCCATGCAGTTCGACAAAGAAGGTTTTTCCAGTAAATATTTCATAGGATCCATTCGTGACACTAACTTGGTAGGGAAGGCAAACGTGTAGTGCCGGGGTTTCTGAGGGACCCAAACTAAGGTGACACACTCCTATTCCAATGTTGTATAATTGACCTCATACCCTATCAACTATTGACTATATAGCTTTTTATTCACGTGACTCCTCAATGTACTGGGCTATCATATAACGAAAGACTAGTATCGATTATAATTAGGTATAGGGGAAGGGGTGTACCCGGCAGCTGTGGCATGAGAAAAATTGGTTGAGTAAGGTATTGTTTGGTTTGTTCGAAGGAACCTCTCCATCTCGTTGAGGGTCTATCATATCCTAATTTTGAGTATAGTGATACTAGAACCAAGATCAATGACAGTACTCTCCTCATTATTAGTTTGAACATGCTTATGTTGCTTTATTTTTTCCTTATTGAGATCCATTAATAATGGTTCATTCATTAGGTCATCTTTGTCAATTAATTTAAGACATAATAAGATAGTCAAAATCTATATTCATTTCATTGACATTATGTTTAGAAAAAATAATGGAGAGGACGTCTTTGAAGGAGGCCTCATATACATTGACTCTAGGTAATTGATTGTAGGGTTCTTGGTTGTTAAGGACAAATCGGTCATGATACTAAACCAGTTAAGGAGAGGTTTGACTTCAAGAGAGACCTTCTTATTAGGGCCAAGAGACTCAGATTAGGCACAAATCATGCAAATTTCCTATTTCAACAAGATCAAAATATTAATCACTAATAGTGCATACACTATAAGAGAACATAAATCAAATGAGGCTTCACCTCATGCTTATATCCATTAGTCTAAGTGATCTTACTCTCGAATAATATTTTAAAATCAGTTTTCATCTTCTTTTCAGACACATCATACCATGGTTTTGGAAAGCCAAAATATGGGAAATATTAACCCTTTTTTATGAATTGCCCATTTTAGAGAATCTCTATAAATGACTTCCATTATCTTTAGTACCCTTTTTCTATACAGTTGGTGGAGCACCATTAGTTCCATTATGGGTGTTCGATACAAGAGTCCTTGAGATGGATAAGCTTTTTTGAGGAAAATTATCTTGAGTATCCCATATTGTCTGCTCCCGAGCCCTATTCTAGGTATAAAGTGCATATTTATGAAAATTTGAATGACGTTAACATTTCGATGACAAATATATTTAGGAATCACTCTTTCTTTGAAATTGTCTCCTGCCAGGAGAGGGAATGGATCAATTTTTAAGAATGAGAAGAACATGTCATTAGTGTTGTGTTGGATTTCCATAATCGAGTTGAAAGTGGTTACACCATCTAAATTGTTACCATCTCTTATGATATTAATGACCCGATTATCTATAAATAACTTTAATTTATCATAAGAGAATAAGCAACTCCTCTAATACTGTTAAGCAAGGGGCGACCGAGAAGTAGATTCAAACATACTCGAATTTCGATCACTAAGAATTATATTTGAGGGTAAATTAGACCAACCTCCATTGTGAGGATAATTGACCCCATAACTTCTTGGCGGATGTTGGGGTGATCTCACTGACTTATAGCCCTAAGAAGAATTAGATCGTTCAAAGTGGGCATACATTCAGGGCATAACTATTATACACAAGTACAAATGTGACCATTTTTTATAGAATGTCGACTGAGATGTTAAAAGTATAATTGTGATCTGGTCCTAACATAGGGATTTCATCACCCATAAAAGAGATGAGCTTATTAGTGATTAGAGTTCTAAGAATATGAATGACCTAGTGAGGGGAGATATAAGGATGAATTATAGGTTGTGTGAAGAACTTGATGGTATAATTCCAATAAAGTTGAAAGGGCATGAAAAGTCCCTATAAGGTGATATTGGCTTGGGTGTTCTTTAATTGTTCAAGAATATTCCTTTTTTGATGGTTACTTCAGACAATGATGTTTTTTCATCAACTATTTCTACTTTATCTACATGCATTTTTTCTGCGACAGAAATTGGATTTTTGTAGTACTGGCCTGATTTGTTCGTGTGATTTACTAATTATGGGAAGAAGATAAAGTCAGTCTCTTTATCAATCTCTGGGGCAGCAGAGACTTCGTTGATCTCTGATAGAAGTTCTTTAAAAGAAATTAATCCGTAAAAGGAGATAAGCACACTAGGATATCCATTGTCTAAATCATCTAAGAGGTTACAGTCATCACCCCATCTTATGGAACTTATTTGATTATTTGGAGAGAAGTCAAGGCATTCAACTTCTTCAAGTTCTTTGAAATATAAACTTCCTATTCGATATACAAATGGTTCTGAGAAGGGTATAAGTAACCCTTTAGCTTCATGGAAATAAGTAGACTAGGAGCTTCACAAATTCTTCTCTTCTTGATGATCCCTTTTTCAGGATTTGAATAATTTAATCGAAACTGAATTCTGTGTTGGGGGTGGGGCGAGAGTACGAACTAGTCATGGGATTGAAAGGCCCATTTCTAGACTTCCATATAAATATAACTCATTCTTGCAGAATCTTCATCTTCATTAGTCCACTTTGGCGTATATTTTATCCCAAACTCTTCCAACTATTCAGGGAACATGGTATGGTTTTCTCTTTATAATAATGATTTCGTATAGATAGTTGTTTAGGCACATATTCTTCATATTTATCCCGTTAATTTCGGTATTTTTATGATCCCGTGCACAGTAAATAGCTTGGATTTGTCTCCTATTTATGCTACTAACCCCATTTGGCAAGTTTCCATGTTTTGTGTATTTCTCATGTGCTTTATAAGTATTTCATGCAAGTTATTGCAAAGGAGAACTCAAAACAGTGAAAGAAAGCAAGAAATGTGAAGTTCAAGGGCATTTTCGTAATTTTACAGCCTTAGTCCGGAGGTGGGTCCAATTGAAAAGTTGAAGATATTCCAATTACAAGAACACTGGAATAAACGGCACCTCAATCCGAGCTACGGTGAAGAAGTTACGAGGTTTTGAAGTTGCGAGATAATGAAGAGTCATTTTCAGAACTGAAGAGTCAAAACTCTTGAAGTTTCTTGTTTAATTCATTTTTATTAGTTGTAAAACGGGGGGAGGCAAGGGAAGAGTCTCATTTAGGTATTATAAAAGGGCAAACCCTATTAGTAAGTGGAGGGAGTTGTTTTTATCAAGTTGTAGGAGGCTAGTAGTTAATTTTTAGAGGATTCTTGTAACCAAGAACCCTAGTTTTGAAGTTTGGCTACTATTCAAGATTTAAAGGTTCTATTCAAGATTCATCATTCATCCATTGCAAGTAATTTGAATTTATTGTCTTTATTTCTTTCCTAGTTAGTTTAATTAATTGTTCCTTTCTAGTTTTTCAATCCCAATTCAAGTCATGTTCTCAATTTTCTAGATTTAGTTATGAGTTCCTGCACTTTCACTTTTAAGTTTTCTTTTATTTTAATCATGTTAAGATAAGTTTTTAAGGGTGGGGATGCATGAACCCAACCTGATGTGGTATGCATAGATATAAAATTTGTCCTCTAAATTAAATAAGTGATTAGATTGTGTTGTATTGTTTCACAACCATTGTAGAACTTTTGACCTCGTTTGCCCTAGGTAACCGGGGTGCTTAAGGATGCAACGTGTGTGAACTATTGCAACACTGCTTTACTAATTCTTTGATAATGTATGATGCGGGCTTGAACCTCATATATGTAATGCCTTAGAGTACTAAAGACTGGGTCTGATCAATTATCTAATTTATGACTAATTTTGTACTGGCATACACACTAGGGTTTGGGGGAGTGTATTCTTAACCCATTTCTTCATTCATATTAATTACTTCTTAGTTAGTTAATTTCGCATGCATAGGTTAATTTAATTGAATCTAGTTCATTCATAGATAAAATCCATAAAAATCAATCATCGTTTTCTTTTCTTTTATTTTAACATCAACTTTAGGATTAAACTACCTTACCTTTGTTGTCACGTTCACACGTCCTAATTCCCTGTGGATTCGATACCCAGACTCGCCACTATACTCCTTAAGAAGTGTAGTTACAAGTTTTGTTTTTTTTGTATTGAGGTTAGAAGCTGATAACAACGACAAGCGTATTACACGGACAATCGGTTTACACCTCGATAAAAAATGGCACCGTTGACGAGGAATTAGGTAGACTTTAGGTTAGGCTGGTTAATCCCGAATTTGATCACAAAAAAAAATCAGAAAAAAAATCCAAAAATAGGGGTGTCGCATTTTTGAATTGCCCAATTTGAAATGTCTTACTTTAACTCTTTTGGTGGCTTTAATTGTTATGATAATAGTGAGGATGAGGGGCTCAAGACTTATGAACATTGGATCAATATCACTAAAGATGAGTCTCATAAATACAATTCCAGTGCTAAGGCCATGAAAATTTATCAAAATGAATTGCTTGAAGAAAAAAGACTTCAAAAAGAATATTGGGAAAAAAATAGTTATCGGGAGCAAGAGTTAGATGCATTATTTGAACCCAGTGAGGATTTTTCTTCTGATATTTTTGAAGTTGAAGAATGTTTTCAACCAAATGAGGAATCCGAGGGGCTAGAACAAAGGAAGCCTACTTTGGAAGAACTCTTGATTATTATCAGAAAGCAATAGCCATGCAGGCTCTCGTGATCATGGAATGAGCTCGATCATGAGAGGTTTAGGGTGCAACAGGTAGGATGGGTAGACCTGGAGAGTAACTAGGGATTTATCTTAGTTGAAGAATGAAGATGGGATGTTTATGGGTATAATTATTCTTAAGGGATAAAAATCCGAATCTACATCGATGAGAGTGGTGTTCACGTCAATTAAATGCATTAGAGGAGGATTTTAGGCACTATTTGGTTTTCAGCCTACAAGAGGGGAAATGATTCCCTTATCAATGAGGCCTTGCATAAAAATTTTAAGTTGAGGACACTCGTCGGTGGTATGGACGGTAATTTGATGGAAGTCACAACGGGAATCATGCTTGAAATACCTGGGAAACAGGTCAGGAAGTGGAGGAGGGTCCAAGCGTTTGATAAGGCTAGGAGATAAAATTTCCTAAACACAGGAATACATACATACATTCCTATTACACTTTGTCGACACAGATAACTAATCTTATAACTTATATCAACAAAAACATTTACAGTTTCATCTAAAAACAGCATTAGTAAAATCTAAGGCATTACAATCATCACTGGCCCGACTAACTATTCTACGCGGATTACCTAGTCAGCAAGCTAATTAAAAACTAATCACGAGCTTAAATACAAATCAACTAACTTTTCCAACACCAATGGATTCATCAAGATAGTATAACAGCAGAAGAAATAATTACAATTAAATAACAAAGCTCTTAGGAGTCATTTCATGGAGCATTGTTCCTCGGCCTTTCCACCCCAGCAAGAGAGACATTGAGGGATGAAAAATCACAATACCTTTTGGCAATTTACAGTTTTTCAAACTATCCACGAAAATGCCACCTACTGAAATATTTTACAAAGTCCAGTAAGTCGGCTATCGGCCACCAATATACTTAAAGGGCCGAGAAGATATTCAGAGCTCATTGCCTTTCAAAAAATCTTCAAACATTGGCGACTTTTATTGTATGGTAAATTATCCATTCCACATTGGGACACCTGTCCTCACATCACAGGGATACATCTTAGCATTTAATCTCTGCAGATTACTTGATCGGTTTATTGGTTGACTAACTTAAGAGGGTCAATCATCAAGAATAATAAATGTCACATCCATTTGGTCATCCAAGAATAATTTTTAACACATGTTGTTGAAGATCAACTGTCACATCCATTGTTGTAAAGATGCTATTGAAAATCAACTCTCACATCCATTGTTCTAAATGCCTGAATTTATATACGATATTAAAAAACATACTTGGGATCTCCAACATTGCTTACCTGACCAATATCGAAATCCACTATTATCTCGGCACCGAACCACTTTAAAAATATTTGCCTCTCACGTGCTTGCTTGTATTATTTATCTTCATCTTCATGTTATCTGAAGGGTTCCCTAATGATGGGTGTTTTGGAAATTATGCCATCTTACTTAAAGTGGAAAGTGTATCCAAAACTCTTTACTTCTCACTTCTTCTCGAAATCTTTCTCTCTCTAGCCTTGTCTCTTCCTCCTGCGATACTATCCCTTTTCGGAGTCATCTTAGAACCCTGTTTTCATATCTTTCTTTATAAGGTACCTTTCAATCTCCTTCCTCTCATAAACCCCATCTCTTAATCATATTTCTACCTTTATTTTTTCATAACATTTTTTCGACGGGTGTTTTAGGTTTTTTAATGGTTCTTTTAGCCCCCTTTGCAATGGTTTGAGTGGCCGTAAGTGTTTAGAAGTTTTAGGGTTGGCCTTTCTGGGTAGGATTAGTAAGAAGGTTGAATTTTTTGGGCCAATATTAGGTTTGGTTGAGTATCTCGGTGACTCTTTCGATGAATCCATCCAACATAGTTCACCACTATTTTTGGTGTTCTTGAGAGAAAAACTAGTCAACACTTCTTTTACTCTAATTTGATCCTTTAGGAATCTCCAACCTAGATTTAGAGGGTTTGTTCTTGTACCACATACTTGAAGAGATTGGATGATATTTCCCTCATTTATTTAAGTGTGTCATATGAGAGATAGAAAAGGCAAAGGTGGAGTCTCATCGACGAAGGCCTTTAGTATTATTAACCCCCACCCCTTTAGCTGTAGAAAAACCTTATCTACTTTTGACTTACCCTAAGTGGTGAATCCTCCTGAGATAATTACCCTAAGTGGTGACACTATGTCTTCCTCTAAGGCTTGCAACCCTTTTGAGTGCTTAGGCCTTCACGATGACTGACTAAATTCAAAGGTTGGTTCCTTCAATAAGGCCATTAGGGTTACTATCACTCATCATGGTAAAGGTGACACAGATGACTATTCTAAATCTAGTAATATGGGTCATCCTAGTACTTCCTACCTAAATCCGAACGATTCTCAGCCCCATGTATATGACATATCAGATGATAAGTCTGAGAATGGGATTAATGATGGTGCTCCTCCAACAGTTCAAATTCCCATGCATGTCTCGGCTATGACTTCAGTCAGGTTTAAATAGGGTGACCTTCATGGAAAGGCCCCTTCCACTGAGTATGAAGGTGATGAATAAGGTCCGTAATCTCTTAATACTATGAATATCTCGGACATTCCTAAGTCCATGAGACTGATTTGGTGGTTTGGAGGAACATTTTTAGGGTCAGACCTCCATCGGCTAAGATCTACGTTTGAGGATGAACGTTTATTCGAATTTATAAATAAAGGCAAAGTTGCCATTTATTTCCTTCCTTTCCACCCATCAATTAGGATTATTCTTTCCTCCCTGTATCGGCGTTACTCCTGACCAACTAAATCTGAATGCCTAGAGGGTCCTCTTGGGTCGGCTCATATCTAGAGAGTCTCCTATGATGAGGATCTTCAGGTTGATATTTTCTAGGCATGCTATATGGTTATTACCGCCAAATACAACCTTTGTTATTACCACTTCGTGGCCCATCGCCCTATCCATAAACTTCTCCATAATCCATCAAACTTCCAACCATTACTGGAAGTCTCGCTATTTATTTATATCTAGCAATTGGGAGTTCTATGAGGGTGATTTGGTTGGTCCCAATGAGATAAAATATTGTTAATTTAAGGGGGAGAGGTTTGATAGTCATTGAGGGCTTGATGATCCCCAAACTCCTCTGTTACTCATCCATGGGTGTGGACCTTGCGGAGACACTTTGTAAGTTAATTCTTCCCATTTTTGAACTTTAGTATCATCTTCAAACTTTTACAACTAAAACATGGCCAAAACTGATTTACTTATTTTTTCTCTTTGCAGGTTTTCTAGTGGTTATTTCTTACCATATCCGAAGAATGGTTGCACCTATATCTTCCAACTTTCTTACTCGTCTCCAAGGGAAGGCTACACCACCTGCCCAGGCCCTCTAAAAATCAACAACAATTGGCCCTCATGATGCTAGGGGGGACAAGAAAAGTAAAGAAACTATTGTAGGACCCTCAGCCACCTCAATAATAAAATAAGAGAAGGGAGGGTAAGCCCCGACGTACCTTTGAGACTCTTCTTCCAATTATCGATGACATATTGACTGTCACCCGCTTAATTGAACTAGGGGATAATGTTGACTCTCTTTTAGGGAGTCAACTAAAATCTAGAAAATTGATCAGTTTGATTATCCTAAATTGTGACAAGCGATACTTTGATTTCCAGGACCATTCAAGGGTCTTCAACTTCTCCCTTCATAGGGAGACTCAGATAAATATGATATCTGGATTAATTATAAATTAAAATTCATATTTCTTTGCCTTGAATATACTAGCACTTTTTCTCTTATGATTGCAGTCAGTCATTGCCCTCCAGAACATCCAACAGTGGGTGGTGGAGGCTAAGCCAAAAGCCAAAGTGGACACGAAGGCCAAATCCAAGTTGTCTGAGCTAAAACAGAAGCAGGAAGAACAAAAGGATGATTTTGAAGTTCAAAATCAAGAGATTAGGGATCGACATAAGGAGAACATTGCTATAGGTAGGAAGAGTTGTAGAGTTAAGGTGGAGAAACTTGACGAGGATATAAAGGCTAAAAAGGATGTCAAGGACGAAAAAGTGATCGCGGTTGTTGAGAAGGCGATTGCTAACTTTAAGGAGTTAAAAGAATATTATAGCTACATTATTCAGTATATGGAGAAACATTCCAGCATTCTTCTTCAGCGTGTAGCCAACCAATGTGATGATCTCGTCATCTGCAGCCCTATCTTTGTTGAGATTATTAAGTCCTTCAGCTTTTTTGATCATTCCAGTGTCACTACTTTACAAAAAAATTCAGGCAAAGGCCGACACTGCTAGCCCCATTTTAGCCGAGGGTGAGACAACAATTAATGCTAAGGAAGAGGGGACAAAATCTATTGATGACTAGGTGGTCACCACCGTTAACATGGAGGGGAACCCAGCTCCTGAGCTAGCAGTGACTGAGTCAGTAGCAGCCGATTCTTAAGTTAATATGCTTCTTTGGGCGACCATTTGTGGCCTCTGAAGCCCATATTTTTGTAATCTACCTTGTATTTTTATTTTAACTTCTATAGTATCTTCTTACATCATTTTTGAATGAATATCAAAATATTTGAAAATTGATCTTTTACCAAACGTTATTTTTATAAAATGAAGTGTGGTGTCTAATTCATTATTTTCACCACTCTAAAATAATGTTTAAGAATTTCACCATATTAAAAAAGATATTAAGAATTTCACCATACTAAAATGTTGTTTAACAATTTCACCATATTAAAAATTATGTTAAGTACTTCCCACCTCTCAGGGCTTATGTAAAGTGATTCCTTGGAGCCAAGACTGAAAAGGCACTCTCATACCGCCAAGAGAGATATTGATCACCATAAAAAATAATATTAAGAATTTCTACATACTATAATGATGTTTAAGAATTTCATCATATTAAAAATGATGTGAAGTACTTACCACCACTTAGGGATTACATATAGTGATGCCTTAGGGCCCAGAATCCAAAGGCACTTTCATACCGCGAGATAGATATTGATCACCATGTAAATGATGTTAATAATTTCACCATATTAAAAATTGTGTTAAATACTTCCCACCTTTCAGGGTTTTTGTATAGTTATGCCTTGGAGCCAAGACTCCAAAGTCACTCTCATACCACCGAGAGAAGAATTAATAACCATGTAAATAATGTTAATAATTTCACCATAATAAAATGATGTTTAATTATTTCACCTTATTAAAAATGATGTTAAGTACTTCCCACCTCTCTGTGTTTACGTAGAGTGGTGCCTTGGAACTAAGACCTCAAAGGCACTCTCATATCACTAGGATAAGAATTTCCAGTACATAACTATGTCCTTCCCATAATGAAAATTTCAAAATATCAGGCAATACTTCAAATATTATATTATATTTTCAATTTTTTCTCTTCATACAAGATTTTAAGAATGGGAACTATTTTTCAACTACATCATATAAGTTATCTACTGGTAGTACTTATTAAAGTGGTTGACATTCCAAGGATTGGCGAATGGTTTTTCTTAGAGGTTTAACTGATATGTTCGTCAGATGACCTCTTCTGTGACTATATAAGGAACATGCACGTTAAAATGAAGCATGTTGTTTTTTTGTATGACCTTTTTTAGTACGAGATTCACCATCGTAATAGGTTAAGACTTGAACCACTTGTTGTAGAATTTAGCAGCTCGTTGTTGATAGGTTGACTATCTAATGGACGTGTTTTCTCTTATTTCTTCGACAAGGTCCAAGTCTTTCATCATTTCCTCCAGATTTGACTTAGGTCCATAATTTTGAACCCAGTGGCTTGGCAACCCAATTTCTATTAGGATAACAGCTTCTGACCCATAGGCCAACATTAATGGGGTCTCTCCCACTGGGGTTCTTTATGTCATCCTATATGTCCATATAAATCTATGTAACTTATTAACCCATTTGACCTTGGCTTCTTGATTTCATCCAATATCATCGTTCGCTTATGGTTAGCGCGACACAAAAAAAACTCATTTATACCGAACCTTCAAAAGTAGGCTTCTAAACGTTAGTTCTTGAACTACTTTCCATTATCAGATATCAAGATATTGGGGAGTCCGTAATGATAACTAATATTCCTCTAAATAAATATGAAATATTTCTCCTTGGGGATGGTGATTGTATCCTAGGCTTCTACCCACTTGGAAAGGTAGACTATCGCAATAATCATAAAGAAAAAAATACCCCTTTGCTCTGGGTAAGGGTCGCTAAATCAATCCCCCACATTGTAAAAGGTCAAGGAGCCGATATTGGATAAAATGCTTGATAGGGTTGATGGGGTATGTTAGTAAAACGCTGGCATTTGTCACGCTTGAGAACATATTTTGTTAAGTCCTTGACAAGATTCGACCAGTAATAACCCTAAGTGACGATCCTTATGGCTAAGGATTGTTCACCAATGTGGATTTCATAATAACGCTCTTGTATGTCTTTGAGTAAGTAATTTACCTCAAACAGATGCACACATCTCAAGAGGGAAGGAAGAAAACTCCTTTTATACAACACATTTCCAATAATGGTGAACTTAGCTGCTCGGTATCGTATTTTTCTATGCTCAACTTTATCCTTTATTGCTTTCCATCTCTTAGATAATTTATGACTGGGTTCATCTAAAATGATCCCAAATTGAAATTCATAAAACCTTCAATGTCATCTTCGTCAATCTTTCTGATCGGATTCAGAAAGATCTCTACCAACAATAATCAGTGAATCTCTGTTCTGGTAATTGACGTGAGCCTTGTTAATGCATCTGCTTTCCCATTTTCAAATATGGGGATTCTTTTTATCTTGACTTCTCTAAAGTTCCTTAACATCTTCTTGATCCTGGCTAAATACTTAGCCATTTTCTCATCATTTTCTTCATAAATCCTTAAAATTTAGTTAACAACCAACTAGGAATCACAATAGGTAACTATTTGGCCGACATTCAATTCTTTTGCGAGAGAGAGTTCTGCCAGTAGAACTTCATACTCCGACTCATTATTTGATGCTTCAATGCTGAACTGCAGGGCATTTTCAATATTGTCTCTATCTGGCGCGAATAATATCAATCCTTCCCCATTTCCATTTGCATAGGATGAGCCATCAACAAACAAAATCCATATCGGTGACCCGATTATAAAGGGTCATTTGTCCAAGGCATAATTTTTCAACAACAAATCTCACTTCAGCACGCTAAATGTGGTATCTGTCGATGTTCCTTCATCTGCAATTTCCTTTCCCTTTTAGAAAACTTTTGAGACTTCGATTGGTACTTTTTTTACAACATCATTCGCAGATTCCCATGTGAACTCGGCTATAAATTTTCCACTTCATCCCCTTTAATCACACTTATCGGTTGATAAATGATATTAAACTCACCTAACTCAACTGACCAAGCCATTAACCTACCTGATTTTTCAATTTTACGAATGACTTGTCGGAGGGGGGTATCGGTGAACACTACCATCGTATGAGCTTAAAATTCAGGCTTTATTTTTCTAGAGGCATGGATCAAAGCATATACCAGCTTTTCCATCTTATGATATCTTTTTTTTTAGAAAGAACCAAATAAAATTTGAATAATGATCCACAAAAATTACAAAATACTTATGACCATTACAAGATACGGTGGGAGATGGGCCCCACACATCACTAAAGACTATTTGTAAAATGCAAGTAGATGGCTTTTTACACATTGATGAGGACAACTTAGACGATTTTCCCATCTGACATGGGGACACACATTTTTTGTTGACGGACATAGGTGAACGGTAGATAATGATGTTGAAATACTTTATAAAGTACTTGCTGATGACGGTAATCGAGACGATGATGCCAATGATCAGTAGATGCTTTGATGGTATGAAATACTTATGGAGATGACTTTGGAGGAGAAAGAGTGTAGAGACCATCGCTAGTGGTACCGTAAAGAAGAGGTGTCCTCGTACGATGATCAATTGCCAATATGAAGAGTGTCTCCTCCATTGTATTCGGTGGGATGAGTGGGGTCAGAAAAATTAGGGGTGACATGATGAGATGCCCCAATATCGGGAAGCCAACTTGTTATAGGTGAGGGAGGAGTAGGGAGGATACTGGGTTGAGAAGAAGGGGTGTAGGTAAAATGTTCAGTGGGATAAGTTGCGTAGGAGTGAACCAGATGGGACATGTTGGGGTTGTGTGGTTAGTTGCTGAACACAATTGACATTGACGACGATAGTCATGGGAAAAAGATGGGTTGCACAAGGAATAAAATCTACCACGACCGCAACCACATCCACGGAATTAGCGACCATGATTGGATTTATGGTTATAGGTATGTGGATGGGAATGATTGTGTGATTGAGTGGAAGAAGTTGGTGTGTTATGTGTATTAAGATGGGAGTAGGAGTATTTGGTGAGGGTGTGGGAATAATAGAGAGGGATGAAAGTTTGTTATCATGAAGAAATTCATGACTTAGGAGAAGTGAGTGCAATTCAGAAAATGTGACTGGCTTAGCATGGGTAGTGAGCGAGGTGATAGATCCTTAAAATCTGATCGGAGGCCTTTAAAAACATGAATATTAAATTCTACCATAGAAAGTGGGTGTCCAGTTGCACTGAGTTCATTGGAAATAACTTTATCTTTGTGAAGAAATGTGGAGGCTGAGTCATATCCTTGAGTGAGATGGTGTAGATGTAAATGAAAATTGAGTATGCGAGTGTCTGATGGAGAGGCAAGGGATTCTACTAGAGTTGTCCAGATTTGATGAGAAGTTTGAAATCCAACCACTAGTGGTATCATGTCCGGAGAGAGAGAGAGAGAAAATAAGCATACTCATAATTAGTTTGTCTTGTTGAATTCATATAGCAGCTAGTGTAGTATCTATAGGACAAGGATATCTACCATCAACATATTAAAATAGGTTCTGACCATATAAGAATGGCTCCATCTAGGTCTTCCAGTGTAGATAATTTTTAGTATCTAGTTTGATAGAGATAAAATGACGAGACTTGGTAGGGTTGATAAGAGATGGGGGAGAAGAAAATTCAGCAGGACAGTTGGGAGAGAGGTTATAATCGTCATTGGCCATAATAGGTTCTGATACCATGAGAAATAATGAATATATAATATACTATAAGCTGATAAAATAAAATAGCTGATGAAGGAACATTGTTTCTTCTCTATCTTAGGATACCTTGTATCTTCTCCTTAGAGCACCTTTATGTTGAAGTAAAAAAGTATATATACTCCATTATTATCTCAAACAATGGTCGCTCGAATGGCCAACTCTGAGACGGCCAGGTACAAGTATACCTTTTCTCCCTCGATCGACTAGGAGAGGATCATGGGTGATCCGATATAGTCCTTCAACTTGTAAAATGATTTTTCACACTCCTCCTCCCAAACAAACACTTTCCTTAAAATCTAAAAAATAGCAAACACTTGTCTCTTGTCCAAGATCTATATATATTCAATGAGCTAACTCGACCTATCAGTCTTTGTATGTCTTTTAACGTCTTTGGTGTTTTATATCAACCAACGCCTTTATATTGGTAGGATTTGCTTCAATGACCCTATGATTGATGACGAATCTGAAGAAATTCCTTGCTCTGACATCGAACACACATTTTACTGGATTTAACTTCATTCTATACCGATACATTATATCAAACATTCTTTCCAAGTCATCCATGTGACTCTTTTCCTCTAACTCTTCATGAGCATATCGTCCACGTAGACTTCCATCATTTTCTTAATCTGGTCCTTGAACATTTTATTAACTAACCTCTGGTAGGTAGATCCTTTATTTTTTAAAACGAACGACATAACTTTGTAACAGTGTGTTCCTTTATCTATGATGAAGGAATTTTTCTTAGTGTCACCTTCATACATGGAGATCTAATTTTACCCAGAGTAAGCACCCGATGAAACTCATGAGTTCTTGGTCGAGATGGCATCTACCATTTGGTCAATTCTTGGCAAAGGACAACTATCCTTTGGGAAAGCTTTATTAAGGCTAACGAAGTATACTCGCATCTTCCACTTTTCGTTCATCTTGATGACTTTAATAGCTTTGGATATCCACTCTGGCTATTGTAATTCTTTGATGAAGTCTACGGTCTGCAACTTCTTCATTTCCTCTTATATAACTTCATAACTATCTCTGGCAAAAGGTCCATCTTCGATGTATTACTGGTTTCACCGCCTTATCTATGTTAAGACGATGAAAAGTAACCTTAGGTTCAATCTTCGGCATATCACTGTGGCTCCATGTGAAAACATTTTCCCTTCTTTTTAGCAACTCAATTAATTTCTTCTTTATTTTTGGTTTGAGGGACTAGCTTATTCAGACATATTTTTTTGGTTCGTCCTCATTGAGGACGATGGATTCTACCTCTACTCGAGCTCTCCCTTCTTAAGCTTCTTCTCATCTCTTGGATCAAGAATGTCAATGTTTTATGAGGTCATATTTCTCTTGTGGGCCTCCCTATCTTCCACTGAGGTGTAATAGTGATCACATGCTTCCACTTGATCATCACTCACTTCCCCTACACCACCAGAACATGATGTCAGTCGAGCTTCCCCCATCCACCAGAATACCGGACACATTGTAGTTGTGTACTTATATGATGATGATGATGATGATGATGATAGGATCATCATGTGGTGCTAAAATCCCCTTAGAGTCCTGTTTATAGAATCCTACTACAAGTTTCTCCATATCGACTTTCTTCAATTTGCTTGGTTTATTCTTGGCCTCGGCCAAATTGGCTTTAGCTCATTTAGGCCCT
The DNA here is from genome assembly GCA_949130495.1 of Sambucus nigra. Lineage (NCBI taxonomy): Eukaryota > Viridiplantae > Streptophyta > Magnoliopsida > Dipsacales > Adoxaceae > Sambucus > Sambucus nigra. Next base: position 458,164,422 of record OX422208.1, on the reverse strand, counting down.
ATTTTAGCCTCAATCACATGAGGTTTCGTATATAAGGGCTTGATTCCTCCACCTGTTATTCATCCACATAATATCTTTAAATCAAAAGAAATCATAGTAAGGTTACCCTAAACTACTTGAGTTTTAGCAAGAAGACGTGGGTCATATTCATTATAATCAACTGACTCTGGGTCATTTTTGTTTTCTTATATATCCTTCTTTTTAGGCATATTGTCCTTTGGAGAGGAATATCTCTTCATAATTGTAAGGACAAATTTCCAATCGAGTCAATTTGTAGTATTGGTTTAATTCCGGACAAAATGTTTGAGTCGTAGGATAGAGTGTCAAGTTGTATCAATCCAAGCCTGCGATCACTGTTCTAAAAAACCCGCCCAGGCTCTGCCTAGGCACGCCTAGGCTCGAGGCTTGGTAAAACCTTTAAGGCGCATTTTTTTCTAAAAACAACAATGTTTTAATGAAACGATATCGCCTTTTAAATAATTTTTTTACAAACCGGACCATTATCTCTTCAAAAAAAATCAAATAGTATTTTAATTTGCATATATTCAGACATATTTTTATGATATTTACACTTTTAGTATTTTAATATCCTTGTTATGGTTTGAAAAATATTAAAATATATTAAGAATGCCTAAAATCCTTGTCGCGCCTTTTTACGCCTAAAGCTCGCCTGTGCTTCTAAGGCTTAAGGCTTGGCCTCTAAGCCTCGATCACGCCTCGCGTTTTTTAGAACCTTGCCTATGACAAGTTTATGTTTAAGATGTAGCAGCCCATAATTTAAAGCTTCATCATTGCTGAGTTTAGTGCCATGTTTCTACGTTAACAACATTTTGATTCTAATGCCTCCAAAAGGTATAGGCTCTATATCAAAGAACGCTAAGATGAAACATAAAAAGCCGCACAGATCCTATGGACACTAAAAGTTGATTCTCTGATACCATCTGTGACACACCACCTATTTAAATATCGAGTGATCAATCCATTAAAAAAATAAAACAGGAATCTCATTTGGTTCATTCTTAGCATCACTGTCGAAAATGTTTTAAAATTTACTAACCACCTAATATTCAAAAAGACGGTGCCAAATTTTATCTTTCATTAAAAAACCTCATGCGGAAAGAAAAATAATAACCAAAACATCCACGCAATAATAATAATCTGAACCAATCACAAGATAAATAACTGTATAAAGTGATACCGAATAAACCATCGGTTCCCAACACAAAAGTTAAATAAAAATTTTAATGAAATAAAACTGAATCAAAATACCTAGTCTGATAAAACTGAATAAATGAACTAACTAAAGGGGAGACATGCCCAAGTGAAATAACTGAAACTGAATCCTTCTCTAGGAATGAAGTAACTGAAGTGTATAATCCAAATCCTGCAAGCATCCATAAGTCCTGCAACTATACATCCCTAGAACAGATCATCAAACTTGGCATCCCTGTTGCTTGACATCTAAAGTATTTTGAAAATATTTTGCAAACGGGTCAGAGCCCAAACTTTTAAAAATATTTAGCAAGCATTTAAATCGAAGTTTAAAAGTAGTTATTGATTACACATGTTAATCCTACGTACACACTCTCGGGTTCTTCACCTCTCAACTAATGCGTATGCCTAACGTCATTTACCTATCTATGCTACCCAATCCAACTTGGTATCATCAATATCTATCTAAGCACTAATATGTTTAGTTCCCCCATACCACCCATATAGTACCCCAGGGTATTCCAATATTTAATCATTAAATCCATAGTTAATTATCTTTTTAACTTCCCCCTACCGCTCGTACAGTACGCTATAACAACACTAATATTAACATTTCCCCTACGTTAATATTAATCCATTTAATTAAAATTTCGCATATGTTATCACTAAATTATTTCGTTAAGTTTCTCTATGTGACACCCCGCCTAATTAAATACCGGGCGATCACTCCTTCATTAAATTAAATCAAGGTGAACCGTTGGTTCATTCTTAGCATCACTTTCATAAAATAAATTTTCCAATTTAACACCCTAAAATAATTAAGCTAAGTGTCAAAACCATATTTAAACATTACTTTCCAAATTTTATTTAAAGAAAAATTATTTATTTATTTATTAACAACATCTCAATAAATAAGAATCACACCACAATAAACCTGGACATAATCCAATTAATTTAAAACATTCGTCAATCGAATGTCAACATGCGAAATCTAAAGTCACACATCCAAACTGAATAAATCCCATTGTAACAATACTTGAAATAACTGAAATACAAATGTCCAATAACAACGGAATAATGGAAAGAGCTACACATGCCCAACTAGATGAAAGTACTAAGAGTGGATCCGAATGAACGAAGTCGTCTAAACAACAGGCCTGCAACTCCCACCTAAGCTGCAGCACGTTCCTTCCAAAGGATCCTAAATAAGACGCCCCTGTGGCTGGGCACCTGTAATACATACATATATATACAAGAGAGAGAAAGAGAAAAAGAAATGGGTCAGAACCCGATAGTGTGTTTGATTTAAAATACGTTTAGCAAGTATTTAAATTGATACAGGCCAATGCAACAACATATTAGTGTGACACTCTCTTGAGAAATTCTCACCTCTCTTATAATGTGCACACCTATCGCACTAACCTTCCCAATGGTCTATCTCATCATATAACACGCTATCCTTTATCAATGGATTAATTTATCTCATATTACTCGTAAGATTCAAAATTTAATGATTCAATTGTTTGAAGATACTATTTCAATTAGTAACCAAAGTTCTCATTTTAACTTTATAAATCAATAAAGTTTTCCAGTGTCATATTATACTTTCTCAAAACAAGTATTTACAATTTGAGCCATCAACCATGTCCTACATATCAAATCACAGTAGGCAGCTCCAAATTTCAAAATTTCATATATATATATTAACTACTCGAAAGTATATATATCAACACAGCACCCCACATAATAACTATGGTGTGGGCATACTCTACCATCCAAACCCCATATCACTCACATTAAGGGGAATACAAATTCGAAATCACTCTCGAATTGTATTAACACATACTCAAATAATATTGAGACGAAATATAGATTCCAAGTCCCTTAGGACCGTCTGAACTATCACTGCGATAGCCTGTACCAAGGATATCTATACACAAACATAATGAGGTGAATCATAGATTCCAAGTCTATAAGAGGAAAGCACATACCCGCATCTCTTAGGACCGTCTGAACTATCATTCTGATAGCCTGTACCAAGGATATCTATCTTCTAGGGTACAAGTCAATATCCCCCATAAAGGTCCCATCGAGATAAGACTGTCCCAGAGCGGAAACCTCAGGGATAGCAAGTAGCGTGGGCATGATTTTCACACATAGATAGTATATGAAAACACAATCATATAACTATACTAATATCACCATATCAATAATGGGTAAATTCTCAATTCTCATAATTACGTCATTCGCATTTATTTCTCATTATATAGTTATCACGTATAACCATTCACAATCTTACTTTAATTTGAGGAACTTTTCTACTCACTACATAACGCTTCATGGATTCTATCCTCCCAATTATAAAATTCAGTAAGTATACACATTTGTCCCAAAGTAACTCTCTTACGTGTCTCTCTCTCTTTGAATCATAAATTTACCGACCCTTATGTAGTTATCCCAAAATACAATCTTTGCCCGACATCGAGGGTCCCAAAATCTATTCACATGTCCTACTGGTCTTCCCTATCTCCCAAAACATTTTATTAAGGATGCCCAAGAATTATTTCACAATAAATTGAATTTAACTCATTTAAAAATGGAAATAGTAGTCTGCCAGGAGGGGTCGATCGATCGAAGCTCTAGGCTCGATCGATCGATCAAGCATGTCTGCGAAAACAGAAATTCTGCAGTTACGGGTTTCATCTCCAAACACAAACAATTTCCACATTGTCTAATCCCAATCGTCCCAGAATTGATGCTACTAACCTTATATCATCATATTAGGTATTTTCAACGTAAAACATGTGAATTTTCGTGATTAAATCATGAATTAACGGCCCCAATTTCATATAAAATCTCAAGAACCCTAAAATTCTCTTAAACATGGTTCTAGCAATTATTTCCAGAATTCTCTTCTTATACACATCATAATTTCGTGGTTTAAATTCCTCTACATGGCAAGGGTTTCCAGAATTATCAATTAGACCAATACTACATGGATTTTCCTATCATAAATCGGGTTTTCCTCCATTAAAACTCATCTTAATTACTCCTAAACTAATATGAAAGATGCACCAACGAAATAAGCAATATAAACACTTGCCTGGGATTTTCAGAGGTCTTGTTTGGTGCCGAATTCGGTATGGTTGCGTTCCCCATCTCGCGATCTACGCGTTGGTGGTGGCGGCGGTGCAAACCGTTGAGTTTTGGGCCTTGAATTTCCCTTGAGAGCTCTCTCCTTCCTCTCCTATGGCTGTCACTTGCATTTAGAATTTCTAACCCTAGAAGGTAACCTAGGTATCTGATATAACTCTTCTAATTTTCGTGGGTTTAATTACCCAAAAATGTAAAATGAGCAAAATGCCCTCCCGGGGTACTAATTAGGCCTAAAAACGCCCCGAGACCCAAACTAAACCCCCGGGTACACTTTTCTGACTATCTCGACCCTTCCGGACGCGTTGGCGCACTCAAAATGACCATATGAATAACTTATAAAATATTCACTTTTATTTATCAATAATTAGTCCCGACGCGACACGGGCGCGTCCCGACTCAAATTTCCAAAATTGTCATTTTATTCACTCGTGACATTCAATATAATCAATATCATATATTACTTGGCTCAATAGTAATATTCAACAAATTTCCCATAATTACTAACTCTCATCACGTTAATAATTATAACATAATTAATTTTCGGATTTTTATTAAAAAATTAACTCACATTAAATTTAATAAATCCCCAAATTAATATAGCATAAAAATACGGGGTATTACATACTTCCCCCCTAATAACGGAATTTCTTCCCGAAATTCGGAAAATAAGGTATACCTGGTAAGAAAAAATCTGGATATCTCTCGTCAGTACTCAAACTATCTACATAGTACGGCGCTCAATCATTATAGCTTTTTCCTCACAGCAACATTGTTTTACATTCTCATTGGAGACACTTCCCATTGTGCTCCCAACTGACAACATTTGAATAGGTTACCTCTATACGTTATAAATTCCATTATCTCACTATCATTCAGAGGTCGCACCTCACTACATGACAACTACTCGGATTTATTCATATACAAAATTCTCATTCTGAGAAGATCATACAAACATTTGACCACTCCTGACTGCCTAAAACAGTCGTGCAATTCCACCATAGATATCGGTTATTTTCTCGACCGATCAAAAATTCTGATTATCTACTCTCCTCTAAACATACGTAAGGAGAATAGTCGAGGTTCTTCCATAGCAAAACCTTAATAAGTACCTCGTACGTGACAAACAGGTACGAGTGTTTCTACAGAGCATGCTTGAAATCATCGTACCAAGATTCCACAATTTCTTTCACGAGGCTCCACTAATCTTTAATCACAATGCGCTTATTCCCTGTCGAAGGGTGATACATCCTACTCGAAACGAAATCTTATCTCCGCTGGTTCCTGAAATCCCATATCAAAGGTGGGATTTACCAATCTCATCCTGATTCAGAAATTTTTACTGCGCCGGACCATGCACTGGCGCGATCCTTCCTTTCAAAGGAAGTCTGGGGCATACTAGTTAATATTGTAAGTCAGCCCAAAGGAATATAAACCACTTCCTTCTCGGCGACTTAATTCACATGTTCGGGATAAACCCTTGATCTTGTTTTGAGGATGTCAACCCATCCAAGAACTTTACCGACTTTACCAACCTCTTCCAATTTCAGGAATTTTAAATAAACACAAAATTCTTTGGTTGATTCTCCTCTTTCAACTAAACCTTACCTGTGGGCAGTGCATGTAGATACTACTCACTATGTCTCGCTAAACATCGATTCTTCCCTTGAAATGTCTCACATTAAGTGACACGTAATACTCCCCATTCTTCCTTGTAGTATGCCGAAAGTTCCACCCGTGCTCTTCTCTCCACGAAGCGCACTTTTGGATCTCTTATACCATACTAACATCCTTACTCTTTGTATGCGCAAGTCGCTCACACTTGAGTAATAACAACTCCGCTCCGGGTGTTCTTAATAATCATTTAATTCTGCTTCATTCAAGGAATACTCTTCTTGAATGGCTTCCACAGCCTTCCAATCAAGTTAGGGCGTGCAATTCTAATTACACACCTATGTATGGATTATCGCCCCTCATGTGACATTTAATCCACTCTATCACTTCCACTTTGTCATACTATTCCCACAAACATATATTTCACACGTCTGTTAGCACGTCCCTTCGACTCGGACCATTTTAACTGTAGTTAACCAAGATGCCCACATTTTTGCAACACTCCGACCGCCCTGGGAGAGCAAACGGCGTGCTACTCATCTGTAGGACTAACTAAATTCAACGGAATAGAAGGAATAGGGCATTCAAATTCCATGACAATAAAAGAGGAATAATAATTCTCAACCTTCCTCAAATAAGGACAACAATTTTCCCAAATAGGTACAACAACCAAAATAAATCACTAACGCTCTATTCATCAAAGTAATTACAGGTCATCTCTTTTGTATACTATAAAGTTCTTCCCGAATAGTCCATGCTAAAAATCATTCCAACTCTTTATCATCGTTCCACCCCTCAACTCGTGGGGATAACTTTCAATGCTTACCTACCACAAAAATTCGTCTCCAATGACCTTAAAACAAAACTCAACTTCCAACTTACATACATGATTACTTGATCCCATTTCGACCAGGGTACCGAACTCATGGAATAGTGACCAAACTTCTCCCTATTTCCAACCTTACGCTAAGTTTCATGCGTGGGATGTCTCGCAAAGAGAAATCCAAACAAGGAACCCCCCTGATACACTACTACCTAGCATTGTCGGTTATCAAAATCCGTTAGGTCCTCCGTCCATATTATATACCCCTTTATTACGTCCCTTGACAGAAAAGTTACAATTTCTCCGGTAATTATGCTTAACATAGAACGTTTCACCAATTTCACTATCGTCCCGTATTGGTTGATGGTAATAGAATTCAATAAACCTCTGATACATATGATCGAAATTCTCGAAATTCCCCTTCCCTAATAATAGGGGTATAACTATTAACTCCCACCTCTCTAAAGGATAAATATAACAATGCACTCTTCCTATCACTAAGTCCGGAGTGCCAAACATAATACTGTGTCAAATCTTTTCGCTCAACGGTAAGTCCCGATACATACCGAATCATACTGACAAAGTCTATACATACATCGGCATCGAATATCTCGAGCCCACTATATCCTCCGAAGTCTCTTGGATAGATAATATAAGTGCAAGTCCAACCTTCTTACAGGTAAAGCCTCGCCAAAGCAAACATAAAACATGTTGCACCAATACAACTACTCCGATAGCCTTGCAATAAATGCCCACTATCATACTACCCATTTTTATAACATTTTAACAAAGATAATATCATACTCGTGTATCGCATCACTACAACGAGTAACCTGAATAAAGTATAAAACACTGTTAATATACTCATTCATCCTCCACGGATAGCACTAAAGAAAAATCCCGCTACACTAGGGAAAAATATTCACATAATAGTAACATTCATAATTATATGCATTAAGTTCGTCTCACATTCTAATCTAGCAATGAACAAAATATGGTTACTCGCTCGTGTCACATAAACACGCCGCATCCTCTAAGGATACAACTTATACTTCCATCCTGGCAATCGTCTTGACTGCACAAATGGTTTTCGAACGTAACACGTCTGCCCAAACCAAAACAAAATCATTTTAATCGTTGCCTTTTACTAGGCACCGTATTCTTGTCCCTTTTCTCATTTTGGAACCTATTATCGTGAGGGATCTCACTCCGCACAAAATACCTCAACACATAATCCACTTACCACCTGTCCTACTAACCAGGTTAGGATTGTCCTTCTCTCGGACTTAGTAGACTCGATTCCTGTTAGCCATCCCGGTTGTTCCCTTAGCTTTTTAGGCCATAAAGGTCATGTTACTATCTATAATAGTACTTACGGAATTTACCATCACTTGGTAAGAATTTAACTATCTGAAGCATTTAAATGGTTTTTCTGATGTGTATCCACATCCTTTTTGTGGTGCTATACCACCATCGTTGCATTCAGTCTCATTCTCGACTAAATCCTTCGATTCCTTTAACTTCCCCCACAAAGAAGCGTTATCATCTATATTGACAAAATATGACGTTGTCAACCTCTGGATCGTTCGTCCATCAGAATTTCCTCCTCGAGTATTATCAACTATTATTACAAGTTGGTCTCCCACTTGGAGTCGTTTCCTCCACTAGTATCTACCTCTTTCGATACAAAATTTGCTAATCATTAGGATTCATATCCACAATTGGACATCTGTCATGCTCTCCTGTATGGTTGCGTTCCCCGTCTCGCGATCTACGCGTTGGTGGCGGTGGCGGTGCAAACCGTTGAGTTTTGGGCCTTGAATTTTCCTGGAGAGCTCTCTCCTTCCTCTCCTATGGCCGTCACTTGCATTTAGAGTTTCTAACCCTAGAAGGTAACCTAGGTATCTGATATAACTCTTCTAATTTTCGTGGGTTTAATTACCCAAAAATGTAAAATGACCAAAATGCCCTCCCGGGGTACTAATTAGGCCTAAAAATGCCCCGAGACCCAAACTAAACCCCCGGGTACACTTTTCTGACTATCTCGACCCTTTCGGACGCGTTGGCGCACTCAAAACGACCATATGAGCAACTTATAAAATATTCACTTTTATTTATCAATAATTAGTCCCGACGCGACACGGGCGCGTCCCGACTCAAATTTCCAAAATTGTCATTTTATTCACTCGTGACATTCAATATAATCAATATCATATATTACTTTTCTCAATAGTAATATTCAACAAATTTCCCATAATTACTAACTCTTGTCACGTTAATAATTATAACATAATTAATTTCCGGATTTTTATTAAATAATTAACTCACATTAAATTTAATAAATCCCCAAATTAATATAGCATAAAAATACGGGGTATTACACTCTACTTATTATATACTTTAGATATACTCTATCTCTTTCTATTATTACACATAAATAGAATGAACATCACTTTAGATATACACTATCTATCTCCCCTACTATTAAACATAAATAGGATAAATCAAACAGACGTACTTTGCTATAAAGTCCAAGTACCTCTCATACTAAATCAGGGACTAACAGTTCAAAATATCTCCTCAAACCATAAATCAAACAACACACAATGGAGGCGAACATAGTTCCAAGCCTATGGGTTACGCACATACCTAACATACCAAATTTACCGTCAATAGTATCGTACACCCAGATAGTCATCGTACCTAGGTTTTATGTTCTGGGAGCACAAATCCAGACCTCACTGGAATCGTCAAAGAGGGATCGCCCTCTGCACGAAACCTTAGGCGATAGCAGCCAGCGGAGGTATGTTCACACATAAAAGAAACACATAATAGGCATACACACAGCCTATCCGCATATAGGCATACACACAACCTATAAATATAGTCCGTAGAGGTACACACCTAACCTATGATATAGTTTGTATAGGTATACACATAACCTTTAAATATAATCCATAAATAATATATTTCTTGAATACTCAACGTACAATAGATTCATAATTTTAACATCTTATCACTTTTTTCCCAAGTATTATTCTCTACATGACGGGCCCTAGTTACCCTTAATTATGTCATCATTAATTCACTCATACACTACTGGTACATCATAGGTTCACTCATACTCTCCACGATCCATTCTCATTCCCTCAAATTCATTATTTTACAATTTATGTCCAATATCTATTCGCCTTAATTCTCTCATTATGGCTAAGCCTCAGCCCCACATTAGGCCTGTTATAATTCAATATATCCCTCATTATAGTTTAGAGATGTACCAAAATCTCCCACATTAATTATTCACAAATTTAGAGCTTAAACAAGGAAAATTGGGCAATTATGGGTAACCGAATTGAGTCGTAAATTTTCTGGAGGATTAAACGCCATGTAGTAAAATTTTGATTTCTCCCTTTATAGAACTCCAAATGAAATCATTAAAAGCTCATTGGGAAGCTAAGAATTATACCTTTCCAGGAATCTATGTCTCACACTCTAATTGTAATCACAAATAAAATGGCATACATTTAAAGTAACGTCAAAAATTCTGTCAGATTACTATACTAACATTTCTGACTTACTATAGTGAAACGTCAATTACTCCCTCTACAGAACTCCAAATGACATGATTTAATGATCATTGGAAATCTAAGACATATACCTTTCCATACATCTATGGCCCTCAATCTAATTCCTATGTGACTTCTCCTCGTTTGCCCATGTCCGGGCTTACCTATTCTCTCTGTTCATCCTCTCAACGTGCCAGAGATGTTTCCATGGGTTATGATGCTGTTGACTCTATGGGCGTCTCTTCTCGACCAGAGATAACTCCCCCATCCTTTCTGGTTTATCCTCTCCACCCGAGCTTCTTCTGCCCATCATTCTAGATGAAGAAAATGAGCCCGAGGTATGATTTCCTCTATAGTTTGTTTGGTATAACGTCATGTTAGTTTCACCCCTTTATTTATTTATCATGCTAAACCTTAAGATTTTGGGATGCCTTAGGTGGAAGTGTCCTCGTTGTTAGCCAACATTTGTCTTCCCACGGAGCTAACGAGACCCTTGACCATAATTCCCCTTTTTTGTACCATAACTGAGGTAAGTGACATTTTGAGGTACTTCTCCCTTTTTCTGTGTTTATTCCTCTTTTTCTTTTTTCTTTTTTTAACATTGGACTTCATGTTGCAGCTTTCTCCCAATCTTGCTCCACCGTCTCTCGAAGGTCTGCACACGTATAAGGCTAAGGTTGGTGCTTCTTCCCCCCGTGGTGATTTTTCGGCATCCACCCCTATTGAGGCCTCATTTGGGAGCCCACTATATTCTCCCAATGATCAACCCATGTTGGCTTTGGTCCCCTATGTTGATGAGGGAGTTTTTCCTGTCGTTGAGGCTTCTGCAACCAGGGATCCCATTGTGGTTTCTGAGGTAATGAGACCACCCCTAACGATTCCTGCCCCTATGGCTGCTATGGTGACTCTCATTCTTGCCCCGACCATGACTGAGGTATTTTCCTTAATTCTATGCATTTTTGTTAAAGAATTTTTGCAAACTCCGCTAAAACGGTGACTTAACAACGAAAACACTTGTTAAGTTTTTTTCGTAAACTCCACCTACAACGGTGACTTAACAACGAAAATACTTGTTAAGTTTTTTCATAAACTCCACCTGTAACGGTGACTTAACAACGAAAACACTTGTTAAGTTTTTTTCATAAACTCCACCTATAACAGTGACTTAACAACGAAACGCTTGTTAAGTTTTTTCATAAACTCCACCTATAACGGTGACTTAACAACGAAAACACTTGTTAAGTTTTTTTCGTAAACTCCACCTATAACGGTGACTTAACAATGAAAACGCTTGTTAAGATTTTTCATAAACTCCACCTATAATGGTGACTTAACAACGAAAACGCTTGTTAAGATTTTTCATAAACTCCACCTATAATGGTGACTTAACAATGAAAACACTTATTAAGTTTTTTTTCGTAAACTCATTTCTTTTCTTATCTCACGTTGCACGAGAGACCTCTCCACCCGTTCTTTCACCTATTGGCTCACCTCACCGGGAACCTGCCATCTCGAAAGATTCTGGCCATGCTGACCAAGGTTCCACGATCGGTGCTGCAGCGGAGAGTGAATCTGGGTGCGAGCTTCCTCTGTCGAATTTGGCTCCTCATGCATTCTGCTTAATGGTGCTTCAACATTCTCCCCAAATGCCTGCCACTCATCGACTAGTGATCGAGCAACTTGAGAATCACCATCATGAAACCTTCTTGGTGGATTGCTTATGTTCCAACATCTCTGTCATGAGTTATAGGTTGCAAGGCATGGCTACCGTTGTTGCAGGAATTGCTAGCACTCCCATTGCGACCATTACCAGACCACTCCTTAACCAATTTCTTGGTTATTTGAAGGAGTTGGGTCGTGATGGTTTTTGTTTTAACTGGCTTATATCGTATTTAAAAACTTTGAAGAGCCAGCAACTCATCAGGCAAAGGGAATTATTATAGAAGCATCAGTAGGACCAACGGATTGAGGAAGCCAGGTTGGCCGAAATAGCACCCCTTCTAGAAGAAGTTGATAAGGAGGTAGATGATGCTGAAGAAGCTTTGCGTCTGGCCAAGCTGAAATAAGAAATACTTCTCATCAAACTTACACAAGTTCAAACGAGGTTGGAGGTTTCCATCAATGCCCAACAGTTTTGTACTACAGCTTCTTCAGGCCTTCCCGGAGATTTTTTCTCATCTTCAGACCTATGGTTCCTCTTAGGCTAGTCAACACTTCTATATATATCTTCTTTTTGCTTCTTTCTATGTAATTCTTGGGCAGTAGTTCCCAATTTTGTAATGCTCTATCGTTTACAAATGAACGAAAAATGTATATTTTCCCATTCATCTGTATGTTACAACTTCTTTATAAATTTATATATTTTTGTAACTCTTTCATTCTGTTCAAGTCATAACTAAAACTTGTATATTCATAACAACAGCTATTTACAATCATGGTTCAAACTTAATTGTCTACACATGATAAACCTTTAGCCATTTATTATTAATTTTAAATGTCTTGTCTTCCTCCATTCTAGAAATTAAGAAATAGCCTGAGTCATGAGCTTCTTTTACAACAAAAGGTCCCTCCCAATTGGCTATAAACTTCGGTAGAGGAAGCCCTCTGATGTGCTTCACTGCTGCTTTCAAAACGAGGTCTCCCTCAGCGAACTTCCTGGGCCTTACCAGGTTATCATATTCCTTGGAGAGATGTTTCGTGTACATTTGAGAATGTTGCATCGCATTATCTCTGTGTTCGTCTAACACTTCCAACTGCACGTGTCTATTCTGAGGGAGCATGCTGCTTCGTAAGGTGTATCGGGCAGAGGGAACTTCTAGCTCCACTGGAAGGATTGCCTCCGCCCCATAAACAAGAGAGAACGGAGTTTACCCCGTGGGTTTCCTCTTGGTTGTTCGATAGGCCCATAACACAGCTGATATCTTGTCATCCCACGATCCTGGGAAGTCCTCCATCACCTTGGCCAGAATATTAATCAATGTTTTGTTAGTTGCCTCGGCTTGACCATTTCCCTTTGGGTATGCCACCGTTGAAGTATGGTGAATAATGGAGTACTTGTCCATGAGCATCATTACTTCTAAGTTGATGAAGGGCATTCCATTATCTGAGAGAATAACCTTTGGGATCCCAAAACGATAAATAATGTATTCTCTAATGCAGTTGCTCACCACCCCAGCCGTTTCCCTTCTGAGTGGTATTGCCTCAGCCCACTTTGTAAAGCACTCCGTTGTAACTAGTATCCATATCTTCCCCCTCGCAGGAGGATGTATTTCCCCCACTAGGTCAAACTCCCAAGTGTGAAAAGGGTAAGGCATTACCAGAGAGTGTAAGTCCACCGATGGGGCATGGATCATGTTTCCATGTAGTTGGCAAGCTTTACATTTTCGAACGAACTCAGCAGAATATTTTTCCATCGTTGGCCAATAATACCCCAACGTCATAAACTGATCATACAACTTAGCCCCTCCTATGTGAACTGGATCGTGCGCCAGTTTGAGAACCTCAGTTGCTTCTTCTTTTATGATGCAGTACAGTGGTCTATTAAAGTATCCTCTTCGGTAGAGCTGCCCTCCCTGGATATAGAACCTTGGGGCCCTTCGTTTTAGTCCCATTGCATCAATTTTTTCTGTTGGGATAACTCCATCTTGGATGAAGTCGATATAGGGTTGCCTCCAGTCGGCCTGAGTTTCAATGAAATGACATTCAGTTGCTTTAAAGAAAAGTTGACTCTTATCACAACTCCATTGTAGATCCGCCGCGTTCTGCTTCATTCTAGGCCAGAAATATCCCTCTCTTTGAATTCTCCTATAAAGAGGTACATCAGTTGTTTCGTAGTGCTCCTCATGTGTTTTCTTTAACCTTCGCTCTGCTTCTTCTGGGCCAATACACCTTGATAACCATCCCCCTGTGTTTCTGAAGTAGAGATTTCCCTAGTTTGTAAAATATTGGGCCAACTCTCTTAGCCCCATCGCCCCCTCGCCAGACTCTAGTTTCTTCCTAATCTCTCCCCTCCAGTCCGCGTCTTCCCCCATTGGTAGCATTGATTGCACCACCGAAGGATCTGTTCTTCGTTGGATCATGATGATAGTTGTATTGCTCTCCATGATTATTTTTTAGGCAATAGTTGCATACGCATCTGGATGGCGATTCATCGTTATGGAATGTCTCTTGATCTTAGTTTGATGGAACTGGCTGAGGAGTCTCTGAATGATCATTTTGTATGGTTCCAGGTTCATGTGCTTCAACGCATATTCTCCGTTTACTTGTTGGATCATTAAGTTCGAATCACCCTTAATGCAGAGTGAACGAATTCCCCTTCGAAGAGACTCCAGCAACCCTAGTACCAAGGCCTTGTACTCTGCTTCGTTATTGGAACAAGGGAAATCTAACTTGTAGGAAAGGCAAATCTCTTCCATTCCTTTTGAAAGAATAACCCCTGCCCCTCCCTTCTTTTCTGCCGAAGATCCATCGAATTGCATCGTCCACTCCTCCTCAGTTGTATCCAAATAATTGTCTTGTAAGTCATCTCCTAGAATGTCTTCTTTAGGTGGTTCAAACGTTCCTGATGGAAAGATTGCCAATAGATCGGCATACGCCTGGCTCTTTATCGCGCGAGGAACTACACACTTTAAGTCATATTCTGAGAGGATGAGGAACCACCTAGCTTCCCTGCCAATCAATATAGCCTTTTCCAACAAATACTTAATAGGATCGCATTTAGTTACAATATTAATTATAAAAGACAGCATATAATGCCTAAGTTTTTATGCCACAAAGACTAAGGCTAAACAATGGCTTTCTAAGCTGCTATATCTAATCTCTGGCCCATGTATGATTCTACTGAGGTAGTAGACTGGTCATTCTTGCCCATCAATTTCCTATGCCAGCAAAGCTCTGACGGACCTCATGGTAGATGTGAGATATAACTGCAACGGCGTTCCTGCCCGTGGGGGAACCATGGTCTGTGGTGAAACCAATAGTTTCTTCAACCCAGCGAAAGACTCCTGGTGAACCTCTTCCCACCTGAACTTCATGCTCTTTGACAATAGCTGCATCAGCGGGTGTGTTACTTCGGCCAATCCAGACACAAATCTCCTAAGGTAGGAGACTTGATCGAGGAATCTCTTCAACTCCCTCGCCGTTCTAGGACTTGGCATTTCCAAGATCGCTCGCTTTTTGTCCTGGTCCATTTGCACCCCTTGTCGATCAACCACAAAGCCCAAGAATTTCCCACTCGTTACTCCAAAAACACACTTCAATGGGTTCATCCTCAACTTATACCTTCTACAACGAGAAAACACCTTCCTCAAGTCGCTTAGGTGGGACCCCTCCTCCTTTGATTTTATGACTAAATCATCCATGTAGAATTCTATAAATTTATGGAAGAAGTCATGAAAGATGACCATCATCATTCTTTGGTACGTCGCCCCAGCGTTCTTGAGGCCGAACGGCATTACCCTGTACATGAATTTACCCAACGGCATTCTGAATGTCATTTTCTCTGCATCTAAGGGGTCCATCTTGATCTGATTATACCCCACATACCCATCCATGAAGCTATACATCTCATGACCAGCAGTCGCGTCTATCAAGCTATCGATGGAGGGTAGAGGGAACTCATCTTTAGGACAAGCTCTATTCAAATCTCTGAAGTCCACACAGATCCTTATCTAGTTTTTGTCCTTCTTTCCCATTAGGACAATACTAGATAGCCAGAGTGGGTGTTGTATCGATACGATGAACCCTGCCATTAGCAGGTGCTGGACCTCTTCTTTAATCTTCAGATCCAGCTCGGGCTTGCACGTTCTTTTTGCCTATTTCACTGGAATGGCTGAAGGCATTACATTCAACCTGTGGCAGCTTACTTCCTCATCTAACCCTTCCATTTCTGTGTATTTCCACTCAAAGACATCTATAAACTCCTAAATCAATTCGACCAAGCCCTCTCATTTTTTATTGCTGAGATCCTTCGAGATGAAGATGGGTCTTGGATCCTCTCCTTCTTTTTCCAGGTTCAATTGCTCCAACTCTTGTGCCTGGGGCTTTGGTTGATTTCTCATGTAATCTGGTTCCTCTGTGACTTCTTCCATGAATTCCTGTATGCTAGAATTGTCTATCACCATGAACTGCCCCCGTTGATCTACTAAAAAGCATTCATATATCGGGTCAACCTCATCCTCAGTATCTTCAGTCGCCCGATCACATCATTACAATCAATACACCACCTTTCCTTCCTCGTTAACGACTTTCTTACATTGCCTGCTGGTAGTGGTGATTGCCTTTCTCTTCTTCTCTCTAGAAGCTTCGGCCACATTTTCTCCTGAGAACCGACTCAGCACGCTCTGTCGTTGGACCTCATGCTCTATTGGGTCCACTCTAGGCGTCATTCTATCTTTAAGCTGCTTCGAGATGCCTTGGGGCTGAGGGGCCACCTGGTGAGCTTCTTCGGCTATTTCCCTTGTACCGCTTGCAACCTCCTTCTTCTACTCGCCTAAGGGCCCCATCTTTTCTCTGATCGAGGGAACCCATGCTCCCTCCATTCTTCTTGTCAAGGTCTGGACATCTTCCTCTAACTCTGTGTAAAACGCTGCGTCCACCAAGTGAGCTTCTTCAACAGCGAAGGGCCTCTTTGTAGCCCTAATGGTCACCTATGTGCCCTTGACATTCAGTTTAGAACATTAGTGATATAGAGAGGGAACTAGGACTTGGTTGTGTGTCCATGCCCTTCCTATTAGCAGATGATAGGAAGTTTCACTCTCTTTTACGTGGAACTTGATATGGGAACTCAGATTTCCCATTACAATCCCAATGTTAACGTACCCAATGGACTTGGAAGATTGATTATCGTACCCCGAAATCACCAAGGGCATGGGAACCAGCCTTTCTTCTGGAATATTGGTTGCATGGAAGGAGTTGATTGGCATGATATTGATGGAAGCTCCCCCATCCATAAGAGTCCTTGTGAAGCTAACTCCGTTGACCATGGCGGTCACATACAATGGCCTGTTGTGAGGGAACCTTACTGCCCTATCTGTGTCACTGAAGATTACCTCTAACAGAAACCTTCTCACCAACTTGGCCATGGGTCCCTTCCATCTCAGCGAAGGGACCGCGTTCTTTTTCAAAATATCAAGTATCGCCTGGGTTATCTCCACCTACTCTCCTTTGGAATCCCCACTTGTTCGAAGAACGAAGTGAACTTTGGGGATTTTGAAACTGCCCCATATTTTAAGGTCGGGTCGACCTCTTCGCTTTCAGCATCATATGCATCCTCCACATCCTTCGCACTTGCTTCATCGTAAGCTAACATGATGTTAGCCATTCCCCTGGTGCAAATCTCCAAAGCTTCCTCGTACTCCTCTCCTTCTTCTCTCTCCGCCTCTTTATCATAGGCCACCACGAGATTGGCCCCATGCTCTGGTAGTGGTTTGTTGTTAACATTTTGTGGGGGAATCTGCAACGTTCCCGCCTTCATGTACTTGTCAATAATTCTTCTTAGCATGAAACATCTCTCCATTGGATGCTGGATCTTCCGATGAATCTGACAATATTTAGGATCTGCCTTCGTTGCAGCATCGGGTTCTTCAATCGAAATGCCTTTTGGTTCATAAGTTGTTCCCCCTTGGACCATCGCGTTATAGCAACTCACAGGCTCTTCTATCGTGCAAGGCAACGGTGGTGGGTCTTCTCTGTCTCTTCCAAACTTCCTCTTGTTGTCCTTCTTCGGTGCTTTGCCCCTATCTTCCCCCTCGGCGTACCCTACCCGTGGGGGCTGAGACCCCACCCCCCCCCCCCCCCCGGCGAGTTTTATCGGTTGCCTGAACATCATGGGTGATACCACCGGATTGGGTTGCACCACCAAAGAGATGTTTCTCGCCGCTTTCAATAATTCCGCAAAAGTTCCCTCGTGCGTCTCGTTGATAATATGGCAGATGTATTCAGGAAGTAGTCCCTCAGCATAAATTTGTAATAACTTGGACTCTTTGGCCTCGTCCCTTACATCGAGGGACCTTTACCTGAACCTTCGAACATAGGCTACCACCTCTTCCCCAGGTCTTTGCTTATCCCTACCAAGTTGGGTCAAGGTGAACTCATCTTCTGCCAAAAAGAACTTTGGGACAAACAATACATGCATCTCCTCCCACATAGAAACGTTGTTGGAAGTCAAATGGGAGTACTAGGTGTATGCCTTATCGGTTAGGGATTTGGAAAACTCCCTCAATCTAAGCTTCTTATCATTGCAATGTGCTCCCAAGTGTTCAACAAAACGCTTAATGAGCTCCTTCGGGTTCCCACCTTTCCCCGTATATTTTTCAAAGATAGGGGGAATATAGTCCTTCGGGTAAGGCTCGTCATTGTATTTTTGAGGATAAGGCATTTGAAAGTCGTCATAAACCGAAGCCACCTCACCAGCGGATTGCGAGGAAGCTTGCATGAACTTCAACATATCTTTCTCCATCTCTTTTCTCATTTCCTCCATGGGCCATGCTACCGGGGCAACCACGGGCTGAGTGCCCATTGCAACTGAAACGAACGTTATCGGTGGTGCCGTCGAAACTCCTGAGGTTCCCACTGCTGGATTCACAACAGAGGGTACGCTTACTGGGATCATTCTAGCAATACCTGCACCTGGTGGAGCCGTTGGATCTACCCATGGTGTTACGAAAGCATTAGCCTCCAATCCTCCCAGCATAGTTGAAGCTATTGGGGTTTGCAAAAACTCATAAAATTTGCTCATGAGGAGCGCCATCTGGGCGGGTCCCAACCCCGCGCTCGTGGAAGGTTATGTCGCCCCTGGAACACCTAACGTCATCGAAACCGGAGGCACCTCCACTCGAGGAGCCCCATCCCTTAGGGCCTCTTGCTCCCTCGAGGCATGTTCTTCATTATGTTGGATATCATCAAAGTTGAGTCTTCGAGTAGCATTATCTTGTGCCATACTCCTTACTTAGGAGAATGCCTCCCCAGCAGAGTCGCCAAATGTAATAGGGTACTTTAGAATGTAGATGGAGGCATAACCCCTTTTAAGTAAGCTAATGATAAGTTAATTAGCCCAAAACTTTGGATTAGTAATAGAACATGCCAACACAAGCCTAATGAAGATGGAGCTCGATTTAAAATCACAAATCTCTTGTGTATAACTCAGAAAAGTAGTAATGGAATTTTAGAAGTAACTCAGCTAGAGGGAGAGAGAAGTAAGCATCCTAGATACACCTTGGTAGGCAGGTAGAAACACATCCAAAACACCTTTTTTTCTCTCTGCCAAGTATTAAAATCTTCATGATTAATAACAATGGTGAGTGGGTGAAACCCTCTGGTTTGTAATAACTTTCTCTAGCAATAACTTATTGATTCTCAAAATAACATGCCCTCCTCAAAGGTGGTTGGGGTCCTTAAATAGGCTCCCACACCACCCCCGAGGCAACTCAGTCATTTAAGACTATGAAAGACATCCCTCACACTTTATGTCACAACATTAAATGCTTGATGCACTAGTTGTCTCCACGTCATAAACATTAAATGCCAAGACATGCCTTTTCCCTAACCACTGTATGTCAGGGGGATGTTGTTGCACAGGTGGCTCACCAACTACCTGACAGCCTCAAATACCACGGTGGTTTACTCAAGTGCATGTCTGACATTGTTTAGCTGTTTAGTGACATCACCTATAGTAGATGTGATATTAAGTAGAGGGTTGTTTGGTTCATGACTCAATGCCCGATAGAACTCCAAGCTGCTCCACCTGAGATTCCACAGTCAGGGTCCTTCAGTGTTTTACCAAGTATATCTAAGATGATCGGGACAAGCCCCAACGGTGCCTTACTTCTCAATCCTCCAACCCAAGTCCCTCTAAAGTTCCCACGGTGAGGTCGTTCGATAGAGCATGAAAGCTATCCCAGACCCTGTCAAGCCTGGTCTCTTGCGAGTACCGTTCGACCTCACACAGGTTCATTATTCTCTTTACATCATTACAATCGTTATAGCTCATAGACAATACAAACAAAAGATACAATATTACTAAGTAATCAACAAGCTAAAGTATGAGTTGCCACGCCAAGCTGCCTCGCTTGAACTGCCACGCTGTCTTAATCCCAAACACTGTTGCCAATGGGTGGATTATCCATAATCTCAGGATTATCTCCTAGCCCCCTCTACAACCTCATAGCTCAAAATCATTTATATCAATGTCCGCAACCCACTTGTCATTCTTAGTACTAGAAAATAAAAGATATGCTCATATGGTAATGGAATATAGAAGCATAAGTATGCAAGATAGTGCAATATAAGCATATAGGAAATAAAAGAATGTAAGTTTTCTAACTCCTCAAATTATCTCGATGACCCAAGGCTTAATCTCCTTTTGTTCACCACTCCATCTTCTCTTAAGTCTCCATTTTCCTTGGTTCACCTCGGCTTCCCCCATGACTCAATCTCCCATGGTTCTCCCTCATAGTGCCCGACCTATTTTCTTATGACCACCTTAAATATATCATTCTACGTTGTTGTATAGTAGGTATCTTTGACCTAGTCATGCCACAGGCCACGGCCTCCCGTCCTTCCCAACTCCATGATGAGCGATCCATGGTCTATTGTTAACTCTACGCCATGTCCAAGCTCTTAACCTCGTTGTTCAGCCCCATAATTCGCAAAGATAATGAATGTTGCTGCCTCAACACTGAATTAACATCTAAACTAAGGAACAATATGGTACTTCCTCCAACTCCATGGCATTTTCTAATACACCATGACCTAAAACAAAAGAGTTAAGCTATTGGTCGAAAACAACAAGGGTATTATAGTAAAATTGAGGTTTTAAAACCCCAATATACTCCCAACTCAAATCTCCAAAGATCAAAGGCAAAACCCTAAAATAAGCCCCCTAAGATGATTAATAACATCTTCGAAACCCTCACTCTCTCACTCCAAAATCTCACCTTAAGGATCCAAATGGAAAACCTCTAAGATAATAGATTTTACTTAATGAATAGTAAAACTCCACGACCTCTACGACCACGATGAACAGTAACTATCCATGCCCAAAAAATCCAAGAACTTATATAAACACTAGAAATCCATTGACATACCCATATTACATTATGAATAGTAGAATTCCATGGACATACCCAGATTACACACAAGGGGAAATCTCATTCAATATAAAACATGAAACTATGGTTTTAAGCAAGAAATAAGAAGATGAGGACATATATCTTATCTTAGTGGACTAATTCAATGAATAATATCCTTTCACAGCGTCACTCTGGCAGTAGCACCTCCTTATCTGGTGAACAGTAGCCTTCTACAACCTCACTCCGGCAGTAGCACCTCCTTCATACCAACCTTACTTTCTCGCTCTAGAAAGGATTTTAAGATTTCTAATAGTCTTGGAAAGTGTGCCAAGGGTGGATATTTATAGGTTTTAGTGAGGAACCTAGGGTTCCCTCCTTTGTAAACTGTTTCCACAATTAAGTTTTTTTAAAAGGCTTCTAAATTCCTCTAAACTTGATCACCAAGTCATTGTATAATTAGGCCATGTCATCAGCTCTCATGATGCTTCCTACGGGCATGTGTCACTAGGATCCGTGGCCACAACCTAACTAAGTTCATTTCCTTACTTACATGTTTGCGAACATCCCACCCCTAACCGATGCCTTTCACCGAATTGATCTATTTCCTTTAAGGATGACATCAGTAAACTCTGCGACCGTATCCTAAGGTCGTGGCCTTTCCTCTAATCTCCAAGTTATTTGTTTCAAAGGTCGTGGACCTATTAAAACTCTGCCTTTACAAAAGAAATTCACATGTGGCCGTGGCTACATACATGGCCATGACCTTATCCATATATGGGTTGTTACAACCTCCCCAACTTAGGAAGTTACGTCCCCAAAATTTAAATTCTTCACATAGGATAGATATTTATGTCACCCACTATTTGACATCTCCCTAGCTCTCAAGGCTGATATCAATTGATTTTTCCTTCCAGGTTTAGTACCCAGTGACCTTGCCCTATTAGTCCGTGGCCATTGCTTCACTCGTTCTCACTGTAAATTAAACTTAAAATATTT
Organism: Sambucus nigra; assembly: GCA_949130495.1. NCBI lineage: Eukaryota > Viridiplantae > Streptophyta > Magnoliopsida > Dipsacales > Adoxaceae > Sambucus > Sambucus nigra. The sequence goes on along the minus strand of OX422208.1, from coordinate 458,141,989 downwards.
TAGTTCAAATCTTACTATGTCGCAGCCCTTAAAGAGACATCATCCTAATGATAAAATTTGTAGATTAATTCATCATCGCAATTAAATAATATTCCATAAGGAATAATACCTAAATAAACACCTTAATTTATTAATATCCAAAAGGTCTCTAGTAGGGGGCATTTAATCATATTTCATTATAATCCTCTAATAAAAACATAGATCCAGAAAAAAGGGAAACAACTAAAAGTGAAATCTATAATGATTACAAGACTTAAATGGTATTTTTTAAGACTCTTAAATTCTATAATCCTTCCTTGGTCTCTAGATCACCTCTGCGACATATGCATCCTTCATGTCCTTCTTCAAAATGCTATCGTCCTTTTCTTTGTGGCCTGACTTGTCACACTTATAGCATCTCATCCCTAAAGGGAAAACTCTAGCAAAGTTCCTCTTCATTCTGCAGTTAAAATAGGTAATTATCATGGTGTCAACCCTCTTATGTTGTTTTCCTTCTGTAATACCATGATTATATTATTTCTTTATTTCTTCTTGTATGTCATTTATCTTTTCTCCCTTAACCTTCAACCCGTCTTCAAAGTCTTTCTCCATGATCTGAGATACCTCAATGAATTATGTATTAGTCTGCAGTCTAAACCACACCATCCTACTGCGGAGTCTATACTTCAAGCCCCTTTCAAACTTCTTAGCTTTCTTTTCTCCAGTATCAACAAGGTAGAGGGAAAAGTGCGACAATTTCAAAAAATTTGTTTCATACTCTTCCACAAACATATTTCCTTATGCTAGGTCCATAAAATCAATTTCCATGTTATTCCTTATAGCGGGAGGGAAATATTTCTTTAATAAAATCTTCTTAAACCTATTGCAGTAAATTGTTATGGCCTCTCCTCCAATTTCGGTCCTCTTGACCATAGGCCACCAGTGACATGCCTCGGCCTTATACATAAAGTAGGAAAATGAAACTTTCTTATCCTCAGTTCAAAACCTCAAAATATTTTCTATTTTCCTTATTCAGGTATCGACCTTCAGTGGTTCAGAATCTCCCTTAAAGGGCTCGGGTCCTAATTTATTAAAATGCTCAATAGTACATCAAATAAGCCTTGCCTCGACCGTCCTTGTACCCATTGCTCAGGCTACGGCTTCGGCGAACCTAAATACCAACTCAGGCATAATATTGGGTATGTCAGGTCCCGCGGCATCATTATTGTTTGCGTCTCTTCTTACTCATCTTCCATTACCACTTGCCATAGCTCACTCACAACAATAACATACATATAAGTTCATTGTCCCAGGTTTAGGTCTTAAAATAAATCTACCAAGACTAAAGATATATCTAATACTCCTAAAGTCTCCAAGGTCGAATGTTGTGATACCATTTGTAAAGCCTCTAGGTCTACCCTACTAGGTCGCGAAAATTTGTGTCACTTATTCTCACATGGAATTTTCTTAGATTTAATTATTAGGGAAAGTTAGATGTCATGGACTCTAGGAAGACATTGGCCTCATCATCAGAATTTGAAAATTAAAATAATCATCACTGTTTAATAGTGCACAATATATATGCATCATTGAACAAATACTATCTCTATCAAAATATATATAACTGTCTCCAATACTTGCCTTATTAAAGATTTTCATCGTACAACTTTAACATAAAAATATAAAGTGGAATAATTACAACTGCGAGCTAAGTCTAGGTAAAACATCTCAAAATAATCTCTACATCAGAATAGACTCTGTGGCCTATGATATCCTACACGATGACTTATCAACTAACTCCACGACCTCTATCTTGAGGAAACAAGGAATATAGAAGGGATGAGACCAAATACCTCAACAAGGTTTATAAAAAAGTCCTCAGCCCACCCGTCAATATTAGTACTAGCAAATAAAAGATATACTCATAAGGAAATGGAAGATATAAGTACAAGTAATAAAGATAGTTCAATATAAGCATATAGGAAGGAAAATAATGTAAGTTTACTAACCCATCAGATTATCCCGATGAACTAAGGCTCAATCTCCCTTAATTCACCACTCCGTGGCTTCGCCCAAGGCTCAATCTCACTTGGTTCATCTTGGCTTCCCCTATGGCTCAATCTCTTATGGTCCTCCCTCGTAGTCCATAACCTATTTTTTATGACTTTGGACACTTCATTCTCTGCAGACTTATTCTAGGAATCTTTGACCTCGTCATGCAACATGCCGCAACCTCCTCTCTTGCTTAATTCCAAGATGAATGATCCATAGTCTGTTGTTAACTTTACACCTTGTCCAATCTCATCTGTGGGGTTATTCCCCATAGTTAGCCTAGGATTAGTCTCCACAGACTAACCATTTTAACCTGAAGTACTCAAAAGGAGATCCTTAAATAGACATGATGCCTCGTCCTAGCTAATGAATGTTGTGACCTTAAAAACAAATCCCCATATCAACTAAGGCACAATATAACACTACCTCCCAACTCTACGACATCTTCTAATTGGCCACGACCTCAAAGAAAGAGTTAGAACTCTTGGTCGACAACAACAAAAAGGGTAATATAGTAAAAATGAGGTTTTAGAACCCTAATTTACTCCCAACTCAAATATCAAAAGATCAAAGTCAAAACCCTAAAATAAGTCCCCTAAGATCATTAAGAACATATTTGAACCCCTCACTCTCTCACTTAAAAATTTCACACAAAGAACCCAAATGGAAAACCTCTAAGATCATAGATTTTTCCTAATGAACGGTGAAACTCCATGGCCTTTAAGACCTCGATGAACTATAACTTTACATGGACTAAAAACCTAAAAACTTATATGAACAATAGAATCCATAGCCATACCTAGATTACACTTTGAATAGTAGAAGTCCTTGGACATATCTAGATTTCACACAAGGGCGCATCTCATTCAATTGAAAACATGTAAACTAAGGTTTTAAGAAAGGAAGAAGAAGATGAGGACAAATCTTTTACCTTATTGGATTAATCAAATGAAAAATAGCCTTCCACGACCTCACTCCAAAAGCAACACCTCTTTCTCTGGTGAGTAGTAGCCTTCAATAACCTCACTCCGGTAGTAGCACCTCCTAAATACCAACTTTACTTTATCTCTCTAGAATAAAATCTAAGGTTTTTATCAATCTTGGGAAGTGTGCCAATGGTGAATGTTTATAGGTTTTAGTGGGGGAACCTCGAGTTTCCTCTTTTATACACTATTTTCCACAATTACCCTTTTTAAAAAGTCTTATAGAATCCTGTAAACTTGCTCACCAATTCATAACAGAATAAGGACACATCATCACCTCTCGTGCTACTTCATAAGGGTACACGTCATGAGGATCTATGGCCATTACCTAAATAAGGTTGTGGCCTTCCTTACATATTCGTGGTCTTTGCCTGCTAGATCGTAGTCTTAAGGTTTCCTTAGTATGTGGCCATCCCACCCCTAATCGAGGCCTATCACGGGATCGATTTGGTCAGGACACATTACCTCACATGCTGAGCCCTCAAGAATGACAACACCAAACTCTATGTCCTATCCTAAGGCCGTGGCCTTTCCTTCGATCTCCAAGGTCTTTGTCTACAAAGCCGTGGCCCTACTAAAATTTTGCATTTGCAACAAAAATTAATATGTGGCCATGGCTACCTACATGGGTGCGAACTTATTATAATTTGGGTCCTTACAAGGGGGAGAAAGGTAATAATGCAATTAAAAGCTCTGATACCAATTTATAAAGGTGAATAATCCAAGGTAGTTCCAAACAAAAAATGCAACACCAATTTATAAATGCGGAAGCCAATTTTAAAAATATTTTATCTTGTTATCCTAAACATTCATCTATGTGATTAAAAAAAAAATAATGGAAACATTCAAGAAAGACCAAGTTTCAAAAAAAAAAAACTTTTAGTTAAAAACCCCTTTCAGTTAAAAAACTTTATTCACTTAGAAATCTACAAGATATTCGACTTATAAACTACTTGATAACCTCCACAAGTATTGACAACTAATCTTTGGAAATCTCTAGTGAACAACTATGATCCTCGCAAGAATCATAAGACCGCAGTACTTTGTCAGCCTCAACCTTCATCCTTAGTAGTGAATCCCCGTAGGGTTCACAAGTCACCCATGGAGATCCTCTCTACAAGGTGTATGCAAAACTTTCCAGGGTATAAACAATTCACAAGAACAATATTAAAGAATTTTTTTTGTGAATTAAAGGTGTTTTGAAGCACAAAACAACGAAGAAATTTTACAAAATTTATGTAGAAACGAAGTTGGAAAAAGTCTAAAACGTTTTGAAAATGAAATAGGTATTTACAAAAAACTCAAGGCGGCCCGTCATTCGAACAGGTGATTCTAACGATATATAGATCTCATTCGAATGAGATGTTCTCCCGCTTCTAACGATGTTGTAAAAATAAAAACAAAAGTCTTCATTTGATCCTCATTTGAAAGCATACATCAAACGACCTTGATATGTCGTTTGAAGGAGCCATACAAAAAATAAAACTCCACCTACAGTAAAATCATAAAACATATTTTCGAAAATAAAAAGCCCTGTTCGCTTTTTGATATAAAAATAAACATTACATAATATAATTCTATAAAATAATTAAAACTCTAAATTGTTTATACCTCATTGGGATGTCGGGAAGTCTTGAAACTTGGAGATGCTTAAGTTCAGTTTGTCTAGACGGTGCTTGACGATTTATAACGGGATACGCCAAACTAGACTAAAGCTATGATATGGACAATCCTAGAAAAATTGTTCTTCAAAATATCTCCATTTGGTTATTCTGGTACAAAACAAACAAATATGACTGCATACCAAATTAAAATCAAAATATCCATGACAAGAATACTAATACCCTTTCCAATGCTATAACGGAATGGCATAACTCTCTTTGTCTTCGAACTTCTTCTTCCTTCCCTTTTCAAATTTTTTCTTCATTCTTATGTCTTTGAATTCCTCTTTAAGTAAGTACCTACACACATGAGACAAAAAAAAATATACCCTTATGATGCATCGAGTTTGAAATAAGATAAAACTCATAAATAAATTTCTCCCCCATAAATCAAACTCATTTTAATTTTCTCTCCCCCTTTGTTTTTATCCGAAATAGACAAAGAAGTAGAAACAAACAAACATGAAATACGAAACATCACATAGAAGATAAGATATCATCACAAAAGATATAAATAAGTATGTGTAATGATAATCTCAAAGGTAAACACAACCAATTATTTATGAAAATTTTCATTTTTTAAAAAAATTCATAAATACAACATAATGCATATTATATATGGTATAATCAACCACAAAACATGTCACGAGACAGATAAGCATTACTCACTAGAATAGTATCGATATGTCTAAACACGTGGGATGGAATGAATGGGTGTGAACTAGTAACAAAAGAATTATAACCTAAACACTCAAATATGTTCAAAAACTTCTAATTAATAGCAAAACTTTATCAAACTAAGCTTTAGCCTCAATTGACAAATAAAGTTGAACTTAACGAACAAAACAAGCACAATGCACACAAGCATAGAACGGTAATGATTCTACAAATCAATAGCCTCATGAGAAAATAAACGTAACAAGGTATCATTGTACAAACCCATTGATCTTTAACTAAACACCCCAAAATATAAACATGATCATATTTCATTCTATTATTTTCTTTGGAAGTGATTTCTTTTGAATGATCAAACAAAATAAACTATTTGCCCCTCTTTTGGCATATTTTTTTTATTGCCTTAATTTTTTCTTGGTCTCTTTTCAAACAGTGGCTTTAACGATGAGAACACTTGCCTCTCACAGCTCTTTTCCGTGACACTCATATTGTTTTCAATAATAAACAAACTTTCATGGGCAATGGTTCCTAGATGGACAAATCTCCAGTCACATAAACATGTAGATGGAGAAATTGATGGGAGAACATCTCACCAAGCTCAAATATACATCATGAAGTCAATAAATATATATATATATATATATATATATATATATATATATATATATATATATATATATAGTCGCTCAAATATATATCATGAAAGATATGTAAGAAGCGAAAAGACATATATGGTAAATTGAACGCCCTCAAATTTAATATAGTTGTTTAATATAGTATACTATATGCGGACAGTGGCATATTAAGAGCTAGTGTGAAGAGATGGTGGGATACAACCCATAACTTTAAACTTCCTGACAATGAAAATGGAATCACGCCTTCATATCGGTGTATTTTTGCACCAATTTCTTAAACTAGAAAAAATATTACAACTACATTCCACATAGTTTTTTTTCAAAATATCTTATTTTTGTATTTCATATGAATTTATTTTTTCTAAATTGAGTATTCATATAGAGATGGGTGTATCCTTACAAGTATCTTCGATAAAAGAGCAAAAGGAGACATTATCCATAAATAAATTCTCAAGGAATGAATTTAGAAGACAACTACGTAAAACAAGGCATATCAACTGTCAATGTTTTTTTTTGTCTAGAGAGTAACATTAAGAACTAGCCGATCCCCGATGAAAATGATTTGTCGTGGGTTTTGGTTCTACGTGCTAGGTCAACTATTCTTCCCATTAGCTAGCCGTGTTTTCAACATTAATTGGCTATTATTACATAATGAATATGAAAACATATGGTCTTTCTATTAGGATATATATATATGTGTGTGTGTGTGTGTGTGTGTGTGAGAGAGAGAGAGAGAGAGAGAGAAAGAGTAGTTGGAGACTTCATGACCATCGTTAGAAAACGTAGATGTTATCATTTTCCCGAGTACTTATAGGTGGAATGCTACAAATCGTTCCAGAGAAAATTGGATGGAAGAACATAAATTTGGTGTTGGACAACATCAAATGGAGATGAGTTCCTCATCATCGATTATTTGTACCTCGTATAGAGCATCAACGTATTTACCATTTGTAGTGATGCACATGTCATACTTGATGTTCCAATTTCGTACCCTTCTTATTGGCCCATAGATCGAAAAACTTGGTATATAGGTGATCGTTGTTTTCGGATAATGTTTATCAAGTAGTAATACCACATGCCCCAATTTAGTGGCATAATTTCCACATAAGACATATTTTTTAGAAATGAGAATGTGGGAGGATAGGTCCCTTTTTGTTTTTCTTTCAAGTGAAGAGGAGTGCGGTGATTACTCCATGATTGTATTGCGTGTTACACTTTTACTAACACTGAGTAGGCAAGTGGGATATGACGTTCTTATTTTTTTATACGTCATTGGGGATGATTTATAAATTACCTCCACTCAAGCACATGTTTTCCCCTAGTTAGTAAAAAAAATCGGGCCCTAGTCAATTTGGAAAATAAAAGGATATAACAATGGCAGTTGGAGTAGTCTCCCTCAGCGGGGAGAATACAACAATCACGCTAGACATGCCAACTTGAAAAAGATATAGAACACAAATGCACATGTGATATGGGTTTAATAAACCTAATTAATCAATTTTAATTAGTTTCAATAAGTAATTTTTCCACACACAAATTTTGGTTCAAATTAAATTCAATTAATTTTTAATACGATAAATTTTACAAATTTATGTAATATTATTGATTAGATCCAATTTTCATAAGGTGACTTGCAAAAACGTAACGTGCAAAAAATAAATTCAATCACACAAAAGGAAACTTTATGAATGGAAACCCTTGTAGGAAATATCACCATGTGCAACCTTCCCAAATCCCACTAGTGTTAGTAAATGTTATGCTTTTTTTTTATAGAAAGTAGGACATGACTTATAGTATAGACTCAATACCATGCCACAAATGTTACCTCTAATTCTGAATTGATGGGAAAACATATATGGATTGACATTTTAAATGGAAAAAAAATTCAGTCATAAGATATTTGATTAGTCATACATTAGAAAAAAAATCAAGAAATAGGTTTAAACAATCAACCTAGGGTTTCGGGAACCAGTACCATTGCGAATTTTATTATGATTCGTATAAGGAGAAGTAGTTTTATGATGATGATAATGCATCCCATAGAAGGTCTTCAAAAACTTTAATGGAATTCTACGAATGCCTACAATATTCAATCATATAATTCACCCAAAATAAACCTTATGTTGGCACTCTTGGAGATGAAACCATGGTGAAATATGAGAGAATCAATATTTTTTCTCCTCACCCCTTCAAAAAAATGTGAATATTGTTTTTTCTCTCCCTCTTTAACCACCCACAATGGATAATTAACCTAAAACCCTATATTACACAGTAATACCCCGTATTTTTATGATATTTATTTATGGGATTAATTGAATTAAATGTGTATTAATTGGAAATTGATCCGGATTAAAATACTAGCGAGATGCGAGTTGGTATTTGATTTTAATGAGTATATATGAATATTGAATTATCAAATTGTCGTGAGATTGATATACGGCAATTCGGGAAACTTTGTTGAGACGCGTGTGACAGTCGCGTCAGGAATATATTTATTTTAATTAAAAAGTGAATTTTATTTCTATTAACCGTATGGTCTTTTTGAGTGCGCCAACGCGTCCGAAAGGGTCGAAATAGTCAGAAAACACTAGCCGGGGGTTTAGTTTGGGTCCCGGGGCATTTTTAGGCCATACCGGCAACGTATAAGGGTAGTTTGGTAATTTTGGAATTTTGGGAATTAAAACTCACGAAAATTAGGAATTAAAATCTTACTTAACCTTTACCCACTAAACCCACTAACTACACTAGTTGACTTAATGGGCTACGGGTGTTATTGGAAATAGGTTTAGGGTTTCCTAAGACAAACTCTAGCCACCATTGTCATCTTTAGAGAAGAAGTTGTAGAGAGAGAGAGAGGAGAAATTCTGCAGAGAGAGAGAGAACAATTCAATCTTCAACATCAAATTCAGAGATATATCAGAGGCAAGTGGTTTAATTACGTTAATTGCATTGAATGTTTCTTCCATGCTTAGACATTTCTGAAAATTTCATTGTTTTTGGGAGATTGATGAAAACCCATTAAATTGGAATTAAAAACTTACATTTTGATGAGGAATCGCATGTAGAATTGTATTTAGGTGATTATTCTGATGATAATATATCTTGTATGAAACAAAAATGGATTTAATTATAACCATTGATGATCTTAAAAATTTCTAGGGTTCATGTTCTTGAGAGTGGGGAAAATGTAGAGACTTGATAATTGGGTGGTGATTAGGATGAATTAATCCCATAAACATGTTATTACATGACCTAAGTATGTTTAGGAATGATTAGAAACCTTGAACAATTGTTGGATTGATGTTTGAATGTGATTAGAGGTGAAGAAAAGTTGGAAAAAACGAATTTGGGAAAATCTGGGCTCGAAACTGGCCTCTCGTTCGTTCGAACGAGCTCGTTCGAACAAGCTTCTAACGAGTTGACAGTTTGACTTCTAACGAGAGGGATGTTCGTTCGATGACTTTCGTTCGAACGAGATCTAGTTAGAAGGTCCACTTCGTTCGAACGAACTCTCGTTCGAACACCCTCGTTCGAACGAGACTTCTAACGAGCTGATAGTTTAGGCTTTTTGGCCTGTTTTGATTTCGCGTGTCCCGTAACCTTATTTAATTGTAGAGATAACATTCCCTTGATGATAAATCGATATAGTTAGGATATTTGGGATATAGTGAGGAGTAAAACATAGAAGTGTGATTTGAATTGAATGGAAATTGTGGAATAGGACGTGAGTGACTATTACGACGTGAGAATAATTAACAGCTTGAATAATTATATTAACCGGGAATATGTAAATTGTGTAACATTATATGTCGGTACGAGAATGAGAAGTGTACCACAAATAAATTATGGTAATTACTGGGATGTGTGCATGCTTAGTAAGTATATGATTTTATGTGTATGACATACCTACCATACTTGCTATCACGGGAGGTTTACGTTCGCTTAGGACCCTCTAATCCTTGTGTTGCCCGGATTTAGATTGGTACCTAGAGAGGTTTACGTTCAGGCACATGCATTCCCGTCTTCTTGGGAACGTGTACATGATGCTTTTCAGAAAGCACACCCACCGGAGTTCGCAGGTAGCTCCGATGTTATGGTTTCGAGTCAGTGGAGGAAAGACATTCAGCGGCACTTGAGGATGTATGAGTGAACCGATGTCCAGAAGCAGATACTAGCTACCTTTAAGCTAGTGGGATCTGCACTGCAGTGGTGGGAGTCTATTACCACCGTGGAGGATAGAGGTACACTCACAATACAGGAGTTCTGGGTGCGGTTCGACCGCAAGTATTTTTCGTCAGCCGTTCACACGGAAATGAGGAGGAAGTTGATGAATCTCAGACAGGAAGGTAAGACTATGGCCGAGTATGAGGCCGAATTCACAAACCTGTTGAATATTGTTCCGGATGAGATACCGACAGAAGAGAAGAAGATCCAGAAGTTTACAGAGCGGTTGACTTGGAGGATCCGTCAGCATTTGTTGGGGAACCTACCGTTGGCCACTTACTCTGATGTGGTTAACGCTGCACTGTTACACTGCCAGGATCACCGCTTTCACATGGATGAGGGCAAGAGATCGGGAGAGTCCATCCATCAGGGCAGGACTGGAGGATATGGTTCCAGTGGGGCACAATCGGTTCAGGGGCAGAGACAGGGTGACCAGGGTTCCCAGCAGGGGGATCACAAGAGGCTCAGATCGAGAAATTTCAGGCACGGACAGGGAGGTTTCCGGAAGGGCCATCAGGGTCCGAACGGCCATCAGAACTAGCAGGGTCAGAATGGTCAACAACAGTTTCAACAGGGCCAGGGGAGGAACGGTAACGGCCACCAGGGCCGGGGGCAGCAGGGACAGAGAGGGGGGAACTTCCCGGGGAAGTGTTACATTTGTGGTAAGACTGGCCATAAACGCCAGGACTGTCCAGATAGGGGCAGGGCCCCACAGCAGCAGCAGGGTGCTCGACAGGAGCCGCAGAGACCTATGTTTCCCTCCGCCCTCCCGGCGCCGCCACAGATGGCAGCATTGCCACCCATTCCAGCGATCCCAGTGCAGCAGGGGCAGTTACAGTATGGACGTGTCTATAAAGTCCACCAGGCAGCAGCTCCACAGGCACCACCCGCGATAGAGGGTATGTTTCCTATCCATGGCACTATGGGTCGGGTTTTGTTTGATACGGGGGCAACGCATTGTTTTATAGCTACACATTTTGGGAAAGCCTTAGGGTTGTTAGCCATAGTAGAGAGCACAGTGACGTGTGTAGACTCACCATTGGGGGGTGGGTCACTTATTTTCTTTATATGCCGGGGAGTGGGGGTAGAGATTGGTAGTTTAGTATTACCTGCAGACATGTTGGTATTAGAAATGCATGAGCACGATGTGATTATCGGTATGGATTGGCTCGCAGCTTATAGAGCCATGATTGATTGCTTCGGTGGGAGCATTGTTTTTGCCATTCCGGGGCAAGAGATGTTTGTAGTGGCGATGCCTCGCCCAGAGGGAGGCTCGACCGCTCATTTGTATTACATAGAGGAGGATACCTCTAAGGAGGTTGTGATTCCTTTAGATTCGATCCCAGTTGTCAGGGAGTATTCCGATGTGTTTCAGGAGATACCAGGCCTACCCCCCAGTCGAGAGATAGACTTTGTCATAGACTTATTGCCAGATACGAGACCTATAGCACGCGCACCGTACCGTATGGATCCGGCAGAGATGCTAGAGCTACGAGATCAGATTGAGCAATTGTTGGGTCAGGGGTTTATACGGAGGATTACTTCGTCGTGGGGTGCCCCTGTGTTATTCGTGAAGAAGAGGGATGGATCATTGAGGTTGTGTGTGGATTACCGGGAGTTGAATAAAGTCACGATACGGAATAAGTATCCGTTACCTCGAATCGATGACTTATTCGACCAGTTGAGAGGAGCTTCTTTCTTCTCGAAGATTGATTTGCGATCGGGATACCATCAGTTGCGTATCAGGGAAGAGGATGTCTCGAAGACTGCGTTCTTAACAAGATATGGTTCTTACGAGTTTCAGGTTATGCCTTTTGGCTTGACCAACGCTCCAGTAGTGTTTATGGACTTGATGAATAGGGTGTTTAGAGAGTTCCTTGATCAGTTCGTCATTGTCTTCATTGATGATATTCTAGTTTACACCCAGACAGAGGAGGAGCACCCCGAGCATTTGAGGCAGGTTTTGCAGACGCTACATCAGAACGAGTTGTATGCAAAGTAAGAGAAGTGCGGGTTTTGGCTGAAGGAGGTTCAGTTTTTGGGGAACATTATTTCCGACCAAGGGATATCTGTTGATCCGGGGAAGGTATCCGCGGTGAGAGAGTGGGGACAGCCCACGACACCGACAGAGATCCGTAGTTTCTTGGGCCTAGCAGGATACTACAGGAGGTTCATTCGGGGATTTTCAAAGATAGCGGGTCCTTTGACACATCTGACTCGTAAGGGTGTGCCGTTCATCTGGAGTGATGCCTGTCAGTTTGCATTCGATGAGTTGAAGGACAAGCTGACCTCAGCACCTGAGTTAGCATTGTCGAGACCGGGTGTTGAGTATCTAGTCTACACCGATGCATCCTTGCAAGGACTTGGAGGTGTATTACAGCAGTAGAGTCAGACCATAGCTTATGCTTCCTGTAATCTTAAGCCTCACGAGAAGAATTACCCCACCCATGACTTGGAGTTGGCGGTAGTTGTATTTGCCCTTCGGATTTGGAGACATTATCTTTTAGGGGAAAAGTTTCGATTATTCACAGACCACAAGTCCCTACAGTACCTATTCACGCAGAAGGAGTTGAATATGCGGCAGCGAAGGTGGCTTGAGTTTGTGAAGGACTATCAGTTCGATATCCAATATCACCCGAGAAAGGCTAACGTGGTAGCAAACGCGTTGAGCCGTAGGCCAGTAGATGAGGTGGCAGGGGTGTGGAAGGCAAAGTGGAAGGAGTTGGGACACCAGGATGCAGTGGCCCGATCATTCATGTCTGTGATGACTGTTACGCTGCAGATTGTCACGGAGGTGGTAAAGTCCCAGGCAAATGACTCGTTCTGTCAGGAGCAGATAGTTTGATTACTAGCAGAGGGAGCTGAATCCTATACCGTTAGCTCAGACGGAGGATTACGCTTCAATGGGAGATTGATAGTTCCGGAAGGGGAGGAATTGCGGCACAAGGTGATGGCAGAGTCGCACGGCTCACGGTTCGCGGTACATCCCGGTGGGGACAAACTGTACCAAGACATGAGACGACAGTGTTGGTGGAGCGGGATGAAGAGAGATATTGTCATGTTTGTTTCAAAATGCGCCACTTGTCAGCTAGTAAAAGTGGAATATCAGAGACCGGCAGGACTTCTACAGCCATTGGAGGTCCCGATGTGGATGTGGGAGAGCATATCCATGGACTTTATCATGGGGTTGCCTACGTCACAGAGAGGTCACGACTCCATTTGGGTAATTGTGGACAAGTTGACCAAAGTCGCTCACTTTCTACCCGTAAGGACAGACTACACTACGGGACCGTATGCCCAGCTCTTTATTGCAGAAATAGTGAGACTTCACGATGTGCCCCTAAATATCGTGTCTGACCGAGATAAGATATTTGTTTCACGATTTTGGGAAAGTTTTCAGGAGGCCATGGGCACGGAATTGCGGTTGAGTACGGCGTATCACCCACAGACCGATGGGCAGACCGAGCGTATAAACCAGATGTTGGAGGACATGTTGCGTATGTGCATCATTGATTTCGGGGGTGGATGGGAGCAGTATCTTCCACTTAACAGTTCACCATTGGCATGGCTCCATTTGAGGCGTTGTATGGTATACCTTGTCGTTCCCCAGCATGTTGGTTGGAGGTGGGGGACAACAAACTACTTGGGCCGGAAGTGATTCAGGATACTTCGGCGAGGATAATTCAGAGTTGCATTCGGGTAGCTCAAGACAGGCAGAAGAGCTATGCTGATGCGAAGAGGTCCTTCATGGAATTTGAAATGGGAAACCAGGTTTTGATATGTGGGACCATTTCCTATTATTGAGCGGATTGGACCGGTTGCGTATAGACTTGGGTTACCGGAGCATTTGCATCGGATTCACGATGTGTTTCATATTTCCTCGCTAAGGAAATATCTTAGAGACGATTTGGCTCATTCTCACATTGCCTTGGAGGACATCGATCTCCAGCCTGATAGCTCCTACGAGGAGGGGCCGATTGCTATTTTGGACCGAAGTGAGCGAAAGCTGTGGTCAAAGATAGTTATGTTAGTGCGTGTTCAGTGGCGACATCATAATGTCAAGGAGTCCACATGGGAGCGCGAGGATGAGATGCGCGAATGTTATCCAGAGTTATTTCTACCAGGTACCTTCTAGTTCTGAATTTCGGGACGAAATTTTGTTATTAGGGGGGAAGTATGTAATACCCCGTATTTTTATGATATTTATTTATGGGATTAATTGAATTAAATGTGTATTAATTGGAAATTAATCCGTATTAAAATACTAGCGAGATGCGAGTTGGTATTTGATTTTAATGAGTATATATGGCTATATATGAATATTGAATTATCAAATTGTCGTGAGATTGATATACGGCAATTCTGGAAACTTTGTTGGACGCGTGTGAGAGTCGCGTCAGGAATATATTTATTTTAATTAAAAATTAAATTCTATTTCTATTAACCGTATGGTCTTTTTGAGTGTGCCAACGGATCCGAAAGGATCAAAATAGTCAGAAAACACTAGCCGGGGGTTTAGTTTGGGTCCCAGGGCATTTGTAGGCCATATCGGCAACGTATAAGGGTAGTTTGGTAATTTTGGAATTTTGGGAATTAAAACCCACGAAAATTAGGAATTAAAATCTGAATTAACCTTTACCCACTAAACCCACTAACTACACTAATTGAGTTAATGGGCTACAGGAGTTATTGGAAATAGGTTTAGGGTTTCCTAAGACAACCTCTAGCCACCATTGTCATCTTTAGAGAAGAAGTTGTAGAGAGAGAGAGAGGAGAAATTCTGCAGAGAGAGGGAGAACAATTCTATCTTCAACATCAAATTCAGAGATATATCAGAGGCAAGTGGTTTAATTACGTTAATTGCATTGAATGTTTCTTCCATGCTTAGACATTTCTGAAAATTTCATTGTTTTTGGGAGATTGATGAAAACCCATTAAATTGGAATTAGAAACTTACATTTTGATGAGGAATCACTTGTAGATTTGTATTTAGGTGATTATTCTGAAGATAATATATCTTGTATGAAACAAAAACAAATTTAATTATGACCATTGATGATCTTAAAAATTTCTAGGGTTCATGTTCTTGAGATTGGGGAAAAATGTAGAGACTTGATAATTGGGTGATGATTAGGATGAATTAATCCCATAAACATGTTATTACATGACCTAAGTATGCTTAGGAATGATTAGAAACCTTGAACAATTGTTGGATTGATGTTTGAATGTGATTAGAGGTGAAGAAAAGTTGGAAAAATCGAATTTGGGAAAATCTGGGCTCGAAACTGGCCTCTCGTTAGAAGACCTGCCCAGGTCGTTCGAACGAGCTCGTTCAACTGAGATTCTAACGAGTTGACAGTTTGACTTCTAATGAGAGGGATGTTCGTTCGATGACTTTCGTTCGAACGATATCTCGTTAGAAGGCCCACTTCGTTCGAACGAACTCTCGTTCGAACGAGACTTCTAACGAGCTGACAGTTTAGGCTTTTTGGCCTGTTTTGATTTCGCGTGTCCCGTAACCTTGTTTAATTGTAGAGATAACATTCCCTTGATGATAAATCGATATAGTTGGGATATTTGGGATATAGTGAGGAGTAAAACATAGAAGTGTGATTTGGATTGAATGGAAATTGTGGAATAGGACGTGAGTGACTATTACGACGTGAGAATAATTGACGGCTTGAATAATTATATTAACCGGGAATATGTAAATTGTGTAACATTATATGTCGGTACGAGAATGAGAAGTGTACCACAAATAAATTATGGTAATTACTGGGATGTGTGCATGCTTAGTAAGTATATGATTTTATGTGTATGACATACCTACCCTACTTGCTATCACGGGAGGTTTACGTTCGCTTAGGGCCCTCTAATCCTTGTGTTTCCCGAATTTAGATTGGTACCTCGAGAACATAGGTTAGAGAAGGACTTATTGGGATGTTTATAAGTCTGCTGATCGTGGGAGCGTAGGTATGTGCGTGACCCATGTGATGTGACTGTGTTCGCCTCAATTGTTTGTGATTGATGTTATCTGAGAACGATTCCTGAGATATTCGAAATGCGTGATCCTTATGTACGTGATGTACCGGGATGGATAGCAGAGTATGTGTGCACCGCAGCTTAGTGTCGGGGTGCTTGTATTGTATATTTATGACGTGAATAATATACACTTAAATAATGAGAACTTTCATGTTAAGTATTATGAGTATAATTATGGTAATGTTTTGAGAAGTTATAACGGGATAACCGGTAGAGAATTGTATTGCTAATAATTGAGAATCCGAGTTTAAGTAACTCCCTATATTTAGTTGATAACGCTAGAATGCATAATGAGAATCGAGTAGTAAGGGTAGAACTTATTACGGTTTGGTTAGTTACATATATCACTTAGATGGGTATGGTACGTTAGGAGTGCACAATTAGTCGAGAGGTGAGTATTTCATGTGAGTTCACGTCCTAACATGTATTTTGCATTCATTGTTTTAATTTTATTAAAACACTTGCTATTTTAAAATACTCTCCACTTTTGGGCTTTGACCCGTTTGCTTTCAAATCTATTTTTTTTTGTAAAAACCATTTTAGGTGCCCAGCCACAAGGAGACCATGCTTAGGATCCTCATTCAGGTGACGAGCAGTAACTGTTTGTGGAAGTTACAGGACTTTGCTAGTATACGCTTCACCTATCTTGACTCTATATTCAGCTTTCATCAGTTGTAGGGCATGTCGCCCATTTTTATTAGAAACATTTCCTATTTCAGATTTTCAGACTTTTGGTATGTAATTAATTCAGGATAAATTGTTTTACTTATTTCAGCTGTGGGATTGTTGTGAGGAGTTTTCCTCCGGACTTATTATTATTTGTTGGTTATTCCATTTCTTCATTATGGTGAATGGTTATGTTATTCTTTCATAATTCTTTTACTGCATGTTAACCAGACTTAATTTAAAATTTGGCAACTTACTTTTTAAATACTAGCTGGTTAGTAATCATTAAAATGTTTTCGACAGTGATGCTATTAACTGAACCAACTTGGCATTTTGTATTGATTTAATAAAGGAGTAGCTACCCGGTATTTAATTAGTCGGGGTGTCACATACACCAATATAAATAGGTATAAGTAATGGGCTTTAGCTAAACTGGGATTCCATAGAGTTCTAGGCCTGCTACTTAGGTATTGGACTATACTAGGGACCCAAGATAAAAAATTATATTGACTTACAAATAAATTCTAAAAAATTCCAAATTACAACCCCGTAATTTATTTATTTTCTTTATTTAATCGTGATTAACTCTACTATATAATCACGACTAGACTTCAATTTAATTGTAATAGCACGTATTTTTATAAAGTGATTAAAATAATAATTATGCAATGTTCACAACCTAATTATGAAACGTTTACGTATAATGCATGTATGCATGAGTTCATGTGGATTATGTATGAGTCATACGATGAAAGCATTGGTTTGCATGTCACATGCATGGTGTTGCATAGGAATTATTTGTTATAGTTGATGAAATAAGGGACGAAAATCATAAAGATGATGAAAGCATTTTCTGAATAATCTTTTATTAAAAAGGGTTTAATTAAGATTGTGGTAAAAGTTTAAATCCCACTATAAAAGTAATGAAGAATTCTAAGGGACTTATGGGTTCAGATACAACTTTTAATGGGAGACAAAGTTTATGGGGCATAGATTAAATAAATGATTTCTAATTAGAGTACCTAAGGACTTGAGTGCTATTTGTTGATATTTGGTACACATGTTTTGATTTAGAAAATAATGAGAAGATGAATATAAGACATGTGAATACTTGTGGCAATATACTAGATAAGAAAAAATAATAGAACACTTTAACAACCATTGGAACCTGCAACCTTAGCCATGAAACACTTAGGCCGTGATGGCGGGGTAAAATCCTGTGGCTTTGGTGATAATTGCGACGATTGCGGAGATATGATAGGAAATGATGAGTTTTTTATTCTGTCCGATTTTAATTGGCTTAATGGATGTGTTGTTGCAATCTTATTGGAAAATATGGATTCCCTTATCGCTTATCTGGCCAGCCTTATTTTAAAATGACCGATCCCTCTTCTTTTTAGAGACATTAAGATACACTCTCCACTCTAAACCCACCCAAAAACCTTGCTACTAAAGGATAATAATATACGTATCCTCCCAAATCCACCATTTTATAGGATTAAGCCATTATCCTCACACACAAACTCCACACAACCGTAGAGTATACATTTTGTGTTATTTTAGAGTTTGAAGACAAGTTAAAATGAGGTATTTTTAGAGGATAATACCTAAACATTTTCAAAAGATTTTGAGATGTATTCATGGAGTTTAAAAGTGGGATTTTTAGAAGGAGCTTCATGGACATTTATTGGGATTTTGGTAATCCCTTTAAGGCCAACTTTTGAGGTTGGGGGTTGCCTTCTTCTCGACCACTATGTCCACCATTTTGAGCTCATATGAGGTGGGGTTTTTATTGCACTTATGTTATGAAAATTAGTTTAAATGCATGATATATATATATATATATATATATATATATATATATATATATATATATATATATATATATATGCAAGTATAGATGTGTGTGTGTGCGTGTATATATGTATAAGAAATACACATGCTTTCTACTTGTGAAATATGTTATTATTTAAAGTGAGATAAAGTGTTAAAGGGGGATTTTAAAACATAGTTTCAAGTTGTGAAATTTTCAGAACATTAAATGGGAACGTTTATGGAAATATCATGCTTAAAAGTTGTTGATTTTATGTTGAATAATGTTACTCCGGGTAAGCAAAATGATATGTTACATTTAGGGTTTTAGGGCCATAAACTCATCACTTTATGTGTAAAAAATTACCAAATATTATGTATTATCACTTTGGGTTAATCGTGGATAGAATTAAAGGTTGTTTGTCATAAAAATATTAACTTAATATTTTTCAAATGTTATTTACATAATATAATTTGATTTTAAAGTGAAAGAAAGAATGGAATCGTTGTTAAACATTGTTAGGCTCTAAGTTGAAAAAGTTTAAATGTGGTTTCAAATATTAAACCTTGGAGTATTTGATAATTATGTTGATAATATAAATACGAGACGTGAAAATGGATGCTTTACAAAATGCACCCTAAACAATGTGAACACTATATTTTTTACGCAAACATGCTATTTAGATAAAATAAAGACTTTGTTACATAGGGATTTAAAATGAAAAAAACTCGATATAAATGGCCCTTCAACTAGAATAAAAAATTAATTTTACTTTGAAAAAAGTAAAAATGTTGGCTAAGCATTGAAATCAAGTAATAAGGATTAAACGGTGAAATGTGTTCAAACGTGTAAGAAAGGTGACAAGGTCAATTACACCCAAAATCACTGGCTAAGGAAGCAACGACTCTGACATTTATGGCAGATGGCGAAAGACCGTAAACATAAATAGGATATGGCTAACTCCAAGATGTAATAAAGAAATAAAGTTAAAGATTAGGAATTAGTAAATTTTGAGAACGATAAACGATTAATAATGACATATGAACTTGATATTCCCAGTTTAAATGGCAAAAAATGGACTTATAGGTAATCACATAATTGAGAAAATCGATAAACACATGGTATAATGGATTGAAGAATATAATGAGTTAACATGGTAATGTATTGGTAAAGTAAAAGGTTAAAGGGAATGATGCAATAAAGATTGTAACTGGGCATTCAAATAGTCTATAGCAGTTAGAATCCTGAATTTATATACGTCATTTTATATACTGGATGCGTGTATTAAGATGCTATTTTTGAAAAAGGATATGGACATGGTTGTTTAAAATGTGAAATTGATGAATTTTTAAGGGAACTCGATTAACATAAAGGAAGCACAAACGAATATAATTTCTCATGTACTAATCGTGTGGAGGCATTACAACTTGATATTAGTGCTTTATGTTTAAATTCGTTATGAGAGTGATGTGTAGTCATTAGATCGTGATTTGATCTTTAATCATCGAAAGGTTGGCATTAGGATTGTTCTTGTAAGGCTATGGAGGACTTCAGTTTATGCGCACAACCGTGGTGTTGGAGTTAAGGATTGTGACATAGCTACAATCCTCTTCATTAATGACTATGGATTGAGTTTTAGCTCTCATATTAACTTTATGGCATCATCGGGTAGAGTGGTACGTGGCTTGGTGAATATTCATTTAAAATGTATATGGTAACATTGATATTCTCAGAAAGTGGGTGGAATCCACTATCATGTAGTAAAGGGTTTTTAAGACTTGTTGAGGAGCCTATAGAAAAATTGTGACAATTCATGGAATTGGGTTATCAGAATAGCATACCGAAAGCGTGGAAGGTCCATAACCTACAGACGAGCTGCCTCAGTTTGGATTCTACCGTTGCATGAAATATATAATAGTAGTTAGGAGAGTCTTAAAACTAAGGTTGTGTCACATCGTATACACAATCACATCATGACTCAAGACATTAACACATGTTGATAGTAACACAAAAATGTGCACCAAGGCCGAACGTTGGTGGGTTTCAAGTATTGTTGAAAAAATGCTCTAAAGGGGTTCGATACCTAGTATAAAATTGCCTGTTTCCCAAGGTAAGTATGGAATCATAGTGGAGCATTCTTGCATCGCGTCAAATGTTAGTAGGACTTTTACCTATTGGTGCGATACATGTATAGTATTTGGAAATCAGGGCGACATATGGGGGGTATGTCTTAAGTAGTTTGTCTCGTGGAACGTTTGCTTGAGCTAAGGTTCGATCTTAAATGAAAATTTTCAGTAGCGTATTTTTTATTCGCCTGATAATCTTTATAATAAATTAGGTGTTAAGGAGGGTGAAAAGGAAATATATAAATTGGCAAAGAGTAAAGATTAATTGACAAAGGATAAGGGTCCAATTAAGAGCATTAAAGACTATAAAGAGTGATGCGCCGACCGTGATACCGATTTTAAATAGATTCGCAAATTTCAATTACAAAATTATTTAATTAGAGTTAATTTTTGAATCAAATTAATTCATACCTTAAACAAATATCTATGTGTGTGTGAATGTCAAACGAATAAACACAAATATGCTAACTCATAGATTTCAGGAAAAAATCCAATTAAGGAAAAACCTTTTATTTCACTCTAATTAAATCACAATTTATAATTGCAATGAAATATATAATAGGTTTACCTCACTAAACCTAGATAGACACTTAGCCTAGAGTCAACAATGGATTCCACGCAACGAACCCACATGAATCACAGTTTGATCTTGAGCAAATATTCAAACACAACGAACCTCAATGACCTCTGTCTTTTGTTGTAGAGACGCACTGCACAAAGGTTGAACAAAACCAAAGTATGTTCTTGGGTTCCAAAACAATTCACCTAAACATTGGGATTTTTTAGAATTGAAAATAATGGTTTAAAGCCCTAAATGAAGAAGCTAAAAGTGTTCTCCAATTTTCACTATTTACAAAATGAAAAATAAAAAGTCTTGTTAATAAAATTAGCCTCGTTTTACGTGTATTTATACAACACCTTAAGGCGGTAGATCGCTCGAAGGAAATCGCATCTCGTTTTAACGATGACAGGTGTCGCTCGAATGAACTTCGCGCGAGACCTGATGTCATTTGAACGACAGGGACCGTTGTTTGAACGATCCATTAAATAAATATTTTTTTCTTTTCCCAGAAAATGCAGCTCCTTAAAACTTCAAAAATTAATTTTGACGAAAAACTTAAAAACTCTGCTCCAACACTTAGAAATTTTTTTGATGAAAAATATCCCAATATTCTAAGTGAAATGCTAAGGAATAAAAACACAAGATTTACCAAATTCATCACGCAGAGGCTTAATTGTTGAAGAAACTTGACATTCGTATCTGTCTTGTTGCATATGTGATCTTGAACATTCTTCGACGGTTGTAGCGGTATATGACATACTAATTGATGACGAACATTTCTAAACTTATGTCCTTACAATATCCCCCCTATGTCTATGCCAGTACAAAATAAAAACATCTGAATTATCAAAACATAAAATGCCTATAAAAATCTAATACCCTCATGGACCCAAAAATGAAAAGGTACTAAACATTTAGGTCTCAAAACTTTTCTTTAAAGTCTTCAACATCAAATCTTCATGCTTTTCTCATTAGGGTGTGTAACATATAACATATGATCTTCCATTATTGTATGTACACACATAAGACAAAGCAAATACCTCATGAGGCATCGAGTTTAAAATGATATAAAAATACATCAATCATTATAATCAAATCTCCCCAATCATCATAATAAAATCTTCCGCATAATGCAAAAACTCCCATAATTCGTTCTCCCCCTTTTTATTTGACCAAAATAGACATAGAAACGAATAAACAAATCAAGCATGGAGTTGTCATGATTAAAGAGATACAAAAACATACTTCACAAACTACTTTTGATTTTTTAATTTTTTTCTAAAAAAAATGAAAATAACACGATGAATTCACACGAAGACAACCAAATTATGGAAATGGAATGAATGGGTGTGAACATATTCAATAAGCAAATCAACGCAATCAAACATAACATATGTGCACGATGTATATGTGTAATCCTATTGACTGAATCTCAAAATCGTCCCTAGGAGTTGAAAAGTGTTGAATTTAAATGACATCGACTCAATCCATCAACACATCAAAGTCAAAAGAGATTTCCACACCAATAACGACTGAAAGTATGAATGCTTTTTCAAGACGCTGCCAAGACATGCAAACCCGTTTTTCATTTCTTTCCATCCGAAATCCCTCATAAATAATAATCATTATATTTTTCTTTTGAGGTGCCCGCCTTTTTTTTGGCATATTTATCTTTTTATTTCCTTTGAATTTTTTCTGGCTCTTTTAAACGATGGCTTTCACGACGAGTTAATTTTGAACTCTCACAGCCTTTTTTCGTGATTCACTCATCATATTTTGTTGCAATTAAATCCTCACGGTAAACGGTTTTAACACGCACTACTTCCATTGTCAAGTTTTATTGCATATGGTTCGTTTTAAAGATAGAATTGAGATGATAACTCTCCGACCAGTATGTGATAAAAAAATTACAATAGCCAAACAAATTTGTGCAAGTGTGCATTAATGGAACTTATGAGTCAAACATGTAGGTAGTAACACTAATCATATATTAATGACTCCAAACATTGTAAAGAACAAAAATGAAATGATGACGCATATCAAAACACTATCAAATAATCACATGGATATGGAATGGAATTATCACTCGGTCATCCAAAATCTCCATTCATATATAGTGTAAAAAAATACAAAACTCTTTTTAATCTTTTTTTTCCTAAAATTTTATCAAAATAAAATCTTTTCGTATTTTTTAAAAAATTTCTAAGAAAGAAAATCTTTTTGTATTTTTCCAAAAAATTATCAAAAGAAAAACATAATTACAAAAATGATACAGAATAACAATAGGCAAAAATATCATCATGCAAATCAAGCTATGCTAGCAAATAAGTCTAAACCTCGACCGGTAGGTGCGATGGAGTTTTTCAAAGGTGGTGACATCCTACGGAAAGCCTCCATTAAGTCATGTGAAGTCATGACAAAAAACAATATCTGCCCCCTAATATGTGCAGACTCTCTCTTGTAACCATCCGGAGCGTCAGGTATGGGTGCGTGTGCGCGAACACATGTAGTAGTAAAACGTGACACATGACCCAACTTAAAACAAAACTCCTTAAGGTGTCCTCTCTTCTTATAATGCGTGCAAACATATACAGGCCTAGGTAAAACTCTCACAAAACATCTCCTACGCGCTCTCCTATCAGGTACGGGATGCCTAGGTGGGTTGGGTTTAAAGCTATATGAATCAAACACTAAAGTGGAAACTGGCTCGGATGCAACAAGTGAAGTGAATACATCGTCATAACCTATTCCTAAACTCTCTCCACTACCCAAAATGGTATTGAGAACCATCTTTCCTTTCTTCTTAGATGTGTTATCTAAAGTGACTTTAACCTCCAGGGTGTGCTTAAAATATCTCTCTAATTATGACACGCGGGTCACAAGTTCACTCTTTTACTGACCTAAAGCTATCAACTGTTCACTTAATGACACCTTTACCTTCTCGAGTTGACTCGCTTTTGCCTCAAACTTCCTCAAACTCTCAAACTATCTCTCCAAATATTTCATCCCAATACTCAACTCCTTATTCATTTTTTAGTCTTTAAAGTCTCGACATATAAATCTCTAAAAGAGATCTGGATCTCACTATCACCCTCACTATCGTACTCACTCTCAGACTCCCTAGAAACACTCAAATCATCCTCGACACGTGCACAAATGTCCTCATCGTCGTAGGACAAACTGGGTGTGCTCTCGTGGCTAGCTAAAAAGGCAACAAACTTTCCTCGTGAATATTCATCCCCGGTATCACTCACCTCTTCCTCACTATCACTAAGGTTGGCTGGCATAGCAACTTTCTTTCCCTCTCTACTAATTCTAGTGGGATGCACAAATGACTTATTCTTTTTGCCATCACACTCAAAACATGTTACTTTTTCTAAATCTCCCTCACCCGCTTTCTCTTTCTCACTGCTTTCTTTGGCCTTTTCTTTCTTTTTCTCAAAAAACCTTTTATTGGAATTTTTTTTTTTAAACTTGAGAAACATTTTAAAAAAAATCACAAGCATGGCCATATCAAAATCAGACTCATCCTCTGACTCAGACTTACAAAAAATCACTTTCTTTTTCTTCTTAAACTGGGCTTTAAGTGATATCCCTCTATCCTTAGGGTTGACAATGTCAGGAAACATGTCAAATTCATATGTTTGGAGGTCTCCAACTAACTCTTCTAATTTCAGACGACTCAAATTACCTTAAGGTATTTAACATAGTGAATTTAGGGATAAAGCGTTTTGGTAGCGATCTTAAAATCTTTTTAACCACTCGTGCATCAGGTATAGGCTCACCAAGATTGAAACTAGTGTTGACAATATCGAACAAATGTGCATAAAAGTCATCAAAACACTCAGTCTCAAGCATGGTGATGGTCTTAAATTAAGTGGTCAAATTTTAAATTTTAGACTCTTTGACCACGTTAGTGCCTTCGTCGATGAGATGTAAAACATCTCACGCTTCCTTAGACGTGGTGCACATCATAATACGTCGAATCTCGTCAGGGGTGACATGTTCGAAATTGAACTAAGCCCTTGTAAAATAAAAGTGCTATACCTAAACTCATCCACAGTCCAGTCTGACATAGGTTTTAAATCCGTGACATTATTTGCAGTAACAGTGGGAGGAGTCCATCCTCTTTCACAAATCAACCAAACTCTCTCATCGATTACTTTTAAATGTGATCTCATGCGGGCTTTCCAGTAAGCCCAATTAGACCCGTCAAAAATTAGCAACTGATTATATAAGTTTTTACTTGGAAACATTGCGATAATTTTTAAAAATATGATTTAAAAAAATCAATATCACACAATTTTGCAAAAAAATAGGAATACACAATAAATTAGTGTAACTTACTCTGATACCAATTTGAGAAGAGTGATGCGTCCTGCGTGATACTGATTTTAAATAAATTCTCAAATTCCAATTATAAACTTTTTTAATTAGAGTCAATTTTTTAATCAAATTAATTCAGCCCTTAAACAAATATCTAGATGTGTGTGTGTGTGTGTGTGTCAAACCAATAAACATAAATATGCTAACTCACAGATTTTAGGGAAAATCCCTTCACGGCAAAACCTTTTATTTCACTATAAGTAAATCGAAATTTACAATTACAATGAAATTTGCAATAAGTTTACCTCAGCAAACCTACATAGGCACTCAGCCTAGAGTCAGCAATGGATTCCACGCAGCGAACTCACATGAAACGCAGTCCAATCTTCAGCAAAGATCCACACGCAACGAACCTTAATGACCTCGGTGTTTTATTGTTGAGACGCAGTCCACAAAGGTAGAACAATAGCAAAGTATGTTCTTGTTTTCCAAAACAATTCACTTAAACATTGGGATTTTTGTGAATTGAAAAAATAGGGTTTAAAGCCCTAAATGAAGAAGCTAAAAGTGTCATACCGATTTGTACTTTTTGCAGAATGGAAAATGAAAATACTTCTTAATAAAATTAGCCTCGTTTTACGTGTATTTATACAAAACCTTATGGAAGAAGATCGCTCGAACGAGATCACATCTCGTTTCAACGAAGACATGTGTTGCTCGAACGAACTTCACACGAGACTTGATGTTATTTGAATGATAAGGATTGTCGTTCGAACGAGCCATTAAATAAATATTTTTTCTTTTCCCGAAAAATGCAGCGCCTTAAAACTTTGAAAATTAATTTTGATGAAAAACTTAAAAACTCCGCTCCAAGACTTAGAAATTTTTTTGATGAAAAATATCCCAATATTCTAAGTGAAATGTTAAGGAATAAATACACAACCTTTACCAAATTCATCTCACGGAGGCTTGATTGTTGAAGAAACTTATGTTCGGATCTGTTTTGTTGCATATGTGATCTTAACATTCTTCGACGGTTGTAGCGGTATTCGACATACTAATTAATAATGAAAATTTATAAACTTATGTCCTTATAATCTCCCCTTATGTCTATGCCAAGACAAAATAAAAATATCCGAATTATCAAAACATAAAATGCCTATACAAATATAATACCCTCATGAACCCAAAAATGAAAAGGTACTAAACATGTAGGTCTCAAAACTTTTCTTCGAAGTCGCAACATCAAATCTTCAAATCATCAAATCTTCAAGCTTTTCTCATCAGGGTGTGTAACATATAACATATGATCTTCTATTGTTGTACCTACACAAATGAGACAAAGAAAATATATCGTGACGCATTGAGTTAGAAATGATATAAAAATACATCAATCATCATAATCAAATATCCCCTATAATGAAAGAACACCCATAATTTGTTCTCCCCCTTTTTACTTTACCAAAATAGACATGGAAACGAATAAACAAATCAAGCATGGAGTTGTTACGATTAAAGATATACTAAAACATACTTCACAAACTATTTTTGATTTTTCAATTTTTTCTAAAAAAATAAAAATCACACCATGAATTTACACTAAGACAGCCAAATCATGGAAACGGAATGAATGGGTGTGAAAATATTCAATAGGCAAATCAACGCAATCAAACATAACATATGTTCACGATGTATATGTGTAATCCTATTGAATGAATCTCAAAATCATCTTTAGGAGTTGAAAAGTGTTGAATTTAAATGACATCGACTCAATCCATCAACACATCAAAGTCAAAAGTGATTCCCACACCAATAACGTATAAAACTATGAATGCTTTGTCAACACGCTGTCAAGACGTGCAAACCCGTTTTCCATTTCTTTCCATGCAAACTCCCTCATAAATAATAATCATTATATTTTTCTTTTTAGGCGGCCCCTTTTTTTGGCATATTTATCTTTTTATTGCCTTTAATTTTTTCGGGCTCTTTTAAATGGTAGCTTTTACGATGAGTTAATTTTGAACTCTCGCAGCCCTTTTTTGTGATTCACTCATTATATTTTGTTGCAATTAAATTCTCACGATAAACGGTTTTTACATTCACTACTTCCATTGTCATGTTTTATCGCATATGGCCCGTTTTAAAAATAGAATTGAGATGACAACACTTCGACCAATATGTGATAAACAAGTACAATAATCAAATAAATTCGTGCAAGTGTGAATTATAGGAACTTATGAGTCAAACATGTAGGTAGTAACAACTAATCAAATCTCAATGACTCCTAACATTACAAAGCACAAAAATGAAATGATGACGCATATCAAAACACTATCAAATCATGACATGGATATGGAATGAAATTGTGACTCGATCATCCTAAATATCCATTCATATACGGTGTAAAAAAATAAAAACTATTTTTGACCTTTTTTTTTGAAAAATTATATCAAAATAAAATATTTTTTCATTTTTCAAAATTTTCTAAGAAAAAAAATCCTTTTTTATTTTTCCAAAAACATAAATAGAAAAATGAAACAAACTAGGAATAGGAAAAATATCATCATGAAAATCAAACTATGATAACAAATAAGTCTAGACCTCAACCAGTAGGTATTGTGGAGTTATACAAATGTGGTGACATCCTACGGAAAACCTCCATCAAGTCATGTGAAGTCTTGACCAAAAACAGTACCTCTTCCCTAATATGTGCAGACTATCTCGTGTTATCATCCGTAGCGTCAGGTGTGGGTGCGTGTGCGTGAACGCATGTAGTAGCAAAATGTGACACATGATGAGTGATATCCCTCTATCGTCAGACTCACAAAAACTCTTTTTCTTTTACTTCTTGGACTGGGCTTTAAGTACTATCCCTCTATCCTTAGGCTTGACAGTGTCAGGAAACATGCCAATCTCATATGTCTGGAGGTCTCCAACCCACTCTTCTAATTTCAGACGTTTCAAATTACCTTAAGGTATTTAAAAGAGTGACTTTAGGGATAAAGCATTTTGGCAGTGATCTTAAAATCTTTTTAATCACTCGTGCATCAGGCATAGGCTCACCAAGATTGAAACTAGTGTTGACAATATCAGACAAATGTGCATAAAAGTCATCAAAACACTCAGTCTCAAGCGTGGTGATAGTCTCAAATTGAGTGGTCAAATTTTGAATTTTAGACTCTTTGACCGTGTTAATCCCTTCGTGGGTGAGATGTAAAATATCCCATGCTTCCTTAGACGTGGTACATGTCATAATACCTCAGAATAAGTCAGGGGTGACGTGTGAGATAATGGCACTAAGTCCTCATGAATTAAATGTGCTCCACCTAAACTCATCCCCAGTCTCGTCTGACACTAGTTTTAAATTCGTGACATTATATACTGTGACAGTGAGAGGAGTCTAGCCTCCTTTAAAAATTGACCAATCTCTCTCATCAATTGCTTTTAAATGTGATCTCATATGGGATTTCCCGTAAGCATAATTAGACCCGTCAAAAATTGGCAACTGATTATATTAGTTTTCACTTGGAAACATTGCGACAATTTTTAAAAATATGATTTAAAAAAAATCAATATCACACAATTTTGCACAAAAATAGGAATACACAATAAATTGGTGTAACCTAATTTAATATCAATTTGAGAAGAGTGATGTGCCGTGCTTGATACCGATTTTAAATAAATTTTCAAATTCCAATTACAAACTTTTTTAATTAGAGTCAATTTTTGAATCAAATTAATTTATCCCCTAAACAAATATCTACATGTGTGCATGTGTCAAACTAATAAACACAAATATGCTAACTCACAGATTTCGGGGAAAAAAATTCCCTCGGGGAAAAACCTTTTATTTCACTATAATTAAATCGTAATTTACAATTACAATGAAATCTGCAATAAGTTTACCTCAGAAAACAAACATAGACACTCAACCTAGAGTCAGCAATGGATTCCACACAACAAATTCATATGAATCGCAGTCCAATCTTCAGCAAAGATCCACACGTAGCGAGCCTTAATGACCTCGGTCTTTTGTTATAGACACGCACTCCACAAAGGTTGAACAATAGCAAAGTATGTTCTTGGTTTCCAAAACAATTCACCTAAATATTGGAATTTTTATGAATTGAAAAACGAGAGTTTAAATCCATAAATGAAGTTGCCAAAAGTGTTATGCCGATTTGCACTATTTGTAGAATGAAAAATGAAAAGACTTTTTAACAAAATACGCTTCGTTTAACGTGTACAAAACCTTAAGGCGGCAAATCGCTCGAACGAGATCACATCTCATTTGAACGATGGCAGGTGTCGCTCGAACCAACTT
This sequence comes from Sambucus nigra, assembly GCA_949130495.1. Classification (NCBI taxonomy): domain Eukaryota; kingdom Viridiplantae; phylum Streptophyta; class Magnoliopsida; order Dipsacales; family Adoxaceae; genus Sambucus; species Sambucus nigra. The sequence continues at coordinate 458,111,921 of OX422208.1, read as the reverse complement.
CGGGAAAGACCTGATGTCATTTGAACGACATGGGATTTTTCTTTTCCCAGAAAATGCAGCGCCTTAAAACTTCGAAAATTAATTTTTGATGAAAAACTTAAAAACTCCGCTCCAACACTTAGAAATTTTTTGATGAAAAATATCCCAATATTCTAAGTGAAATGCTAAGGAATAAAAATACAAACTTTACCAAATTATCTTGCAGAGGCTTGATTGGTTAAGAAACTTGATATTCGGATCTGTCTTGTCGCATAAGTGGTCTTGAATATTCTTCGACGGTTGTAGCGGTATACGACATACTAATTGATAACGGACATTTATAAACCTATGTCCTTACAAATACAAAAATCAAAAGATATTAATTAACGATAAAGAAATTCTAGATAGATTGGAAGAGTATTTTCAAGGATTATTGAATGAAGAATATCCAAAAAAATATGTTGAGAATAATTAATCGAATATAGGAATGGTATGTCCGATTACTGAAAAAGAAGTGGATATATTACTAAGGAAAATGGATAAGAATAAAGTGATTGGCCCGGATAAAATACCCATAGAGGTTTGGATAACTCTTGAAAGTCTATGGGTAGGATGGTTAACTGGATTATTTAATAAAATTTTAAGAGAAGGAAACATGCCAGATAAGTGGAGGAAAACCACCATTATACCTTTGTATAAAATAAATGGGATATACAAAACTGTGGTAATTATAGAGGAATAAAATTGATGAAGCGCACAATGAAAGTATGGGAAAAGGTTATTGAACAAAGATTAAGAAATGAGTCAACTATTTCGGATAATCAATTTGGACTTATGCTAGGGCAATCCATCACGGAAGATATTTACTTATTAAGACAGTTAATGGAGAAATGTACAAGTAAGAATAAAAATTTATATATGGTCTTTGTAGATTTAGAAAAAGGCTTATGATAGAGCACATAGGGATATAATTTGGTGGGATTCATGGTGGAAAAGAATCCTTATGAGTAATATTAAAGTTATTGAAGATATGTGTGATAACACATAGACTAGTGTAAGGACTATATGTGAAGAAACTAATGACTTTATGATTAAAGTGGGTTTACATCAAGGATCAACCTTAAGTCCTTATTTATTTATCGTAGTTTTTGATGATATTATTGAGGATATACAAGAATATGTCCCATGTTGTATATTGTTTATGGATGATATATTTTTAGTAGACACTTCAAAGGAAAGCTTAGCAATGAGAGTAAATTCTTGGAAAAAAGCCTTAGAGTTTAAAAGACTAAAAATCAGTAGAAATAAAATGGAATTTATGGAATGTCAAATTAATAATGAGGTTTCGAGTAATGTAAGGACACAAATTTCCAATTGAGTCCATATATAGTTTTGGCTCAATTCCGGACAAAAACATTTATTCATAGGATAGTATGTAAATGTAATATTCTCAAGCCTATGAAGTGTTTGTTGAAGACGTAGCGGCAAAGAGTATAAAGCTTCATCAAATATGCCGGTTTGCGTGCCTCGTTTCTACGTCATCAATCATAGTTCCGTGCTCCCAAGGTATGAATGCAATTATATATATATAAGAGCTTGGAACAAGTTTATTGGGTGTTAGGTTTAATAAAAACTGTGTTTTACTTTCAGAAAATTTTAATTAGAACTTTAAAAATAAAGTATATAAAGTTTTTAGGCCAAAAATCAAATTTTGTAAAAATTCTGGAAGTCGTTCGAAATGTTGTTCGAACGAGTTTTTCGTTCGAACCAGGTTTCGTTCAAACGAGTTTGCCAACGAGTCTAAACTGGTCTGTCGTTCAAAAATGTCGTTCGAACGAACTTGTTCGTTCTAACGAGGTTTCCAATGAGATTCTGACGAAGTCCATACTGGTGTGTCGTTAGAAGTCTCGTTCGAACGAGAGTTCGTTCGAACGAAATGTCGTTCGAACGAGAGTTCGTTCGAACGAAATGTCGTTCGAACGAACTGTTAGGCGGGAACAGTTTTTGGCAGTTTTTCACCCACTTCCCCACTTGGTTTTTAACCAACTTGTTCAGACTTTATCTTGTGCGGGAATCACATTTTCCAACTTAACTTTTCCAAAATATTTCCATCTCTTAGAGAGTGTTTGAGAGAAAAATTGGTTTAGGAAAATGTTCATGTTTTGAGTGTTATTTTTCAAAGAGAAAATCCTTCACACTCTAGTTTACACCCAATTGTGTTTAGTCCAAGTTCTTATTTACATATCAAATTGCTTGGAGTTTTGGCACCGGTTTGTCTCTACCGAATTGAAGAAGAGAAGTTTCGGGTTTTGCTTCTACCTCCCACGAAGAAAGAAGAAGTGTTATTTTATTGTGATTCTACCCACTTGGAGAAAGGCTCCATGCTCGGGTGATGGTGACCATATAAAGTCCTATTGGTGGATTCCGAGACCGCGGTGGTGTTCCAAGGTTATCCGCTAGGAAGAGGTGTCTATAAGAAGAAGCGTCGAGGCTTGAGAGGGATTGAGTCAGTCGTTGTAAGTCTATCTGTCTTGTAATTGTAATTCCGTATCTAGTGGATTTATGTCTAGGGCCATCCGAGGTTGTTTCCCATCTTGGGTTTTTCCTCGTACATCTCGGCGTAGTGTGATTGGTTTATTTTATCTTGCATAATAACGTAGAACGCATGCTTAGAATAATTCAAGGTAAAATTCAGTTTAAATCATCACACTCAATTTAATTTGGACTTATATTAAATGTTGGGTAATGTTTAATTAATTCAAGTCATTTGCTAAAATTTGGTTTCACCTAATTTACTAATATTGATAAATATGACTTAAGCAAATTCTAGGACTTGGATTAATGAATCGGTTTAAGTGAATATATTACTTGTTTTATTTCACTTCACTTGGTGTAATTTTAATTTGTTTACGAAATAAAAATTGGTTGGTATTTAAGTTAAATCATCCCCTTTACGCTTCCGCATCGTGTTTGTTTTACACATACAAAGGAAATTACAAGCTAAGCTTTTTCAAATTGGTATCAGAGCCAAAGCGATAAATTATTTCGTTAACGATCTTTTAAATATTTTTTGGCTAAAATGGATTTTTCCCCATTTTCAAAATTTCCTATTTTCGATGGTTCAAACTACGCGTATTGGAAAGCGCGTATGAGATCGGCACTAAATCTATCGACGAACGTGTTTGGCTGTCTGTTGTTAACGGGTGGTCCCCACCAACTTATTTAGTTGAAAATGAACGTGTTATCAAACCCGCCGATAGATGGACTGAAAATGAGTTTAAACTTGCTAATTTCAATTCCCGTGGTTTAAATGCTTTATTTAGCGCTGTCACACCGGATGAATTACGTCGTATTATGACGTGTGAAACCGCTAAAGAAGCTTGGGATATTTTACAATTAACTCATGAAGGAACTAGTGTCGTTAAAGCTTCAAAACTCCAAAACCTCACCACTCAATTTGAAACTATCAAAATGAATGAAAAAGAAACGTTTGATGAATTTTATGCTAGACTTTCTGATATTGTTAATTCATCTTTTAACTTGGGAGAGAAAATACATGACGACCGTGTTGTAAAGAAAATTTTAAGGTCCCTACCCGATAGATTTATTCCAAAGGTGACCGTTTTAAATTCTTTACCCACTTTAGCCTCTATGAAATTAGAAGAGCTTGTAGGTGATTTACAAACCTATGAACTAGATATGTTTCCCTCTAAAACTGAAAAGAAAATCGAAAAGGGTGTTGCTTTAAGAGCCCGAAAAGAGGTCAAACAAGTAGTAGAGAGCGAGAGTGATAGTGACTCGGAAGACATGGCTTTATTTGCTCGTAAATTTAGAAAATTTCTTAAATTTAACAAAGATAAATTTAAAAATAATTTTAAGAAATTTGATTCTCCTAAACATGATAAAAGTGAGAAGATTTCTAAAGCCGAGAAGATCCCTAAACCTAGCAATGACAATTTAGATAGGGACGAGTCTGATAAATGTTTTGGTTGTGAAGGTTATGGCCATAGGGCTTATGAGTGCCCCACTAAACTAAGGAAAGAGGGTAAGCGACCCATTTCTTATAACGCGACCCTTAGTGATAGTGATAAGGAAGAGAAGCCCGATTCCCCCACTAAGAAAAATTTTGTGGCTTTTATGGCTAGTCATGTGAGCGATAGTGAGAACTCATCGATTGATGAAACGATAGCACATGCCACTTCCAAGGTTATTGTACATGATTCTCTTGTTTTTTATGATAGTGAGAGTGAAGAATAAAGAGAGAGTGAAAATGAAGAAGAGGTTAATGTGAGTGAACTTCAAAATGCTTTTCAAGATCTTTATAAAGAATCTATTAAATTGAAAAGAGCTAATTTGAAGTTAGAAGCTAGTTTAAGAGAGAGTGTCCAGGTTGTTGATGATAATGCTTTAATAGAAAACCTTAGGACACGTGAGAGGACTCTTCGAGAGAAGCTTGATTATGTAGAAGGCGAGAGAGATAGCCTTAGGGGTTTAATGGAATCCTTGAAAAAGGAGCTTCTTGCTTTTGAAGAGCGAAATGTTTTATTGGAGTCTAACATTTTTGAATTGCAAAATAAATTAAAAGACTCTAGTAATGTCAAATTTGATTTGGAGTGTCGTTCAGAAAAACTAGATAAAATGTTAGGAACGGTCCAAATTAAAAATGACACTTGTGGTTTAGGCTTCAATACTTGTAATGAATTTACTCATAATGCCCAAACCAATGTTTTAGGAGAATCTACTAGGAATACATTTAAAGATCACTCCTTAAGTAAATCTTTTCGACATATTCTCACTTGTACACATTGTGGTCGAAAAGGTCATCTTAGGAAATTTTGTTTTGATCTTAAACGAATTCCTAGAAAACCCCATAGTAAAGTAACCACGGTAGTTAAAGTTCTAATACCCCAAAAAATATCATTCTTCATTAATTTGGGTTAGGAAATCCGACTTGGTTGCCTTGCAAAATAGGGTTTTTTATTCTCATTTATTTTCACATGCTTCCTACCTTGCTAAATCTAAAGGATGAATGTGTTAGTGTTTGCATACTTTAGCCTTTGTACTTCATGCTATATTCACATGCTAAATGTATGCTTGTTTAGTCATTTTCTAGTCATTGCGTTATTTCATATCACATACTAGATATTATGACTTGTTTATCTTTTTGTATTATATTTTTGCTTGAATTGACTGCATAATATAAAAAGATTTTTGTTTATCATTTGTGTTTTATTTATTTCATTTAAGCTTAATGAAAAATACAAATGATTTTTGTTTATTCTTTTGAGTATATATCTTTATTTTGGTTAAAAATGTCAAAAACTCAAAAAGATTTTAGTTTGTGTGTATTTTAGTTTGACACACTTTATGTGGCATATACATCTGTTTATATTCCATCTTTTACGCTCCCACGTGGCTAGAACTTTTGGTTTAGATTTTCAATCCTTAAAATGTTCTTTACCATGTTTTATATGGAGTAGATGGATTTTGTGTTGTTTAAATGGATTCTATTTTTATATGCCTCTTTTCACACATGCACGAGCTTTTTTGAAATCTTAATGTCACATGTTATATTTGAGCTTTTTGAGGTGTTCTCCTTCCAATCTAGTCATCTACATATCTATGACCTAGGAGGACTAGTGCATGTCAAAATCCGTTGCACGTGAGCTTTGTGAGATAAAAATTATATATCTAAATGTGTACGGGGAAGGGCTCCGAAAGGATGAATTAAATCCTTTGCGATAGTAAGCCACCGTTTATTGGATCTAAAAGAATTACGTGATCAAAAGGCCTAAAAACAGAATATTTGGCATTAAAAAGAAAAAACAATTGCCAAGGCCTATGTTTGTTTGATATTCATTCAAAAGAAAAAGAATATATATGCTTATTGAGGGAGAATTGGATGGTATATCAACGGTTTGCACAATGTCCGTTTATCCTAGTTGTCTTTAATGTCATGATTCTATTTGGTTTGTAGAATCATCATCATGCTAGGCTTGTATGCATTGTGTATGTTTGTTCATTGAGTTCAATCTTCATATTGTCACATGAGGTTATATTTAAATGTGATAAAGTTTACAATCAAATGAGAACTCCGTGAATGTTTATTAAGTGTTTGGGTCTAAATTTAATTGTTGCTAGTTCACACCCCTACACTTCCGTTTCCATATGACACATTTTTGCCATACGAGTGTGCAAACTTAATGTATTTTGTGTTATATGTGTGTTTATATATATATATATATATATATGCATATACTCTATTGGTATATTTATAATATATTTATATATGATATTTGTTTGTCTTTGCCTATGATTTTATTGCCCATATGCTTTCATGTCTTAACACTTTAAGCTTCACCATGTTTTTATGTTTATTAGCTCTTTATCCTTTGCCTATTCCTGAACAAAAAGGGGGAGAATGATGATAGGGGGAGAAATGGTATCTAATCCTATTCTTATCATATCTTAGTTTGGGGGAGATTTATCTTAGGGGGAGACGTCTTTCTAAGTAGGTCATGTGTTTGATAAAGGGGAGAATTAATTTAGGTGGAGTAATTAGTTAATTGCATTTAATACTTTGATATTCCCTATGCATTTGATGAGTTTGCTTAAGTGTGCAGGAATTCTTCTAAAGTGACATCTTTCAATGGCAAAGAGTTTGATCCTTGGGTTGAGTCAAGTTTGGGTGGGTTATGTTTTGAGTCTAGTGAGCTTGACGGCCCTTTAGGATTTTTGTTTTAGTTTTTGTCCCGGAATAGCCAAAGGGGGAGATTTGTAAGGACACAAATTTCCAATTGAGTCCATATATAGTTTTGGCTCAATTCCGGACAAAAACATTTATTCATAGGATAGTATGTAAATGTAATATTCTCAAGCCTATGAAGTGTTTGTTGAAGACGTAGAGGCAAAAAGTATAAAGCTTCATCAAATATGCCGGTTTGCGTGTCTCGTTTCTACGTCATCAATCATAGTTCCATGCTCCCAAGGTATGAATGCAATTATATATATATATATATATATATATATATATATATATATATATATATATATATATTGGAGATTGGAACAAGTTTATTGGGTGTTAGGTTTAATAAAAACTGTGTTTTACTTTCAGAAAAATTTAATTAGAACTTTAAAAATAAAGTATATAAAGTTTCTGGGCCAAAAATCGAATTTTGTAAAAATTCTGGAAGTCGTTCGAAATATCGTTCGAACGAGTTTTTCGTTCGAACCAGGTTTCGTTCGAACGAGTTTGCCAACGGGTCTAAACTGGTCTGTCGTTCGAAATGTCATTCGAACGAACTTGTTCGTTCTAACGAGGTTTCCAACGAGATTCTAACGAAGTCCATACTGGTGTGACGTTAGAAGTCTCGTTCGAACGAGAGTTCGTTCGAACGAAATGTCGTTCGAACGAACTGTTAGGCGGGAACAGTTTCTGGCAGTTTTTCACCCACTTCCCCACTTGGTTTTTAACCAACTTGTTCAGACTTTATCTTGTGCGGGAATCACATTTTCCAACTTAACTTTTCCAAAATATTTCCATCTCTTAGAGAGTGTTTGAGAGCAAAATTGGTTTAGGAAAATGTTCATTTTTTGAGTGTTATTTTTCAAAGAGAAAATCCTTCACACTCTAGTTTACACCCAATTGTGTTTAGTCCAAGTTCTTATTTACGTATCAAATTGCTTGGAGTTTTGGCACCGGTTTGTCTCTACCAAATTGAAGAAGAGAAGTTTCGGGTTTTGCTTCTACCTCCCACGAAGAAAGAAGAAGTGTTATTTTGTTGTGATTCTACCCACTTGGAGAAAGTCTTCATGCTCAAGTGACGGTGACCATATAAAGTCCTATCGGTGGATTCCGAGACCGCGGTGGTGTTCCAAGGTTATCCGCTAGGAAGAGGTGTCTACAAGAAGAAGCATCGAGGCTTGAGAGGGATCGAGTCAGTCGTTGTAAGTCTATCTGTCTTGTAATTGTAATTTCGTATCTAGTGGATTTGTGTCTAGGGCCTTCCGAGGTTGTTTCCCGTCTTGGGTTTTTCCTCGTACATCTCGGCGTAGTGTGATTGGTTTATTTTATCTTGCATAATAACGTAGAACGCATGCTTAGAATAATTCAAGGTAAAATTCGGTTTAAATCATCACACTCAATTTAATTTGGACTTATATTAAATGTTGGGTAATGTTTAATTAATTCTAGTCATTTGCTAAAATTTGGTTTCACCTAATTTACTAATATTTATAAATATGACTTAGGCAAATTCTAGGACTTGGATTAATGAATCGGTTTAAGTGAATATATTACTTGTTTTATTTCACTTCACTTGGTGTAATTTTAATTTGTTTATGAAATAAAAATTGGTTGGTATTTAATTTGAATCATCACCTTTACGCTTCCGCATCGTGTTTCTTTTACACATACAAAGGAAATTACAAGCTAAGATTTTTCAAGTAACATAATATTAGATATTGAAGACAACGTGATAAAGCAAACTAATAAATTTTGTTATCTAGATTCAATGTTACAAAGTAATGAGGATATTGATGAGGATGTTACAAGTAGAATATCAACTAGTTGGATGAAATGGGGACAAATGAGTGGGGTTTTATGCGATAAGAGGATAACTAATAAATTAAAAGGAAAAGTGTATAGAACAGTTGTTAGGCTTGCGATCCTATATGGAGAGGAGTGTTGGGCATTAAAGAAAAACATGAATAAAGTCTCCATGTTTATGAGATGATAATGCTCCGATAGATGATATGAATTACTAGAAATGACAAAATTAAAAATCAATATGTGAGAGAATAGTTAGGTGTATCTACCATTAACGATAAATTAAGAGAGAGTAGACTTAGGTGGTACATACATGTGTTGCGTAGACCAGTAGATGCCCTTATAACAAGAGGAAGATTGTTAAAAATAGAGGGTAAAAGGAAAAGAGGTTGCCATAAACTATCGTGGGAGGAAATTATTAGGAGAGACCTTAAGAAATAATAATGCATGTAATAGATTAGAATGGAAAAGGAGAATCCATGTAGCCGACCTCATATGATGGGATTAAATCAAGGATGATGATTTTCTATTCGCTTGAAATATCTTAAATGACCGTGTTGTCATTCAAGGAGAAGTGTATCAAGATAAGTCTCAAGTAAGCATCGAGATGCCCTGGATAGTATGAGTTATAGAATTTGGGAAAAGATTATCATTATTAGTGAATGGTGTTGACTATATTAGAATTCTAGAAAGAGTATTACAAACAACGTCATTGGGGTAAAATAATTTTAATGATTATGACTCATTAGAGGACTAGGAAATTTTTATATTTTTCGTCCATGTATATTTATGGTCAAGGGTGCATGCTAAAGATAGGGCTTGTGTAATTTTGGTGGCATTGTTGGGTGAAGCAGTATTCGGTAGCTTAGTGTATTAGAAATGTCTTGGGCACTGTACGCCTGGTTAGACATAAAATTTCTGATTAGAATAATGATTTAATCAAAAAGGGAAGTCGTAGGCAAGCGTTTTGGTTTCTTAAATATTTCCTAGTGAAAGATGATGGTGACATCGCCCTTTATTTTTGAAAAGGTTTCCAAGCACGGGTAGTAAGCACGATAAGTGGCATTGCATCATGTGTATGCAGTCACACTTTTATCAAATTCTAGAGGCACAGATAAATTATCCCTTGCATGTCTCGCACAATGAGTGGTAGTTAAGAGACATGGTGTAAAGAGGTAGATGTGATTTTAGCATCACGATCTTTTTGAATATGTCATCATCGATCGACATAATCGATGGTGAAAGCATATTGCCCCGAAAATATTAAGTATATAATAGTTAACATTGTGTCAACAACATCCATAGTAGGGTGGGCACACTAAGAGACATGTTTGTTTAAAACAAGGTTCTCGGGCACCAGTTGCTCGTGTCCTAAGGAAAGTTGTGTTCTAAATTAATTTAGTGGATTTTATCCATGAGGTTCAAGTCAAGGTTCATGGTATTTGCAATGATTAAAGAAGATATTTACGTGTGTCACCTAAGAAAGGTTAGTGAAATTTTAACAGTTATTTGTGGAACATTTTTGTTTACTAGGGTTAATAAAAAGGGGTAGGCATCATTTATAAGGAGGGAAATATAAAGTTATGGTCTCCCTGTTGAACATATGCTTGTAGTCATTTCATAAGTTTGATGGTTTCATTATTTAGATTCATTAAAGCAATACATTAAGGAAAGCCACGTGGCTATACAAGGGTTACTCTAATTCATAGTAAGCAAAATCATCGACGTTTCTAGTTATATGTGGCATTGGATCCACGATTACTAAGAGAGGGTTCATTATTTACGTGTGAAAATCTCTCAAATTTAAAGAAGGAATATCATACATTCTTCCATACTCCAAAGGCATTTTTTTTTACCCTAATGGTTGAAATATTATTACTCAATGGTTACCTGGGTATGGTGATGTTTTGACTCAATCATGGTGCAAATTAGGACGAGTATGGCTAATGCATCACAATAATTAAGGGTACATTTTATATAAAAAAAAAATTAGCTTTGTATGAGAATCCTTGTGTGTGTTTGCATGATTTCATGGGTAATTGAAAATATACGAATACTTATTTGATTATTTTGGGCCTAGTGGGCTGTTGTATATGGACGGTAGGGCATAGGATACGACTAAGGTCCTGGGTAAATGGTTTCATAATTCCTTTGTTGATTTGGGGATATAAAAAGTTTTTTACTCAAAGAGATAGAAACATGGTAATTGGATTGGGTCTGACTTCATTTGACTTCCTAACCCACATGAACGTCATGTATAGTATTACTGAATGATGTCGTGCATTTTTAGGGTTATCATTACGCACAAATGCGCGATATATAAATAGCAAAGCCTAGGGAATGTCTAAATCAGAATGGGAACTATATTTGAAATAATATAGTCGCATAAGAAACTGAAACTCTGAGAAACGTGTGTGCTCGCGTTCAAATGATCAAACCATATATAAAACGCTTTTAACACAAACAAACCCTAAACATGCAGCAGTATGTGATTGAATAAATAGATAATCTACGCAAGAACATTCAAACACATGCAATTAAGGAAAAATCCCCCTCAGGGGCAAAACCATTTATTTTCACTATAATTTGTAAGAAAACGGCTTACAATCGGATTACAATGAAAATACAAGTTGACTAAGAATTACCCTCGGGTATCGAATTCTGTAGTCACGGCTGGAATTATCCCTTTCCAGTAGGGCTGCAATGAAGAAGAAGAACGGTCTCCTCCACAAGGGTTGAACAAACCAAAGTTGTGTTCTTGGGTTGCAAAAGGATTCACAAAAATTTGGCAATGATGTGTGAATCAAAACATGAGTCTTGGGACTCAAAAATATGAAGACTAGATGTATTTGGACTCTCAAATTCGTCTCCTAAAGTCTTGCAAAACAACTCCCCCGAAGTTGGTATTTATAGGAAAAAATATGAAGAGTCCCACGTTCTTAAAACTCTAAAATTTTATCCAGCGTACAAAAAAAAAACAGCATTCTTTAAGGAATTTTCTCTATCTTCAAAAGGTCATAACTCCTTCACCGTAGCTCGGATTGAGGTGCCGTTTTTTTCCAGTATCTTCGTTGCGGCGAGATCTTCAACTTTCTAGTTGACCAGACCTCCGAACTATAGATGTGAAATGACAAAAATGCCCTTGAACTCTCCTATTGTGCCTTTTTTTCACTGTTTTGACTTCTCTTGCGTACCACTTGCATTAAGTCCCTAAAATCTTGGAACGTGAAGTCATTGAGGCAGATGTGGGACATATTAGTGGAGATAATGCATGCTTGATTCCCGGAATTCGGATAGAGGCCGTCATGTGAGATCGTGAGGAGACGTGCCAAATGTAGCGGTGTACGACATAAATAAATGAAACATTTCGGACATGTGAAAAATGTCCTTACAAATCTCCCCCTATGTCTATGCCGGTACATATCAAATATGAAATTTCCTATACAAATCTACCCTCCCATGAACCCAAAACTGGAAAAGGTACAAATGAATAGTCTTCATCGTTTGTTCTTTAATTCTTCAGGAATCTCAAAACTTTTCTCATCAGTGTGTGCAACATATAGATCTGCAATCTTCATACCTACACACATGAGACAAAGCAAATACCACGTGACATATCGAGTTTGAAATGAGATAACATGGATATCAATAAATGATAAAAATATAAGCAACATCTCAAAAACTCCCCCAGAATTCAAACTCCCCCATAATATGATAATTCTTTCTCCCCCTTTTTATGATGTCCCCAAATGGACAAATTAGAGAAATAAATCAAATAAGCAAGTGCGGGGTGTCACTAGGATAAAAACACACCATGAATAAACAGAAAGCAACCAAGTCAATGATAGCGTAAATGAAGTGGTGTGATCAAATTCGATAGGAAAATCAATGCATACAAACATGACATATGTGCACGATGAATATTGGATATTCCTAGCGAATGAACTCAAATTCTTCCTTTGGTGTAAAAGAGTGACAATATAAGATATTGACTCAATCAAATCAACAAATTAAAGCTCAAAATGATTTTCACACCAATAACGTCCAAAATGATTTTATGCTTTTTCAGGACTTTCAAGGAAGTGCAAACCCGTTTAGATTCTCCAACCAAACTCCCTTAGATATTGTATTGAATAGAGGCATTCTAAATTCTCAAACTTTGGAGAATTGATGGTGAAACCTAAGTGGCCCATATTTGGCATGAATTGCTTTTTATTGCCTTTAAATTTTTTTGGGCTCTTTTAACCTCTTTGGACCTCGGATATTAAAATTCCTCCATTTTTTAGGTCCTTTTTAACGGTGGCTTTTGCGCAAAGGATAGATGATTACCTTTCGCAACCCCTCCCCGTTATACAAAAACACATAGTCTCACCAAAACGGTTTTTACATGCATTCCAATCTTGTCAAGTTTTATCGCATATTGTACATTGTATAGACATGATTGAGATGAAAACACGCAAGCCAACATGAGATAGACAAGTGCAATAATCAAATATAGCCGTGCATGTGTGCAATAAAGGATATAGGAGTCAAACATGTAGGAAGATATCACTAATTACATCTCAAAGACTCCAATCAATGTAAAGCACATGGATGAAATGGTGTAGCCTCTCAAATCTCTATCAAACAGTCACATGGATATATGGAATGAAGTTGTGACTTGGCTATCTTAAATGCACATCCATAAAAGAAGCAAAATACAAAAATCTTTTTAGATTTTTTCAAAAATTTGAAAAAAAGAAATAAAATCTTTTTGTGCTTTTCTCAAAATTTTTCTTAAAGGAAAATCTTTTTGTATTTTTTTTAAAAGAAATATAAAAAGCAAAAGGAATAAAACAAAGCTGTACAACAAAGTAATGGTACATATAAAATAGACTAGCAATAGGAAGCATATGATATGAACATGAAGAAGCATCCTATTCTAGACATAGACCAACCCCTCAGTCAACTGTGCAAATCCCTAAAGATTTCCTAAGACTCTCAAATCTAAGGGCATCTAAAGGTTTCGTGAAAATATCTGCTAACTGACGGTCGGTAGGAACAAAACTCAGGGATACGACTTTCTCTTCAACTAACTGACGAATAAAGTGCTCACGTATCCTGATGTGTTTTGTGCGCGAATGCTGAACTGAATTGCGGGATATGTGTATCGCGCTCGTGTTATCACAGGAAATGGTCATGGTGTCCTGTGATATCCCATAATCCTCCAGCATTTGCTTCATCCACAAGAGTTGTGTGCAACAACTCCCGGAGGCTATGTACTCAGCCTCCGCAGTGGTCAAAGAGATGGAATTTTGCTTCTTGCTCAGCCAGGAGACAAGAGCAGAACCAAAATAGAAACACCCACCAGAAGTGCTCCTACATCCATCTACATCCCCAGCCCAATCGGCATCCGAGTAGGCGGACAGACGGTCATCGGTATCAAAGGAATACCAAATCCCGTATGATAGAGTCCCACTTACGTATTTAATAATACGTTTTAGAGCAAGTAAATGTGACTCTTTTGGGGATGCCTGATAACGCGCACAGACTCCAACACTAAAGGCGATGTCGGGACGACTGGCAGTCAAGTAGAGGAGACTACCTATCATACTCCGATATAAGGTTTGCTCTACATCCTTGCCTGAAGTGTCCTTACTAAGCTTGGTAGTGGTACTCATAAGTGTACGTGCATGCTTAGCGGAGTCTAAACCAAATTTCATCACTAGGTCTCTAGCATACTTGGATTGGGAGATGAACATCCCATCCTCTAGCTGACGAACCTGGAGACCAAGGAAGAATGTAAGCTCACCAACCATGATCATCTCAAACTCACTTTTCATCTCCTCCTCAAAGTGGTGAGCATGCTGGGAGCATGTGGATCCAAAGACTATGTCGTCCACATAGACCTAGGCAACCAAAATAGCACCGTCATCTCTCCTGACAAACAACGTCATATCTACTCCCCCTCTCTTAAAGCCACAAGCTAAGAGATAAGAAGTAAGCCTCTCGTACCAAGCACGGGGTGCTTGCTTCAAACCATACAAGGCTTTCCTCAGATAGTAGATGTGCTCAGGGTGCTGAGGGTCTTCAAACCCTTTTGGTTGTTCCACATAAACCTCCTCCTGTAGAATGCCATTCAAAAAGTCACTCTTGACATCCATCTGATACACCTTGAAGCGCAGATGACATGCGATGGCGAGCAGAAGACGGACGGACTCAAGCCTCGCAACAGGAGCAAATGTCTCCCCAAAGTCTACACCCTCTATCTGTGTGTAGCCTTGAGCGACCAACCTAGCCTTATTTCGGATTATGGTACCATTTTCATCCATTTTGTTCTTAAAAATCCACCGGGTACCTATCACATTAATCTCACTAGGTCGGGGGACAAGTTCCCAGACATCATTCTATTTAAACTGAAGCAACTCATCCTGCATAGCAGATATCCAGTGTTCATCCTTGAGTGCTTCTTTATGGTTCTTGGGCTCGACTTTGGACGTGTAGCAAAGATGGCTAACAACGTTCTCTAGCTGAGCACGAGTCTTGACCCCTAGAGTGGGATCACCAACAATGGCAGAAGGATCATGACTCTTGCGAACCCAAGCAGGTGTGTCCCCTAACACAGGAGTAGGGTCCACAGAGTTTGAGAGAGGAACAGGTAAATCACTGTCAGAACAATCCTCATCCTCACACTGAAGGTTAGGATCAATAACCGTCGGAGGTTCGTCATCTTACACGGTGACGTTTATTGATTCCATAATCTTAGAGCTCTTTAGGTTAAAAACCCGGTACGCTCTACTATTTGATGAATATCCTAGAAATATTCCCTCGTCGCTCCGGGAGTCGAACTTTCCTAATTGCTCTCTATCCCGTAGGATGTAGCATTTACTCCCAAAAACACGGAAATACGCCAGGTTGGGCTTCTTGACGGTCCACAACTCATAAGGTGTCTGTAGTGTGTGTGGACGCAAATAGACCCTATTCACCGTGTGGCATGCAGTAGACACTGCCTCTGCCCAAAATCTCCTAGAAACTTTACGACCTAGAAGCGTAGATCTAGCCATCTCTTGGATCGTTCTATTCTTTCTCTCAACAATCCCATTTTGCTGAGGAGTTCTCACAGCAGAAAACTCATGTTTGATCCCAAGGCTATCATAGTACAAATCAACCTTTGCTTCCTTGAATTCAGTGCCGTTGTCACTACGTATTCTGTTAATAATGACACCGTGTTGATTTTGCAGGACACGGCACTTGGTCGTTAAGAAATCTACAGCATCGGATTTCTCTCTCAAAAAACCTACAATGGATTATCTGGAGAAATCATCTACCATCACGAGGATTTACCTCTTACCACCTAGACTCTCAGTACGAGTGGGACCCATAAGATCCATGTGAATCAACTCCAGAACACGAGAGGTGGTAATGGAATGTAACTTCCTATGAGGACTACGAATTTGTTTTCCCAACTGACAGGGTCCACAAACGGTCGAAGTTGACTTTCCAAGAGATGGTAAGCCACGTACTAGGTCCTTTTTAGATAAACGATTGAGATCTCTAACGTTCACGTGACCTAGATGTTGGTGCCACAGATCCATAGGAGTGATCGTGGCGCTGTTGCAGACAAGTGAGGATGTGGGCTCAGTCACATAGCAATTATCCTCGGTCCTCACCCCTTGCATCAAAAGTTTACCGGCTTGATTGTAGACTTTACACGCGTCCCGGTCAAACTTTAATGCAAAGTTAGTGTCGCACAGCTGGCTAATGCTGAGAAGGTTTGCTTTCAAACCTTTGACGTACAAAACATTTTCTAGCTTAGGAAAACCAGGTAACTCGATAGTACCTCGTCCTATAATGCTAGACTTACTCCCATCTCCAAAGGTGACTCTTCCATCTTGATAATCCTCAAGAGTAGTAAAAAATGAGGCATCACCTGTTATGTGTCTGGAGCACCCACTATCAAAATACCACTGTGAGGTATTATGTGCTTTGAGAGCAACATGAACAACAAAGGCCTTTTTATCTTTCTTAGGCACCCAAGCAGAGATGACCTTTTGTTTGCCTTTGTTGGTTTTAGCTGGAATGTAAGAAGCATTCAATAACGGCGAAGACATCCGTCGGAATTCTTTCATCAAACTCTGAGTCGTGGCAGCTAAGAACTCAACTCGCTCTCTCAGACTAGAAAACTCATCAGTATGTCGTGGTGGAGCAGTAGTACGTCGTGTCCGACCCATGCTATAGAAAGTTTCTCTAAGGTGGCCTTTTCTTTTGCAATAAGTACAAAAGAGCTCAGTCAAAGGCGGACCTTGGTTTGCTTTTCTTGGTCGAACTCTCCTTCGAGGTTTTTTACGGTGACCATAAGGAGTTGTAGTAAACTCAGGAACTGGTCCAGGTGCAATTTGCGACGTGGAGGCACCATCATATCCAATTCCTTGATGATCACCAAAACCTAAAGCGGGACCGAGGAGCATCTTTCCCATCTTCCCAGATCTGTCCTCGATTTGTACATTGACTTCCCGTGCTTTCTCAAAATCATGAGTCAGCTGGGCAACAAGGGCTTCAAGTTTCTTTCGAGTCTCCACGGAGGAATGGAGCTGACTCGTAAGACTAGCCACTTGCTTGATCAAGTCCCCTCTCTCTTTCTCTAGAGTACTCTCTCTTTCTCTAAACAAATTCTCATTCTCGACACAGGTAGATTCTCTCTCTCTCAGGGCGGTGCAGGTGGAGAACTCTCTTTCTCTCGCTTTCCTTAAATCTTCCTCTAGGCAAGTGATCTTAAGAACTAACGCTTTGTTACGCTTTTTAGTTTTAAAAGACTCAGAATATAACTCAGCGTAGGCGCGTTGTATATCACTCTCGCTCCCACTTGTGTCATCTTCCCCCTCACTCACATCGATCTCATTGTCGAGGTGTCCCTGTGAAGAATCATCCTCATCGTCGTGAGGAGAACTAGGAGTGCTCACTTAGCTGGCCATGAATGCGGTGAAGTTACACTCATGTGGTGACTCAACTCCAGAATCCACCGTCTCGACCTCACTGTCGTCACTAAGGGTAGCATTAAGGACAGCTTTCCCTTTCTCTCTATTCAGACGATTGGCACACTCAAAAGCTCTATGACCCCTACTATCACACTCAAAACATCTCTCACTTTCTTTCACAGAAGGATTTTTGGAAACTTTTTCATTTTTCTTTTCAAACTTATTTTTCTCAAATTTCTTTTTATCTTTAAAATTGCCATTTTTCTTAAATTTGAGATTCCTCTTGAAATTTTTTGCGAAAAGAGCCAAATCATCTAAGTCAAAATCGCACTCAGAATCTGACGTGTCAGTCTCTCTCTTTCTAGATGACTCTACCCTCTTTCTAGCTGACCCATCACTCCTTCTCTCTTGGGCTTTAAGAGCAATTCCCTTATCTTTAGATTTAGAATTTTTAGGGAACATATCAATTTCATAAGTTTGCAAATCTCCTACAAGTTCTTCCAATTTTAGCGTATTTAAATTACCCATAGAATTTAGCACAGTGACTTTAGGGATAAAACGCTTAGGCAAAGAACGAAGAATCTTTTTAATAACTCTAGCATTCGAAATATGTTCACCAAGATTAAAACTAGTATTCACAATGTCAGAAAGTCTAGTATAAAATTCATCAAAGCATTCAGAATCATGCATGGTGATTGTTTCAAATTGAGTTGTCAAGTTTTGCAACTTAGACTCTTTCACAGCATTAGTTCCTTCATGGGTGAGTTGTAAAACATCCCATGCCTCTTTTGAGGTGGCACACGTCATTATGCGTTTGAACTCATCAGGTGTGATAGACCCAGAAATAGCACTTAGACCCTTAGAATTAAAAGATGACCATTTAATTTCTTCATCAGACCAAGAAATGTCAGGTTTCAAGTTGGTCACATTATCAACAGTCACGGTGGGAGGAGTCCACCCTCGTTCAACCAAAATCCAGACACGTTCATCAATGGCTTTTAAAGCCGACCTCATACGGGCTTTCCAATAAGCATAATTTGTCCCGTCAAAAATAGGCATTTTATAATATGACTTCTCCATTTGAACACGCACTTTTTCAAAAATCAATTTTTTCAGAAAATTGATATCTTAGAAAAAAATTTGCGGAAAAAGGAATACGCGATAGATTAGCGTAACCTGCTTTGATAGCAATTTGAGAAACGTGTGTGCTCGCGTTCAAATGATCAAACCATATATAAAACCCTTTTAACACAAACAAACCCTAAACATGCAGCAGTATGTGATTGAATAAATAGATAATCTACGCAAGAACATTCAAACACATGAAATTAAGGAAAAATCCCCCTCAGGGGCAAAACCATTTATTTTCACTATAATTTGTAAGAAAACGGCTTACAATCGGATTACAATGAAAATACAAGTTGACTAAGAATTACCCTCGGGTATCGGATTCTGTAGTCGCGGCTGGAATTATTCCTTTCCAGTAGGGCTGTAATGAAGAAGAAGAACGGTCTCCTCCACAAGGGTTGAACAAACCAAAGTTGTGTTCTTGGGTTGCAAAAGGATTCACAAAGGTTTGGCAATGATGTGTGAATCAAAACATGAGTCTTGGGACTCAAAAATATGAAGACTAGATGTATTTGGACTCTCAAATTCGTCTTCTAAAGTCTTACAAAACAACTCCCCCGAAGTTGGTATTTATAGGAAAAAATATGAAGAGTCCCACGTTCTTAAAACTCTAAAATTCTATCCAGCGTACAAAAAAAAAACAGCATTCTTTAAGGAATTTTCTCTATCTTCAAAAGGTCATAACTCCTTCACCGTAGCTCGGATTGAGGTGCCGTTTTTTCCAGTATCTTCGTTACGGTGAGCTATTCAACTTTCTAGTTGACCAGACCTCCGAAATATGGATGTGAAATTATGAAAATGCCCTTGAACTCTCCTATTGTGCCTTTTTTTCACTGTTTTGACTTCCCTTGCGTACCACTTGCATTAAGTCCCTAAAATCTTGGAACGTGAAGTCATTGAGGCAGATGTGGGACATATTAGTGGAGATAATGCATGCTTGATTCCCAGAATTCGGATAGAGGCCGTCATGTGAGATCGTGAGGAGACGTGCCAATTGTAGCGGCGTACGACATAAATAAATGAAACATTTCGGACATGTGAAAATTGTCCTTACAAACTCTTAGGAGTTTGTATAATATCCTGGGGTATTCGAGATCATAACGATAAGGTAATGTATGTGAAAATTACGATTTAAATATTGGGCTAGTAGTGGTCCTTAGGGTTTTTACACTAGTAGTTGTTTTTGCTGAGTGCGGAGGCATGTGAGAATTAGTATATCACACTTCGAGCATTCAAGGGAGAATTGTAGGTGACATTCATGTTTAGGTGGGTGATACCCGAGAAATGGGAAACAGTAAAATGTGTTTATGTGAACGTTATGTGATTAGTGATTACACATGGTCTAAATTAGAGAAAAATTATATGGAAGTAATGATGTGGAGACATCACTAACTATGGATGATGGAAGAAATTTCGAGGAAGAAATTTCCTAAGGGGGAAGAATGTAACACCCCAACTTTTAATAAAGTGATTAAAGTAATAATTACTCAGTGTTTGCAGAATACTTAGAATTTTTTTATGTAAAATGCGTGAATGCATGAATTCACATGGATTATGTATGATTCATATGTTGCATGCATGGGTTTGCATGTTACATGCGTGGTGTTGCATGGGAATTATTTGTTATAGTTGAGAAAATAAGGTACGATAGTCATATAGATAATGAGAACATTTTCAACGTACTATTTTAATGAAAAGGGTTTAATTAAGGTCATGGTAAAAGTTTAAAGCCATTTGTAAAAGTAATAAAGAGTGATAAGGGACTTATAGGTTAAAATACAAATTTGCATGGGGGATAAAGGTTGGTGGACATACATTAAATAAAGGATTTATAATTAGTGTACCTAAGGACTTAAGTGTTATTTGTTGATATTTGGTATGCTGACCTTGAATTGGAAAATAATAACAAGAGGAATATGAGACACATGAATACCTGTGGAAGCATATTGATAACAACAAAAAATAGTAAAACAATTAAACAACCGCATGAACCCTCGACCTTAGACGCGACACATTTTGGACGTGATTGTGGGCTAAAATCTTGCGATTGTGGTGATAATTGCCACAATCGCGGCGATATAACTTGAAGGGATGAGATTGTTGGTTTGTCCGATTTTAATTGGCTAAATGGGTGTGTTGTTGCATTCTGATTAGACAATATGGATTCCCTAGTCCCTTATTCATCCAACCTTAATTTAAAATGCCCAAGCCCTTTTATTTTTGAAGACATGAAGACACATTCTCCACACTAAACCCAACCAAAAACCTTGCCGCCAAAGGAGAATAATATACACAATCCCCCCCCCCCCCCCAAATTCGCCATTTTAGAGTATTAATTAATTATCCTCACACACAAACTCCGGAAACCCCTTGTGTATGTATTTTGTATAATTTTAGGGTTTGAAGACAAGTTAAATGAGGAATTTTTTAAGGTTAAAACCTAAATATTTTCAATAGAGTTTGAGGTGTATTAATGGAGTTTAGAAGGGAAAGTTTTTCAAGGTGTTTAATGGACATATCTTGGGAGCTTGGTAACCCCTTTAAGAACACTTTTGGCAGGGGATGTTGCCTTCTTCTCAACCAATCTTTCCACCATTTTGGGCTCACATGATGTGGGGTTTTTATTGCACTTATATTCTTAAAATTAGTTTAAATGCATGTTTTATATATATACATTCTATATATCATGTGAGATAAAGTGTTGAAAGGGGATCTTAAGATATAGTGTCAACTTGTGAAATTTAAAAAATATAAATTGGGAAATTTTATGTAAGAATCATGCTTAAATGTTGTAATTTCAAGATGAATAATGTTATTCCATGTAAGAAAAATACCAGGATTGCATTTAGAGTTTTATGGGAATAAACTTGTTACTATATGTTTCAAAACTCTAGAAAAGTTATTTATTATCACTTTGGGTAAATTATGAATATGATTAAAAGTTGTTTGACATGAAAATAATAAGTTAATATTTTTAGAATGTTACTTGCATAAGATAATGTGATTTTAAAGTGAAAGAAGGAATGATGATGTTGTTAAACATTATTAGGCGGTGTGAGTTTAAATATTATTTCATATGGTAAACCTTGAAGTATTGGATAATTAAGTTTATAATATGCATGTAAGACTATAAAATGGATGGTTTAAAAAGTCAGACCTAAAAAGGATGAACTTGTAATTTTCACCCCAAACATGATATTTTGATAAAATAGAGACTTTGTTACATAAGGTTTTGAAATGAAAAAAAATATGATATAAATAATCATAGAGCTTTAATAGAAGAATAATCTTACTTTAATAAAAGTAGAAATGTTGGATAATTGTTAAAAGTAAGTGTTAAAAACTAAACGGTGAAATGTGTTGAAACGTGTAACAAATGCGATAAGGTGGTAATTACCTTGGGTTTTGGCCTTCATGTCGGGTATAATTTTTATAGTAAACTAAAAGAAGCCTTTTTTAAAGTAAAGGACGATGTTAGGATTAGTGTTTTTTATAGAAATGATGGTTGGACCACAAGCAAATGGAACTAATATAAAGTGAATGCTTTTTCACAAATGAGTACCGAGAGATTTTTTAGGAGGGCTTAAAGCCCTAGGGTGTGGCTTATGCTTAGACCCCAAATAACTGTCTAGGGAAGCAACGATTGTGGAATTTATGGTAGGGGTGAATGTCTCTAAACATAAATGGGATACAGTTAGATCCAGGATGTAACAAAGAAATAAATGGAAAATTTTGGAATTATTAAATTCCAAGAAAGACAAATGGTTAATAATGACATACAAACATGTTATTCTGGGTTTAATGGCATATAATGGAATTATGGATAATCGTGTAATTGAGAAAATTAATAAATCCATTATATAACATATTGAAGAATATAATGAGTTAACACGATAATGTGTTGGTAAAGTAAAAGGTTAAAGGTAATAAAGAAATAAAGACCGTAATTGGGTGTTTGAATATCCTATAGCAGTTATAAGCCCAAATTTTAGAAATCTTTTTATACACTGGATGCATGTGTCAAAATGCTATTTTTGAAAAGGCCAAGTACATGGCAATTTGAAATGTGAAATTGATGAATTTAAAAGGGAACTGGATTAACGTGAAGGATGAATAAAGGAATATGGTTTCTCGCATATTAATCGTGTAGATTATTAGATTAAAGGAACATTTTTGCAATAAAATGGTAAAGCACATAACGTAAAGGTTAACAAATATTAACCTAAATTAAATTTAATATTTTAATAAAAACATGGTTAATTCATATACTATGTAGTTATTGCATGTACATTCTAGTAGATGTATGATATATCATCCGCCCTTTCTGTCTTTTGTTTCTATAGTGCATTATTGTTGGGAACCCCTCTGGTCATTGGCTCACCCCACTCTCTTTGTTATAATAAGTTAAAGAATATATCATCTTTTGATAGTGTTTTGCAGGCAAATGACTCTTACTATTTATGTTATTAGCTCTAATTACTTAAAACCTAAGGGGTTTCTTGATGGATTCCGCACTTGTTATCATAATGTTTACATGCCTGGAAAATTGAATTACATGCTTATTCAGTAAATATAATTAAATAAAATGGACTAAAAATATTATCTAGGTTGTTTCACATCACTCAACACTTAATGCATCTGAATCGGATCTGGTTAAGCCGTGGGTGGCCCTTAAATATGGGTCGGTGCATTACAACTTAGTGCTAGAGCTTTAGGTTTAAATTCCTTATGGGAGTGACATGTAGTCGTTAGATCACAATTTGATCTTCAATCCTAAAAAAATTGGATTGAGGAACGGATTTGCAAGTTAGACGAGGAATTAAGTTTACGCGTACGTGCCACTAAGACATTGGATTTAGGTAATAAGACATAGTTGTAAGTATCTTTGTTAACCACGATGGGTTAAGTTTAATTCTCATACTAACTCTTAGGAATACTTGGGTAAAATAGCAAGTGACTTGATGAAATGCTCATTTAAGAAACGTAAAGTAACATTAATATTCTCAAAAAGTGGTTAGCATATCATATCGCTTAGTATTAGATGTTTTAGCCTTATTGATGATCCTATATAATTTTTTTTACAATTCTTTGAATTGGGTTATCAGATTAGCATAGCAGAAGAGTTGCAGGTGGATAACTCATAAAGTAGATGCCTCAGTTTGATATCCTTCATTGTAGAAAATAAATGATAATAATGAGGAGAGTCTTAAAACCAAGGTTATGTCACATCATAGACATCATCACATCATGGTCGGGGACATGAATAAGTGTCGACAATAATAAGGAAATACACACCAAGGGTTAGTGTTGGTTGCTTTCAAGTATTGTTGAACAAATATTCTAGAGAGGTTCGATACCCAGTGTGAAAAGTGCATGTTTTCCAAGGGAAGTATTTAATCATAGTGGTGCATGCTTGCATCACATTAAATGTCAGTAGCACTTTCGTCTATTAGGGTGATACATGTATAATTTTTAGAAATTAGGGAGACATAAGGGAGGTAAGTTGTACATGATTTCTCTCATGTAATGTTTTCATGAGGTAAGTTTCAGTCTTAAAGAAGGAATTTCAGTAGTGTATTTTTTATCTATCCAAAATATCTTAATTAATCATGTGTTATTGAAGGTGAAGTGTATTAAGAAGAGTCTCAGGTAAACATTGATATGCCCCGCGTAATAGGAGTTCTAGTATTTGGGAAAAGGTTCTCTTCTTAGGTACGCAAGGAGAGGTGATGACTATATTGGTATTTTGGAAAGAGTATTGCAATCAACGTCATTTGGGTAAAATAGTTTTTGTAATCAAAACACATTAGAGGACCTATAAATTGTGTTTTTTTTCCATGGATATTTGTGGGCAAGGGAACATGCTAAAGATAAGGTTTATGTAATTTTGGTGACATTGTTAAGTACAGTGGTGTTAGGTAGTTTAGTATCTTAGAAATGTCTTAATATTATTCATCGGGTTAGACATAGAATTTTTTAGTTGCTGAGTGAATTAGTTAAAAACGGATGTCGTAGGCAAGAATTTTGGCTTTCATAAATAGTTAGTAGTCAAGGATGATGGCGACGTCACCTTTTCTCTTTCAAAATGGTGTCTAAGCATGGGTAGTAAGCATGACAAGTGGCAACGCATCTTGTGTATGTTGGCACACTTTTATCAAATTCTGGAGACACAGATACTTTGGCCCTCACTTGTCTTGCACGGGAAATGGAAGTTGGTGTAAACAGGTATATGTGATTTGTGTATCACTATATTTTCTAATATGTAGGATTCAGTTGACATGATTGACATAAGACTCTAGTTAAGGCATATCTCCTTAGAAATTTCAAAGTAAACGATAGTTGGCATTGTGGCTACAACATCCATAGTAGGGTGGGCACACCACAAGATAGGTTTGTTGAAAACAAGGTTCTTAAACAACAGTCACTTGTGTCCTAAGTAAAGTGGTGACTTAGATTCATTTATTTGGTTTTATCCTCTAGGTTAAAGTTTAGGTGCATAGGTTTTTCAATGATTGAAAAAGATATTTTCATGTGGCGCCTATGATGGGTCGTTGACATTTTGACGGTTATCTGTGGAACATTTGTGTTCACCAGAGTGAATAAAAAGGAGTAGGCATCATTTCTAAGGAGGGAAGCCTGATATTATGGTATGCCAAATGACAATACACTCATATTCGTTAAGTAAGTTTAATAATTTCATTATTTAGATTCATTATGTAATGACTTTTAGGATAGGGCACGTGGCCGGATAAGATCTACGCTAATTTGTAGTAACCAAACTCACTGGTATCTCTAGGTACATGTGGCATTGGATCCATGACGAGAAAGATATAGTTCATTTTTTACTTATAAACTTATCTCAAATTTCAGGGAGGAATGTCGAGTGGTCTATCATACTCCTAAGGCCTTTTGTTTAATCTAAATGGTTGAAATATTATTACTTAGTGGCTACTTCTTCAACCACCCTGGTGGATTTATAAATCCAATTTTGCTTCACACTCTTCCAACTTATATCTCAACCTCTTTGGTAAACACATATTCTAAGCTAGAAAGCTTGGAATGCTTATTTAACTGAGAACTAGTCTTTATATCGCAAACTTATCAGACTATAAGGCTGGAATCCGCTAACTATGCCATTGACATATAAGGTATTATGTCTAGTGCACAATATAACATATATGAGGTTCCCAATAGTAAAGCATTAGGTATATGCCTCATTTCTTCTATATAATCAAGTGTCTCCGCCAATTTCCAAACAAAGTGATTCCATACTTGAAAAGAACACTTTTTTATGGAATCCCGATGCTAATTTTGTAAAACTATCATCAATATACATGACTTGGATAAGACAAACATCCTTAATCCCATCTAGCAAAAACTTGATCACAAGGATGTGCTTAGGTTATCCTATGTTCTTTATATCGATCTACGTGGACAACCACACTCTTTTACAAGACAATACTCCCACCTCGAACCTGATTGGGAAACTATTATTCATAAATTGTACTAGAAGTACCACCATGTTTCTATCACGCTTCTTACACGAACAAGTAATATTTGGACTTTGACCAAAATTAAAAGATGTATTTCTTGATCAAAACAAATATTTTATGACCTTGATGCTAGATTAAATCCATAAATCTATTTCACAATCTTACAACACTTTACTTTTTCAACTTCTTGCTATGTATATGTCAAGATAATCATTTAAATAACGAAGTCTAGATGTTAAAAGAATTTTGATAGATTTTCATGGCTATCAGCAAAAAGGGTTTCTCATAGTTAATTTCGTTCTTTTGAGTAAACCTTTTCACAAGAGTTACCTTGAAGGTTTTCACCTTTCGATCCATTAATATTTTAAATTCTTGTAGGTCCACTCGCACTCCAGAAAGTGTACAAGTACTAAAAATTGATTCGAATGCATTAAGTCCCCTTTTGGTATCCATAGTTATAAGTCAAAGAAATAGCCCTTGTCTTGTAATGCCTCTTTGTAGTTACCAAGACCCGGTTCATGCTTGTTTTGGTATTTCATTGAAAAGATCCTCGTAACACTAACCATTCAGGATGGCTCGTGATGTTCCCACTATGATGTGGAACCACTTGTTGTCTAGTACACTCACCATTGGTTATCATGGTAGTGATTGACCAAGATGAGACCAGGAGAGGCAGAGAATAAAGAAGTTAACATTGGACAGAGAAATCTGAACAGGGAGCCGACTATTAAAATTATTACGGAGATGGAAAGAGTGGGAGATAATGTGGTCATCAAGGAAAAACCCTGAAATAACTCAATCCAAAGGTTAGAAGATAAGATCAGTTGTTTAAATAAATGCCAAGATCCCATCTACCGAGGATACATGGAGGGTTGTCTTTTTATAAAAAGAACAACCAGTTCTAACCCCCCAACCGTGACTCCTAAATATGATGGGATACAAATCATGTTCATCACATAGAGATGTATCTATTGACCATCAACATTTACTCCACCTCGGACCAGATGAGGTGTCGGCGTTTCTTTGCCACACTTATTAGTGATGCTCACGTATGGTACAACAACCTACTGAGAGGATCCATTGAACATTTAATCAACTAGCATAGAAGTTTATCCATAACTTTAGTTTTGGCATGAAGAAAACCAAATGAGTTACTCATCTGCTAAATGTTATATATCAATAGAGTGTGTCTCTGAGGGACTATATATATTGATTTAATAAAGCTGGAGGTTGAGGATTATGAAGAGAGCATCATGATGATAGCCATCATCAGTGGGCTTTAGCCAAACAAACTCTATTGGAGACTCTCAAAGGATACTCCAAATTTCATGACAAAACTTTAGGCTAGTGCCAGGAGAATCATGATCACGGAGGAGGTCATGGCATCCAGGAGAGGAGACTAAAAAGGGGTCGGCTATAACAAGACTGGTCAAAGTCGAGATAAAGAAAAAGATAAAGAAGGGAAGAAAAGGTCAAACGATGATAAAAGTTAGTCTAAACCTAATTATGAATGATATATAGTATGATAAATAGATCAGGTGTCCAAAAAAGTTGATATCTCCCCCTCATAAGAGGGACATGAGCAAATAGTGTGAGTTCCATCTAGATAAAGGCCCTACGACAGACCAATGCTTCTCCCTAAAAGACGAGATTGGGAAATTATTAAAATAGGGGAAGTTATGAAAGTACATTGACAAGCAAGGAG
The DNA here is from genome assembly GCA_949130495.1 of Sambucus nigra. Taxonomy (NCBI): domain Eukaryota; kingdom Viridiplantae; phylum Streptophyta; class Magnoliopsida; order Dipsacales; family Adoxaceae; genus Sambucus; species Sambucus nigra. The sequence goes on along the minus strand of OX422208.1, from coordinate 458,084,111 downwards.
GCTAATATGGCATTATTGTTGGAACAAGAGGCCCCCAAATTTTAAAATTCTTTAGAATATTAATTTCCTTAAATGTGGAATAGGATGGTTCAAATTCTAAACAACACAAGCTTCTAATTTCAATTTCTTTCTAGTTAAAATTAAAATTATCTCAAAGTGAAATTAAACTATTTAACAAATAAATTTTCACTTAAACCAAATTAATTCAACTCAAGGCCTAGAAATTTGCCTAACAAGATTAATTCATTTTTCTATTTAGGCCAAACCAAATTTTATCAAATTAAATTATCTTGACTTCACCAACATTTTAATTTCAACTTTAACAAACATTAATCCAATTCAAGTTAAACTTGCATTTTATCAAGATAAATTAATTTGCACTTGAATTAAATTAATTAAACAATTACCAAAACTTATTTAGAACCAAATTAAACTAAAATGTTATGAAACCAAATTTTATCTTACTTAAACCTAAGCATGAATTCTAAGGTGATTGGCAAGATAAAAATAAATCGCATCACATTACACGCCGATGTACGAGGAAAACCCAAATGGAAAAAACCTCGGATGGCCCTTGCCTAAAGTCTACTAAGTATGGTTTTATAATTACAAGACATATGACTTACTTCCTTGACTTGACTCCGTACAATGCTTGACGCATCTTCTTGTAAATACCTCCACTTAGTAGACAACCTCGAACTCCACCAAAATCTTGGAATCCACGAATGAGTCTTTTGGTCACCGTCACCCTCACGCGAAGCTTTTCTTTTAGTGGGAACATCGCAGCATGAAAACCGAACTCCTTTAGGGGTGGAGAAAAACCTAAACTCTCTTCTTTGATGGTGTAGAGAAAACCAGGTGCCAAATAAACTCTACAAGCAACAAATATATATATATATATATATATATATATATATATATATATATATATATATATATATATATATATATATATATATAAGCAACAAATATATACAAGCAATATATATATATATTTGTTGCTTGTATATATTTGTTGCTTATATATATATATATATATATATATATATATATATATATATATATATATATTTGTTGCTTGTATATATATAAGGGAACCTGTAACAGAATCTAAAACATATGGGTGCAAATGTGTCTTTGAAGAATTTTGTAATCCATGAATTCTAAAACTCTTTACAAGAACTTTTGATAGAAACCTTTTTGCTCTCAAAGTCTAGATGATAGTATGTCAAAAGTTGGATTAGAAAAGGTCTTTCCCTTACTTTGTAATAAGGAAAAAAGTTTGTGGACAAGTGGGAAAGTGGGTGGGTGGAAATAAAAAACTGTCAAAAATTTTCAAAATCGGCCCATGTCGTTCGAACGAGGTCTTTCGAACGACTTTTCCAACGAGAAATACTCTAAAATGTCGTTAAAAGAGAAAACAAAATCTCATTCGAAAGACTTTTACTAACGAGAATGTTTCTGAATCTCGTTGACAAACTCGTCTGAATGAAAATATCGTTTGAACGACAATATCATTTGAACGATAATTCGAATAAGAAAACAGAAACTTTTATTTTACATTTTTAAGGCCAAAACTTTTATACAAAGTTCCAAAAATATTTTTCTGAAAATAAAATGTCGTTAAACTAAAATAACACATATAAAAATATTCTAAGTCTCCTATATATATAAAAGTGCATTCATATTTTCGGGTTAGTGTATTCTTCCTTACGTATGCACATTTATGTTCTTCAGCTAATTACCTTTTATTTGATGGTGAACTCATACGGTTCGATGTCATTTTAGATGCCACCTAGGAGAGGATGACCAACTTAATCAACAATGAGGATTTGTGAAGAGAGGGAGGCTCAACAGGAGCCACGTGTATAACAACTATAATCTCCGTAAGGAACAGCGATAGCTGCATAGGTGGCTACGATAGTGGCACAGTCAGTCAACTTAGCCATGACTGTTGTGGCAGTTCCTTTCCACATGTACATCCACAGTCGCTAGTGGCACCAGTAGTTTAGGCCCATCTGGTGTAGTCAGATTAGCAGAAGGTTAGGGAGGCTTTTAAGAAGGGCCACTCAAATGAGTTTTAGGGAGGCTCAGATGTGATTGTAGCATGCCAATGGAAGAAGGACCTTCGATGCCATATTCGGATGATTGAGTGTAGTGAAACTCAGAAATAGATGTTAACTATGTTCAAGCTCATAGGAGCAGCACTAGAGCGGTGGCAGTCAGTTACCATTATTGAGGAGAGAGATACGATGCCAATTATGGAGTTTTGGGAACGGTTCGACCATAAATACTTCCCATCATCTATCCAGATAGAGATGAGTAATAAGTTCATTGATGTAGTGAAGAAAGATTTCATGGTGGCAGAGTACAAGGAAAATTTCACTCGTTTGGCTAACTTTTTACCAGATGAGGTAAATAGCGAAAGGAAGAAAAATATGAAGTTCATGGATGGACTAGCCTAAAGGATAAAGCAACATTTGATTGGAAACCCAACGTTGGAGACTTATACTAATGTCGTCAATGATGCACTACTTTACTTCCAGGATAAACACTTCAATTCGAAGGGAAGCAAGAGAGTTAGAGAATCTAGTCAAGCAGGCGGATCATGAGGTAGATGTGCCAGTGGAGTGTCGCAGTAGCAGATAGAATGCTTGGCAGGGGGATGATGCCAAAAGGTTTAGGACAGGGAGTTATAAACCTAAGAGTCGAGGTTCAAACAGGGCCAGCAGGGTCCTGAGCAGAAGCAGCATTTTCCTCGATGACAAGGGAATAATAAGGGAGGCCAGCAGGGCCGCAGTCGGAGGCAGAGATATTTTTTGGGTCGATGTTTCACTTATTAGTGTGTAGGATATAAAAGAAAGGATTTTCCAAAGTGAGGCAAGGGCAAACAGAGAATGAGGTCCTAGATGTACAACCATTACAACAGATCTTGAGTTAGTTTTGACATGAGAATTACGTTCAAGAACCGGTCAACCAGGTGAGGTAGATAGAGAATGGAGGTAATAATTTATTTTTATCCTTATGAGTACGGAATTAGTTTAGGTGACATGGGTTCATCACAATATATGACTGTTAACTCTAAAATTTGAGTGTCAGTCGGGTTTAGTGGGTGTTTTGGTAATATCGACCTGGTTATTATTAATATATTTACCTTTGGGTAGTGGGGCTCTTCGGTGTCACTTATACGGGAGAGAGTGTGGATACTAAGAGGATTTTTATTTTATTATTTGCTACTTTTGAGGGTTGGGAAGGTAGAGTTTATTATAATCATGTGCAGTGACTGGTTACCGAGGGTTTAAGCGGTAGTAGATTATATGATAAGACTATCGTGCTTGTTATTTCAGGGTGAGATATATTGTTTTGTGAGGCCTCACCTGAAAGAGGGTTGAGCCCTCATATATATATATATATATATATATATAGTATGGTATCGTAGACTTCGGTGAGTATATTGTCTTGTTATGTTTGATCTCGGTGCATAGGAACTTTTTAATGATGTGATTCATGGTGCATTGTGTTTATTGTCAAGCGAAAAGAGATAGATCATTATTTATGTAGCGCTGAGAACTTAGTGATAGTGAGAGAATCGTGTTTGATGTTGTCTTTAGTGACATGAGAGCGGGCGAGTAGACCTTCTAAGTCAAGAGATAATAATTTTGGGGTACATGTTATGGACTGATGGCCTAACGGATCTCGATGACCGGCAATGTTGGGTAGTAGTGTATTGGGGGTTCCTTGTTTGGATTTCTCTTTGCAAGACATCCCACGCATGAAACTTAGCAAATGTTGGAAGTTGGAAAAGGTTTGGTCAGTAGTACATGGGTTTAGTACTTTATTTATTGTACGTATATGTAGTTATAACTGGGAGTTAATAGTTATATTATAATTTAAGCTGAGTGTAGTCGGGTAGTATTTGTGCAAATATGCACGGGTATAGGCTGTATGGGCACCCTGGGTAGTTGAATCGTTTTTGAATTATTCTCGATCAGTAGAGGTAGAAATGTATGTGATGATCTTAAGTGTAAGAGTATAAGGAATTATAAGAAGTTGTTAGTACCAGACTTATCAAATTTCGAGGACGAAATTCCTTTGTAAGGGGGAAAGTATGTAACACCCTGTATTTTTGAGTAATTCGAAATTCATTAACTCAGTAAATTTTAAATTACACATGTGTCATGATTTGATGGAATTAATTATTTTGGTAGATAATGATTATTGTTGATGGAATAATTTGTGCAATAATTATTGAACTTCGTAGAAAGTGATATCGAGGTGATTGTGTTGGATTTCAATCGGGGGTAGCGTGTAGACTATATGAGGTCAAGATAGAAAATTATTGTAAAGTGACTCGAATGATGATTTAGAGGTTATGGTTGATTCCGAAAGGGTTGAAATAATCATAATAGTGTACCCAGGTGTAGAGTTTGGGTCCCGGGGAAATTTTAGATGAACCCGATAACATTTAAGGGAATTTCTATCATTTGGGAGTTTAGGGTAGAAGAAAATTCAAAATTTGAAAGGTTAATCCTGGCCCTTTGAGTTAGAGGCTAAGGTTAATATAAATTTCTGAGAGGAGAGACCATAGGAGAGGAAGAAGAGAAGAAAACCTAAGCTTTCCACATAAATTCACACCACCGACGTGCCGAAATCGAAATCAAAACAAGAAAAGAGCAACCTCATCATTATAAAATGAATTCAGACCATAAAATACAAGGCAAGTGTTTATCTTGCATGTTTTGGAAGAAGTTATAATATTCATGTAGTGTAGGGTTTTCAATTTCATGATTTCAATTATGTTCTTGGGATCATGATTCGTTGTCGGATTTCATGTAGAATGAATCCCTATGTGAATATAAAATGAAATTATAATATATGTGATTATTAAGATGAAATCTTGATGGGCTCTTGGTTGAAGAACATCAATCTTGAATGCCTTAGGATTTAATTGATGAACATACTATGTCAATCTACCAGAATTTTTGACGTGATTTTAAAACGTATACAATTCATTTTTACTTAGAATTAGAGTGCGGTCCATAAATGTATGGAAATTTATATGTCTTATCTTTCCAATGAGCTTTGAATATGGATATTTGGAGTTCTGTAGAGGGAGTAATTGACTTTTCACTATAAGTTGTCTGATATGTCAGCATAATAATATGCGAGAATTTTTTATGTTATTTAAAATGCATGCCATTCTAATTGTGCTTAAAATTTGAGTGTGAGATATAGATTTCTGGAAAGCTCTATGTCTTATCTTTACATTGATCTTTGGATGAGGTCATTTAGAATTCTATAAAGGGAGAAACCAGACTTTTACTACATGGTGTTTAACCTGCCAGAAAATTTATGACTCGATTCAGTTACCCATAATTGCCCAATTTTCCTTGTTTAAGCTCTGAATTTGTGAATAATTAATGGGGGAACTTGGGGGACATCTTTAAAATATAATGAGGGTTATATTTAATTACATTAGGCCTAATTTGGGGTTGAGGCTTACCAATAAGGAGAGAATTAAGGCGAATGCCAATTGGATAAGAATTGTAAAATAATGAATTTGAGGGAATGAGAATGGATCACAGGGAGTATGAGTGAACCTATGATGTTAAGCAGTAGTATATGAGTGAATTAACTACTGAAATAACTTAAGGTGTAACTAGGGCCCTTCGGGTTGAGAATAATACTCGAAAAAATGTGATAAGATGTTAGAATTATGAATCGATAGTACGTTGAGTAATCGAGATATATATATTACGTATGGATTAAATTTATAGGTTATGTGTATACCTATACGTACTGTATCATAGGCTAGGTGTATACATCTACGGTCTATAATATAGTTTGTATGTATGCCTATATGTGACATATGGATAAGTTGTGTGTACGTCAATTATGTGCTTCTTTTGTGTGTGAACATACCTTCGCTGCCTGCTATCACGAGACGTTCCGCGCAGAAGGAGGTTCCTCCTTAAAGATTCCAGTGAGGTCTGGATTTGTGCTCCCAGAACATAGGACCTAGGTACGATTACTAACTGGGTGTATGATAGTATTGACGGTAAACTTGGTATGTTAGGTATGTGAGAAACCCATAGGCTTGGAACTATGTTCACCTCCATTGTGTGTTGTTTGATTTATGGTTTGAGGAGACGTTCTGAATCGGTAGTACCTGATTTAGTACGAGAGGTACTTGGACTTAATAGCAGAGTATGCATGTGTGAAACGTGGTATCCAGTTTGAGAGATGCTATATATATATATATATATATATATATATAAAATAAAGGAGGAGGAACTTTTTGTCCTCCTCAACTGACGGTTGAGATCGAAAGATAATAAGTTTGGTCTTTATCAACTCACGGCTATGATTGAAAGTTTAAAGGTTATTACTTTGTATCTAATGGTCTTATGAAGTACCACATATTATAAAAAGAAATCACGGAGAACTCACTACCTAGAGCCTCCCACCCATCCCATTTTCACCCATACCTCTTACACACCTATTAGGTCCTCCACACCCACTCTCTGTCCCTTTCATTCTTCGTAGGTACGCCACCACCATTGAACATATTCTCTCACTACTATTGCATCTGGGTTCCCATCTTTAATAACTCAGTAATAGGTGATGATTTTTTTGGCTTTGACAGATAATAGGCAAGCGGAGTTTTACACATCTATCATAAGGTGAAATCTCTCTCTATTTATTTTTTTTATTTTTCTTTTTGGTTCCCGTCATGGAATTTTCTTCTTTCTTACACAGTTTTTTATCACTTATGTTGGTTTTTCTATTATTTTGTTTTAGTATTAGGTTTTCTATGATTTTTCGTTGCAGGCTGAAGTTTCTTCTATCCGTGTTCCTTTACCTGTACATCACATTGAAATTTTTTGAACTCAAACCACAACTGTAGTTTATTCTATCCGTGTTCCTTTGGTGCAGCTATAGTTTCTTCTATCAGTGGACGCATGTATTGCAAGTCCATTGCTTTGTAGATCTAACATCTGAGTGACGATTACGGAGATGCCGTTATGGGAGAGTGGACCCGGACAAAGTATCTGACCCGTTTTTCCCAAGCGGGTCCACCCCATGAGTAGGTAGATAATCCTTACAAACATCGTAACTGCGTATGAATGAAAATATGATGGGTATGGAGAGATGGTGCTCAAAATAGGGGTATTCTTGAGGTGATTTTTTGGTTTTGTTCATTGGTAGATATTACGATTTTAATAAGTAATTTGGGTATGAATCTCGCTCTCTCCTACCCGTATTTTGGTATCAAGTATGGATTTAACTTCTACTCTCTCTTTCTCTCTCTCTGTCTCTCTCTCTCCTACCCTTATTTTTTATTTCAAAATAGGGCCTCAATTTTGTGGGTCTTTGACACAATGTAAGATCTTGGATTTAGGATCTGCCAGCTCTTTAATCGGCTAGAGCAAGCTTGGACTGATGGTTATCTTCTTTTTATTACAAAATTTCATTTTTTATTTTGAATTTTTTCCTTTATTTTGAATGTTGAAATGGGTGTTTATGTAGTGTAGGACATGTGAGGGTGAAAGGTGGGTTTGGATTAAATCAGGTTCAAAACTAGGGATCCGGTAGTATTCTCAAAATGCGAGAATTGGGTTTTCAAAGTATGTTTTCTTTTATTTGGATCTTTTTAAGTTTCTACAGTGGTATATTGTAAAAAAATTCATATAGAGTTGTAATACTTATGTTTTTATGTTTTTTCCCTGTATATTGTTTATTTGATCAATAAAATTAATTATTTGCTACATGTATATAATATGTTTGTTGAACTTTTTTTTAGCTAATAACCACTTATGCATAATGGAATTTTGGTTGGTCAACAATACTGAGAACAAGTTAGAGTTGTTTTTAGCTGATAACTATTTTTGCATAATTGCAATTTTGTTGGTTGAGTACTTTTTCTTTTGATTACAGTTGAGAACATGTTGCATAGTGGCATTTTATTACAATTGTATTATATCTATATATGCACAGAAAGCTTATGTGGTTTTGATTATAGCATGTTGCATAATGGCATTTGATTACATTATTCCATTGAGGTTTTTGGGTGCTCTGTTTAAAATAAAACATTGCGCATACATGGTGCTGCATATGACAAAAATGAGAAAAAATAAAAAAAATTGTGCATAGCGATGTACCTAGAATACCGCTCACTGCATGGGCGGGCACATGGTTTAGTGGTACCTTTTTTTAAACTTCAATGGTACTTTCTAATCCATATGTAAATTGGTTGAGTTAATACGAAGTTTGAATATATTTTGAGTCTATCTTTCCCAGATTTAGGCACTAAATAAGATGTGAGAGTCCATGTTAGGTCTCCAAACTAAAAGAGTTATGTCAGTCAGGTCAGGTCACCATTTCTTTTATACAAACAAAGGATAGAGTTATTGGCAATTGAGTTGCAGCAAGTTAATCAAATACAAGTGAGTATATATTGTTTATAAAAATCATCTAAAAAAAGAGTATTGAAGTTGTTTAAATATTGTTGATCAGTGAGTATATATTGTGAGTATATTGTTTTTATCAGTCGGGTTCGGTCACCTTGAACAATATCATGTCAAAAAAATATTTTGTTTAAAATGGTTTAAAAAACTATATAAGGTAAAAATTATGGGATGGGAAATTTTGTTGTAAAACAATAATGAGGTGGATCAGAGCAAAAACAATATTGGCCCACAGGATTGAAAGATCTCATATTCACGAGAAATGTGACACTAATTGCAAGTTTTAAAATTAATTTTTTGAATTTTTAATTTTATAAATTGGCGAACTAATGGTTGACTCAAGTATATGGTAATGTTTAATTTTTAATTTTTTGAATTTTTAATTTTTAAATTGGCCGACGAATTTTTAATTTTATTAATTTTTAATTTTAATTTTGTTTAATTTTAACATTGTCATTATCTCCTAATCCAGGAAAATCTTTCTTTTGCCACCCAAAGATGAGAACCTGTTGAAAGAATGGTAATGCGAGATATAAGGGTTAGCTGAAGTAATAGGTGTGATGGTAACTAAATTCAGAGGTGGAAGCTATTGTCTTAATAAGTTTGGTTATTCAGTTGAATTTATTCATAATAAGAATAAGGTGTTTTGTTAATTTTATATTTATTCTTTTGAGGATGAATGAAATTGCTATAGTACAATGGGTAAATAGTTTAGGGCAACTGTGAGGTAAAAATTGTTCACGGGAAATTTACCGGACAGAAAACATTAGAGGGGTTTAATACAATTACCCCATCATTTAAATTCTTGGCAAAGAAGAAAATATCTATATTTAATTTTTCGTACATAGGCTTCTTATACGTATCTTAGACTTTTAGTACTGTTGTTGATTTTCTGTATTCTTTGAATGAAGTTGATTCATGTTTTGAGATTATATATAATTATTACTAATCTCCCATTAATTTGTACATATTCTGTATTTCTGATATTATCATTTTGTTGATATGGTAGAACATATTTTCTTCAGAACAAACTAGAGATCCAAGTTCATTGATTTAGCATATTTGTCGATATCTCATAAATTATAAATCAGTTGCTTTGAAACCAATACTTTCGCAGATGAGAGGGAATAACAAATAAAGACACCGTGGGTTGATTGTAATTTGTGTGATGAACAAATACCTCACCGATGAAGCTACTAAGATACTGCTCATATTCGTATTCTATTTTTTACCCAGCAATTTCTAAATTTAATTTGGAAATCTTATTATGGTATGCCTAGGACCACATGAAGCTGCTAAGTTATTGCTCATATTCCAATGCCATTTGTTACCCAACACATCATATCAAAGGTGAGGCTTTATGATGCAATGTGTAGAGTCCAAATATTGCTATTTAAGAGTTCTCATCATCACTCATTTATTATGCTTTCGAGCAAATAAGGTATTTTTGCTGTTAGTGTATTTTGTTATAAACTTTAGAGTTCAACACAATTTCCTTAATCTGTTAGAAACCATAAAAATTAACAAAATGTATAAACTAAAATTTGTTTTTATTATTTATAAATATTACCAAAAACAATATTTTTTCAAAGAAAAACTTTTACCAAATTGTATCTCTTTTTGTACTTCACCATGATATTCTTAGTATCTGCAAGTAGATGTTAAATTCATGTTTATGCTCGATCTAATTTGGATATGCGCATTTTGGAGTAAGCCTTTTATGCTTTATTTTCTTAATAGAATATTATTTTTAAGTGATGGTAAGAGACTTATTATTAATTACCTTTAATGTAATAATTGATGAGAATGTGGGTTATGTCGAGAAATGAAGTATACTCTATTTAAAATTTTGTATATTCAACATCCACAAGTTGTGTTGATTTTCATGTAGAAACACATTATATAGTGATGATCATCGTAACATAAAATAGACGTTCAAGTAGTGTGACAATAGATACGAAAATTGGCCTAGGTGCTTCTCCTTAAACTCCTTGATTAGAACTGATTATATTTACAAGCAAAATAATAAAGCAGGTGTTAAAAAAATTAAGCATAAACTGAAGTATAAAATAATTAAGCATGCTTTTCCAGTAGTATTGACGTGTCTCATCCAAAAGAGTAGCTGCTAATGAATTTTTCCCTAGCATGCTTAAAGGATACACCAATGTAACTTAAGCTCACAATCCCCAACACAATATTTACATAAAGTGGCTTAAAGTGGAAGTGACTTTACACTCAATTTGACATTGCCAATCAAAGGAAAAATGTTGTCTACCCAAGGCAAAATAAGAATTAACTTGGCTTTTGAGCAATTTAAAAACGGATTAAAAGAGTAAATTCAAATGTGAAATTTTTTTCAAGTTACAATAGTAAATAGTATAAATTCACTACACTTTAAATAAAAAGAAAAAGAAAAAAAAAGAATAAGAGTTCGTAGATTAAAATACATTTTTTTAAGTAAAGTGCAAACTTCGTGATGGAAGGAAAAAAGGGTTTTTTTTCCACCCCTCAGCAAAAAAGTGTGAGGCGCATCGAGGCGTAAACCTCAAATTCAATACCGATTCTTAAGCCTTGAGGTATTTTTTCTTGCCTCGCCTCGCCTCGAGGTGCATCTTGAGGCGCATGCCTAAACTGCCTTTTTAAACATTGATAAAGAAATGTCGTAGACATGTTGCATTGAATAAATTTATAACTGTGCCATCGGCACGGGTACACCCTAGTATATATATAGTGTGTGTGTGTGTGTGACGTGTGACATATATATACTTATTTGATTTATCCTACTTATGTGTATTAGTAGGGGTGATAGATAGCTTATATGATGTTCATTCTATTTATGTGTAATAATACAAAGATATAGAGAATATCTAAAGTATAAAATAAGTAGAGAAACTTAATACAATAATTTAGTAATAACATATGCGAAATGTTAATTAAATGGCTTAATAATAACATGCGTGAAATGTTAATTATTAGTGATGCTATAGAGTATTGTATGGGCGGTAGGGAGGAAGTTAAAGAGATAATTAACTATGTATTTAATGAGTAAAGATTGGAATACATTGGTGTACTGTGTGGGTGGTATGGGGGAGCTAAATATGTTAGATGTTAGATAGTTATTGATGAGACCTAGTTGGGTTTGGTTACATATCTAGGTAGATGACGTTAGGCGTGCACATTAGTTGAGAGGTGAGGAACTCAAGGGAGTGTACGTTGGATTAACATGTGTAATCAATAATTGATTTTAAATTGTGATTTAAATGCTCGCTAAATGTTTTAAAAGTTTTGGTCTCTGACCTATTTACAAATTATTTTCAAAACCTTTTAGATGTCCGACCACAAGGACGCCAAGCTTGATGATCTGTTACAGGGATATGTAGCTGCAGCACTTACGGATGCTTGCAGGATTTGGATTATATGCTTCAGTTACTTCATTCCTAGAGTAGGATTCAGTTTTAGTTATTTCATTTAGGCATGTCTCCCCTTCAATTAGTTCATTTATTCAGTTTTATCAGACTATGTATTTCAGATTTAGTTTATTTCGTTAAATGTTTAGTTTGATTTTTGTATTGGGAACTGATGGTTTATTCGATATCATTTTATTTAGTTATTTATCTTGTGATTGGTTCAGATTATTACTACGTGGATGGTTTGGTTATTATTTTTATTTTTGCATGAGGTTGTTTAATGAAAGATAAAATTTGGCACTGGCTTTGAATATTAGGTGGTTTGTAAATTTTAAAACATTTTCGACAGTGATGCTAAGAATGAACCAAATGAGATTCCTGTTTTATTTTTATAATGGATTGATCACACGATATTTAAATAGACGGTGTGTCATAAATGTTATCATAGCATTAGCTTCTAGTGACCTTAGGATGTATGTGGATTTTTACTTTTCAGCTTAGCGTTCTTTGATATAGAGCCTTATTGTAGGATTATTGTATTCTTCCTTACGTATGTGCATTTAAGTTATTCAGCTAATTACCTTTTATTTTATGGTGAACTCATACAATTTGATGTGATTTCAGATGCCACCTAGGAGAGAACAACCAGCTAGATCGGCAATGAGGGCTGTATAAGAGAGGGAGACTCAACAGGATCCACAAGTACCACAACCAGAGCCACCGCAGGGAACGGTGATGGTTATACAGGTGGACGAGATAGTGGCACAGGTAGTCAATGCAGCCATGACTTCCATGGCAATTCACTTTTTGTGGGTATAGCCAAAGTTGCCTTTGGCACCTGTAGTTCAGGCCCATCTGATGTCATCGAATTAGCAGAAGGTTAGGGAGGCTTTTCAGAAAGGCCACCCACATGAGTTTCAAAAGGGCTCATATTTGATTGTATCATGCCAATGGAAGAAGGACCTATAACACCATTTTTTGGATGATTGAGTGCAGTGATGCTTAGAAAAAGATGTTAACTATGTTCAATCTCGTGGGAGCAGTGCTAAAGTGGTGGGAGTCAGTTACCAGTACTGAGGAAAGATATATGATGTCAATTATGGAGTTTTGGGAAAGACTCGACCGTAAATACTTCCCATAAATTGTCCAGACAGAGATGAGGAAGAAGTTAATTGATGTAGTGCGGGAAGATCGCACAGTGGTAGAGTACGAGGAAGATTTCACTCATTTGACTAACTTTTTACTAGATGAGGTAAACAGCGAATGGAAGAAAAAGATGAAGTTCATGGATGGACTATCCTAGAGGATCAGACAACATTTGATTGGAAACCTAGCGTTGGAGACTAATATGAACGTCGTCAATGCTGCACTACTTCATTTCTAGGATCAACGCTTCTATCTTAAGGGAAACAAGAGAGTGGGAGAATCTAGTTAGGCAGGTGAATCAGGAGTGAGATGTGCCAGTGGGGCATCGCAACAGCAGGTGTCTAGATACCAAGAATAGGATTCCCGACAGTGGGATGATGCCAAAAGGTTTAGGCCAGGGAGTTATCAACCTTAGAGTCAAGTTTTAGACAGGGCCAGCTGGGTCCTCAGCAACAACAGTAGCAAGTTCCTCGGGGCCGTTAGGGCCAAAGGAACAATAAGGGAGACTAATGGGGACATGGTCAAAGGCAGGGAGATTGTTTGGGCCGATTTTTCATTTGTGAGCATGTAGGCCATAAAAGAAGGGATTTCCCAAAAGCAAGGCAGGGGGAAAACACGGGATGAGGTCCTAGATTTACAACCGTTACAGCAGATCTTGGGTTAGTTTCGACATGAGAATTTCATTCAGGAACAGTTCGACCAGGCGAGGAAGATAGCGAATGGAGGTTATATTTTATTTTTATCCTTATGAGTACAGAATTAGTTCGGGTGACATGGGCTCATCACAATATATGACTGTTAACACTAAAATTCGAGTATGAGTCGGGTATAGTGGGTGCGTTAGCAATATCGTCCTGGTTATTGTGAATATATTTACCTTTTAGTAGCGGGGCTCTTCAATGTCGCCTGTAGGGGAGCAAGTGTGGGAACTAAGAGGATTTCTATGTTATGATTTGCTACTTTTGAGAGTTAGGAAAGTAGAGTTTATTATGATCATGTGTGGTGACTGGTTACCGAGGGTTTGAGCGGTAGTAGATTGTGTGATAAGACTATCGTGCTTGTTATTCTAGGGTGAGAAATATTATTTTGCGAGGCATCACCTAAAAGAAGGTTGATCCCTCATATATATATATATATATATATATATATATATATAATGGTATAGTAGACTTTGGTGAGTATGTTGTCTTGTTATGTTTGATCCCAGTGCTTAAGGACTTTTTACTGATGTGATTCAGGGTGCATTGTGTTTATTGTCGATCGAAGAGAGATAACTCGTTATTTATGTAGAGCTGAGAACTTAGTGATAGTGAGAGTGCCGTGTTAGATGTTGCCTTTAGTGACATAAGAGTGGAAGAGTAGACCTTTTAAGTCAGGAGACAATAATTTTGGGGTACATGTTATGGACTCATGGCCTAATGGATCCTTATGACCAGCAATGTTGGGTAGTAGTGTATCGAGGGTTCCTTATTTGGATTTCGCTTTGCAAGACATCCCACGCATGAAGCTTAGCGAACATTGGAAGTTGGGAGAGGTGTGGTCATATGGACATGGGTTTAGTACTTTAGTTATTGTACATATATGTAGGTATAACTAGGAGTTAATAGTTATATTATGATTTAAGGCTAGTGTAGCCAGGAAGTATTTGTGCGGATATGCACGGGTATATGGTGTATAGGCGCCCTGGGTAGTTGAATCCTTTTTTAATTATCCATGATCAGGAGAGGTAAAAATGTATGTAGTGTTCTTAAGAGTAAGGCTATAAGGAAGTATATGATGTTGTTAGTACCAAACTTATCCAATTTCAAGGACAAAATTTCTTTATAAGGGGGTAGTATGTAACACCCCGTATTTCTGAGTAATTTAAAATTAGTTAATTCGATAAATTAAAATTACATGTGTGCCGTGATTTGATGGAAAAAAATATATTAGGAGATAATGATTATTGTTGATGGAATAATTTGTGCAAAAATTATTGAACATCGTAGCAAGTGATATTGACGGGACTGTATTGGATTTCAACTGGGGATCGCGTGTAGACTATATGAGGTCAAAATAGAAAATTATTATAGAGTGACTCGGATGATTATTTAGAGGTTATGATTGATTTCGAAAGGGTTGAAATAATCAGAATAGTGTACCCGGGTGTATAGTTTGGGTCCCGATGTGATTTTAGACCAACCCGACACCATTTAAGGGTGTTTTGATCATTTGAGAGTTTCGAGTATAATGAAATTCTAAAATTGAAAGGTTAAATCTGTAACACCCTGCCTAATTAAATACCGGGTGATCAGTCCCATACCCAATTAAATCAGAATATATAGTTGGTTCATTCTTAGCATCACTATCGAAAAAAATTTCCTATCACCTAATACTCAATTAAGCTGGTGTTAAAAACTTTCCAATAAAAATTTCATTTTACCATTTCGAACAATTCCACACATTCCATTCCACAACAACAATAAACTGAATAGATGTCACAATAAAATTTAAATGCAACTGGAATAAACTTTTCTAGTAAATATATCTCAATACATAAATCCCAACAATAGTAAATGTAACACAAGGACACGAGTATAAAATCCTGACTCAGATAGAAAAGAAATAGTTGAAATCCTCTGGGGCGACATGCCCTAAATGAAAGATCACTACAGAGTATGAATCAAATAAATTAAGGCGTCTAAACAATACTTTATAGCTCCATAGCTGGTCAACCATCATAATCCTCTATGGCTGGTGTCCCTGCGGCTAGACACCTGGTATAGAAGATACAAGAGATAAAAGAGAATATGCAAGGAAACGAGTCAGAGCCCGATGGTATAATAGTTTTGAAAATAGCAAGTGAATAATTGCAGTATTTATCACTTATAATATACATGTTAGATTATCGGACTCTCTCTTGAGATTCTCACCTCTCATCTAGAGTGCTCACCTAACGTACCTCTAAACAATTCTAGTTATAATTCCGAAGATAACTAGATTAACCCATTGTATCTATTCTTTTTAACCCAATTCATTCCCACGTATTAACCATATAATACATATAATGATGTTATAAACATATATATATCAATTTAGATTCAACATGGATAAGTCCCTTGTTAATACACTTCAATTAAGTGTTTTCATACGTAATTATCTTACATTTCTACTTTAGCCACACAGTAGATATCATCACATCTATATATACACATTCACTATATTATATATATATATATATATATATATTGCACCCCGAGACACAGCTGCGGTGCTATATTACTCTGATATTTGTCCCAATACATCTCGTCACTGTATATAGGGGATTATAGGTTCGGTAAAGATCCTTCGAACCACAGATATCAAATCACAAATAATGGAGGCAAACATAGTCCTAAGCCTTTGGGCCACGCCCGTACCTACGCACCCAAATGAAAGTTCTATACCATTGTTCTCACTAATGGTAATCGACCTAAGTCCTATGTTCTCGAGCGACAAGTCGAAGGTCCCATATATTCATCAGGATAAGACTTCCCTAACGCGTATACCTCCCGTCGATAGCAAGTAAGCTAGGTATGTCATACACATAAATTATCAATCAATCAAATAGGCATTATCATCTACCTATATAAAATTAGGTACTTACACTACCTATATCATATTACGAATTCATCCTATCACAAGTACCCGTCATATTTATTGAATACTACCCACACTTGTAATCATGGTTATCATCATATTTTTTTTATGTAGTTATCACTCACATTATATTTTATCCGACCCAAGTACCCGTAAATATATCATCAATATTACCCTTACTTGATATAACGATTACTCTCCTCTAAATCGTAATGTAATTATGTAGATATCTCTCAAAAAAATTTAATTCTCAAATCCAAATAATTTTCCAACATTAATCCAATTCCCTCTCTCCTTGTTAATGTACCAAAATTAATAAAATCTCACCGTGGGTCAAATTGCCATTTTACAATTATTTTTTTTTTCGATAAAGGTACATTCTGTCGGAAATATAAAATTACAATTTTGAGGCTTTTTTGCTCGGATTTTGAAAAAACTTAAAACTGCAAAGTTGTGCAGAACATGATTTTGTACAAAAACTCGCATGCACGCTGCCAATTTTCTCTTAAAAAGGTTCTAAAATTATCTACAATGTTCGTCCCTTTTCAACAATTTTTTTTCATGCGTTTTATCCATTTTCTTCCTCATCAAAACCAACACAAATCAATCCAAAACTTATCCTAATTAATATCAATTGATATAGCAAGATATATGATCAGTTTCTAATAATCAAACAAACTAAAATTATCAAATAGTTTGGATTAAATCATATTATTCCCAAAATTCTCAAAGGTTCTTATTTCTCTAAAAATCATATTAACTCGGACTTCTTCTATCATTTGAAACCCAAAATTCGTGGATTAAATCATTTAAACATAAAGAGATTTATTCTATCTAATTTTCATATCAAGAACAAATTCCAAAAAACTCTATAGTCCATCCTTAAATCATGTAAATTCATACTTCTTTATTATCCTATCTAGCATGGATATTGTAAGCAATAAAATAAAGCAAGAATTACACTTGCCTTAATTATGTAGGCCTGAACCTTTGGTGATGATGGTGTAGAATAATTTTCTTATTTTTCGACGACTTTTCGGTGGTGGTGCTGGTGGTAGAAGGTGGTTAATCCCCTTTGGCTTGCCCCAAAAGTCTCTTCTCATTCTTAAGCAACCTCTTCCCCTCCCAAGAAACTCTTCACTTTCTCTCACACTAAGACCTCTCAAGTATTTTGTGATAAAATGAAATGAACCCGCGTTCCTCTAATTCATCACCTTTATAATAAGACAAATCCCAAAATTACTATTCAACTCCCAATTAAAATGACTAAAATGCCCCTTCGGGGTGTCCTTTCATCTCCAAAGTGATCCGAGACCCAAATCCAACACCCCGAAAGACTTTTCTGACTATTTTGACCCTTCCGGATGGAACGACGTACTCGAAACGACCATAAGGTTGATATAATACAATGTTTCCTTTTTATTCATTTAAAATAGTCCCGACACGTCTCATACCGCATCCCGACTTAGGTTTCATAATTACGGTATTAGTAACTCGCGACAATATAAATAACATCATATTCATTTATTACTCAAATATCACTAAGAACTATACAAAATCATATATTTTATTATCCAAAAGTAATATAAATTCCGGATTAATTATAATTAATTAATTTATAATTAATTCCAATTAATCTCGTTAACTTTTGATTTAACTCATTTTAAAAGTTATAAAAATTACGGGGTATTACATACTTCCCCCTCATAACAAAATTTCATCCTGAAATTCGGAAAATAAAGCGTAACTGGTAAGGACAACTCCGGGTATTAATTTCATATCTCATGCAATCTCTATCGTACCGCCCATACGGTACATTACCGAATACCCCCACTGATGTTATACACTAAGCCTTACCATTTAGTTTCAATTGTCACGAGTTAAACTTTACCCAACCCTTCCTATACCATCCTCTTGGCAAAATTTTGGGGAGTATCGATCATAAATCATCAAATAACTAAATCCTGAAGTCACAACTTCTACTTTCATTATCCTCAAGAATACTTACTGTGTCACAATTATGGAAAATACTACAATCCAACCATCCAGGGAGCCCATACACCCTATGTGTGTAAATTCCATCATAAGAATTAAATGAATTTGATTCCTCTGTAAGGTTACCCTTAATTAACTGACTACCTAGTTTATAATCTGTATTTTTATGATTTCCACATTCCCATTTGGCGATTCCATTTGCCTCAAATCATGTTACAACTCATAACTCTATGATTAATATATACACATATACAATAGCAAAGGTTATAAACTCATATACTAAAGACCCAACTTGCTTCGACTCCCAACGTTCTTTAGTTTCATGCGATGGGTGTCTCGCAGAGCGAAATCCAAACAAGGAACCCCCCCGATACACTACCACCTAAAATAGTCGTTCATTGAAACTCCTCAGGTCCTTAGTCTATTGTATATAACTTCCCAATAGGTTTTTATTTATTTATATAAAAGTCTACTTATTCACTCTCTTGTCAAAGACAATACGATGGCTATAATGGTCGACCTTCGCCTCTTATAAATCCATTCCCCTTTGAGTTAGAGGCTAGGGTTAACATAAATCTGGGACAGAAGAGGCCGTAGGAGAGGAAGAAGAGAAGAAAACCTAGTCTTTCCACATAAATTCACATTATCGATATGCTGGAATCGAAATCGAAACAAGGATAGGGAAACCTCATCATTCTAAAATGAATTTTGACCTACAAATATGAGGTACGTGTTTATCTTTCATGATTTTGAAGAATTTGTGGTAAGATCTTATAATTGTGAATCGATAGTACGTTGAGTATTCGAGAGATATATATTACGTAGGAATTATATTTTCTGGTTGTGTGTATACCTATACGGACTATATTAAAGGTTGGTTGTACACCTATACATATTATATTTATAGGTTCTCTGTATGCCTTTATGCGACATATGGATAGGTTGTGCGTATGCCTATTATGTGCTTCTTTTGTGTGTGAACATATCTTCATTGCCTGCTATCACGGGAGATTTTGTGAAGAGGGCGATCCCACCTTAACGAATCCAGTGAGGTCTATATTTGTGCCTCCAGAACATAGAACCTAGGTACGATGACTATCTGGGTGTACGATAGTATTAATGGTCAATTCGGTGCATTAGGTATGTGTGTAACCCATAGGCTTGGAACTATGTTCACCTTTATTGTGTGTTGTTTGATTTAAGGTTCGAGGAGACATTCTGAGCCAATAGTCCATGATTTAGTACGAGAGGTACTTGGACTTGATAGTAGAGTACGCATGTGTGCATCGCGGTGGACAATATGGGAGATGTTGAATATATATATATATATATATATATATATATAAATATATGTGTGTGTGTGTGTGTGTGCGCGCGCGCGCGCGTAACCCATAGGCTAGGAACTATATTCGCCTCCATTGTGTGTTGTTTGATTTATGGTTGGAGAAGACATTCAGATGTGTGTGTGTGTGTGCGCGCGCGCGCGCGTAACCCATAGTCTTGGAACTATATTCGCCTCCATTGTGTCCTCCATTGTGTGTTGTTTGATTTATGGTTCGAGGAGACATTCTGAATTGGTGGTCGTTGATTTAGTACGATATGTACTTGGACTTGATTTAACAACCCGAATTTTTAAAATGGGAATTTTTAAATTAATTTTGGAAATCGGAGAAAAATGAAATTTTGGATTTTATAAATTTTATAATTTAAAATGTTTGTTTTTATATTTGAAATATAATTTTTCAAACGGAATTGGAATTGGAATTAAAATGGAGCATTAATTGAAGTTTTATTATATAGAAGAGTCTTCAAAACTTAAAACTCTCTAAGAGTCCTCAAAACATAAAACTCTCACTAAAAAAACATATTTAAAAATATTCAAACTTCCGATCAAACTAAAAATTTTTGTGCAGCTTCTTCTCATCTTCAGCTAATTCTCCATCAAATTTCATCAAATTTCAACGGTCTGATCGTCCGGAATAAATTTTTTAGTGTTTGTATCTGATTAAAACTCTTTTCTTAATCAAACTCTTAATCCTTTATATATCAAAAAATTCGTGGCTTGGATTTTTAAATCACTTTTTCATCAACTTTTCAACCAGAAGACCTCTCTAAAATTACTCTCCTTAATCTTCGAACCATAGCCCAAACTTATTCAAGATTTCCACCTTAGATTTAAAGGCTTATTTGGTATTTTCTCGAGTTTGGGCTGGAACGAGTTTCGATTATTTTTCCGAGAAGAACGTGATGATGAAATCTGATTTTTGAGGAAGAATATATGTGATGATTCATGTGATTACTTTGAGGTACGAAACTTACACAATATGCTCATAAATTTTATCGAGAGTATTTCGTTTGATTTCTATGTCGATTGCACTCATATTGAATTGTGATATTCATTTGAAATCTGAAAATTATTGGAATCTAAATATTGATTCATTGAGTTATATTATATTGTTGATTTGAGCATAGTGTCATGAGATTTTAATATGACACGGAGAATGGAAATCCGCAAAAAATCCAAAATTCGTATATGTTAGAAAATGCATAGGCGCGGTGAGGTGAGGCCTAGTGACTCATTAATGTGTCATTGAGAAATTAATATTGATTTAATGCTTGAGTTTTGCATTTGATTTGTAAATGCGATTCACATTGTTGTGATTTATTCATCATGCTAATTATTTTTAAGCATTTATTCCTGTCATATTGTGTACTTCCTCGTATTTTCTTTTAGTTAGAAGGTTAGCGTGGATTGAGACGCTATGGACTATTTTAGAGTATTGATTTAGAGCATTGGATTGGAAGATTAATTTTTGATGGAATTATTAGTGGTGTAGTTTTTAGTTGGTGTAATTTTATATTTGAGAGATTATATTGTAATCATTTTTGTGGAAATTGAAAAATTATAGAGTTGTTGTATTTATATTATAGACATTTAGATGCTCTATACTTGTTGATTGATGGATTTAGTTTAGTTTTTTCGTAATAGAACGCCGCATGTCTTTTCGGGCGTGCAGGGTGTTGCAGATGGTATCAGAGCTTAGGTATACGAAAACCCTCGGGTCTTGGGTTTTGGGTCTAGCATGCGAGTTAGACAGGTTTTTTTTGGAGATAGAAATTTTTGGTGATAAGTCATGTTAGGTATTTAAAGTTGATTTTTGGAGACGGAATTTATTTTTGGATATTGTTGGTGTGGCCTGATTTTTTAGTGTTAGGCTTCGTTGAATTTTGAGGGCGAAATTCCTTATTAGTGGGGAAGTATGTAATAAACCGAATTTTTTAAATGGGAATTTTTATATTAATTTTGGAAATCGGAGAAAAATGAAATTTTGGATTTTATAAATTTTATAATTTAAAATGTTGGTTTTTATATTTGAAAAATAAATTTTCAAACGGAATTGTAATCGGAATTAAAATGGAGATTTAATTGAATTTTTATTATATAGAAGAGTCCTCAAAACATAAAACTCTCTCCAAAAAAAAGCATATTTAAAAATATTGAACCGCCGATCAAACTGAAATTTTTTGTACAGCTTCCTCTCGTCTTCAGCTAATTGTCCCCCAAATTTCATCAAATTTCAATGGTCTGATTGTTCGAAATAAATTTTTTAGTGTTTATATCTGATTAAAACTATTTTCGTAATCAAACTCTTAATTCTTTATATATCAACAAATTCGTGGCTTGACTTTTCAAATCAATTTTTTATCAACTTTTCAACCAGAAGACCTCTCCAAAATTACTCTCCTTCATCTACAAACCATAGCCCAAACTTATTTAAGATTTCAACCTTAGATTTGAAGGCTTATTTTGTGTTTTTTCGAGTTTGGGCTAGAACGAGTTTCGATTATTTTTTCGAGAAGAACGTGTTGGTGCAATCTGATTTTTTAGGCAGAATATATGTGATGATTCATGTGATGTCTTTGAGGTACGGAACTTATACAATATGCCCCTGAATTCTGTCGAGAGCATTCCGTTTGATTTCTATACCGATTGAACTCATATTGAATTGTGATACTTATTTGAAATCTGAAAATTGTTGGAATCTAAATATTGATTCATTAAGATATATTATATTGTTGATTTGAGCATAGTGTCATCATATTTTAATATGACACGGGGAATGGGCACCCGCCAAAAGTCCAAAATTCGTATATGTTAGAAAATGCATAGGCGCGGTGAGGTGAGGCCTTGTGACTCATTGATGTGTCATTGAGAAATTAATATTGATTTAATGCTTGAGTTTTGCATTTTATTTGTATATGCGATTCGTATTGTTGCGATTTATTCATTGTGCTAATTATTTTTGAGCATCTATTCCTGTCATATTATGTACTTTCCCGTATTTTCTTTTAGTTGGCAGGTTAGCGTAGATTGAGACTTTATGGACTATTTTGGAGTATTGCTTTAGAGCATTGGATTGGAAGATTTATTTTTGAAGTAATTATTAGTGGTGTAGTTTTTAGTTGGTCTAATTTTATATTTGAGAGATTCTATTGTAATCATTTTTGTGGAAATTGAAAAATTGCGGAGTTGATGTATTTATATTATGGACATTTAGATACTCTATACTTGTTGATTGATGAATTTAGTTTAGTTTTTTCGTAATATCACTCCGCATGTCTTTTCGAGCGTGCGGGGTGTTACACTTGATAATAGAGTACGCATGTATGCATCACGATGGCCAGTCCGGGAGATGCTATATATATATATATATATATACTTGTATGATTTATCCTACTTATGTGTAATAGAATGGGAGATAGATAGCGTATATCTAAAATTATGTTCATTCTATTTATGTGTAATAATAGAAATAGATAGAGCATATCTAAAGTATAAAATAAGTAGACAAACTTAATGAAATAATTTAGTGAAAACGTATGATATGTTAATTAAATGGCTTAATAATAACCTACGGGAAATGTTAATTATTAGTGCTTCTATAGCGTGCTGTATGGGAGGTACAATGAATGTTATAGATATAATTAACTATGGACTTACTGAGTAAAGATTGGAATACCGTAGCGTACTGTACGGGTGGTATGGGGAAGCTAAATATCACTACACCAAATCTGCCGAATTGTCAAGGTCATTGACCTTGACAAATCCAACTTGTCAAGGTTAATGACCGTGACATTTCGAGGCGAGACAACTTTTTTTGTCACTGATATGCCCCGAGTGTAACCTCGGCCCAGAGACACCAACCTCGGCCGAGGTTATGGCCGAGATATTGATCGACCTTGGATAAGCCATGGGCCCACGATATCAGCCCTCGGCCTTAGTAAGGTCGGCCCAGGCCGACACTACCACCTACATTTCCAATGGACACTACGCGCATCACAGGCATCAACAGCATTCTCATATACTAGGGTATGGCAACCTCGGCCGAGTGTAGGCCGAGGTGACAAAAAGCCTTGGTAACCTTCAACATGGAACCAGTCCAACCTCGGCTTGGGCCGAGGTGATAAGAAGCCTTGGTAACTTTCATGGAATCAGTCCAACCTCGGCTGGGGCCGACCCCCAGCATAATGTCTCGACTAAGATCAGGCCGAGACCTCCTATGGCCCATCTCGGAAGACGTTTGTCGAGCCTTACAGGTCGGCCTCTCCCAGGCTGAGGTCATGCACCAATATGGCAGCCGAGCATCTGTTGACATTTGGATAAGGACACGTTGACATAAATCAGTTGTAACAAGATTATTCTCCACACGTGGGGAGAATATTTCATCATCATTCCTTACATGTGACAGTGACAGATGGCACTCCCACATTGGTGAGGCTACCACACACATGATCATTACATGCATGGGGGATACATTACACCCCCTAGGTACTATATATAAAGGTCATCCTCTACCTTGCAAAAGGATCCAAGATATAAAACCCTAGCTGAAGCTTTGTCTAGATACACAGTAGTGAGAGAGCTCGAGAGATTGTATCCATGGCCATTAGTGCCTTCATTCAGTGATATTACTCACACACACTCACAGTGGACGTAGGCCAAATTAGCTGAACCACTTATATACTTGTGCCCTCTCCTCTTATACTCATCTCATTCTCTTATCTCTTTATATAACTGTGCTGCCATTGTTATTCTTGTATTGAGCTTGAAAACACCTTACCTGGTGGTGCTGATTCCAGCATCATCATTTTGGCGTCGTCTGTGGAAACGAGAAACTATCTCTTTCTCTTCTTAAGCTTAACCTCACCGGAGACTCTGGTGGTGAACCAGGGACCACCCCTTACGTGGAGCTGTTTCACCATTAAAAGAGGTCCTGTGAGGTGCTAAGCTCATTTGCTACTCAAGATCTATAGTGTTAACATATGGCACCAGACTTACCACCACCTCTTCCGCCACCCGGGGGTGGAGGACCTAGCTGCAGTCAGGCGCCCCCCAGTCAGAAATGGCAGAGGTAGCAACGGCCTTGAAATCTTTAGTTGCAACACAACAAGCCATGAAGGAGAAATTTGCTCAGCTTAGTCAAACTATGATGAGGCTACCTGGAGTCTCACCGGACATGATCACTCCGGCGACAGTTCATCCTCATCCTGACGCCAGGGGACCACCCCAGGCGCCAATAAAGGACCAGCCTGCACCCCAGCGGAGAAGGGACGTTGCTGACCCTAGGCGCTTGCGCATGGGGAGGCAGGGAAACCCTTGCCCAGAGGACAGGTATGATGACCTAGAAGTTGAAGAAACCCCAGAAGATTGCTGGGAGCCGTATGAGGTGTCAAATAACACCATACGACCTCTTAGGCAGAGTCAGGGATGTGTCGGCCGAAGAGGTGAAGAGGCCCAACAAAGAGGGTCGGCCTTTGATAGGTTGAGAAGAGGGTCGGCCTTCGAGAGACTAGGCCCGGTGAATGACCTAAGACAGAGGCTGTCGAGGTTAAGGAGCGCAGTAGGCTCTCAAAGAGGGAATAAGCAGGGTCGGACAGACCAAGGCCGAACATGTGAAAGAAGAGGCAGGGAACAGGAAGAGGTCAACATCCAACATGTCGTGGCTGGGGAACCCTCTGTCCATCGCAGGGAAGTGGAAGGGGATAACCTCGGGCAAGTTGATGACAAAAGACCCTGGAATGATTCTATCCAACGCCTTGAGGAGAAGATAGGAGATCTCATTAAAAGCAGGGACCCATTACAAAGGGGTTTCTCAGAGGGCTCCCCATTTGTGGCTAGGATAGTGGGGTTCCCAACCCCAGCCAAGTTCAAGCCTCCTACAGTGACTCCCAAGTATGATGGCAGTACTAACCCTGTACACCATATCGAGATATACCAGTCGGCAGCAGACATCTACTCGATACTCGATGAGATGAAGTGTAGAGCCTTCTCAGGGACCTTGACAGGGTCAGCGCACAACTGGTTCACCTCCCTTCCGAAGAACTCAATTGAGAACTTCAAAGGCTTGGCTGAGCAGTTCATCCATAATTTCTTCTTTGGGGTAAGACCTCAAAAGAAGACTACCCACCTGCTGTATGTCAAACAGGCCAAGGGTGAGAGCCTAAGAGACTACATAGCAAGATTCAACAAAGAGAAATTGGAGGTGGAAGATTATGAAGAGAGCATAGCCATGACCGCCCTTATAGGAGGCCTCCAGAAGGGGAAGCTATTGTGGAAACTGGCGGAAGACCCCCTAGGTCTATGGCGGAGCTGCTGGCAACCGCAAGGAAAGTGATGAATGCGGAAGAGGCAATGGCCTCCAAGTGGGAGGAGGATAACCGCGGTGGCACAGGAAAGACCCAAGGTAAGAAAGAGGGAAAGAAGAGGTCAGGAGATGACAAGTTCGCTCATTACACTCCTCTGACTATGAGCTGTGAGCACATTCTCAATGAGATCAAGACTGATCGGACTCTGAGGTGGCCAAAGAAACTGAAGGCCCCACCACATAAGAGGAACAAAAACTTGTGGTGCGAGTTCCATCAGGATCATGGCCATGTCACAGATAGATGCTTCGCTTTAAAGGATGAGATTGAGAAGATGCTGAAATCTGGAAAGCTGAGGAAGTATGTGGATGGTAAGGCTCCAAAGGGTGGAAGAGATGACCCTAAGAAAAGAAGAGATGACAGATGCCGTGGCAATGTCCCGGCCAGAAGGGACGATGATTCAGAGGGAGATGATGAAGACGACCCGGATCTTCTGCCAAAGGATGACAACGCCCCGGTGAAGAGGATTGGTATAATCTCCTTTGGTGTTAGCACCATATGTGGGGGATTTGCAGGAGGTGGCTTTGAGGTAGCCGACAGGAAGGCTCATGTAGCAGAGGCCAGGTCATTGGCCAAGCTCGAAGTTGTGAATCTAACGTCTTCTGATGTAGTGCAGAAGAGGAAGAAGGTAGACATGGACACCCTCATAGTGGGGTTCTCCAAACTCGACTTCAAGGGTATATTATCCCCCCATGATGACCCTTTGGTCATAACAACAAGGGTGCATGGGTGCGAGGTACGGAGGATCCTCATAGACAGGGGAAGCTCAGCAGATGTGATGTTCTGGCCTTGCTTCAAGAGCCTGGGTCTTAGCAGGGCAAGGCTGGTGCCCCCGTTGATAGGCTTAAGTGGCGAAAAAGTCCACCCATTGGGCATGTATGAGATGGATGTACGGATGGGGGATGAGTGGCCTAGGAGGCTGACCAAGAAGATAAACTTTTTTTTATGGACGAAAACGTCTTCTCGGCCTACAACCTCATCATAGGAAGGGTGGCCCTTAAAGAGTTTGAAGCTGTGCCGTCGATGGTCCATCAGATGCTAAAATTCCCGACTCCTTATGGAGTAGGGGAAGTTCAAGGGGACCAGACCACGGCGCGAGAGTGTTACTTCAACTCGGCCGAAGAGAGAGAATCCCACAAGAGAGCAACCGCCACTTACAGCATTGACACTCTTGACCCAAGAGACGAAACAAAATTAAAGAAGGGTGAGGCCACGGAAGAGGTAGAATCCATCATCCTCAATGAGGACGAGCCGGAAAAAACCGTCCAGGTCGGTAAGGCCCTAGAGCCAGGAATCAAGGAAAAGATGATTAACTTCCTTAGGAGGAGACAGAGTGTCTTCGCATGGAGTCACGCAGACATGCCTGGCATCGACCCTGAGGTCATGAGCCACAAGCTCAACGTAGACAGAGATGCCAAGACAATCAAGCAGAGACGAAGAGTCTACTCCAGGGAGAAGTACGACGTCATCCGGGAGGAGGTAAAAAGTTGGAAGAGGCCGAGTTCATAAGAGAGGTTACCTATCCGGAGTGGCTCTCTAATGCCGTCATAGTGCCTAAGGCCAATGGGAAGTGGCGAATGTGTGTAGATTTCACTGACCTGAACAGGTCTTGCCCGAAAGACAGCTATCCCTTACCTAGGATAGACCAGATGGTGGAAGCAACGGCAGGGCACGAGCTCATGAGCTTCATGGACGCTTATTCAAGCTATAACCAAATCTTCATGGATATTGAAGACTCTGAGAAGACAGCCTTCATTACTGACAAAGGGACATACTGCTACAAGGTGATGCCCTTCGGGCTGAAAAATGCGGGGGCAATGTATCAATGTCTTATCAACAAGATGTTTGAAGAGAAAATAGGTAAGACCATGTAGGTATATGTAGACGATATGCTAACGAAGAGCCTGAATGCATGTACTCATGTAGCGGACCTTGAGAAGACCTTCGATGTCATGGACTCGTACAGAATGAAACTCAACCCAGCAAAGTGTCTCTTCGGAGTAGGAGATGGGAAGTTTCTGGGATTCATCATTAATTAGAGGGGGATTGAAGCGAACACTGAGAAAATTAAGGCATTACTCGACATGAAGACTCCTAGGAGTATCAAGGATGTCCAGAGACTCACGGGAAGAGTGGCTGCCTTTAACAGGTTTGTTTCTAGGGCAACGGACAAGTGTCTTCCATTCTTTAAATTTCTAAGAAAGGCCTTCCAATAGGACGAAGAGTGTGAAAAATCCTTCAACAAACTCAAGTCCTACTTAGGGTCTCCCTTATTGCTGTCTCGGCCCATCACGGGGGAAAGGTTGTTTGTGTATCTGGCAGTCTCTGAATCAGCCATCAGCGCGGCCATCATACGGGAAGAGGATGGGGTCCAGAGGCCT
The DNA here is from genome assembly GCA_949130495.1 of Sambucus nigra. Taxonomy (NCBI): domain Eukaryota; kingdom Viridiplantae; phylum Streptophyta; class Magnoliopsida; order Dipsacales; family Adoxaceae; genus Sambucus; species Sambucus nigra. Next base: position 458,055,392 of record OX422208.1, on the reverse strand, counting down.
GTGTACTTTAACAGTAAGGCCCTTCAAGGGTCTGAACAAAATTATCCCCGAATGGAGAAGTTGTCTTATGCCCTAATACATGCCTCAAGGAAAATGAAGCCTTACTTCCAAGCTCACTCCATGGTAGTCCTCACTGACTCCCCACTAAGGCAGGTTCTGCACAAACCTGAGAAGTCCAGAAGATTGATGACCTGGGCCATCGAACTAGGAGAATATGATCTTACCTACCATCCTAGGACAGCCATCAAGGGGCAGGCCCTCGCAGACTTTGTCGCAGAATTCACCTGGGAAGAGGCTGAGACAGAGAAAGGCTTAGATGACGGCGAAGAGACGAACCGTAGTGTCTTCCGAGATTCGGAAGAGACGGCACCAAACGTCTTTTGAGATTGGGAAGAGGTCATCTCAGGAAAAACTCGGAGAGGAATAGAAGAGAATGAAAAGGATCGATACCTCTTCAAGAAGGGGGTTATGAGAGAAGGGGTCTTCTCATCAGATATAGACGTCTGGAGCCTCTTCGTTGATGGCTCTTCCTGTGACAGTGGAAGCGGGGCGGGACTAATACTCTCGGCTCCAGATGGCGCCAACATTGAATACGCCCTGAGATTCAACTTCCATGCCTCAAACAACGAGTCCGAGGCCATGATAGCAGGTCTCTTATTGGTAACAACTCTTCGAGTAAAGCGACTCCTACTCCATAGCGACTCAAGGTTGGTTGTCAATCAAGTATTGGGGATATACGAGGCCAAAGATGAAAGGATGGCGAAGTACTTAAAAAAGGTAAGAAGGTTGTTAGAATATTTTGAAGAAGCAAAACTGAAAAGAGTGCCTCGACTGAGTAACAATCACGCTGATGCATTGGCAAGGTTGGCCTCAGCAATGAAGACATATATGGGAAGGACCATTCCAATCGAGGTCTTAGGAAAGGCATCCATCGAGGAGGACTAGGTATGTAGCCCTTGTCACAATGTGAACCTAGGATACTCATGGATCGACCCGCTCGTCAGATACCTAAGAGAGGGAGAGCTGCCTGAGTCCAAGCTAGAAAGGAGAAAGTTGAGATACAGGGCTGCCAAGTTCTCAATGATAGGAGACGTCTTGTACAAAAAGGGGTTTTTATTGCCTCTCCTCAGATGTGTGCATCCCATGGAAGTACCCCGAGTCTTACAGGAGGTTCATGAGGGTTCTTGCTCTAGCCACATAGGGGGAAGACCCTTAGCCAAGAGGATCATCACTCAGGGATACTGGTGGCCTACCTTGTCTAAGGACGCTGCAGACTATGTGTAGAGGTGCGACAAATGTCAAAGGTTCGCCACTATCACTCATCAACCCCATCAGCCTATGACATCAATCTCTTCTCCATGGCCATTTGCGGTATAGGGAATTGACCCGGTAGGACCTTTGCCAAGAGCTGTCAATAATTATAGATTCTTGATAGTTGCCATTGACTACTTTTCAAAGTGGGTGGAGGCTAAACCGATGATAACAATTACAGAGCAGAAGACATTCCAGTTCATTTGGAGGAACATTATATGCATATATGGCCTCCCAAACACGCTCATATCGGATAATGGGACCCAGTTCAAGAACTCCTCCTTAGAAAAGTATTGCCTAAGAGTGGGGATTAAACAGTTCTTCTCATCCCCTGGTCGACCTCAGGCAAATGGCCAGACCGAGGTCACAAACAGAACCATCTTGGATGGAATAAAGAAGAGATTAGAAGATGCGAAGGGGAAATGGACAGAAGAGGTCTACGCTGTGTTATGGGCCTACAGAACCACAACAAGGACACCAACAGGAGAAACCCCATTCATGCTGGCACATGGCCCAGAGGCCGTCATACCAACGGAAGTAGGACTACCAACTCATCGGATTCAGACATACGACCCAGACAGCAATGGGGAAGAGAGGAGGCTAGACCTGGATCTTATCGAAGAAAGAAGAGAAGACGCAGAGATCAGAAAAGTAGCTTACCAGCAGCGGGCAGCAAAATTCTACAACCAAAGGGTGAAGTCAAGACCCATCGCAGTGGGATACCTAGTGCTAAAGAAGACCCTACAAAAGGCAAATAAGATACACCCAAACTGGCATGGCCCCTATAAAGTAACAGAAGAGGTTGTGCCTGGCACTTACAGGCTAGAAAACCTGGAAGGAGAACATTTCACTAACCCATGTAACGCTGACCACCTAAATAGATATTACATATGATGTTGCGTAGAATTTTATGTAAATGTACCACCTTATTGAGAAGAGGTTATTAATAAAGATCAGTTTCCATAACAGTTCTTGCTTCATTCTTAGACCAGAGATACATTATGAGGCTAACATCTTAGGTGATGACCTCAGACCTTCATAACATCACTCGGTGGTGACGAGGTCTGAGCTCAGACACCTTAGTTAGATGACCTCAGACCCTTAACATCATTAATTTGGTGAGATTAATTATGAGGCTAACATATTAGGTGATGACCTCAGACCTTCATAACATCACTCGGTGGTGACGAGGTCTGAGCTCAGACACCTTAGTTAGATGACCTCAGACTCTTAACATCATTAATTTGGTGAGATTAATTATGAAGCTAACATCTTAGGTGATGACCTCAGACCTTCATAACATCACTCGGTGGTGACGAGGTCTGAGCTCAGACACCTTAGTTAGATGACCTTAGACCCTTAACATCATTAATTTGGTGAGATTAATTATGAGTCTAACATCTTAGGTGATGACCTCAGACCTTCATAACATCACTTGGTGGTGACGAGGTCTGAGCTCAGACACCTTAGTTAGATGACCTCAGACTCTTAACATCATTAATTTGGTGAGATTAATTATGAGGCTAACATCTTAGGTGATGACCTCAGACCTTCATAACATCACTCGGTGGTGACGAGGTCTGAGCTCAGACATCTTAGTTAGATGACCTCATACCCTTAACATCATTAATTTGGTGAGATTAATTATGAGGCTAACATCTTAGGTGATGACCTCAAACCTTCATAACATCACTCGGTGGTGACGAGGTCTGATCTCAGACACTTTAGTTAGATGACCTCAGACCCTTAACATCATTAATTTGGTGAGATTAATTATGAGGCTAACATCTTAGGTGATGACCTCAGACCTTCATAACATCACTCGGTGGTGACGAGGTCTGAGCTCAGACACCTTAATTAGATGACCTCAGACTCTTAACATCATTAATTTGGTGAGATTAATTATGAGGCTAATATCTTAGGTGATGACCTCAGACCTTCATAACATCACTCGGTGGTGACGAGGTCTGAGCTCAGACACCTTAGTTAGATGACCTCAGACTCTTAACATCATTAATTTGGTGAAGTTGGTTATGAGAATAGTATCTTAGGTAATGATCTCAGAGCCTAATAACAATTCAGTGATGAAGAGGTCTGAGGTCAGAATTATTGACTGAGTATAAACAAGACATCACTACAACAAAATAATAGAAGATATTACGTGACATTCAGTAAAGGGAAGAGATCATGTAGAATTCAGAGGCATTGTTACAAATATTCCTTACAAAATACCATGGTGTTACAAGTTACGAGTTACAAATTACAAATTATTTGTTACAAGTCACAAATCAATCCAGGTTTGAGGAGGGAACATTAACAGCCTCGGCCTGATTGGCTTTCTCAGCATTAGTAACCTCGGCCACGTCATCAGTATGGTCTGCCCCTCCGACCTCGTTCCCTCCCAGAGTTACAGTCTCAGCTGGAGCAGCAACCTCGTCCTCCACCTCTTGAAGCGCCTGAGCAAACTGAGGGTTTGCAAAGCCGAGACCCACAAAGTCAGAGGCCTTTAGAGTACCAACCTCCCTCTCTCTGACTTCAGCCCATTTGGTAGTATCCTTGATACCTCTTTTGATACATTCAAAACCAAAACCCATGAACTCGTCCGAGGCTTTATAGTCAGAATTTATTTTGGCCGAGGCATCTTCAAGGGAAGCCTTGACAGCCGAGCTGACCTTCTGCTGTAGAATGTCATCTTTGGCCTTCAGGGCTTTGGCGTGATCTTTGACGAGTAGAGAAATGTCTTTCTCCAACCCCTTAACCTTATTTTCAGAGTTCTGCAGCTCTGATTTCAAACGACCGACCTCAGCATTTAGGGCACTCTGAACCTTCTCGGCCTCTTGCCCCTTCTGGATGAGGGGCAATTTCCTTAGAGCCCAGTTTGAAAGGTGGTGCATAGCAGTCACTCCCTGCACATTTAATGAAGAGGTTAAGCTGGAGAAAAGTCAGAAGTTGCACTTATAAAATTTTGACGAGGGAACAAGTCATACCTGGATGGCTCTGTGAAGGCCGAACTCAATCAGCAGGGGGTGTCCATAGCCCTGTAAAAGCGCTTGTCAACCTCGATCATTACAGAGCCGATGGCATCCACGGCCTGCATGCTGTGGCCGACCACACTATCGGTTAACTTCAGCTGATCAAGACGTGCCGTCAGGATGTCGGTCGAGGAGATTGGAATTGCAGCATCAGAGGCTTTCTTCTGTCTCAAGGTCGTCCTCTGATCCTCAGAGGCATGGGCTTCTGGGGCCCTCTTCTTTGAGGCCTGAGATTTGGATGTAGAGGGAGCTGAGGGAGGAGCGTTCAGACCAGCTTTTTTGGCAAGTCTCGCTAAGCTCGGTGCAGCCATCTCCCACAGTTCGTCTGGGATGTCTTGTGGTCGCTCTGCAAAAGTTAAAAGATATGGGTCAGAGATCAGATATAAATAAGTTCAGAGGTTAAACTTGAAAAGAAAAATCCTTACCAAAGTCAACAAGGGGACTTCCACTCAGTCTTGTCCCTGAGAGATACTGGGGGGTCAGCAAATGTTCGAACTTAACAAAAAGACCATGTGCCCCTTGGTCTTGCAGGGCTTTCACCTTCTAGATATTCTGAAGACTTAGACCAGGGTCGGCCCTGGAAGACATGGTGACCTTACCCCATTTGAGGGGTATCCTCGACTCAAGTGTTGAAGAGGGAACGCATGGGCCAAATTCCCATGGTCCAGAGGCGAAAAAATAGCGGGGCTCCCAATTATGGTTTGAGGTCTGAGTCACCTGGAGCATTTTCTTCTCAGGCCTCCGAGCCACAAAATGATAGTAGCTCGGATGGTTTTTGGCCGATGTTGGGACATAACAACCAACGAAGACCTAAACTGGGAGGTCAGAGTGGTGGACTGCCCTCCACGGGATAATGGCCCCTATGATGACTCTCCAGGCATTGGGAGATAGCTGTGAGGGGGGCAAGTTGATATAAGAGAGAATGGATTTGATGATGGGATGAATGGGTAGGCGAAACCCTAACTTAAACATCTGCTCGTATAGGCAAATTTCTCCATCTCGACCGTGATAGGACCTCTCTTCCCTCAGAGGTCTCCTTAATTTTATGGAGGGACTAATGGAGTATAAATATCCGAAGCACGGAAGATCCACCTCAGTTACCGTGCTCTCGATCTCGGCCGACTCAGAGACGTCGACATCACTTTCAGCATCTTCATCATCATCAAGCTCAACATCGGCCGGAGCAGATGTAGATGGGTTACTAGCGAATCTCTGAGCGAACTCTGCCCCTGTGACGGACGACAGGGGGATGGCGTCAAGAATGGGTGGCACAGCCACACTCGGCTCAACAATTTCAACCTCTGAAGAAGAGGCTGAGGTGCTTGAGCCATTATGGGATGAGGCTCGGCTGGAGACCTCGGCCTGATCAGGGGTCTGACCAGGCCGAGGTGTGAAATCCATGGCTTCCTAAAAGGAGTCCACAGACATGGGGTCTGAGGTAGAAGATTCAGACTCAGACATAGGTGTTGGATCAGCAGGAACCCTGTCTGATAGAAGTTCTCCGGGGGGTCAGGATATATCACTCTCAGAGGTGGTGGAAACAATGGTCTAATGGGAAACTCTTGTGACCTACGAGCTTCCTCCTGAGCTCTCTCTATTTGCCTAATATTTTCTAGGGTCTTCTCTCTGAGAGAGGGGAAATCCTCAAGAAGCTGGTATAAAGGTCTGAGCATCAGAGGACGACCCTAAACTTGGGAATAACTCCTAAAAACTACAAACAAGATTGACTTGTAAAATAAAGGAGTTTAAAGATCAAACCAAGAAATTCAAAGCAAACACAATTCGCCTGAAATAATGGCGCTCACCGGAAAACTTAGAAATTCACCGGAAAATGCAAACCGAAAGAGAAAAACAAGGGTAATGGAAGGAAGAAAATACCTGGAAGTGAAACAATGAATGCAAGTGAAGAAAGCTCGCAAGAAAACCAACAAATGCCTCTGTAGAAGAGCGTTGATTAGAGAAGCTTTAGAGAGAGAAAATTGCAAGAACAATTCATGCGCAGGAATGAAGTGAAGAAGAAGGAGGGAAAAGGGTTTTGAAACCCTTAAATACGTAGGCACGTTTCCCAAGGCCCATCATTGCCTTGGGAGCCCCAAAGGGCGGCTGACGGCACACGCCTACCAAGTAAGCACGTTCTAGCGTTGGACAGGTGTTAGGCAGGTATTGGCTTAGAACATACAGGCCTCGGAGGTGTAGTAATCCCCTAGCCACTTGCTCTCACATATGACTAAGGGCTGGGGGGTGATTGATATGCCCCAAGTGTAACCTCGGCCCAGAGACACCAACCTCGGCAGGGGTTATGGCTGAGATATTGATCGACCTTGGATAAGCCATGGGCCCACGATATCAGCCCTCGGCCTTAGTAAGATCTGCCCAGGCCGACACTACCACCTACATTTCCAATGGATACTACGCGCATCACAGGCATCAACAGCATTCTCATATACCAGGGTATGGCAACCTCGGTCGAGTGTAGGCCGAGGTGATAAGAAGCCTTGGTAACCTTCAACATGGAACCAGTCCAACCTCGGCTTGGGCCGAGGTGATAAGAAGCCTTGGTAACCTTCATGGAATCAGTCCAACCTCGGCTGGGGAAGACCCCCAGCATAATGTCTCGGCTAAGATCAGGTCGAGACCCCCTATGGCCCATCTCGGAAGACGTTTGTCGAGCCTTACAGCTCGGCCTCTCCCAGGCCGAGGTCATGCACCAATATGGCAGCCGAGCATCTGTTGACATTTGGATAAGGACACGTTGACACAAATCAGTTGTAACAAGATTATTCTCCACACGTGGGGAGAATATTTCATCATCATTCCTTACATGTGACAGTGACAGATGGCACTCCCACATTGGTGAGGCTACCACACACATGCTCATTACATGCATGGGGGATACATTACACCCCCTAGGTACTATATATAGAGGTCATCCTCTACCTTGCAAAAGGATCCAAGATATAAAACCCTAGCTGAAGCTTTGTCTAGATACACAGTAGTGAGAGAGCTCGAGAGATTGTATCCATGGCCATTAGTGCCTTCATTCAGTGATATTACTCACACACACTCACAGTGGACGTAGGCCAAATTGGCTGAACCACTTATATACTTGTGCTCTCTCCTCTTATACTCATCTCATTCTCTTATCTCTTTATATAACTGTTCTGCCATTGTTATTATTGTATTTAGCTTGAAAACACCTTACCTGGTGGTGCTGATTCCAACATCATCAGTCACGGTCGTGTCGCGGTCAATGACCGTGACACGTTTTTCACGGTTTATAACGGTGACAAAGCCGTGACCTTTTTTAAAAAAATTGTCACGGTCAATGACCGTGACAATTCTGGGCAGAATTTAAAAAAAATCTGCTGGGCAGTATGGCCACTGCCCAGCATTATATTTGTACCTGTTATAGCAACGTTGTACCTATTCCAAACATCATATATCCAAACAAACTAAAGATAATGCAAATATATATTCAAAATAGAAACTATTTAAGAAGAAACAACATCACCATCAATTATCTAAAATCTACAAACTATTTGCATGGAAAAGAGATTTTGTACCGCGATTCTCGGGGACACCTCCTTATCCTTCCCTTCTCGTCCGAATAGCCACATAAGTATAGATCATATGTGGCCTACCCTTAGGGCCACTCCCTGTCCCCTGAATTGAAATAAAGTAAAATTAGTATCCGCCCCTCAAATATAGATAAATATAAATCGTAATTGAAATCGAAATCGAAATTGACATATAAATATAAATACATTACCTGTAGTGTCACTCAAACAGCTAACTTGAGCTCATATGGAACCTCCTTCCAACTAATGTACCCCGGGCAATCGTGTCAAATATAATTATCTTCGTATCTAAACACTAAGAAATACCATAATCCTATGGAATTATGCGTTGCAAATTCCTTCCAACCGTTGTGTAGCCAAAAATCAGCACTTGAAGTTGTCAATTCCACCTTTCAATGGTCTCCTATGTTTTGCTAGAAGTTCCAAGTGGTGGGGTATGGAAAGTGGAATTTACAACTTCAACTGGTGATGTTTGGCTACATAACGGTTGGGAGGGATTTGCAGAGCATCGCTCCATAGGATTATGGCATTTCTTAGTGTTCGGATAGACGAAGAGATTCAGTCTCCTCTCCACAAATAGGACACCCCAAATAACTATGTACTAATCACCTATTAAAGGTAAGAAGCGTATATTCATGGATTAGTATAAACAAAACTTAGATGTAGTTGGAATATTTATGTATTAATCTCCTCTCCACACACGCACACTACACAAGAGTGAAAATGATAAAGTGCAGATCAATTAAAAGCATTAAAATGGATGTTTCGGTACAAATTGAAATATTTATTACAAATTGAAAAATTGTTTCAAATTCGGGTTATCATAAAAAATGGATTGATATTCGGTAGGAGCAGCCAAGTCATCCACACTACTATTTAGATGCCTTGGCGCGTATTGGACAATTGACCACGGATCGTTGTTGATATACTCCGAGTAAAACACTTGCTTAACCTTTTAAAATGCACAAACAAACGGCTCATCGCTCACGTGGTCGTTGCTCTTCAACTTGGACAAGTCAGCCATGATCAAATTGGTGACAGGATCAACTTTACAAGCATTTTTAGCCTCAACTCTTACCCATTCACAGTAAAATACAACCTCTTTGAAGCTTATATAATCCAATTCAAATATATTTTGGATTACACCATAGTAAGTCATTTCAGCTTCAATGAGGTTTTTATCTTTTGCGCTCGCTCGAAAGAAAGTAAGAGCCTTGTATGAAATTCCCGAGTTCTGTACATTTGTACTTTCCTCGTACACTTTAGTGCCAAAAATGTAACCGTTCAATCGATACTTTCGTACTCTTGTGCCACGAACAAGGGTCCAGTGGCTAGACGAGCAAGCCTTGATGTCGCATCACCCATCTTTAGGAGCTGGGAATATAGATAAATTAATTATATTAGTGGTAAAATTTGAGTGTAATGTAACGTTATATAACGACTGTTTTCATTATAATTACCTCTTGTGTCAACCATAGCCTAAATTCGTTGTCTGATTGTACCATTGTTTTTCGTCTTTTATTGTTCTCACAGGCTTCATATTTACTGCATATTACAAAATTAATCATGTATAAAATAACCTAAAATAATGTTAAACATTATAATATTCGAAACTTACTTTTTCCATTCTTCGACATCTTCATGTGTGTCAAATAGATAACGAGTTACTTGTTCATGTTGCAAACTCGTTAATTTCACTCGTTTTCCCATCACATTACCACCATCATCGAGGAATTCATCAGTGTCATCAACGTTGGTCGAGTCAAGCATATATTCCCGAGTATATATTGATGACTCCACGGTGATGTATTCCTCTGCAATTGATCCTGCAATATATCGCGTATTCTTGACGTAATCTTTAAAAACTTTCATCAATCTTTCAAACGGATACATCCACCGATATCTAACTGGACCACAAAGAAGTGCCTCATCGCATAGGTGTACCAACAAGTGAACACTTATGTCAAAGAATGCTGGGGGAAAGTACTTCTCCAATACACAAATCGCTTCGTTCACAGCCAATTTTGCGGCCACTATGTGTTCTCGATTCACTACCTTCTCACACAAGAGGGAGAAGGTAACACTAATTTTCATAATAGCCCTACGTAAATCCTTGTGCTTGGAGAAACAGTGCTTAAACAATAGAGGAACCAATTGCATGATCACATGCCAATCATGGGACTTACACTAATGTAAATCATGAGTAGCATAATTCACAATCCTTTGCAAGTTGGACGAAAAGTATATGGGCCCTTCAAATTATATATTGTGTCTAGAAGCACCTTCCTTTCCCCACTCGTCAAAGTAAACGCACCAGGGGGAATTATTGTCCTTCCCTTACTATCTTCTTTCAACCATAGTTGTGGCTTAAGTTTTAACGTTTTAAGGTCTTTTCGTGCATTTTCTCCATCCTTCGAATGACTCCCCTAAGGCAAGTACCCACAATATGTTCAACGAAGTTCTTCTCTGCATGCATAACATCCAATACATGGCGCACCGAGTTTTTCTTCCAATAAGGCAAGTCAAATAAAATTGACCTCCGAGACCATGCCTTTCTTATCTCAGTTTCATTCCTAGTTGGGGTCTTCTTATGCTTGACATTCTTAAATTTGGGATTCTTACCTGGCATATTTGGGCCACATTCAGAAGATTTACTTTCAATTTCTGAACCCGAAAGTTGTCTCGGCAGTAGCCTATGTTCAACTCCGCCTAATAAAAAATTGGAACCTTTCTCAAATCTGAAACTATGAGCTGGGGGTAAAAACCTCCTGTGGGAATGGTATACATTTTTTAAGATAGAGGATAGACCAAGAGATTCAGTCTCCTCTCCACAAATAGGACACCCCAAATAACCATGTACTACACATCCGGATAATGTCCCATAAGCTGGAAAATCATGAATTGCCCACATCAACATAGCTTTCAGCGTAAACTCTTCTTTTCTAAAAGAGTCAAATGATTGCACACCCTCTTTCCAAAACTCATTTAATTCTTCTACCAAATGAGCCAGGTAGATATCAATGTCATCACTTGGTGCCTTTGGCCCAGGTATCAATAAAGCCATCATCAAAAATTCAGGTCTCATACACCGTGAAGGAGGGAGGTTGAGTGGGGCTAGGATCACTGGCCATACACTCTGATTGGTGCTTAGATTTCCAAATGGATTGAAACCATCTGTTAATATAGCCAAACGAATGTTGCGTTGTTCTCGAGCAAAATCGGGATACTCAAAATTCATCCTCAGCCAGGCAGTAGAATCAATAGGATGACGCATGATATTACCCCTTACTTCTGCCCTAGCATGCCAAGTCATTGCCTCTGCAATCCATGGTACTGTGAAAAATCGCTTTAATCTAGGCCCAACGGGAAAATATTTCAATACTTTTTGAGGCACTTTTGAGCTTGTGCATTCCTTACTAGTAGATTGGACATATCTATGTTCATCGCATACCGGACAACGATCGAGATTTTCATACTCCTTTCGGTATAGTATGCAGTCATACACACAAGCATGAATCGATTTATACTTCATTCCCAAACCTTTCAAACTGTTCTTCATAACAGGATAGCTATTTGGAAGTGTATTCACCTTGGGTAATAAGCCCTTCACCCATTTTAGAATTCCCGTCACGCTATTGCCAGACAAACCGTACTGCGTCTTCAAACTGTGCAAACCAACCATGGTATGTAAAGTTGTTTGATCTTTCTCACAGTCAGAGTATAACGGTTGGGTCGCCTTAAATTTTAAACTTTGGTAGTCATCGTCAAGTTTTATCGTGTTATCTTCACGACCACTTGAATCTTCTATATCATCAGTAACCTCATTCTCCTCAGCTTCATAAAATTTGTACGCATCATCAACTAAATCCTCTAACATATTATGATCTACGTCGTCCCCTTCTACATCTATTCTACTTGTTGAAGGTTGTTGTGAAGGTTGGTCGGGGACAAAAGGAACTTTCAATTCACCGTGAAAACTCCAAAATCGATAACTATCTTGCATACCCGATCTTAACAAATGTAGTTCAACTGTTTTCCACTCAAACACCTTACCATTCTTACACCTGGCACACGGACACGGAAACTCTTCATCATTACGACATCTCTTTGCATATTTCACAAGTTCGTTAGCACCTCTGCGAAACACATCCCCCATTCTATTAGTCTCACCCATCCACTCTTTGTATTTCGGATATCCCATCACAGCTACCACAACTAAACACCTATTAAAGGTAAACAAAACTTAGATTTATAGTATGTTTTATTTAATTATCCCATCATTTAATTATCCTATTAAAGGGTAAGTGGTCCTATCCCATTAAAGACTGCATTTTTCTGTAATATACTTAACAGCTCATGCACATTGTTACGATTTGAAAAAAATTCGATAGCATATCCCCTTAGTTCTCCAAGTACACGACGTAGATTGGCAGGTGTGAGTGTTATTTCAATTGGTCAATTGAAATAACAGTCACACTTGTCAATCTAGTATGTACCCAGAGAACATTAAGATACGACTACAGAACTTCCTCCAAAAGTAACAACTTTAAGCCGATAAGAATATTATACAGAAATTATACAGTCTCAAACTGTCCAAACGGGACAATTCGAGAGATCTCATTACAGGGGTAATGACTCTCGAACGGGTCTAAGGGCTATTGAATGCGTACGCATAAGAACTAGAAGGCTAGTATCTATGCGCACTATATTTAATTTCAAGTATGTTTCATATAATGGGTTAATTCAAATACAAAAATAAATTCATGGGTTAATTCAAATACAAAAATAAATTCATGGATTATTTCAAATACAAAAATACAAATTCATGGGTTAATTCAAATATACACACACACACACACCTCCCTCCACACCCCCCACTCACCACATACATACACACACACACCTCCCTCCACACCCCCCACTCACCACATACACACACCACCACCACCACCACCACCACTCACCACACACACACACACACACACACACACACAATAGCCCCCCACCCACCACACACACACACAGTAGTGACTGTCTATTTAAAATAATCTCAATATTAATTTCATGTATTGAATTTCTACTATTGTTTTGTGCTTTTTATAAATCATATTCAATGTTAGATATGTGTTTTGTTAAGATATCTAAGCTGTTCTATAGAATTATTTTTTGTATCTTGAAGTTTAAGTTCTAAAATAATCAACCTAAAGTTGTGGTTCATAAAGTATTATCACAAATATAAACTAAGAGTGATAAAATAACTTTGAGGCATATAAATTAATTGTGACAAAGTAAGATTATGCACCAGAACCTAAAATTTAAAAAAAAGTGTTTTTATTTAAACCCCACTTTTCTTTCTATAACTCCTATTTTATTAAACTTTAAATATAATTAAGGGTGTATAGAAAGAAAAGTTAAATAGGAATAAAAACAACATTTTTAAAATATGAAGGGCTCACCAATTTGATCAAATTTTTCAACAACATAGACTAAATGATATTTTATTTTTCATGCTTTTGGCAATTTCGGATGCCATTTTAACCCTTATTGTAGTTTTTTGTTGTAATGTCATTTAAAAAAAATCATTTAGGTATGTAAATATATTGTAATAGATCTTGCCTTCCACAAAATGATATTTTATGGTAAAATTTTATTTGATGGATATAAAGTCATGTGATACCTATATGTGTTATTTTGCATCTAATAAAAACAAAAAACACCATATATGGTTTTTTTCTCCATTAGTATAAGTATATAGCGATTATTTCACACTTAAATCACATATTAAGCCGGCCTTCATTTTTTTATGAAATTTGTAGAAAATTACTTATTTATTTTGAATGAAAATAAATTGTTATCCAATATTTTTGGATATTATTTATAATTATGAAACTCATACACAAATTAATGTTGTATAAAAATAATATTACATTTTTAACCCCCTACCCCCACCCTACCCCACCCCCTACCCCCACTCTGCCCCCACCCTACCCCCACCCCCTGCCCCTGCCCCCACCCTTACCCCCGCACACACACACGCACATATATACACACATACACACATATATATACACACAAACATATATATAAATGGAAGAGAGAGAGAGAGAGAGAGAGAGAGAGGGAACGGTGGGAGGGAAAAAAGAAGGGGGAAAGGGTTTTTGCTGCAAACATTGTCACGGTCGTGTCAAGGTCATTGACCGTGACAATTATTTAAAGAATTGTCAAGGTCAATGACCGTGACACAAAACGCGTGTTTTTTGTCACGGTCAATGACCTTGATAAGGGTGACCGGCTGAAAGGTGATAATTTTGTCATTTTGGTGTAGTGTGTGTTAGTGGTTGGATAGTTATTGATGAGACCTAGCTGGGCTGGGTAGTATAGCTAGGTAGATGACATTAGGCGTGCACATTAGTTGGGATGTGAGGAACTCAGGAGAGTGTTCATTGGATTAATATGTGTAATCAATAACTTCTTTTAAACTATGATTTAAATGCTTGTTAAATGATTTCAAAAGTTTTCGGCTCTGACCCGTTTGCAAAACATTCTCAAAATTTTTTAGGTGTCCAACTAAAGGGACGCCAAGCTTTAATGATCTGTTCCAGAGATGTGTAGCAGCAACACTTACGGATGCTTGCAGGATTTGGATTATCCGCTTCAGCTACTTCACTCCTAGAGTGGGATTCAGTTTCAGTTATTTCATTTGGTCATGTCTCCCCTTCAATTATTTCATTTATTCAGTTCTATCAGACTATGTATTTTGAATTCGATTTAATTTCGTTAAATGTTTAATTGAGTTTCTGTATTGGGAATCGGTGGTTTATTTGGTATCATTTTATTCAATTATTTATCTTGTGATTGGTTCAGATTATTATTACTGCATGGATGGTTTGATTATTACTTTTATTTCCGCATGAGGTTGTTTAATGAAAGATAAAATTTGGCACCGGCTTTTTGAATATTAGGTGGTTAGTAAATTTTAAAATATTTTCGACACTGATGCTAAGAATTAACCGAATGAGATTCTTGTTTTATTTTTATAAAGGATTGATCACCCTATATTTTAATAGGTGAGGTGTCATGGTCGCGAGATACTAAACCTGGCAGGAAGCCTTGGTTGATATCATCCTTGAATGCTAGGGAGATGTTAAATAGTGGGTACTATGGATATCTAGCCTATGGGAAGGATTTAATTTCCAAGGACGTAATTTCCTCAGTTGGGAAGGTTTTGACGACCCAAATCTAGATAAGGCTACGGCCATATAGGTAGCTGCGATCATAGGTGAATTTTTATTATAAAGGCGAAGTTTTAGTAGGGTCATGACCTTGGAGACAAAGACCATGGAGTTCAAAGAAAAGGATGCAACCTTAAGATATGGCCGCGAAATTTGGTGATGTCATCCTTGAGGGATTAGCATATGAGGTAATGTGTCCTAATCGATCAATCATGTGAGAGTCATCAACTAGGGGTGGGGCGTCTGCAAACTTAGAGAACCTTGAGATTGCAGTCTAGTAAACAAAGGCCATAGACATGTAAGGAAGGCCACGACCTAAGTTAGGCAGTGGTCGTGGATCCTAGTTACATATACCCGTAGGAAGTAGGGCGAGAGGTGATGACATGACCTCATTATTTATGAATTGGTGAAAAATTTTAGAGGATCCTAGATGCCTTTTTAAAAAATGGTAATTGTGAAAATGAGTGTACAACATAGGAAACCTTATGTTCCCCACTAAAACCTATAAATACCCACTCTTGGAACACTTCCCAAGGCTATTGTAAACCCTAAAATCCATTCTAGAGAGAGAAAGTAATGTTGGTATGAAGGAGGTGTTACTGTCGAGTGAGGTCGTGGAAGGCTACTATTCACTAGAGAAGGAGGTTCTACTGCCAGAGTGAGGTTATGGAAGGCTACTGTTCATTGAATTAATCCACTAAGGTAAGGGATATGTCCTCATAATCTTATTCCTTAGTTAAAACCTTATTTTTCGTGTTTTCTCTTGAATGAGATGTGCCCTTGTGTGTAATCAGAGTATGTCAATGGAGATCTACTATTCATAGTGTATTTATGGGTATGGCATGGAGTTTTACTGTTCATCATGAACACTTACTATTCATCGAGATATTAGACACCGTGTAGTTCCGTTGTTCATTAGGAAATATATTTGATCTTAGAGGTTTTCCATTTGGGTTCTTGAGCTGACATTTTGGAGTAAGAGAGTGAGGGTTTCGAAGCTGTTTTTAATGATCTTAAGGGACTTATTTTAGGGTTTTGCCTTTGGTCTTTAGAGATTTGAGTGGGGAGTAAATTAGGATTTTGAAACCTCATTTTTACTATAACACACTTGTTGTTGACTAAGAGTTTTAGCTCTTTATTTAAGGTCGTGACCTCTTAGAAGAGGACGTGGAGTTTGGAAATTGTATCATATTGTGACTTAGTTAAGATGGGGATTCGGTGTTGATGCCGAAACATTCATTAGCCAAGCTGAGGCATCATGTTTATTTAAGGACCTCCTTCTCAGTGCTTGAGCTCAAAACAATTAGTCTATGAAGATTGAGCCTAAGCTAACTGTGGGGCTTAATACCTCAACAGAGCTTGGCCAATGTGTATAGTTAACAATAGACAGTGGATCGATCATCCTTAAATTGGGCAAGAGGTCGCGACCTGTGGCATGACTATGTCAAATATAGCTATAGTAAGGCCACATAGACTGAGATGTCCAAGGTCATCAAGAAATAAGCCACAAACTGTGAGGGCAAACCATGAGGGACTGAGTAATGGGGGAAGCCGAGGTTGACAAATAGAGATTGAGCCTTGGGAGAAGACACAAAATGGTGAACTAAAGGAAATTAAGCCTTAGTTCATCGAAATAATCTGAGGGGCTAAGAAATTAATATTCTTTTATTTTTTATATACTTATATTTCACCATCTTGCTTGCTTGTACTATTATTTTCCATTGCTATGTGAGTATATATTTTATTTGCTAGTACTAACAATGACAGGTGGGGTGAGGACTTTGATATAAACCTTGCTGAGCTATTTGAGTCCATCCCTTTCATATTCCGTGTTTTCTCAGGATAGAGATCGCGGAGATTGTAGAGGTCGTTGATGATATTAGCGGCTGTAGTTTCAGAGATCAAAGTATCTGTAAGCCGCAGTGTTAATTGATAAGCCGTCATGGTGGATATCATAGGCCGCGGAGCCTATTCAGATCATAGATTCGTTTTAGATGTTTTACCTAGACTTTGCTCGTAGTTGTAATTCTTTCTCTTTTCTATGCTTTATGTTAAAGTTGTATGATGAGATACTTTGGTAAGGCATATATTGGAGGCTGTTATATATATATATATATATATATATATATATATATATATATATTGATGGGGTTTGTATTTATTCAATGATCCCTATATATTGTGCATTACTAACAGTGGTTATTCATTAATCTTCAAACTCTGATGATGAGGCCAAGGTCTAGAGGCCACAACATGTCAGTTGCTCTAACAATTAAGTTTAAAATTTTGCCATGTATGAATAAGTGACAATAATGGTCGTTGCCGAATAGGTAGGCATCAAGGTGTTACAACACCCCCTCGCCCCCCCCCCCCCCCTCCCCCCCCCCCCAAACCCCCACCACACACACACACTCACTCATCGGTGCAATCACCTCCTTCCCCACCCGCAACTCCTGTTGCGGATTTGGAAATGTGAAATTTGAGGTTTTGAAGGTGAGCATTATGATTTATGTTTTGATTTGGGTTTTGGTTTGTCGATGGTGTCGGTTGTGTTTGTAGAAAAAGAGTGGAGGTGGGTCACCGAAGGGGAGGGAAAGTAGCTTGCTCCTAGAGGGGAGGGGGCTATGATGATATGATCTTTTTAATTTTTAATTTTGTTTTGCTATATTATTGAAGCTTTTTGATTCATTTTTTATTTAAAATTCATTTCTTTTTAATTTTTACTATTTTTAAAGATGTTTTGATATTTGAAAATTATTTTTATAAAAAAATGTGAGCTGAAATTAACAGATTTTTTAACCACTTTGAACAAAATCTAAACATATTAATCTAAATAAAAAAAAACTAAAAATAAAGAAAAACGCATAATCTAGTCAAGGTCCTTACGTAAGAGCGCTGACAACCTTGGATTTTTCTGAGAGGCATAAAATCGCAGAAGAAAATGACCATTCCTTCCATAGCCTTAACAAAAGTAAATAAATTAACAGAATAAGATAAAATTCAAAGGCTTATTTAATTAGTCAGAGCCGTTAATTTGATTCATCGCCGTAGCTATAATAACTGCGTTACTGCGCACTATGGGAAGATAAAGACAAATGGAGGATACATCCGGACTTCTCATCCTCAGCCAGTTTCCCTTCATAATTGCTAACATGAAGCAATAATGTTGTAATTCGCGCCAGGATTGCTATCCACTTAAAATTTCTTCAATACCGTCTTATAAGATAAAGCAACCCAATTTGACACACTTTCAAGCTATTAATTAAAAATGGGCAAAACCACCATCAACACTTCAGAATCTATATTGAAGATATAGGGTTCTGTTTTTCTAAATCGTCACATTAAGGAGTTATAATTATTTTAAAAGATATATCAACTATTAAGTTCAACTGCTAATTTAAGTTTGGCACACCCTACCTCTCTTACCCTTGAATCATATCCACCGCGATTCTTTAATAATATTTTATTCATTGGGGAAAAAAAAAGGGAAAATACAATTATTATTCCTAATGTAATAAGATTATAAAACGTTCTTAAAATAATCTCAAATGAACAATTTTGTATAATGGGGTACTACAATAAATATGGATACATCCAGGCTTCAGCTATAGATAAGTTCCAAGTATTTGGCATGCTGTGGAGCCAAAAGAAATTTCGGGTGCAGCACTCGTGTATGATTGAATTATTTTAAGTGTAATATAAATTTCACTCGCAAAATAATTTTTTAATGTATGAAAAAATTAGAATGGGGTGTTATGTAATCCCAACAAAATATCTAAATTCTAAAGTTCAAAGTTATTTTAAAATTTGAGAGTGCCAGCAAGTGAAATTCAATAAATATAAAGGGCAAACCCAGTGCACGAGGCTCCCGCCACTGCGGGGTACCGGGGGGGTTGGATGTACGCAGTCTTACCCCTGCATACGCAGAGAGACTGTTTCTGTGACTCGAACCCGTGACCTCCAGGTCACAGCGGGGCAACCTTACCGTTGCGCCCGGGTTACGGGAGTTGTTGTATGTCAGACTGCATTTGAAACCTAAGTGTGACCTAATACTTTTATGTCAAATCACAAAGTATTTCACCTCATAGAAAAGTGAATAGACAATGGACCAAAACCAACCTATAATCGAGTCTGAAGTGATGGGCTACATTGAATTTTCCTTTAGTACCGTTTCATGTCAAGTTAGTAAAGGAAGTGTGGTAACTGACTCGTTAATTTTTTAAAATCAAGCTTGACTATACTCAAATTAAACAGTTCACTCGACCATGTGACTTGTTTAGTGTGTTCATTCGAAGAGGCACGACGATTTTTTACAGGAACTTAATTTGTGATTGCTTGTTCTTATAGCTTTACTCCCCCTCACACGACGAAGGCAATTTAACCAAACAGTGAACAGATGAAGGGAAAGTATTAGCAACAAACCAAAACCTAAACAAGTAGCAATGAACCCAAATAAATCAAAAACACAAAAGCCGAACATTTTGTAGAGTTCTTTTTTGATTGTTACACTTTCTGCCCCGTACCATTGGAGGTGGAATCTGGTAGCACCAACATCCCATCTAATGAAAATTAGTCCCTTGTCCAGCGTCCTCACACGAGCTTTTGCTGCAGCTGCTGGTGGTGGTGCTGTTACTATGTCCAAGAGAAGATGCTACATTTGAAGCTCCTTTTACATTACCAGCCATTCCAAGACACAGGGCCTCACCCAATGGTCCACCGGGCGGAGAGCTCATCCACGAAGCAGAGCTCACCCACTGAGATTTCAATTGCGCATTTTCACTATCTTCATCAATTCCATTCCCACCAGACATTGACAGCGTAAGGGATGAAAGTGGTAGCTTTCTAGCTGAAGATACAGAGCATTTGTTGCTAATTGCACTCACATCCTCCCTATCTGCTGTTGACCAAGCATCAATGAAGTGTCTGGTTGTATGGGTTGTGTCATCTCCTTGCAAACAGGCCAATTTATGGTTGAGCAATGAGCAATCGTTCAGCTGTTGGTTTTCCACCATGTACGGATTATTCAGGCTCATGGGTCCATTTTGTTCTTCCCCGTAATGCTGTTGAAAAAAGGGATCATTTTTGCTATGGTCCATGCTGTCTCTTTTAGTTCCAACTCTAGATGGGGATTGCATCAGCTGCTGCCATTGCTGGCTTGATGTAGATTCAGGTATGCTAGTGCTACCTTTCATGAACCACTCAATGCACCTTCATCACAAACAAATCAAAAACCCCTTCATTTATTTACCCAAAAACAAAACACAAAAGCAGGGCATAGTCGTACTTTATGGATAATAAACAAGAAAATGAAAAATACAATTAAAAAAAATAAGGGATGAAACCCTAGCCCACCTGGTTTGGTCATACGATGTAGAGGAGGGCATGTTTTGGAATTGAGAGGTGGGCTTTTGAAAAGGGTCAGTAGAGGTAGTATTAGTATAAGGTGGGAGAATACTAATAGGAGGTTGAGGTATGTAATCGCTGATTTTTGGTGGGGCGGTGGTGTTATTGTGGGACTGATTTTCCACAGGCTTTCTTGAACGGGGTCGGGTTTTGTGGGCGTGTCTCTCGCAGTATTTCTGATCAGGAGCCACATCCCTGGAGCACCGCCATTTCTTCCCATCTGTCCTCCTACACCTCCACGGTTCGGGATCCGATCCACTCGAGAACCTCAAATCTAAAGCCCCCGCTAGAAACAACAGTATCCCATTATTATATTATCACTCAAAAACTAAATCATATCTTCGTACAAGAAAAGTAGACATTTTCCATTTCACAGATTCGTAACTCATTAACAATAGATTTGACATATTTTATAATAATATAAAAATAGAAAAAGAAGAGGATAATGAATGGAAAAAAGGGGAAGAGATTACTGTTAGATTGGGGGACAGAAACATGAGATTGACTTTTGGTAATGGGTAGGAGGAGCTGAGAAGGGATAGGGATAGAAGCCACCATGTACTTGTAGATCATGGTCTGTCTTTCAAGCTCTTGCCACTGAGATGCTGTAAAAAGGACTTTCCCAGAAACTGGCATGCCTCCCCCTGCAACCAAACATCCAAAATCCATTTACTCCCCCTCACCTTTACTGTGAGTAAAAGAAAACAAATACAACAATAGTTAATAGAGAGAGGAGTTAAAGACAAGGGCTTGACCTGAGGATTTGAAACAAGTATCAGTGTTAAAGGGCTGCAAAGTCCTTGGCAATAATACCGCACCACCAGAAACAGAACTAGGAGCACCGACAGCATCGTATATACCGCTCCCACACCCCATCCGATTACTATTGTTATTATTATTATTATAACTATAACTATTTATTGTGTTACTATAAACGGGCCCACCATCACGACTACAATAACCACCATAATCACCGCCAAAGCTACTCTCAGGAGAACGATGATGAGTCATCGCTGTCATCTTTTTGCAAGGGTTCGATTCAGTGTGTTGCATCTTCAAACCCAACCCGACATCACAATCCAAGGATGATGTTCTCTCTGAACCAACACACCCTTCAATCCCACTTCTATTTTCGTTCCCCATCTTCACAACACTAACTAATTTCACCTTCAAAAAGACAAACCCCAAAAGATTTCTTCGCCCACAATAATTTATTTATCTCTCTCTACAGATAAAACAAACACGGGGTTCGATATATATATTTAAAGGGGGTTACGGGTGCCGCCATTCTGAACTGGGTTTTGGTTTTTTGCTTCCATGCTTCCAACATTCGCCCCGTTACGGAACAGGACAAACCAGCAAAAGATGGTCCCCTCACTGTGGCTTTCTCTATGTATATTATAACTCTCTTTCTCTCTCGTAATAAAATATGTATTCAACTTTTTGTTCAACATCTGTCTTAACATCGTTAAACACGTGTTATCACGGTCAACGGGACGAGTGAGTAATTACTGTTGCGAGATTTGCAAAAGTACAATATTTAGTAGTTTTTGACTTTCCAAATCATATGTACTGGGTGAAATTAATTGGCTGTGAGTTCGCGGGGGTGAAAGGTGCTGTGGGTATAGAAGGAAACGAGACGAGGTGACCTATCCTCTGACTGAGGATTTAAATGACGTTCTCCGTCAAGATGTGTCCCTTTCCGTCCTGCACACCGTTTGCTAATTTTAGCATTGGGAGTCGTAATCTGGAGGCCCACTGGCCTTTCGTGTGGGGGGCGAGCGGGGACCAAAAGCTGTCAGACGTTCATGGGCTCGATTCGGGTTTGGTTTTCCTTTGTAACATCTCTTTGACACCAAAAGATCTGAACCCTCAATTCACTCACTGGATATGGTTTTGTATTAAGAGTAATGATAAAGTATGAGTACCAAGCTAGAACGTGTTTAGTTAGCAACCAAGATATCCATACTCAACTTTAACGGCTAACCAATCAAAGGCTTGCATAGATTGACCCATTTCCGTCGTTCACCCTTCATTTCATTCTCCAAACTAATTCTACACTAACGAATAAACAAAGCATTTAATATTGTTGAAAATTATGTAGCAAATGCAAAAATAAAACTTTTTATTATATTACAATAATGTTAATTTTAATATAATAATGTAATTTTATGAATCTTTAAGGTGTGACGTCACTTTTCTAAATACAATATTTGCCCCACACGAATAATTTCGGTATACAAACAGAAATTCACAAATCCGTACTCAAGATACAATGAAGCAACTTGCAGTGCCTGCAACTTGTATATTTGAAGACAATCCTTGGATGTAATAGCGAAGAACAGTCAATCAAGTTCTTATTCTGTTTATGTGCACAAAACAGAATAAGAGAATTTGTATCTCTTGAAAATTATAAGAGAGTAACAGCAGGGTTTGAAAATCTGAAACTGGTTTTTTGTTATCAATATAAATTCGTTTTAGGCAGCCTTTATTTATAGATAATGAAAGACTTTATCTTCAAGAGTCATGATTGTTGGATTAACAGTCTTAATCAATTCCGAAATGGTATGACTGTTAATTACCAATAGTCTTAAGTCATTTCCGAACAGGTACAATTAATACCGAATCGGTTTTGCACAGGTCAACCAAAAAGTGACCCCGCCCGAGCTACCGCGATCCGACCCGGACGAATCCCAGCAACCCGCGGCGTGCGAAGTGCAAAGTGCACCACTAGCGCCTCTATAGCCACTGCCCCGCACCCGCGACGTGTGCGTACGGTGCGAACCGTATTGAGGTCTGTTGAATACCCTCTAAAATGCTAGATGAATTAACTATTCATCTTCCATTTGTACTTATTAAGTGCACAAATTCTTAATATTTTTTCAATGTGGGACTCAAAGGTTGACCACTCCTTTTATAGCTTAGTGGTGAGACTTAGCTTTGTACATTTTCCAATGTGGGACACTATCCCCATTTATATTTGGGTTAGCTTTCCACATCTTCCACACACTTTCAATGTGGGACAAGCTTTTTAAGCTTTTACACCCAAAACTTTTACTCACTTATTTTATAAAATCTCCAACAAATATTGTTTAGGAAAAGTTACGAGTTTTTTTTTTTTTTGGAGAGTTTCGTTTATGAACGAGGTAATATTTTTCATAGTTTCTTCGATATTTTTATAAACTGAGATAATATTTTTTAGGAAGAGTGGTTAGTTTTCATAGTCTCTTGAAAAACAAACAAAATATATAGTTAAAAAAATTTACAACCCCCCAAAAAACTATAGTGATAAATTTTAATAGCATATTCAAAAACCTCAACCTCTACAATTAACCAAAATTTTCACAATTAAACCACTTTTCAAGGTGAATCCAACTTCAACAGTAAAAGAAAAAAATAAAAGTATCTCTATAATCTTTTAGCGTCTTTGTCCGTCGCTCCAAGTAGTTAAGTGCAAATAGAGGGAACACTTGAAAATATGTCGTAAAAGCTAGATTGAATTGCGTTGCCAATGTTAAATCCTTGTACATTTTCAAACCCATGATATTTCTCAAATGCACTCATTGTCAAAAATTTGTGTTATATTATGTTGCAATTGAGATTCCTGAGAATACAAACACCATCGATATTGTGTATCAGGAAAAACAATCTCTATAGCATTTTTCATGACTTTGTCTCGATATGTAATGATTGCACAAGGATGCTATCCTAACATAGAAATAAGTCACGGCCAAAATAACCATACGAATGTGTCAACGTCTTCGCTTGATATAAGTCCACAACTTAAGAACACCAATTGCCCGTGATGATTCACCCCTACGAAAGGAGCAAATACATATCATACTTATTTGTCAAGTACGTTGTGTTAGACGTAATGGCATCCCCAAACTCCCTAGATGCGCTCTACTTCTTGCATCAGCGCAAATCACATTCCGCAATTGACCCTGATTATCCAAATTCATTATATAAAAAAGTCAGAATTATCAGCTTGCATCTTCGAAAAGTAGTTATGGATTGCGGTAACATCTCCCACCTCATGACGTAAACGTCGAACTTTATCAATGTAGTTTCTACAATTCCTCTCTTTAAATAGTAAATTTTGTATGTCCTCTTGCCTCGACAACAAAAGAATTAAACTCTTATTCATTTGAATACCGACCCGATCATTCATTACAAGCCTCCTCTTCACATGTTGTAAAATCATCTTATTGATCTTGTAAGATTTAGATTTGGGTGGACTCAATTCATGATTATGTTCAACAATTTCATAATTAATCACCCATTTTTAATGAACACTGTGAGATGCATATACTCTAGCCTTACATTTCATTTTTGAAACCGAGTGCAGGTTAATTGGATTGCTATCAGTGCTTCTCGACCTACCTTCACACCCACAAGTAAGAGTCACGTATCTCAACCCCATAAGAGTCACGTATCTCAGCCTCCCATTTTTATCCTTACTAGAAGATCTTAAACAACCTTCAAAACTCATTTTTTTTGCTATAACTTCTATAAAAATCGATCAAATAATCCAATGAATCGATCAACTCGTGTTTCTTCCACAATTTATTCCTCAATTTCTTTCTCTTTTTCTTCACTTTCCTCTAAATTGACTTAGTCAGTCGAAAACTCTAGTTCCATTGCAAGCGCTTAAGCCCTATGTAACACATGTAAATAATTTTATATCAATAAAACAATCCAAACTTAAGGTAGTGTTAAATTAAGGTAAATGGAAATTCTTTATATACATGTTATTTTCAAAGTAATTAATAACAATTATTTTTTATATACATGTTATATTCTAATAGTAATCAATAATAGTATTAGTTATATTTAGGTATCTCAATGTTATAATAGTAAACAATAATTTTTTTATAAAAAATAATCCAAACTTCAGGTACTGTTAAATTAATGTACACGGTAATTTTTTATATACATGTTATTATCTAACACTCGTCAATAATACTTAATTGTAATTTTTAGTATGTTTCCCATTGTTATAACAGAGTGAAGTGTGAGAACGGGGAAACATACTAAAAATTACAATTAAGTATTGAAGTGTGAGAACGGGGAAAAAACTTATTTGGTGGTTGTTGGAGACTTTGTCGGAGCCGCTCGATATTATAGTCAGAGATGGCTGGTATTATCGTCGGAGGAGTTGGTTTCTTGGAGTTGTTGGATGCATTTTGGGTTTGGAGGAAAAAAAAGGTTGTAGAAGGGGGGGAATAGGGTTCTGAAGAATTTGGATTGAAGTCACTTTTGTTGAGTCGGGAGTCAAAATAGAGAGAGAATGAGAGAAGGGTATTCTTTATCACTAATAATTTTCCATATATAATAATCAATAGATTGGAATATACTAACTTTTCATATTTCCATACGCAAAATATACTTTTCAAAATAAATATCTATGAGTTATGCTCTGATACCAATTGTTGACCAAAATAATATATACAAAGAGGGAGTGAATTGGATTTTGTATAAATTAATGGAAAATTGAGTATTATCAATTCTTGCTTGGAATATTTAATGTAAATGAATGTAAAAAAGTTAATAAAACCTCTATATGAATAATAGAGATTGAGTTGAGGTTCGTTGCAAACCAAGATTATACGTTGTTTGCCTGGTTATGTCCACGTAGAGACAATACTAGGAAACTTCAATATCTTTTGCTCCTTAACTTTATGCAACACCTTGTAAGAATATTACACATCTTCCAACCTCAACTAATAAGAAGTACTTCTATTGTCTAATCTGATACAACAAAACTCAATGTTCCCCTCCTTGACTTCTAGTATAAATAAAACACTACTGCCCTAAAAGATATAATGAAGTTTAATCCTAAAAGAAATATATAAAGAACTTAGTTTCTCCAAGGCAATGTTTTGATTTAACAATAAATTTTCTCTCTCAGTGTAGTGTGAGATATTATATTTATTTTATTTTAAAATATTAATGAATCTTTGATACAAGTGTTATAGTGGAGGTTTAATTGTTGGGTATTATTTATAAACTCTTGTGTAAGTAAAAAATATGTTTTGTAAAGTATTTACAGTGGGGGAAAGAAAAGTCTCCATTTTGAGTCATTGGAAAATGCTCTATGGGTTTAAAAACAAGAGTTGTTATTTTTCATTTATCAATATTAAGTCGATTATATAAAAATTGAGTCGAATAAAACAATTTTAGTTAACTTAACATTTTTTATAATCAAACAAAACTCCTAGAGGTTTGGTAAGATCCTTCATTAAATAACTTTAATGAATTAAATAACATTTTGCACAATATTTTGGCTAGCAAAAAATGTAAAATTTTATTATACTATTTTAATTTATGTCTCCAAGATGGTAAACATAAGTAACAAGCACACGTGTATATAAGGGAAAAATTGAAAAGAACATTGGAGATGTTGTTGTGCTTGAATTCGTTTCCTAACAAGAAATAATATTAAAGATGAGTTTTTGTAAGAAGAAAATTATGAAGGAGATAAGTATCAACAATAACTCTATCCCGGGGGTATTAATATTTAATACAAGAATAATAATAACCTTACCGAGTATTAGTACCAAGCTAGTACAGGGCTACTTAGTTGGCTACCAAGATAATAACCCTTGGTAACAAAAATAAGTGAAGAAATAAAAAATAAAGATTTAAATATTGAGGCCATGAATATTTTATGCTCTTTTCCAAACAATAATGTTTCTGGTAAGGTTGCTCCTTTCAAGGAGGATGGTAAAATTTGGGACATTTCTTTTGAAGGAATGTGTGAAGGGAAATTTTTCAATCAATAACAATGAATGAAAAATTAAAGAGAAGCCACAATAACCAAATTTTTTATCAACAATAAAGTCTAACTCTCAATCCTCTCAATCTCAAGACGAGGAAACATTTTTCTCTTTAGCAAAAATAAAAGAAAATGTGATTTTAGAGGTTTGTTTAAGTTCATCAACTAAAGATTAAGCAATACCTAGAGAAACTAACAAAAATATCCAATGGATTATGAAGTAACTTCTAACCTACTATAGAGGGGCACCCACTCAACTGCCCACAAATAGGCCTAATTGGGCAAGGGGGTGCCAAATGAGTAGGTGCACAACCAGACAAAGGGGCTGCCACACGAGCAGGCCCCAAATGAGGTTTTAATCAAGTAAGCTCAATTGGGTGAGGAAGTGCCATGTGAGTAGGCCAAAAGACAGAACAAACCAAAAATTCCACTTAATGAGAGGGGTCACAATGAGTGGGTCCAAAACATGACTTGACTTAGTCCTCAAACTTTTAGCGAGAAGGTCCACATTAATTGGGCCCAAGACTAGAATAAAGTCAAGATAAAATGTTTGGCAAGGGGGTGGTACAACGAGTGGGCCCAAGGTAGAATAAAGCCAAGATAGAGTATTGGGCGAGGGGGTGCCAAAACGAGTGGACCCAAGACCAAAAGAGAGACAACTGATTAAACAACCCTCAAGGTTGGCAAGGGGTGCTCAACGAGAAACCCCAAGACAAGAGTGAAAATATGCGATCAAGCCCAAAAGATTAAGGGGATGCTCTATGAACAGTCAAGTAATTATAAATT
Organism: Sambucus nigra; assembly: GCA_949130495.1. Classification (NCBI taxonomy): domain Eukaryota; kingdom Viridiplantae; phylum Streptophyta; class Magnoliopsida; order Dipsacales; family Adoxaceae; genus Sambucus; species Sambucus nigra. The sequence continues at coordinate 458,027,272 of OX422208.1, read as the reverse complement.
ATCTTATATGTTGAATAATTACTAACATTGTTGTTTTCTTGCACAAGTAGCCTTATTCGAGCAAGCAGAGCTCAAGCAGTCCAGCTAGGATCTCTTGAGAGTTTTGGTTTGGTGGCTAAGAGGCAAGTTTTATTGGGCAAGCTAAGTCCCAACCACTTCAACACTTTAGGAAAGAGAGAATACTAATAGGAGAGACCTAAGAGGTCCTTCAAGCACTCACACAGTCCACACTTAGCTAAATAAGTGAGTAGCCATAGTGTTGCTCACAAAACATTTTGAACTTGCCATTGGCGAGTGGCTCCTAAGGCCACTTGAAAGTTTTCAAAGTTTATTCACCAAGTTTCCATTTGAAAAGATATTTACCAAATCAAACTTTTTAGCACTATGCCCAACATATTTGCCTTTTGACTTTCAAACGCACCAGGTGTCGCTTGTCAGATAGGACATGCGATAAACAGTTAACAGAGACAAAAGGTACGATTCAAATATTTTCTCATAGAGTATCTTATTTTGGCACACTCATGCCACATCAACCCTAGTTTTCACGTATAAATAGAACCCTTGCTAACTTCACGTGCTTGATTTATCTGATTTATGCTCCTCTAAATACTTTGTCGAGTAACATATTAGCTTTTGAACCTAACTCTTCAATCTGATTAGTACCAAGATTGTGTTGGACTTCGAAACATTTTCATACAACTTCTTCTTCAATGTTGGTCGAGACAGTAGTAGTAAAGATCTCAGTGATGTAGATGTTGAATCTGACTCCTGAATGTGCATAATAATGTAACACCCCATCTAATTAAATACCGGGTAGCTACTCCTTTATCAAATTAATACAGAATATCCAGTTGGTTCAGTCTTAGCATCACTTTTGAAAAACTTTTAATTAATTACTAGCCACCTAGTATTCAAAAAGAGAGAGATGTCAAATTTTATTAATTAAGCCAACACTTAAACAAGAATTTATTTAATAAACCATCAATCGCATAACCAATCTCGTATAAATGAACAACGAGAAGAAATCAAATAAGTTTGGAGTAAACACTCCAATAATAAAGATGCCAGAGTAAATAATGTCCCAATACAAGAGTCTGAAAGAATAATAAACCAAAAACTGAAATACTGAAAGTCTGCAACTACAACCTCTAAATAAGAATGTGCGACATGCTCTAACTGATACAAATGACTCTAAAGGAATCAAGGATAAAATGATATCGTCTACTGCCAAGATCGTGTAACTTCCACAGCAGCTACATCACGTCATCTGAATGGAACTCCTATGCTTGGCGTCCCTGTGGCTGGGCACCTAAAAGGTTTTTACAAAACAAAAATAGATTTGGAGAAAAACGGGTCAGAGCCCGATTTGAAAACAGTTTAAAAGTTTAGCAAGTGTTTAAATTACAAATGAACATCACATATTATAAACACGTTAGTTACGTACTCTCACATGAGTTTCTTACCTCTCAACTACTGTACACGCCTAACGTATGCCTTTAACCCATCCTAGTTATGCCACTATCTAACTAGTTTGTACCACTCTTGTCTTCGCATTCTAACATATAGTATCTATATGTGACCCCCAAATAAGCCATATTTATAACCCATGTTCACATTCATTAAATTACTTATCTCGAGTGTTAATTAAATTCTCATTCTTAACCCATTCAAATATCTTAGCTATTCACATCTTCTAAGAAACAATGAACCAGTCATAAGTATAGGTATATAATCCAGTATAATATCTCATATACAAATTAGGCACCCCACAAGGATAGAACCTACGATGCCCTCATACTTTGCTATCGAATCCCAGTACATCACGTACGTGAGGATCATAAGTTTCGAATTGCTCAAGAACCGTTTCAATAAAAATCACATATAATGGAGGCGAACATAGTTCACATATCCATGGGTCATGCACATACCTACGCTCTCAAGGTCAGCAGACTCATCAACTCACAAATAAGTCATTCACAGTACTATGTCTTTAAGGTACCAGTCTAAATCCCCCCCCCCCCAAGGCACACAAGGATAAGAGGGTCCTTTTCTAAAATAAAACTAACCTCCCGTGATAGTAAGTATGGTAGGTATGTCATACACATAAGAAATCCATACACTAGGAATTCACACAACCTAAGTAATCATATAAAAATATAGATGTTCACACATTTAATCTAGTTAATCTCATACGTAGCAAGTGTACCCCGAACATTACATAATATGTTTTTCGTTTGATAACTCTCTCGTCGTATCAATTTGAGTACTTAAACCTATCTCAAAAGGTTACTAGGTCTCTTATTGGTTTCTAATGTCATCTCAGTACTTGAAACCCCTCCGTTGCTGCCCGTAATCTTATATCATCATTAATTCCCATCATAATTTCAATTCGAACGCTTTCTAATCGTAGCTCACTCGGTAGACCCTCGTAAGCAATAGCAATCAATTCCATAAGTTATAACATTCTCCGATAATAACTAAGACCCTACTGACTTTATCTAAGTCCCAAAATATAATATTAATCACCCTAATACCCAACATCGGCTTTGGAATAATCATTAAACCTTAAAGAGAAACAATTGTAAAAAATCAGCAGGGGTCGATCGATCGAAGAAAAGGGGTCGATCGATCGATCGACATTCTTGAGTCGATCGATCGATCAAGCAGGTATCAAGCCATAAATTCTTAAAAGTTACGGGTTCTCCACTGTTTACACCTCAAACTCTTCATTCTAACGTCCAAAACTCACAACTAAATATACTAATCAACCTACTAACATGTTTACATCATTCCCCACGTTTTAGATTCATCAAATCAACCTATAACATCAATTACTTGAATCAAAATACCCAATTTACATATAAAAAACTAGTTTTCCTATTTCTTCAAGAACACACATAATTCAATCAAATTTCATAATTATGTACCCATAAATCATAAATTCGTGGTTGTTATCATCTCCAACATTTACTACATGTAAGTCCTATCCAGATTATGATTTTAAACATTTCAAATCCATTCAATTTTCACTTTTTAGGATAGATCTTCAAATCTATAAAAACATGTAAACTATATGCTTTGAATATTTTCAAGATAAATCACTTGCCTGTAATATATTGCTTCTGATCCGTTGAGGATGTTAAGGGCTGGTTCTCATCCTTTCTCCGGCCATAATTCCTTCGAGAATGGTGGTGGTGGGTGGCAATTTTGGTTTGGAAACCTTTTTGCAACTTCCCTCTAACTCATGTAGCCCACTCTCTTGTTTTTGGATGATAATGGCCCTAATGGACTTACTAATAATATAAAAATAAACTCTAAAGTTCGTTGGTCATATTTCCTCAATTTTTAAAATGACCAAAATACCCTTTCGGGTTACCGGTTTGGCCTAAAAATGCCCCGGGACCTAAACTAAACCCCCGACTAGTGTTTTCTGACTATCTTGACCCTTCCGGACACGTTGGCGCACTTAAAAAGCTCATACGGATGACATAAAAATAAATTAATATTAAATCCATTAAATTGGGTCCTGACACGACTGACACGCGCGTCCCAACTAAATTACCGAAATTGCCGTATTTTCAACTCACGACAATTTTTAATAAATTCAATGATCACATATTACCATAATCACTCAGTAATATTCAACATCATAAGAATAACCAAATACTAACTCTCGTCTCGCTAGCATTTAAATCCGAGCTAATTTTCCAATTAATTATCCCAAATTAATTTTTAATAAATCCCATAATTAAAAGAAATTCCATTTAATTAACCTCATAATTAAAAGCCATAAAAATACGGGGTATTACAAATAACTCCTGAATATGCCTCCTGAACTTCAATATGCCTCCTGAACTTCAATATCAAAACTAATTCCTGAGTAAAAGAAACAACTCCTGAATGATGATTGGTCGGGGCCCCGACCGTGTAAGTTTTTGGAGTTGAATTTGATGCTCGACTGCATGATGTTATGAGAATGTGACACCGAATGAATAACTAAATATGTAATAGAAGCCCCCAGGTGTGGAATATGAACTTTGATTGCCTTTTTGGCCTTGAAGTACGTTGGTCTTGCTAGAAAAATAAGGTCGAGGAAATGTTCCCTGGAATGACTCCCTGAGATCTTTGCATGTTTGCATTTTCATTTTCTTATAAACACTTTGTAAGATGCTTTCCTTGTTGTTTGCTGATGAATATATATATATAGAAGGACAAATTGTCCTATTTTGCATAGACAATTGAACTTGTTCCACCTTCTATCTAATTGTAGTGACTTGTCACTCTTTGGGCCTAAGCAATGGAATGATTTTCATCCCATATTCCTGCTCAGTTGTAGTAATCCCGTTAAGATTACCTTGTTGCCTAGACAGTAGATGCCCCGGGAGGTCACCCATCTTCTTGCCTAGTTTGGGGTGTCCCTTGAGATCACCTGTGATGCCAACATTGTTGGTTAAATTTATTGTTACCAACCAACCGAGGTTGGTGTTTATTGCCGACCAACCGGAGTTGGTGGTTGCTGATATGCCGACCAATCGGAGTTGGTGGTTGCTGAATATATATATAGAGAAAATAATTTTCCTGACCAACAGTTCGTTGGGGATAAAATATAATAAATGCTGGAGACCTCCTTTGAGTTGAATATATGATTATAAATATTTTGCCGAGCTCCATGCTGAGATAAATATAGAATATGCTTCCGAATAGATATAAAGAATGATTCAGAATAATAATAATAATAAAGTGTCTCGCTGATTTGTCGAGGCGAAATTGCATAATGCCGAATAAGAATTATATCTTCCAGAACATAAGAATAAGGCCGAGTACTTTGTCGGTCCTGAATATAAATAAGAATTACCCCGACCAAATATCCGTTGGGGGTAAAATATATTAAATGTTGTAGTTCTCCTCGGAGCTGAATATGATAATAAGTATCTCGTCGAGCTCCATGTTGAGATGAATGAAGAATATGAATCCCAATGGATATATAGAATAATTTGTGCTTGAGCAGATATCTGAGCAATAATAAAGTCAATAGTGTTTTGCTGAGGTGAAATTTCATAATGCTGAGCAATGATAATATTTTCCAGAAGTTTAAGCTTGTGGCCGAGTATCCATTTATGCTCGATCGAATATATATATATCGGAGCATTAATAAGATTTCCAGGAAATCACGGCCGAATACTCAGTCGAGACCGAAAATTGTACCTGTAAAAAGTAATAACTTATTCTACCACATGCGTAGGCTTAATTAATTAGTTATCTTGAGAATAATATAATCAATTATTATCAATATATGATATGTATATGCTTGAGAAATAAAAATATTAATTTCAAAAAATGAAATAATATATGTTGGCTAATATGTCGAGGCAAAATTTCCCGATGTCGAGCAATAATAGTTTCCAGAAGTTTAAGATTGTGGCCGAGCTTTCGTCGGGATTGAATCTCATCCCTATGAAATTTTAATAAGTAGCTCGAGCACCTATTGAGACTAGATCAGACAGTTATTGTTATGAGAATAATTATTCAACCAAACAATATATGATGTGTATCAGCATAAGGCAATAAAAATTTCAAAATATGAAATAGTATATTTTGTGCCAAATGTGTGTCATATGAGCAGATTTTTTTATAAAAAATGCTAAACATTTTAATTTTAAGTAAAAGACCAAATGTACGTTGATTTTTTAGAAATTATTTATCACTCTAGGAATTATTTGAAATTCAGTAAATGCTCAAATATAATTTTTTGGTCTTGAAATATTTTTCACATGAAATTTTTGTGAATTAATAAATCAGAAAATAATCAAGTATGCATTTTAATCTTTCTCCATGCAAATTTTCAATTAGGAGTTTCATGTTTTGAATTAATAAAGGATAAGGATAAGAATAAGGGGATAGTTTTGTCCTTTGGCAGCAAAGCAGTGATTTCGTCAAAGTCAAAATGAGAGAACCAAGGGAATCGTCAATTTTCAATTCTGGTATTAGCTTTCTACTACCTCCGACCAAGGCTGAGATGTTGCCGACCAACATTTGATTTTCCCGACCAACTATATACACGCCGACCAAGAATAGGCTGAGATGTTGCCGACCAACAATTGATTTTTTCGACCAACTATATACACGTCGACCAACAATTGATTTTCCCGATCAACTATATACACGCCGACCAAGAATCGGTACATTCGAGTAGAAATAGATGTAGCCGATCAACGAATGGGAGCTCGGGAACTCCTCAAACTGCATAATATCCGTCGCCGATCATAATGAAATGCCTCTGACCAACATTTGATTCCTCCGACTAGCTATATATCGTCGACCAACACAATTGGTGCTGGTGATGTTTATTGTTGTAGTAATGGTTGCCGACCTGCTCTCCAACAAACATTCGGCCATACTTGCAATTATGAGGTGCCCCGACATGTGATATATTTATCGACCAGCTTTGTAAATGCCGACCAGTACTGAAATCAGTTTCTAGTGTCACCGACCATAAAAATTTGACCCTGACTAGAAAATTTTGGTGACGACCATGAGCTACCTTTTACAGCCGACCTATGCCAGATGTTTTTTAGCCATTCTTTGTTGATGATTGGAATTGGTAAAGTGAAATTCGGTGGAGGATTGTTGCCGACTTGATGCCGACCACATGTTTGAGAACTTCCGAGTAGAAATAGATGTTACCGACCAACAAATAGTAAGTCATGGAGCTCCTCTTGATGTATAATACATGATGCCGATCAACAAATATGTATGGCCGACCAATATTAGATGGTCTGGAGCCTACGACGACCAATAATTGCCGACCAACAACTGTACAATAGCTGTTAATAAATTTCTGGTACCTTAACCCATATTATCTCCTATCAGTAATAAGGTTCATGTTTTGCTTTCTAGACAAATGTCTTTAAAATAATAATCATTGACCACGAGGGTTTCGCACTGTGATACACTTGATGAGCTTTTCAAATTGGTCGGAGCTGTGGAAACTATTTTTGTAGATATTCTTTATTGTTACCTGTTCCCCTAATTGATTTAAGGTCAGATATTTTGTTTGAAGATTTATCATCCGATCAGTTGATGAAGACCTGTCGGAGTAACACACTGATGCAGTTGCTTATGATAATATAGATCTATGCTCATATCCATTCGTTTTCTCCCTTTTGTCAGATGTGAGTAAATAGTTTTTCAGGAGAGAGAAAGTGATCTTGGATTCCCTTCCTATTTTCCATTTTTGGAGATAAAAATACGGTGGATGATAAAAATCATTACGAAATTTATATCAAAAATCAATCATCGAGACTTATTGACATTAAGTATACAGTTCATCAAAATGAATGAAAAGATATTTGAGGAGAGAGAGAGTAAATCTAGGTCATAATTTCCAGGAGAAAATTAGTTATTGATTTTAACTTTTCCCATTCTCCGATGGGAATTTGAATAGTCATCAAAGATCTTATAAAATTTATAATGAAAATTATCAAGTCTTGTCACCGTCATATATATTGGTAGATGTAATCATTCAAAATTTTTATTCCATGATATCAAATTTAAACTTGAGAATCAAGCCAAAAGTTATGATTTATGAAATCCACCATTTTACAGAATTCTTAATAAGAATTCATCTAACAGTTATGATTTTAAAATCATGATATACAATATTTTGCAGATAAAAATTGGACAACTAATTTATGTATATAAACATAAAAATCATAATTGAATCAAAAGATGTATGCACAATATATAGTTAATTATACATAGAGAAAATAAAATCTTAGCTTTTGATGGAGAACAATGCTTATAACATGTTCCCACAGACGGCACCAATCTGTTGATGACTAGAAATAGGATCCATGTTATCTTATCGGCATCAACAACAGATAAAAATGAAAGTATGAAGATGATGATTGAAGATGAAATGGTGATCACATCAAACACATAAGAGACAAAGGTTTTTAAAGTGGTTCGGCTATGAATAAAGCCTACCTCCACTGTTATTTTATTTCCAAGAGTTTACAATAGCACAATATGCTGTAGAGAGAGAAAGAGTGTGTATCTTGTGTATGGTGTTTCTTAGTTGTCCGTCCTTTGGATAAGGGAATACATGTATTTATAGTGATGGGAGTTAAAGAGATACAATATCTTTATATATTCAGACATTTATATCTATATACAATGAATCTAACTGTTGGTCTTCTAGGATGGCTGATCTTCCTTGAGTTGCTTGGTATGCCATGTATTGGTTGGTATGCCGACCAACTCTCCTCGGGTGCCGACTAACCCTCCTCGGGTGCCGACTAACTCTCCTCGGGTGCCGAACAAGTATAAATATTGCCATGTAGGATGACAGGTGCCCTTTTCTGACTGGTCCTCGCAGATGGAGAATTTTTGCGTCAACACTTAGGTAAGGTCAAGAATAAGAGAACACAAGTTATCATTGTTAGTCTTCTGAATTCTCACCAGAAAGTATTCTCTCCCTTCTCTCTCCTTTCTATATAAAGTGTTTGTCTCTTCACTCCTAACAACCAACACTTCCAAGTAATCCATGTTCTTAGATATTATCGTTGTTGTAAAAGTTGTAGCTAATCATTATTTTATCAAATAGCAACTATAGATATCCATTATTTTCAAAAATAGATAATTTTTTTCTCCAATTGCTTTTGAGACCTTGGAGACCTTGAAGACAACTTCCATTGGAGTGGGTCATGCCTCACCAAACCCAGTTATTTACAGACACCAGTACAACTACCCTCTTACATTTGGCAACTCCGCTAGGGAGGTATTCTCATTGCCATGGATAAAGATGTATACAACATTTAAAAGCATCTAGTGTTTTAAGATACTCCGACTGGTAATGGAGTTCAAAGTGACCAAATAGTCCAGGAGGAGGTTGTGGTGATCGAAATGAGAGAACCTATTCCTCAACGGGTAGGCCGACGTAGCAACAATCACACGACAAGAGAGGATGAACATAATGAGCATATTTTTTGAATTTTTGAAGCAGAAAAATATTGATATGGTAAGCTTGATCCAGACTTGCATGACGCCTGCAATGGTGCCCATAGGAGGAGCAACAATTGCAGCAGCAATGGTAGAGGTGGCTCCACCATAGAAAACTGTGATAGAGAAGGTGGTGGCACCCATAAGCTCACCAGTGGTAAAGAAAGTTAACACAGAGGTGTCACCCTCCAAATTTTTTACTACGAAGGAGGTGAAAAAATTGCTTTCCTTGCAAAGGTAGTTCTCTCACATGTATGGGGATCAGCAAAATCCCTACCTAGAGAGCATTAACGAGAAATCGTAACCAGAAGCATATGCTCCTCCTAAGTTCATAAAATTCAATAGAAATGGTAAAACCCTAGAGAGTATGTGAAAAGGTTTATGGAATACCTAGGTGTGCATGGAAACGATAAAGAGTTGAAGCTGCGAGAGTTCTAAAAAACTCTTACTGGAAAGGCGTACACGTGGTACTCCCACTTGGCTCTTGTGGACATCTTGAGGGGGCTATGTGGGCTTCCCTCTCTGGCATGCACGTGGGGTTGTGACCTTTCCCGTGGCGCTCAACATCGTTAATGTGGGATAATATGTAAAGATAGAGTCACTATCCTATTTTGTACCAAACAGGCAAAAGAAATGCTGCCTCCTTAAGAGAACGACATTAAGTAATTTACTGATGCTTGCAAAACTAAGAAGTTTAAAGGTCTGGGGACTAAGTTATAGAATGAGAAGGTGTTAGGCACCCATAATTCCCTTTTTGTCTCTGATGGGCATGTGTTCATCTTCTCATAACAGACTCCGTGAAGTGTGTGCTTATGTGCATAGTATAGATGGAGAATGGAATCGTTCAACTGATGTCATGGAAAAGGACGGAGTGAATTTATCCTTAGGAGTGTTCCCAAAATAATAATTCAAAATATAATGTAAGTGTTTATTGAGTCACAAGTCGTTATGGAAGAACGAATGTATATATGGGACAAGACACAAGCATGCAAGAGTATGACATCCATTAAGAATATAGATATATTAAAAACAATATAACCAATCAGCATAAGGGAGGAATCGTATCTAATAGTCTAGGAATTTACCCAAGTCGAGTTTAACCCATAAATCCAAACGGGGGATTTCTCTTATTTGTGTGTCTATAGTAGACATATTTTAAGTGTGAGGATTTGCAATGGGAATCCCTCCTTTTGAATTTATTGATAAACCCTCTTTTTCTTGTTATTTTTTTTATGAAAATAAAGTAAGTTCAAATACTACAAATAAAAGTTTGAGATTAAGGTGTGTGATGTAATGAAATAAAGTGCTTAAGTACAAATAAAATAACTAATGCTAAAATAAGAGAATTTAGAGAAAATGATGAAGAATTACACCTCCTTATGAAGACTTGAAGTGGATATTAAGTGTAGCTATGCTGATCTTGCAATGAGGTGATAATGATATGAGGGATATGGGGTAATTTACTAAATGAAGTATGAAAATGATGAAAGGAATGTGGGAAATGGGATTTTTAGGAAGGGAAGAGTTCTAAATTCGAGAGAATGTTCTCTGAATTGCTGAGAGGGATATTCAGGTGTGCTTTTCAAAGTGAGGCCATGGCCTCTATTTATAGGTCCAAGGTGGTGACAATTGGAAGGGTCCTACACCTGTATATCGGCATAGAACCCCAGACACACTACCAATAGGCAGAGTCTTGACGGTTCCATTCGGTAGCCTAAGTCAAATTTTTTAGAAAAACAAACCTAAAATGCGAATCATAAGGCAAAATCGCATATGGGGTGGACCGTTGAAAAGGGTATTTAGAGTCCTTTAAGAATCCATGAGCCACTCCTAGGTTTGGGAGTTAACCGAGGTCAAATAGGGCTCGAAAGCACCGTTAGTCACTAGATAAAAAAATTGGAGGAAAATGGATCATTCGTCCAAACCGCAAGGCCTATTCGTGTAAGGGATGGATCCTTGAAAAGGGTAAATTGAGCCCTTTGAGATTTCATTTATATTTATTTGGTTCGAAGAGTTGACCGAGGTCGAACGGGGCTCGAAAGAGCCCGATGCCCCTTCAGAGTAAAATGGGTGGTTCGTCCTTACCGTGAGGTTGATTCGTGCACGGGGTGAACCATTGGAAATTGGATTCAAAACTATTCAAATATTCATTGAGCTTCAATTAATATGGAGAATTAATCAAAGTCAAATGGGGATCGAGAGCACCCATTGGCCTCTATATCAATTTTTGGGGTCAAATGGATTGTTCGCCCCTACCATAAGGCTGATCCGCACATAGGACAGATCGTTAGAAAGGGGATTCACATCTCTTTAAAGTATCATTGAGCTTATTCTTAGGTGAGAACGTGGATCGAGGTTAATTAGGGCTCAAGAGCACTGGTAGCCTCTTGATTAATTTTTAATATTGATATGGACCATTCGTCCAAATTATAAGGCTAATTTTACATGAGGGGGACTGTTGGAAAGGGAATTTAGGTCCCTTCAAAGATTGAGCTTTTTCTCAGGCAAAAATTTGATCGGAGTCAAACGAGGCTCAAGAGCTCCTAGTGGCATCTAAATCGATACTCGGAGTATGACTTAGGGTTTGTGGTGAACAAATGAGTGTTGGATACCTAAGGAGGTGCTTAGGGGGTACTAGCATAAGGTGTCTACAGTTATCCCCTCGATAAGAGAGCTTAGAATAAATGAAGGTCGTTAAATGATAGACACCACATCGACATTGGGAAAAGGATTTTAACTCAATTCTATAGACCTAGAGGAAGATGGTTATCGATTTAGAGGGTCGATGACACACCCCAACCCAGTCACTTATAATTGAGTTTGAAAATCAAGGTGAGTCAAACTGTAATTAATTTTACCAAAACATAAACAAGAGTTTTAACTATAAAGCCATCAGTGTAATTCCATATAACTAAAAACGTTTTTACAACCTTAAAGTAGTCATACTTATACAAACTTGATTGAAGGATAAGTTAACTTAATTACATCATTTACATTAAACCAAATCTTTGTTTCTCCCATTCGTGGCTAACCCAACCCGACTTCGTAGATTTGGCAGTGACCTCGCATTATCTGAAAAACATAAATATTGGAATTGTGAGCAACACACCTCATTGAATGCACAATTACTAGACTGTTGCATAAATTTTAAATGCAATAAATCATATTCCTGTAATAATAGATATATATATTTATCTGTCTCATTCATAAGAATGACCAACTTTTCCGAATCATGATTCACATATCCTGTCTAAATAGACAGTGCTCCCCCATTCCTGGTCGAGGAGTAACCCCTTGTCATTAATAGACAAATCTCCCCCATTCCGGGTTGGGGAGTAACCTCCCATTTTGATAAACTGAAATGAATAATTTTATATTCATAACATTATGATCATATTCGTAATAGTATACAAATACATCATTCCAGTGAGTACACTCACCTTGGGTTGTCAACTATGTATTTATGTTTCCTTCGGGTGGAGCTGAACTGGGTTGATTAGACCTTACACTTGTCAATACAACTAAATCAGTATTGAATCTCAATCATAAGTATCATCCTAACACACTTATGTAAATTTCAATGACTATATAACAAAAATATACTTCCACTTAAGTCACATTCCATGAAACATGAGTAAAGAGAAAATAATGGTATACATGTTGATAAAGTTATGGACATTCAACCGTAGGAAATAACTCATAAGGAATTTATAACTTAACCCAAGTAAATATGAAAGCATACTTCTCAATGTATACACACATGAAACATGTACTCAAAATACTCTTTGGAAAGAGGAGATAACAGTATTCTTTTATGGGTTATCCAGTATGGCCTCAATTTATTGTCCTCTATACTCAACCATCCTATATTCCTAAAATGTATAAATACAGGTGTCCAACCTTATCAATATGAAAACATATATGAATATACTTTCCATTATAAGTGACGGTGTAATTTTTCAAGCTTCCTAGAGCAAGTTATGACTATTTCTTTACAACACAAGAAATCTTCCCTACAAGCTCCTCTATTGTTCCTTCAAATTCCAAGAATTTTCATAATTTTTCTCCATCATAACTTTCCATTATTTTCAACCCATTTTCATTACACATACGGAATAGTACATAATTCAATTTTAATAATTTTTTGACTTCATTTGCTATCTCAAAAGCTTGACCAAACTCAGGGTATACCTAAATGAAATATATAAACAACAACTATATACCAACTTACAACCATCACTAAGGCCTAACCACAAGGAGTTAAATACTAAATCTCGAATATGATATGAATACATGAGTCTAATTTCATATCCAATTGGAATACCTCAATTATAGTTAGCAAACAAAGAGATATGAAAGTTTGAATACAAGGGGTTTCAATATAAAACAATATGACCTATAAACACCACTTGTCTCACATATGAACCAATACATATTGTCATAAAGGATGATGGAATTTTAATCAATAATTCACGTTTTATATACTATGAAATAAGTATAATACAAGATTAAAATAATATTAACACATAATTTTACCTTGGAAACACCTTAAGGATTTTCTTGAAATTTTTTCCTAGCTTTTCCTTGTAACCCTTTCTTCTTTAACTTCTACTTCTATTTCCTCAAGCTAATAAAACTTAAAACTAAACCTAGGGACTTATTTGCTGAAGAAATAGGTTTGAAGAAGCGTTTTAGGTCGGAAAAGGCATGCCTCCTTTCCATACAATCAAATTAAACCATTTGGTTTACTAAAAGACAATTTACCACTTAAAGGGAATGGACATATTTGCCCCTTGTTCGTAAATTCATCCTAACTTCTTACTCAAACATCCGTTTGATGCACCGTTTGTTGTATTACAACCCTAACTCACATGTATACAACTATTTATTTTTCACCTCAAGTCAATTGTAATGTTATAAGGGTCAAAACTAGTCTTAAACAGGAACATTTTTATCAAAAATAACAAAATTTTGTGTTCGTACATAACTTGACGTTTCACGATTTATGAAAGTTGGATTAGACTAAACATAACCACTTTACATTAGATATATTAATAACGCATTATTCATATCACATAAGATAAGCATGATTTAAATATAATTTATCATAATTATATCTGGGTTGTCACAACTTCCCCGCCTTATGAAATTTCGTCCCCGAAATTTCATATAAAGGTCACTTACCAAACAAATGGGGATACTGTTTCCTCATGCTATCCTCTATTTCCCAAGTTACTTGTTTAATTCTGTGGCTCATCCACGTAACTTTAACTAAGGGAATAACTTTATTTCTCAATACTTGCTCCTTACGATCAATAATTTCCATTGGTTCCTCGATGTACGACAAGTCTTCCTTCAGTTTAATTGGTTAAGTTTTCAACTGATGAGATGGATATGCCAAATACTTATGAAGCATCGATATGTGAAACACATCATGTAAATGGGATAAATCTGGAGGTAATGTTAATTTATATGCCAGGTTCCCAATTCTTTCCAGCACTTCATATGGTCCAATGTATCTTGGACTTAGTTTCCCCTTTTTCCCAAATCTCATGACACCTTTCCATGGTGAAATACGCAAGAATATAAAATCTCCCTTTTGGAATTCCAATGGATACTTCCTTTTATCTGCATAAAATTTATGCCTGCTTTGCGCTATCTTTATCCATTCCCGAATCATTTTAACCTTTTCTGTTGTCATATCTATCAATTAAGGACCCAAAATTTTCCTTTCACACACTTCATCCCAACACAAAGGCGTTCTACATCTCCTCCCATATAAAGCTTCATACGGAGCCATACCAATGGTGGACTGATAACTATTATTATACGAGAATTCCATCAATGGCAAATGATCATCCCATCTACATTTGAAGTCAAATGCATAAGCTCGTAACATATCTTTTAATGTTTAAATCATCCTTTCTGATTTCCCATCGATTTGTGGATGAAATTCAGTGCTGAACTTCAAACTTGTGCCCATGGAATTCTGTAGACGAGGCCAAAACTGAGAAGTGAACATTGGATCTCTATCTGAAACAATTGGCACTGGTGCCCCATGTAAACGGATAATATCATAAACGTACATACGTGCATACTTGTCAACAGTGTATGTGGTCTTGATTGGAAGAAAATGGGTCAACTTCGTCAATCGGTCTACAATCACCCAAATAGAATCATACCCCTTTGGTGACCGTGGTAATCCTGTAACAAAATCCATCGTTATATGCTCCCACTTCCATTTCAGAATAGGCAATGACTACAATAATCTTGTCAGCTTCTAATGATCCTCTTTCACTTGCTGATATACTACACATTTAGCTACAAATTCTACAATCTCACATTTCATATTGTTCCACTAGTAATACTCTTTCAAATCTCTGTACATTTTGGTACCTCATGTATGCATAGAATAAATATAACTATATGCCTCTTCTAATATATCCTTCTTTAAGGATGGATAATTGGTACACAAATTCTATTTTTATAATACAACGATTCATCATTCTTAATCTCAAAGTCACTCTCTTTACCATCCTGAACTTCTTGTTTCTTCTTCTCAAGGAATGGATCATTGATGTGAAAATTTTGTATGCATTCGGCCAATAAAGGTCTCATTGTGACATTTGCTAATAATCATCCCCTTTTTGAAAACTTTAATTCAATCCCCATTGATGCCAAGTTAAGAATATTTCCAACATGGGCACACCGTATGCAACCAAGTATCCCTAATGATTTTTGACTCAAAGCATCTACTACTACATTAGCCTTCCCAGGATGATGATGGATGGTACAATCATAGTCTTTAATCAAATCTATCCAACGCCTATGTCTCAAATTCAGTTCTCTTTGTGTAAATAAGTATTTCAAACTTTGATGATCCATACATATCTCACAAGTTTCTCCATACAAGTAATGTATCCATAATTTCAAAGAAAAAACAATAGTTGCTAACTCCAAATCATGCGTATGGTTGTTTCCTTCACGTGTCTTTAATTATCTGGAAGCATATGCTATTACCTTCCTATTCTGCATTATAACACATCCTAACCCCTGAAATGAGGCATCCGTATTGATCATAGAACACTCATTCCCACATGGAATAGTAAGTATAGGGGCTGAAATCAACCTATTCTTTAATTATGTAAAACTCCTCTCGCATTCTTCATCCCATACAAACTTCACTTCTTTACAAGTCAACTTTGTTAATGGTAACGCTATTGTTAAAAATCCTTAAATGAATCTGCGATAGTAACCTGACAATCCTAGGAAACTCCTAATTTTTGTCACATTAAACAATTGCTTCTACCTTCTTTGGATCAACATATATCCCATTTCCCGAGACAACATTCCCTAAAAATACAATTTCATTCAACAAAAACTCACACTTGCTGAATTTAGCAAATAATTTCTTCTCTCTCAAAATCTGCAATACAAGTCTCAAATGTTTCTCATGTTCCTCCATGCTATGCGAGTAAATCAACACATCGTCTATGAATACAATCACAAATGAATAAATGAAAGGGTGGAATACCGGTTCATCAAGTCCATAAAATTACTGGAGCACTATTCAATCCAAATGGCATAACCAAAAACTCATAGTGCCCATATCGAGTCCAAAAAGCTATTTTGGAAATATCACTATCCTTTACTTTCAATTGGTGGTAACCCGATCTCAAATCAATCTTCGAAAATACTGTGGGCCCCTGTAATTGGTCAAACAAATCATCGATATGAGGTAGAGGGAACTTGTTTTCAATGATCACCTTATTCAATTGTCGATAATCAATACATAATCGCATTATTCGATCTTTCTTTTTCACAAATAACACTGGGGCTCCCCATGGTGAAACACTAGGCCGAATGAAACCTCTGCTTATCAGATATTGTAATTGCACTTTTAATTCTTTCAACTCTGTTGGTTCCATTATATATGGAGTAAGGGAAATTGGACCAGTACCTGAAATTAATTCAATGGAAAACTCTACTTCCCTATTGGGTGGCAATCCTGGAAATTCCTCTGGAAAGACATCACAAAATTCTCTAACTAATGATATATATTAAAATTTAGGTGCCTCCTTAATAACATCAACAACATAAGCTAAATACCCTATACAACCTTTACTCAATAACTTTATGCTCTTAATTGCTGAGATAAGACAATTAGGAACAACATTCCTTTCTCCTATAAACTGGAACTCAGGTTCACCTGGCAGATGAAATGTAACTTCCTTTCGAAAACAATCAATGGAAGCATGATACGACGATAACCAATCCATCCCCAATATAATATCCAAATCTCGAATGGCCAATAGTATCAAGTCAACATAGAAATTTTGCTTACCCATCCGTAAGACACAATCTTAATAAACATGCTCCACCACAATTACACTTTCCATTGGGGTTGAAATATATAAGGCACAATTGAGAAATGAACATGGTCTACCCAAATATGAAACAATATATAATTCCACAAATGAATGCGTAGATCCAGGACCAATGAGTGCATATAAATCTTTATTTACAACATAAAGTTTACCTGTAACCACTTCCTGTGTAGTATGGGTATCTTGCAGCGTCATCGCAACATTCTTCCTCCTGCCCTCGATCCAGTTGCTTGTTCTGTACGTCTTCCCCTAGTGGCACTGCCTGGAGAGGATCTTTTATGAGGCCCCACACTACTGGCTAAAATCACTATTGATAACATAGGATAATTCTTTCTCAGATGGCCCTTCTGATGACAGTTAAAACATTTTATATTCAGTAACTTTGGGCAATTTCTCTTTATATGACCCGATGTCCCACAAAAGAAACAAACATTCGGATCTCCTTATGCTAAAACTCCTGAACCTCTCCCACCACTAGTTTCACCCTTTTGCGAACTACCTCCAATACGTCTACTATGCCGAAATTTTTTCCCTTCGAGTCTCGAATATTTTGTACCACTACCTTTTTGATAATTTGGGTCGAATCTGCTTCTCTTTACACCTCATTCTCGATTCCCTCTCTCTTCATTCACGTCCTTTTCTACCAACATGGCTTTGTTCACCAAGGATGAATAATTAACAGTCTCTAAAGCCGACAGTCATGATTTAATAACTAACTCAAGTTCGTCGAGAAATCGGCTACACATGTCTTCCTCGTTTTGTATAAACCTCAAAGAAAATTGAGATAAGGCTTTAAGTTTAGCTTTGTATTCTCTAACAGTCATGCTTCCATGATTCAACATGAAATATTCTTTCTCATTTTGTTTTTGATACATTGGGGGGAAGTACTTGTCATACAAGGCTTTAACAAAAGCATCCCATGAGATCACATTCCCACCTCCTTGAGTAATCAATAAATGTTTTGTGGCATCCCACCAGTACTTAGCTTCTCCTTTTAGCATATATGTCGCCAATGTCACCTGTTGATTTTCAGGCATTCACATTACCCCAAAAATAAGTTCCATCTCTTTAACCCATACTTCTTCCTCTATTGGATCAACTTCTCCTTCAAATGAGGGTGGATTCATTTTAATAAATTTCTCATGTGAAGTACTCCTTTCTTCCCGGTGTATCACCTCCTCAGCCCGATCCAATGCTTGTGCCTTCAGTTGCCTGGCTTGTTGTTCTTCCATTTGAGCCATAAATCTAGCTTGATGCTCTGCCATTAAAGTCATATTGCATGCCATTTTTTGCATGTCTGTCAATTATTCCGGGTCGGTTTCTACATTTCCATAAACAGGTTACTCAACCTCCGCCTCTGCTGCCATATTTGAAGCCTCATCTTCTATTCCCATATTGACATTCCCTCCTTCCATTCTTTTATATCAGAAATGGATCAAAGATATAACAACATACATATATACATATCTTTCGTAACATAATCATTGGTATCAAACAAAACACATTTTTAACATTCACTGCCAAATCTAGACTCTTCTCGCTCTGATACCAAAAGCTGACACACCCCAACCCAGTCACTTATAATTAAGTTTGAAAGTCAAAGTGAGTCAAACCATAATTAATTTTACCAAAACATTAATATGAGTTTTAACTATAAATCCATCAGTGTAATTCCATATAACTAAAAACCTTTTTACAACCTCAAAGTAGTCATACTTATACAAACTTGATTGAAGGATAAGTTAACTTAATTACATCATTTACATTAAACCAAATCTTTGTTTCTCCTGTTCCTGTCTAACCCAGCCCGACTTCCTAGATTTGACAGTGACCTCGCATTACCTGAAAAATATAAATATTGGAACCGTGAGCAACACAGCTCAGTGAATGGACCACTACTACACTATTGCATAAATTTTAAATGCAATAAATCATATTCCTGTAATAATATATATATATATATATATATATATATATATATATATATATATATATATATCTGTCTCATTTATAATAATAACCAACTTTTTTGAATCATGATTCACATATCCTGTTTAAATAGACAGTTCTCCCCCATTTCCGGTCGAGGAGTAACCCCTTGTCATTAATAGACAAATCTCCCCCATTCCGGGTCGAGGAGTAACCTCCCATTTCGGTAAACCGAAATGAGTAATTTTATATTCATAACATTATGATCATATTCGTAATAGTATACAAATACATCATTCCAGTGAGTACACTCACCTTGGGTTGTCAACTATGTATTTATGTTTCCTTCGGATGGAGCTGAACTGGGTTGATTAGACCTTACACCAGTCAGTCCAACTAAATAAGTATTGAATATCAATCATAAGTATCATCCTAAAACACTTATGTAAATTTCAATGACTATGTAACAACAATAGTTCCACTTAAGTGATATTCCATGAAACATGAGTAAAGACAAAACAATGGTATACATGTTGATAAAGTTATGGACATTCAACCATAGGAAATAACTCATAAGGAATTTATAACTAAACCCAAGTAAATATGAAAGCATACTTCTCAATGTATACACACATGAAACATGTACTCAAAATTCTCTTTGGAAAGAGGAGATAAGAATATTCTTTTATGGGTTATCCAGTATGCCCTCAATTTATTATCCTCTATACTCAACCATCCTATATTCCTAAATTGTATAAATAAAAGTGTCCAACCTTATCAATATGTAAACATATATGAATATAATTTCTATTACAAGTGACGGTGTAATTTTTGAAGTTTTCCAGAGCAAGTTATGACCATTTCTTTACAACACAAGAAATCTTCACTACAAGCTCCTCTATTGTTCCTTCAACTTCCAAGAATTTTCATAATTTTTCTCCAGCATAAATTTACATTATTTTCAACCCATTTTCATTACACATACTTAATAGTACATAATTAAAGTTTCATAATTTTTTTACTTCATTTGCTATCTCAAAATCTTGACTAAACTCAGGGCATACCGAAATGAAATATACAAACAACAACTATATACCAACTTGCAACCATCACGAAGGCCTAACAAAAAGGAGTTAAATTCTAATTCTCGGATATGATATGAATATATGAGTCTACTTTCATATCCAATTGGAATATCTGAATTCCAATAAGCACACAAAGAGATATGCAAGTTTGAATACAAGTAGTTTAAATACAAAACAGTATGACCTATAAACACCACTTATCTCACATATGAACCAATACATATTATCACCAAGGATGATGGAATTTTAATCAATAATTGACGATATATATACTTTGAAATAAGTATAAATCAATATTAAAACAATCTTAACACATAGTTTTACCTTGGAAACACCTTAAGGATTTTCTTGGAATTTTTTCCTAGCTTTTCCTTGTAACCCTTTCTTCCTTAACTTCTACTTATCTTTCCTCAAGCTAATAACACTTAAAACTGAAACTAGGGACTTATTTTCTGAAGAAATAGGTTATAAGAAGAGTTTTAGGTCGGCAAAGGCCTTCCTCCTTTCCATCTAATCAAATTAAACCATTTGGTGTACAAAAAGACAATTTATCACTTAAAGGGAATGGGCATATTTTCCCCTTGTTCGTAAATTCATCCTTACTTCTTACTCAAACATCCGTTTGATGCACTGTTTGTTGTGTTACAACCCTAACTCACATGTCTACAACTATCTATTTTTCACCTTAAGTCAATTGTAATGTTATAAGGGTCAAAACTATTCTTAAACAGGAATATTTCTATCAAAAATAACAAAATTTTGTGTTCGTACATAACTCGACATTTCACGATTTATGAAAGTAGGATTATACTAAACATAATCACTTGACATTAGATATACTAATAACACATTATTCATATCACATAAGATAAGCATGATTTAAATATAATTTATAATAATTATATCTGGGTTATCACAGTCGAGGTCACTTATAAAGATCTAAGGAGATGGAGATATCTAATTCAGCGAGTTGAGGTCAGTTTTGAGGACCTAAGGAGAAGAGGATGACTGATTCAACAAGTCGAGGTCAGTTCGAAGGACCAAAGGAGACAAGGATGATCGATTCAGCGGGCTGAGATTAATTTTGAGGACCTAAGGAGATGCAGATGACCGATTCAGTGGGTCGAGGTTAGTTCTAAGAACCTAAGAAGATGAGGATTCCCGATTCAGTGGGTCAAGGTCAATTCTGAGGACATAAGGAGTGAACATGACCAATTCAGCTGGTCGAGGTTAAGTCTGAGGACCTAAGAAGATAAGGATGGCCAATTTAATGGGCCAAAGATGTATGAAGATTAGTTATAAGGGGTTAAGGAGACCAATTCTACGGGTTGAGGTCAATTTTGAGGACCTAAAGTGAAGCTGAGGATGACAGATTCTATGAGCTGAGATCAATTCTAAGGACCTTGATTTGGGAAGACAAATTCTAAGGGTCGAGGTCAATTATGAGAACCTAAAGTTATGACGACCAATTCTGAGGGCCAAAGTCAATTCTGAGAACCTTAAGTTGTGATGACCAATTCTGCGGGTCGAGGTTGTAATGACCAATTCTGAGGGTCGAGGTCAATTATGAGGACCTTGAGTTGTAACGACCAATTTTGCGATCGAGGTTAATTCTAAGGACCTAAAGTTGTGATGACCAATTTTGTTGGCTTAGTCCAATTCTAAGGACCTAAAGTTGTGATGACTAATTCTGAGGGTTGAGGTTGTAATGGGAAATTCTGAGGGCTGAGGTCAATTCTGAGAACCTAAAGTTGTGATGACCAATTCTGAGGGGCGAGGTCAATTCTAAAGACCTTAAGTTGTGACTATCGATTATATGGGTTGAGTCCAATTCTGAAGACCTTAAGTTGTGACGACCAATTCTGAGGGCCAAGGTCAATTATGAGGCCCTAAAGTTGTGATATCTAATTCTATGGGCTGAGGTCAATTCGAAGGACCTAAATTTATGACGACTAATTATGAAGGTCGAGGTCGATTCTCAAGACCTAAATTTATGACAACCAATTTTGAGGACCAAGGAAAATTTTTAGGAACTAAAGTTATGACGATGAATTTCAAGGTCTGAGGTTAATTTTGAGGACCTGAAGTTGTGATAACCAATTCTGAGGGCCCAGATTAATTCTACGAACTTTGAGTTGTGATGAATAATTCTGAGGGCCAAGGTTAATTCTGAGGATCTTAAGTCGTGATGACTAATTCTGAGGGCCAAGGTTAATTCCAAGGACCTTAAGTTGTGACGACCAAACCAATTCTGAGGGCCTTGAATTATGACGACCAATTATGAGGGCCGAGGTCAATTATGAGGAACTGAAGTTGTGATGACCATTCTGAGGGTAGAGGTCAATTTTGAGGACCTAAAGTTATGACGACCAATTCTGAGGGTCTAGGTCAATTCTGAGGACCATAAATTATAGCTCATGGAATATCTCTCCTTTGGGAAATTTAAATTATTTTGGGGTGCAAGTGCACTTGTGGTTCCCTAGGGATTGTGTTATCTTAAGACTCCCTTATGAGATGTTTAATTTTGGGTTTTCAGCCAAGGAATTGTAGTAGACTTGGATACGGGCACATCATTGATTTTTTTATGGAGTATGATAAGGATAAGAGTGTAAGATTAATTCTTCTGGCGATTATAAGAATTTTTAAGGGGCTCGGTGTTCAAAATTGATTTTCTTGAGGGAAATAGTGTACCATATATTCAAGAATTTTTTAGATTTTTCTGAGCAATTTTTGGATTTTTCTAGAATTTTATGGCATTTTATTGTACAAAATCTTAGGGAACTGTCAATAGGCAGACTTGAGGGGATGCCAATCGACAATGGCACGGACTCCTGGTCTTGCTTGGGAAGAGAAAAAGGCAGTTACCGATCGATATGGGCTAAGGCTTCAACACTTTTCTTCTGGGTGGATTGATGATTCTTTGTTGGTGATGTAGGTCACCTTCTATCCTTAGAGTCTTCCTTCGGGGACCACAAGGGCTACAAGCATGCAGGTGTAGATAAGGGGGTTGCTGGTGCATGTGGTGGAGTGGTGAAGGAGGTGAAATCCAGTTTTGATTCTTTCTTTTTAAGATTTTCTTGCAGATCTGTTGTTGACCGGAGGAGCTTGACATTGACCGTGTCGTATGCTTGATGTAATGGATTTGCACCTAAAAAGAGAGACTTAGGAAGGCAAAAATAATGCATTTTTATTTGATTATCTTGATTTAGTGATTTTTTTATATGCACTTTAATTTACTGCTAAGATTTTATTTTGAGAAAGAGTAGGAATAGTTTGTTTTTTTGGAATTTTTGAATAGAGGAAAGCCTTGGAGGCCTGGTTGTAAAGATTTTTATCTTTGAAGGGGAATATTTTGAGAAAAAGTAGGAGAAATGTGTTTTTGAAAATTGAATTTTGAGCAAAAGTAGAAAAGGGGATTTTTTCTAAAAAGAGGGGTTGTTTATCAGCATACCCATTCACCTGCCTATCGGCATAGGGGTCAAGCCAAATCACTTCTAGAATTTGATTGCACTTTCCTGCATACTTGTGTACTTTTGTAGGGCTGAGAATTAATCGGGTTTTCAAAATTTTTATCTTTTTTCCAAAGAAGTGTATGAGGTGTATTTTCTTCACCAACACTTACATTTCTCTTCTTTCTTCTCATTTTTTGTTCCCCAAATGGCTCTTCCCATGTATGAAGAATTACCCTCTTATCTTGAAGGTCTGTAGGACATGTGCTTTTATAATATTGACTATGATGCTTTCAACCTGTGTCGGGTTGCTCAGTGGCACAATCGAGCCATAGACTGGAACTTACTAGTAGCGACAATACAATTCTAGTAACCCGAGGACCATGTATTTCGTTTGGACATAGAGGATGTCTGTCCTACCTATGAGAAATTCTCAGTAATGTTAAGGGTTTTCCCTAGTGTCACGATGACTATGCTCAATTTTTATCATTTTCCATGAGCATTTCTAGCAGAGTTTCTCCATATTTCCCCTTCGACGGCTCGACCATTGGTTACTGGAGGGACTATTTCTCTTCATGATGTTATGTATTCGGTACGCCCAAGGGTCTATAAGGATAATGGCTTTGTCTAAGCTGTTTTTTATTACGAAGGTTTTATGGTGATAGGGGACTTGACAGTTGATCCCCAAGTGGTTGTAATAACTACATGGATGTATTACCAACATAATCCTGTAGCAGTGGTGCTGGCGAAGACCCTGAACGGGTTATATATGATTAGAGGGAGGGTCATTCTGACTTTCTGAGGGGAAGTCCAGTAATTTTGTTCATGTCGCATATAAAGAGGTTTTGTCTAACGAACCCTTGTGAATATCCCTTGGTGTGTGTGCCTAATTTCTTTATCTGACCTTTCTTCAGTTTTGGCCCATAAGTAGAGAACTGGGTCAACTTGTTTGTGGAGTATGGAGCCCTTTGTTTTCGTTAGTCAGTGCTATGGTAGGGAGACTTGCAGTATGTTATATATCTTGGAGAGTACTGGTATGTGTGATCGGTTGGCCTTCATCAAACTTCCTTTTATTTTCCCTGGAGGTTTCTGTGCCAAGTCGAATGGGAAATAATTATGCCTCCTCACATAATGAACTTCTTCCCCGTGGAGGACCTAACTGAATCATTGTGAATGATGATGGACTCCTAATGGCAGCACCATCGACCGTCTATTTGTCCGTCACAATCAGTAGAAGGGACCTCACATGTGTCTGGGGACTACCTGAAGTGGTTGTGGAAGAGGTTAATAGATAATATCATGGAGGAAAAGACTAGGAAAGGTGGCATCTTGCCTTCGACACCATGAAGGAGGGTGTTGTGGTTTTGTCCAGGCTTGTCAGGGTATACCACTCCATGGAGCGAATATGGAGTGTTAACCAGGAGTGTTAGACTGATTACACCAAAATTGTCAATCTGGCATACTTGGATAAGGAGAATCTGGCACGGTTTTAAACTGCACCAAAATTTGGCACGGTTTCTTAAAATTTTGGCACAATTTTAAACTGTGGCAAAATTTGGCACGATTTTAAAATGTGCCAAAATCGTTCCAAATTAAAAAAGTTAAATAAGATAAATAAAATATTAAAATAATATACTTTTCATTTAGATCGAGTCCCGCTCACTCTCCCGCTCTTCACCTAGTGTCGATTCAAGCCTTGAGACATTTCCCACTTTCTCTTTGAAAGAAAAAACCATAAAAACAGATCCTCTCTCTACGTTGCTCGCTCCCAGTCGCCGTTCAAACCTCTCCGTCGTAACACCGGTAAGAACTGAGACATCAAATTGTTTTTCGGTCAAACCATTTCTCAGAACCACGCCATTTTCGATCAAATCGTTTGTATAACCATTTTCGATCAAATCGTTTTACACCAAACCATTACTGAGAAGCAAAACTCTGTAATGGTTTGTAATTTTTGGTTAAACCATTTTTGGTACATTTCCGATCAAATTGTTTGTATAAACCATTACAAACCATTTCTGGTCCATTTTTTTAATAATCTATTTTGTAATGTTTTTTTTACATATTTGTTATTGAGAACCCTCTGATTTGTCATATGTTTAGTACTTGTATACTATGTATATTGAATATTACCTCTTTAGACTTTAGTTTCCTATTTAGTACATGTATATAATAAGAATGCTTAGTTCCCTATTCTCGTATGTTGCAATTTCAGTCCTCTTCTATTTCAGTCCTCTACTAGTTCTACATTTATTATAATAATGTTTATGGGAAAATCAAGTGTA
The DNA here is from genome assembly GCA_949130495.1 of Sambucus nigra. NCBI lineage: Eukaryota > Viridiplantae > Streptophyta > Magnoliopsida > Dipsacales > Adoxaceae > Sambucus > Sambucus nigra. The sequence goes on along the minus strand of OX422208.1, from coordinate 458,001,137 downwards.
AAAATTGCATTTTGTATTAAAATAAAAAAGGTAATTGGTGGGTTATCATGTCGAGCCGTGTCAATTGCATTTTGTTATACTTGTGTTGACTCATGTTACTAACGGGTCGTGTTCGTGTTAGCAAAAAAAAACACGACATCGGGCTTGAAATTAAAAATGATCGAATGTAATGTGCTATGTCTAATGATTCATTACCTATCAATGCAGTGCGCTATATCCAGTTTATCTAATGATTCATTACCTATTTTGTATAATGATTCATTACCTATCAATACAGTGCGCTATGTCGAGTTTGTACAATGATTCATTACTTGTTTTTTCCTTTTTTCTAATGTGTTAGGAATCATCCATGTCTAATAATCCATCTAGAAAGACATGCCGCCTCTGCCTCAACTGGACACCACCATCTTGGAGTTGACTCAATTGTAGGAAACGATCAATATCATCAACATCGAGAATAAGAGAGAGGCCATTCTCAATAGTTACTCTAGCAGCAAGCATAGGCTCCTGTTCCAACGACTTCTTAGAGACGTTATGTTCGTTGCTGCCAGTCGCAGATGTAGGGTCAACTTCAAGAAGTGGAAGATTACCCTAAATACTTGGATTGTACTTTGGGGGTAAGTATATATGTTTTGACAAAACATTACAGATGTTCGAGGGGTGACATTATTTTTGGTGCTTAATTTTTTAAGATACTAGAAATGATTAAAGGATTACAGTAATTGTGTATAGTTAGGCTTTTCGTCTTCTGTGGTGGTATTTGACCCATCAATATCAATATATGTTTTGTACTGACAATTGATTGAATGTTTTTAGGATCGGGATATCTAAAATGGGGTCATCATCAAGGCTAGGAATACCCAGGTCAGCTAGCATATGCAAATGATTTCGGAATTAATTTGTATTCCTTTTTATGTTGTTATTTATTAGTTAATATTTCTTTTTTCGTGCTTAGTTTACTATTTGTTATCTGCAAGTGAATTTGTTGCTTTATATGGTCAATCCTCGGGAGGATCATAGGCCGGATATTGAGAAGTGAGTATAAATCATTCATCTTTGATTTTTCTCCTCTTTTGTTTGGTCATTGTTTCGACATAATAAGGTCTATTGTTAGTTCAAACTTTGACAAAATCCTATTATTGCAACAGGTCTGTTAAGACTTCACTTTCATTATTGTTTTTTTTGGGGATATGCCAATTCAGATCAGACTGTTCGTGTTAAAGCTAATTACTGTGATTGTTATATATTTAGGTAGTGGATGAGTAATGATTTTCATTATATTCTTGTAGTCAACAAAATGAATAACATCTTGGTCAAATTTTATTTCATATATATGATGCTCAAAATGATTTCAAATTTTATTTCATAGTTTTCTTTATTAGGTCTATTAAGTCCTACGTACCGTCCCTCCCCCTCCCCCTCCCTCTCTCTCTCTTTGTTGCCAATTGAATAAAAAAATTGAAAACATATCAGTGAATATGTTAACTACCAATGACTTGTCCATGCTCTCTTTATCATCTGATAATTATTGTATGCTCATTATGTTTTTAATTGACACTCATCTCTTAAGATACATGTTTCCATGCTTACTATGTTGGACTGATTTTGTATGTCAGGACACCTCAGAAGTGAAACAGAAGAATGAAAAGTGTATCTTTAAAAAAGGAGTTTTTTTATTTCACTTTGAAGTATCAACAAGTTATTGTAGAAAGAGATTCTAGTAGCTCATTCTCAATGTTAATGGATCTCTTGATGTTTACAATTATATTTTTCTTTTTCGTTTATTTATCGGTTAGTCTGAAAACATGTTTATTTATATATTTCAAAGTTGATTTAGTATTGAAAAACATCTGTCATCTACCATTCATTCTATGGACACTACTCATTGGCCTTAAATCGAAGTCATTTTTGCACTCATGATTGTACATGCCATCAGTTTTCCTCCTTTTTTTCCCAACTTAAGAACAGTTAATAGATCTACACTAGCCTCAAGTCTTCATAGAGTATATATTTTGTTGTCACTAGATTTGGATTGTTTTTAATTGATGATTCACCTTATTAACTTTACACTAGTGATCATGAGCAATGCATGTCACGGTTTGTCCTGACAGTAACTGCATTGAAAATGGCTCAGCTCTTATCTTCTCTAATAGTGATGCAAATTTGATTTAAACATTATAGTTGTGGTCCTTTGGTTATTTTCTTTCACAGTGATTGTAACTATTTTCTTTTATGGGGTCACTTATAGGTTGCTTCTTGTTGTACATAATGAATGCAATTGAGTATCAAAAGGGGTCAAAGCTTGAGATTAGATTTATCAACCAAGTTTCAAGATGCAATCAATGTCTGATCGATTTCTTTACCATGTATAAATTGTGGTTTACCCAACGTTGTGGGTTGATTGATTTATGAAAAATGGTATTGATTTCAATCCCTTCTATATTTAGCTTATTAGAATTCCTTTCTTTGCTATGTGAATATGCAGATGCATTGTTTAAGTTGATGTTTAGGATTAGCGATAAATGTATGCATAACTGTTTGACAAATGTATAATTGTAATATTAATTTACGGTTTAGATTCTTTGCTTTGGCAACTTATTTTTACTGGAATTGTACTACTATAAAAATATCAGGTTGTGAGTATGTATATTAAAGATACAAGTCACCGGGAAATGTAGTTTTAAGGATTACATGCAATTTTGGTGCGAATGACATTTATGGAGTTCAAATTACTAATGATATATGGTAAAAAAAACTAATGACGATAATTTGAAAATATATAGATTAGGCTTAAATTTAAGATGTTGAAGGGTGAAAACCCAAACCAGCTGTCAAACGGTCCCATAAGAGGCACTAACACCTCGCCCGAGAGCAATGTAACTCATAGAAACTGACCGCGTAGTCATGGGCCTCTCGGTTTAAGAATACAATGATAATTTGAAAATATATAGATTAGGCTTAGAAATAGGCCATTGAAGGGTGAAAACCCAAACAAGCCCCCAAACGGCCCCGCAAGAGGCACGAACACCTTGCACGGGATCAATGTAACTTGTAAAAACCGATCATGTAGTCACGAGTCTCTCGGTTTGAGAATATGACAATAATTTGAAAATATATCTATTAAGCTTAAAAACATGCAAACCAACCCCCAAACGGCCTCGTAAGAGGCACGAACACCTCGCACGGGACTAATGTAACTTATAGGAACTGACCGTGTAGTCACGGTTCTCCCGATTTGAGAATATGATGATAATTTTAAAATATATAGATTAGGCTTAAAAATAAGTCGTTAAAGAGTGAAAACACCAACTAGCTCTCAAACGGTCCCGTAAGAGGCACGAACACCTCGCACGGGACCAATGAAACTTGTAAGAACTGACCGAGTAGTCACGGTTCTCTCGATTTGAGAATATGACGATAATTTGAAAACATATCTCTTAGGCTTAAAAATAAGTCGTTGAAGGGTGAAAACCCAAACCAGTCTCCAAACGGCCCCGTTAGAGGCACTAACACCTCATACGGGACCAATGTAACTCGTAGGAACTAATCGCGTAGTCACGGACCTCTCGATTTGAGAATATGACGATAATTTGAAAAAATATAGCTTAGGCTTATACACAAGTCGTTGAAGGGTGAAAACCCAAATCAGTTTCCAAACGTCCCCATAAGAGGCAGGAACACCTCGCGTTGGAACAATGTAACTTGTAGCAACTGACCGTGTAGTTATGGGCCTCTCGATTTGAGAATATGACGAAAATTTGAAAATATATCAATTAAGCTTAAAAACAAGCCCTTAATGGGTGAAAACCCAAACCAACCCCCAAACGGCCCCGTAAGAGGCACGAACACCTCGCACGAGATCAATGTAACTTATAGGAAGTGACCGTGTAGTCATGGGCCTCTCGACTTGAGAGTATGAAGATAATTTGAAAATATATCGATTAAGCTTAAAAATAAGCCCTTAAAGGGTGAAAACCCAAACCAGCCACCAAACTACCCCGTAAGAGGCACGAACACCTCGCACGGAATGACGACAATTTAAAAATATATCGATTAAGCTTAAAAACAAGCCCTTAAAGGGTGAAAACCCAAACCATCCCCCAAACGGTCCCGTAAGAGGCAGGACTACCTTGCACGGGATCAATGTAACTTGTAGGAACTGGTCGTGTAGTCACGGGCCTCTTGATTTGAGAATATGATGATAAATTGAAAATATATTGGTTAAGCTTTGATAAGCACCCAAAACTGTACAATTTACACCAAAAATAGACGTACTATAGTTGCTAATTCGTGACAATATGGGTCTTATATGCTTAAATGTTTATCTTGTAGGTCAAATGTCTGTTTGTGGTGTCAAAGGCTATATATCTAGACAAATGCGCATTTTATGGAGCTAAGTTCCCTCCCCCGTAACCTTACCCGAGCCTACACCTAGCCTAAACATACCCCAAACCCTGTGTGTGTTTAGTTTGTCCCTTTTTAATATTTTTTAGATTTTTAGTTTGAGTCGCTTCATTTTTAATATTTATTTTCGATTTATTTAGTATTTTCTAGGTTTTGTTTTCTATTTTATTTTATTAGTATAATTTTATTTTATTTTGATTTTTATTAGTTTTTAATTTTATTAGGATTAGGTTTTAGGAGTTTATTTTTAGTTTATTAGATTTTATATTTTAGGACTTTTGTTTTCATATGTTATTAGATTTTTCATTTTCTTTTTATTTCTTTTGTTTTATTATTTTAGTTTTTAATAGCTTAGGATTTTATTTTCTTAAGTTTTAATATTTTTTTAGTTAGTTTGATTTTGTTTGATTATTTTTATTTTTAGGTAGTTAGTGTTATTTTAAAGGTCATAAGTTAAACACACACTTAAACTAAACTCCACTCACACCATAACAACCCTACACCTTACCTACACCATATCTCCTCATGCACCCTCACCCTAACAATTCTACACCTCACATACACCCAAAACCCCCACCTTCATCTTCAACCTCCAACACCCACCTTCTCTCTCTCTCCAAACTCCATAATGAAACACCCATTAACAAACCCAAACCATATATCCTAACCTCCACCCGGTTACACCCACTGTACCGGCGGCGTCACCAACCTACCTCCGCCGGCGAGCCCCCTACTCGAACCCCTGTCCACGGCGGAACCACCTGCCCCAGAACCACCCTACCCGGGGCTGACGAACTCAACCCGGAACCTCCCCCTGTACTGCCAAAACCGCGGGTTATCAGTCACCAAATCCTAACCCGCGGACCTCCACCCTCTTCCAATCCATTCCAGCAAGAACCCGAATCTAAAACCCGGATGTGCCACCTCCCATCTGTCTGAATCCGAATACCCATCAACCCGTTTCAAGCTACCCATATAACCTCAAACCCATTTCCAACTTTGAACCTCCCACAAAGCAACCCACAATTTTTGTCACCTGCCACTACCAAATACCAAAAACCAAACAAACACGAAACACACATGCCCACATGTCTAATAAACCACTTAACTCCAATACCCCAACTACCCCAACTACCATATTTTAAACCCTTTACCCAAAAACACCCTTGTACCAAATCATATTTATTACCTCACCACTTCCATATGACCTCACCTCTTACTCATGAACATTTGTGCATTTCCCTAGATACCCTCACCCAAATACCTTCCATAGCCCATACACCATTGTCCTCCCATTTTTACCCCCATGCTCCATGCCTACTATTTAAAGGATGGAAGACCCCATTTAAAAAGAGCTTTAGAATAGGATCAAATTTGTAGAGAGAATTGTAGAGAGAGAAAATACCATTTTAGTGTAGGGTTTAGATTAGAATTTTTATTTTATTATTTTTGGATAGTGAGGGAAAAATAAATTGTTATGAGAATTAATTTGAGTGAAATATTTGATGTAATTTTGTTTGGATCATTCAAACTGAGGCATGTTGATTTCAACTCATGGATTGAAGTTCAATTAAGCATCAAGAGATTGGGTTTGATTGTTCTATTCATTTCTCATTTATTTTATGCCTTTGATTATTAATTTGTCAAATCTTATACCATGTTAGGCTAAATACCCTTTAAAGGGGTGGGGGAAACCCTTATTTGATGTTATTTTAGTTTAATTAGTTTGATTACTTGAAAATTCCCTTTGAATATTAATTTTGATCCCTCACCCTTAAATTTACGCCTCGAGAGAGGGTAAATGATTTTCGAGAGAAAATCAAAATTCTAGTTATAATACCCATTTTAGATTCGAACTAGAGATAGGGGTTTCTTAAATGGGGTATTATAACTTGAATTTCAACTCTAAATTTATTTTCTAAGATTTACATAAATTTTAATTAATCGATCCTAGCGGGTGAATAATTAAAAGGAGTGTAGATCTATGTTTCTAGAGTTGTGGGGTGTTAAACTTAATTTTCTAAAAGGTTACTATTAAGATTACATTTGCAATGAGAGTTGATTTGTGATATTGATATTAATTTGGGAGAATTCAATTAATTAAATTAATTAGTTAGAATAGCTGAAATTTGTGGTGTAATCCCACTCCTTAATTGTTCTCACAATTATTGACCTCACTTTATCTCTTATTTTAGTGTTAGACTTTATTTTTTCACTTTTAGTCATTTTCTAGTTAGTTGTTTTCATCTCACATTATAGTTTAGTCTTATTTCACCTCACCTCACCCAATTGTTTTAATATTTGAAAAGCTAAAAAAAATTAGAAAAGTGAAAAAGCACAAAAAGAAAATAAAAAGTGAATTACAATTGTGTTCCCCTTGCTTTACCCCCTTGGAAGTGGATTGATACCCTTACTTAACTCTACACTTGAGTTTTTTTATTATTTTTTAGGTATTTGAGGTTTTGACTAACTTGGCTTTCAACAACGACATATAAAAAGCAAAGTTATCAAGCTTAAAAACAAGTTGTTAAGGGTGAAAACCCAAACCATCCGCTAAACGGCCCCGTAAGAGGCACGAACACCTCGCACGAGATCAATGTAACTTGTAGGAATTGACCGTGTAGTCACGGTTTTCCTGGTTTGAGAATATGACGATTATTTCAAAATATGTATATTAGGCTTACAAACAATCCGTTAAACGGTGAAAACCCAAACCAGCTCCCAAACGGCCCCGTAAGAGGCACGGCCACATCGCATGGGACCAATGTAACTTATAGGAACTGATCGTGTAGTCACGGTTCTCTTAGTTTGAGAATATGACGATAATTTGAAAATATATTACTTAGGCTTAGAAATAAGTCGTTGAAGGGGGAAAACCCAAACCAGCCCCCCAAAGGCCTCGTAAGAGGCACTAACACCTCCTACGGGACCATTGCAACTCGTAGGAACTGTCCGCATAGTCATAGGCTTCTTGATTTGAGAATATGTCGATAATTTGAAAATATATAAGATAGGCTTATAAACAAACCGTTGAAGCGTGAAAACCCAAACCAGCCCCCAAACGGCCCCGTAAGTGGCACGAACACCTCGTACGGGATCAATGTAACTTCTAAAAATTGACCGTGTAGCCACGGGCCTCTCGGTTTGAGAATACGATGATAATTTTGAAAATATACCGATTAAGCTTAAAAACAAACCCTTAATGGGTGAAAACCTAAATTAGCCCCCAAACGGCTCCGTAAGAGGCACGAACACCTAGCACGGGATCAATGTAACTTGTAGGAACTGACCGTGTAGTCACGGACATCTCGGTTTGAGAATATGATGATAATTTGAAAATATATCTATTAAGCTTAAATAAAAGACCTTAAAGGGTGAAAACCCAAACCATCCCCCAAATGGCCCTATAAGAGGCACGAATACCTCGTACGGGATCAATGTAACTTGTAGGAACTGACCATGTAGTCACGGTTCTCCCGATTTGAGAATATGAATATAATTTCAAAATATGTATATTAGGCTTAAAAACAAGTTGTTAAAGGGTGAAAACCCAAACTAGCTCCCAAATGGCCCCATAAGAGGCACGGACACCTCGCAATGTAACTTATAGGAACTGATCGTGTAGTCATGGTTCTCTCAATTTGAGAATATGACAATAATTTGAAAATATATTGCTTAGGCTTATAAATAAGTCGTTGATTGGTGAAAATCCAAACCATCTCCCAAAAGACCCCGTAAGAGGCACGAACACCTCGCATGGGATCAATGTAACTTGTAGGAACTGACTGTGTAGTCACGGGTATCTCGGTTTGAGAATACAAAGATAATTTGATAATATATGGATTAGGCTTAGAAATAAGCTGTTGAAGGTTGAAAACCCAAACCAGCCCCTAAGCGGCCCCGTAAGTGGCACTAACACCTCCCATGGGAACAATGTAACTGGTAGGAACTGGCCGTGTAGTCATGGGCCTCTCAGTTTGAGAATATGATGATAATTTAAAAATATATAGACTAGGCTTAGAAACAAGCCCTTGAAGGGTGGAAACCCAAATTAGCCCCCAAACGGCCCGGTAAGAGGCATGAACACCTCCCACGGGATCAATGTAACTTCTAGGAATTGACCGTGTAGTCAAGGTTCTCCCGGTTTGAGAATATGACGATAATTTCAAAATATGTACATTAGGCTTAAAAACAATTCGTTAAAGGGTGAAAACCCAAACCAGCTCCCAAATGGACCCGTAAGAGGCACAAACACCTCGCACGGGATTAATGTAACTTGTAGGAACTGACTATGTAGTCAAACGTCTCTCGGTTTGAGAATATGATGATAATTTGATAATATATGGATTAGGCTTAGAAACAAGTTGTTGAAGGGTGAAAACCCAAACCGACCCCTAAGCGACCCCATAAGAGGCACTAACACCTCCCATGGGACCAATATAACTCATAAGAACTGGCCACATAGTCACGGGCCTCTCCGTTTGAGAATATGACGATAATTTAAAAATATAAAGAGTAGGCTTATAAATAAGCCGTTGAAGGGTGGAAACCCCAATCAGCCCCCAAACTGCTTGATAAGAGGCACGAACACCTCGCACGTGATCAATATAACTTCTAGGAACTGGCTTTGTAGTAACGGGCCTCTCGGTTTGAGAATATGATGAACAAGCCCTTAAAGGGTGAAAGCCCAAACCAACCCACAAATGGCCCGTAAGAGGGACAAACACCTCGCATGGGATTAATGTAACTTTTAGGAACTGATCGTGTAGTCATGAACCTCTCGATTTGAGAATATCATGACAATTAGAAAATATATCGATTAAGCTTAAAAACAAGCCCTTAAAGGGTGAAAACCCAAACAACCCCCCAAACGGCACGAACACCTCGTAGGGGATCAATGTAACTTGTAGGAACTGACCGTGTAGTCATGAGTCTCTCGGTTTGAGAATGTGATGATAATTTATTGATTTATGGATAAGGCTTAGAAACAAACTGTTGAAGGGTGAAAATCCAAACCAGCCCCTAAGTGACCCCATGAGAGACACTAACACCTCCCATGGGACGAATGTAACTCATAAGAACTGATCGCGTAGTCAAGGGCCTCTCGGTTTGAGAATATGATGATAATTTGAAAATGTATAAATTAGGCTTAGAAATAAGCTGTCAAACTAGCCCCCAAACGATCCCGTAAGAAGTACTTACACCTCGCACGGGACCAATATAACTCATAGGAACTGATCAGGTAGTCATAACTTGCATAATATTTTCAATTTTAGAATATAATAATAATTGCAACTCCTATATGTAATTTTTTAGCTTGAGTAAGCTTTTTTTTTTATAAATTACATGGTTACTAATATCGTCTCTTTTTTGTATCCTATTTTTTTTGCAAGATAACATTTTATCGTTAGCATTTATTCACGTGGAACACACAGAGAGAGTCAATGGTGTACAACAAGGGGTTTATTTACTTATTGTCGTTAATATTCATGATTCTATTTTTTTGTGTTATGTCCGTGCGAGCTTTTGTAGTTTTATAGTTAACTTTTATGGCCGTGCAGGATTTTGTAAGTTTATTGTTATATTTTGTGGCCGTACGAGCTTTATATTACGCAGGTTTTATATTAGCACGTTTTAGAATGTCTAGAAAATAGAGGAAACTCTGCCCATTTTTTTTGGTCTGTGAACTGCTAAAGACTTGTAATATTTTGAAGTTTGTATGTACATTAGTTTACCAACAACGTGCAAGATTTGAAATTTGTGAATTTTCTTGTTTTCAAATAATTAATTTTCTTCTTTTATCCAAAAATTTGGCACAGTTCAAAACCGTGCCAAAAGTGTACCAAATTTTGGCACGGTTTTGAACTGTGCCAAAAGTTTATCAAAATGTGCTCAATCTGGCACAATTCAAAACTGTGCCCAAAGTGTGCCAGAAATATAAATTTATGGCACGGTTTAAAAGTGTTTCAGAAGTGTTCCTATTTGGTCAAATCTTGCACACTTTTAAACTGTGTAAGAAAAAAATGTCCATTTTGAAACACCTGATTCTGGCACAATTTAAAACCGTGCCAGATTTGATCTGGCACAGTTTTAAACCGTGCCAGATTCCTATTTTTGGTGTAGTGCGTGGGAACCTCTAGGGTCCGAGAATGATGACGAAGCGGGGTCTTCAGGTAGTTGAAGGCAATGTTTATTAATCTTGGGTGATATTTTATGAAGCTAGGGTTACTTTAGTATTTTGGTGTTTTGTGTTTTTGGGATTTGGAATAATTTTTGTTAACCTAGTGAAGATGGATTTATTTAAAGATGGCTTAGTTAGTGGAAGGGGGTGCTCTGTTTAACTCCCTTCACTCATACTTCATGTAACGGAGATGTATTCCTTAATTAGGAATAAAATTGATTTTAATCATATTTTGTTGTGCCTTGAGTTTTGTATTTGAATTATCTATACCAATCGCTAAGGCATATATAATCCTTTTGTTTATGTAGATGTTAAGATGGACCGCCATTATCGGAGGTTAGAAACGAATAACACTTTATAAAAAAGAAGGGGACCACGCCCATACATAGCATATGGGCTGCCTACGTACCTCTGGGGGTTTTGAACATTTTCATGGGTCTTATTTTGAAAAGAAATGTTTTTAAAAAGATCATGTCCCAAGTAGTTCTGGGTAGGAGAAATTTAAGATTTTTTTAGAATAAAAGGGGAACGAGAAGAGTCATAGTGCGCCAATATTTCGAACTAAGGGTAAATTTTTTTTAAGAGGGTTCAGGTTGACTGAACATTCCATCCCTTCTCCATCATGGTCTGTGAGCATAGTGATGTCGCTTGACAGAATTTTCTTCACATTGTAGCGGCCTCTCCAATTCGATTTGAATTTCCCTTTGGGTTCCCAAACAGGTTCTATGATCTTTTTGAAGGCAACGTCTCCTTCCTAAACACTGCGGTCCTTAAATTTTTGATTGTATGATCGTGTTATCCGATGATGGTACCCCTGTATATGGTATGGGTCCTTAAGTCTCTTTTCATCCAAGAGTGATAGTTCGTCAAAATAGCTCTAATGCTAGTCTTTTTTTCCTAACTTTGCTCCCTTGCATGATGCATAGGGATGATATTTCTAGCTCAATGTGAAGGACTACTTCCATGTCGTACACCAGAGAATAAGGGGTAGCTCCAATAGGCATTCTGATTGAAGTGCGATAGCCCCAGAGGGCGCAAGGGATTCAATCGGCCCAATCTCTGTAATTTTTGATCATTTTACAGACTATGGTCTTAGGATTTTATTGGAGGCTTCAACAACACCATTAATTTAGGGTTGGTAGGGAAAATATTTTTATCTCTGAATCCCATATTCATCGACTAGTTCTATAACCTCAGTTTCGAAGTGGGGTCCATTATCTAATACTAACTCATGGGTAACTCTGTATTGTCAAATGATGTTCATTTTGATGAACTTTGGGAACTTTTTTGGCATTTATTACTGCATATGACTCGGCTTTGACCCATTTGGTGAAGTAATCAATAGAAACTAGGATGAATTAATAACTATTAGAAGCTTTGGGAGTGACCTTCCCTATGATGTCAATGCCCCATGTGGAGAAAGTCTAGGGAAATGTCATATTTTATAGTTCTTGAGGAGTTAAATGTTGGATATTGGAACACTGCTGGCATTTGAGGCATCATCGAACATAAACAATGCAATCTTGAACCTTGGTGGTCCAATAATTCCCTTGATGGATGATCTTCTTAGCGAGCATATGATCGCTCATGTGGGGCTCATATTCCCCCACTATAAATTTTCTACAATATTTTTAAAATATTATTCCATGCTATGCAATGAAAATTGGTTCCATCAAAGTTTCTCTTAAAAAGAACTCTATTGTAGATGATATACTGGGCAACCAGTTTATGAAGGGTCATACGGTCTTTCTTATCTACTTCTCGGGGATAACTACCATGTTTGAGGAGGTGCCAAATGTCATAGTATCATAACCTGACTATGTCAGAATCTTCCTCAGTGACGAGCTCAATGTGGTAGTAATGGGTGGGCATATCTTGTTTCTTAACTAGGAAAGGGTCCATTGTTATTCCCTCAGGCACGTCGACCACGGAGGTCAGGGTAGCAAGCGCGCCGACTAGATTGTTCTTTATTTGAGGCAGGTAGTGGAAGGTGACATCTTTTAAATTGCAGACCATCTCTTCTAGGTTGACATGGAATGGTAGGAACTTCTTGTCTTTTACTTTCCATTTCCTGAGGATTTGGCCGATGATGAGGGCAGAGTCACCGTAGACATTTAGGTGTCGAATTCCATTCTTGAGGGAAATTTTGAGGCCTACACTGCATACATCATATTCAATTATGTTGTTAGTGCAAGGTAAATCTATCTTAATGGCAATGGAGGCGTGAGAGTCATCAGGGGCGATTAAAAGTATCCCAATGTCGTATGCTTTACTTATTGGAAGCGCCATCGAAGAACATCTACCTTAGAAGGTCTTTCTGAGAGGTGTAGAGAACCCAAACATCGATTCCTTCCATGGGGTAATCAGTAAGGTATTGGGAGATGGCTCTCCCTTTGATAACTTTCTTCGTGACGTACATAATATCAAACTCGAATAGCAATATCAACCAATGAGCCATTCGACTGGACAAAGCTGGTTTTTCTAGCACGTATTTGATGGGATCCATTCGGGATGCTAATTTGATGGGGAAGGCAATCATGTAGTGCCATAATTTCTGCGTGACCCAGACCAGGGTGGCACACGCTTTCTCCATAGTAGTGTAGTTGATTTCGTACCCGACCAATTTCAACTGGCGTGATAGATAAAGTTTTCCTTATGGGATTATTGAATGTACTGGGCTAGCGAATCCCCTACTGTAATATATATTATAGTTAAGTATAAAAGGAGCGGTAGACCTGGTTGTAGAGGTATAAGCATTGGAGGTCATGTGAGGTATTGCTTAATTCGGTCAAAATCTTTTTTGTAGGCCTCATTATAGACTTTAGTTGAATCCTTTTGGAGGAGTTTAAAAATAGGTTCGCAGATAGAAATCAGTTAGCCGATGGAGCAACTAATGTACTTTAGTTTGCCAAAAAATCCTGGGACTTACTTCTCCATCCGTGGTGGTGGAATTTTCAATATGGCTTTTAGCTTGGCATGATCTGATTTGACTCCCTTTTCAGTAACCGTGAATCCCAAGAGTTTTCCTTTTGTGATGGTAAAAATGCATTTCTGCGAGTTTAGCCACATCTGGTATTGTTGAAGTCGTTCGAAGAACTTTTAGAGGGCATGAATATGACCTTCTCGAGTCTTAGACTTAATGATCATGTCGTCTACTTAGACTTTGACCTCCTTATGAATAAGGTCATACAGGATGGTTGTGTTAGCCCTTTGGTAGGTAGCCCTGACATTCCTGAGTCCAAATGGCATGACAATATAGTAGAAAGTTTCCCATGGGGTGATGAAAGAAGTTTTCTCCTGATGGTTAGAGTGAATCTTAATTTTGTTATATTTGGAGAATACATTGATAAACTACTTGAGGGTGTGGCTAGATGTGTTATCTATGATAATTTTGATGTTGGGTAATGGGTAATCGTCCTTTAGGGATGTTTTATTCAAATACCAGTAGTTGACGCACATGCGAACTTTTCCTCCCGATTTGGTCATAGGGACGATATTAGCGAGCCATGTTATTTATTTGACTACGAGAATGAAACCCACGTTTAATTGCTTGACTACTTCCTCTTTGACTTTGAGCGACCCTTCATTACAGTGTTTCCTTAACTTCTGTTTAACCGACTTGCATTCTGGGAATGTTGGGATATCATACAGAGTTATTTTTCGGTCAATACCAGGCATATCATCGTAGGACCATGCGAAGACGTCCACAAATTCCTTCAGTAGTTCTTCAAATTATACGCGCTTATGCCCGTTAAGGGTGGACCCTATACTAATCTCGTGCTAATGGCTACTTGAACCGAGATTAATAACAACAGTCTCATCATTATTAATTTTAATGTAGTTATATCATTTATTATTTTCCTTATTAAGACTAGTTAAGATTTTTTCATTTGCAAAAGCATTATCATTAACAGTTTGATTAGAATTAAGACAATTAATGAAAGGTACAACAAGATACTAAAAATCCTCATTTATTTCATTTTCGAGAAAAACAACATTTAGAACCTCATCAAAAGAGGTCTCTGTTACATTGATATCAGGAAGAGGAAAAATAACATCAGGTGAAGAGACTTGGATAGGGTAAATAATAGAGTTTGGTTGAATCTGAGAAGGTTGGATTAGTAGGATATTTTAGTTGAGGAAAGACCTATCAGCAACTTTTATTTGAGTGGATGGGTTCGATGACGTGGCATCTGAACATATCATGTAGAAACTCATCCCCAATGTCTACATGTTAAATGATTATTTAAAATCACTTTCCTTAGAGTCTTTAGTACTTCTCACGGCTTTCTAGGTGAGAGGTTGCACTTCATGTTTGCAGTCTTCAGGCAAAGAGTTACTATCTTGAAAGAATATTTCCATCCCTAGTTTCATCTTCTTGTCAACATGGTTATACCATGGATTAGGGAAACCACAGAAGTGGGAGTCTTCACCCTCTTTGACAAATATTCCATTCAAAAAGTTTCTTCAAATAGACTTTTCATTTTTCAAGCTTATTTTGGTCTCGATCGATAAAGCACTTTGAGTTCATTCGGTGAGGGTAAATAACCCACGACACATGGGGGAAACACCTCCTTCATCACTATGGGCTCAAGGGTCCCTTATGGTCGTCGCAATAGCCCCATTACAGGCTTGAAGTGCATGTTTTTGAACATCTGAGTCATATTGACATTATCGTGAGGGTTGTGTTCCAAATAGACTCGATCTTTAAAATTTCCCCCGACTGGGAGGGCCAATGGATTAATTTTGAAACTATAGAGGATCATGTCATTCATTCCATGCTGTATTTATAATACTGGATTGCTAGTGATGGCATTGTTAATAGTGTCGTTGCCCCCAACATAGTGATAACCTGACCTTTGGTGAAGAACTTCAATTTCTCATGAAGGGAAGAGGATACTCCTCAGATACTATAAAGCCATGGGCGACCAAGGACTAGATTGAAGCAAGCGGCTATGTCAATGACTTGGAACTAGGTGACAGGATTCATAGGGCCAACCCCTATTATGAGTTTTATACACCCCATTACGTCTCGACGAGTATTGTCATAAGCACGCACAATGACAAAAGTGGGAGTGAGATCACTGAATTTTATTCCCACACAGTTGAAGGTTCTGAGTAGACAAACATTGAGAGAAGAACCATTGTTAACAAGTGAAAGTGGGACTATCTTTCCCAAGACTTCAACGAAAATGTTGAGGGCATAATTGTTGTAATATCCATCCCTATTATTTTTTATTTTCCCTCATAAGTTGAAATAATATGAGAACCTTGAGACTTGGATCTTGTTGATTGGGTTTATATTCTTATCTGAATGTTTTTAGGGCCCTGATAATGTTCGTTCGAAGTTTTGGGAAAATTGAGAAATTTGAAGAAATCAAAGAAGGGTCATTAGAACAAGAATAACAAGTCATTCGAATATGGGATCGAATGAGGTTCTAATGAGGGACGCCTGCATAACAGGTTGGGGTTGTTCGAAGGGTGTTCCAGGGAGATGCATTTCTCGTTAGAACGAGAGGTGATTCTCATTAGAATGAGGTCGTCCAATTTTTTATATTTTGACTTGCCCTTGTGCGTTATCACATTTTGGGCCCTTTATTTCCTCCATGGTTAAACCTAGATATGAATTTTTGAAGTTGTTGTTGGGTGTTTTTGAAGATGGAAAGGGAAGATTAATGGAGTTTGAAGGTGGTTTTGATTGGAAGCTTAATGGAGCATACTTATGGAGTTGGGCAACCTTCTTGAGTCCACCTTAGGAGATGGGAAGTTTCCATCTTCTTAGAAATTTTAATTAACCTTTTTGGAGCTCCATTTGAGGTGGGAAACATTCTATTCTTACATTTATGACTCCATTTTCTTGGTATTAGTCATACTTGTAGAATTTAAGAGTTGGATGCATATGAGATATAAGAATGATATTCGTATGAGTTGTAAGAAAATGGGTTTTAATGGTTTTGAACAAAAATGAGCCATTTAAAGGAAAACTTGGTGTTTAAAAATTTTTATGATACGAAAATATTGGGAAAATGTTATTTTACTTAGAAAATATTTTAAGGTTTTCTTGAAATAAAGATTTGGAATTTTTATGAAAAATGGTGTATTTCTAGAAGTTTGATGTTAGACATTTTATAGAATAAAATACTTGGAAATGGTATTTATCGTGCTAAAATATTTTGTGAAATAATGTCCCAAAGTTTCTTGCAAATGTGTAGATTTCATAATAGTGGGCATTTGTTGGGTTTTTATAAAATAAAAATGTTGGAAAGGGTGTTACACTAAATGGTCCTAAATAAACACAATTTTTGGAAGAAAATCAATGCTCAGTATAAAGGAAAATGATGATTTTCAAAGTGTAACACAAGTTGGGGTGAAACCCTGAATTTTGATTTCGACCGGGTAAAAAGTAAAACAGTGGAATAATGTGGACATTTGAAAAATGTGAAAACACTTTAAAAGGAACTCGGATGACACCGGTATAATTAAGTATGGCCCATAGCCATGGGTGAAAGACCCAAAATCACTGGCCAAAGCATATGACGGTGTCTCCGACGGTGTGGAGGTCGTTAAAGTACGGGATTTATTGAAAGACTTCTAGAAATAGATAAAGGAATAAGGAACATGTCTAGAAATGGGTTGTGTGGTGAAAATATGTTAAGACAACCTAACTTGAATGAATTAATAAATGTTTTGGTAAAGGTTAAAATGTACAAGGAATGTGAAATTGATTAATGTTCATAAGTAAAGGAAAAGTAAAGTGTGGTGCTTAAAAGGGTCGTTAAGCAACCTAAGAAGGTTTAATTAGCACAAGGGTGTGTTCATGAAAGGTATCAAAATTTAAATAAGTATTTTCTAACACGGTGTTCACATGGGTTGAAAGAGTGATTTTTAATGAAAATATTAAAGTGATTTGGTATAATTGAAAAGGGTAATTTTGGTAAAGGAATGTCTTTGGATTAAACAAAGCGTAGTTGTTTCAAGTATTTAGCCGTGTGTTAAATCAAGGGATACATGTAAAAATAGAAAAGAGGAAATCTTTATAAGATTAATGTAAATTAATTGGAATAAATAACGTTTTCGAAAGTAAAACAGTTTCATGCATTAAGTGTGTGTGTATATATATATAAGTTAGTTTCATGTGCATGTAGGTATAATGTTTTTGAGTCTTCTTTTTGTCGTCCAATTCTATATTGCATTATTGTGTATTTCCCACTGAGCATTCCCCCACACCCTCATCTTTGTTGCGACATGTTGGGTGTAGTTTCGTATTTTTAGAGCATTACGCAGGTAAGTTTTCTCTTTTACTTTACGTTAGTAGTTTTATATGCTTGGATCCCGGGGATGCTTCCCATGGATCCCTCGCGTAGTTTAAATTAAAGATGAAATCGCATGCTAAACAAGAGAAATATTAATTAAAATAAAACTAAATTAGCAAACGATATAGGCTATTTCATTGCACTTCACACCTAATGATTGGGTCAGACCGGGTTGACCACGGATAACCCATAAATCTTGGCCATGGCATTACAATTATGAATAGGGCCGATCTTCAGGATCTCTTCTTTGGAAAAGGAGAGGAGTGGGAAGAGGTCAGGATCCAACCATACTTACAGCTACTTCAGGAGTAGTGGAAGGAGTGACTATGGGTCCAATGAGGATATTTATCAAGTTATTCTGGTGTAACAGAGAGGACATGAAAACCCCCATAGGGTGGAATTGGCTTGGGTTTTCTTGAGCTGATCAAGGAGTTTTCTCTTTTCAATGGTCATTTTTGGAATATGAAGTTCTTCTGCAACTCCATTTACCTTATATATTTCAGTTGGGTGAGGAATCGAATATTTGTAGTGTCTCCCTGACCTGGTCATGTTGTTTATCGAAGTAGGATAAAATAAGAATCCCGTGGCTTCATCTACCTTGGGCTTAATGGATACCTTATTAATTTCCCCCAACAGATCATCGAAGGATACCATATCACATAACGTAGCTATTGGAATGACTTCTTCCTAACTTAGTTCATCATCTGATCTGTCAAAATCATCCCCCCATTCAGTGGAGACTATGTCTTCATGATAAGAGTAATTAATACACTCGACAACCTCAATGACTTCATCGTATAAATCTTTTCATTTAGTGGGGAGGTGCAGGAGTGAAAGGACTAACCTCCCCTGAAGCTTTAAAGAGGTGAGCAACTCAAAAATCCTGCAGATTTTACTATTTGTATAATTGTTTCATCTATGATCTATACCACGTCATCTAGATTGACTTCGTCAACAGGTATGAAAAGAGTGGACCTACACAAGTGTGTTTCAAATCAAACAAATTTTCACCAAAAATTATCTAACTTTTAATGTGCACCAAACTAAGTTGTGAAAAACCAATTTTTACTTTAAACAAATTTTATCTTGATTAATCCTAAACATGCATCTAGTGATTAAAGCAAGTAAAGTAAAGTAAAAAATACTCACAATGTAGGATGTACGAGGAAAAACCCAAGACAGGAAAAAACCTCGGACGACCCAAGCCAGACAATCACTATGAATGTGGAATTACAACGAACAGACAAAAGACTCACTCAATGACTCGATCCCCACGGGTCTTGACGTGCTTCTGATCTTCAACCACACCTCTCACAGTGTCCATGCAGAAAGTTCTTCTTCCACGATACCTGTCCACAACACACGCGTCCACGTATGTCTCGGTGTCCACCGAATGGCTTTGATACATCTACGATGTCGAATAAGAAGTTCTTCTCTTTTCTTCACCGCAAAACCCAGATGTTTAAGTATAGAACAAACCTTCTTGGTGCAGCAAGATCACATAAGTATATAGTAATGATAACTCGGATCTTTTCAAACTCAGGTTGTGTTTAAGCTTTGAAATCTTAGAAAAACATGTGCAAAACTCGTACTGGATTAAAAATTGTTTTCCAGATTGCTCCTCCTTTTAATTCTGAAGAAACCACACTTTAAATAGGAAAAATTAACCGCCTCAAAAAATGTGTCACTTGAACGAGATTGACTAGTCGTTCGCGCGAGATAGCCATCTCGCTTGAACGAGATACAACTGCTGTTTGAATGATGCGCATGTCAGTTTAACTTTTTCTTTAAACGTTTCTTCCAAAAGAGATCCAATTAAGTCAAACTCTTTTTCTAGCTTATCATAATAAAACGAAGTGTAAAACATTTAAAACACTTTTAAAAACATTTTCCTTATAAAAAATCATCCTTATCCTTTTATAAAAATTATTCTGAGCTCCATTAATTATACGCATTCATACCTGTGTGATCTCGGAATGCAATAAACTTGAAGACGAATAAACTTGCACCAATTAAACTTCGGCATGATTAATTCTTTGAAGCTTTATCGCAACGTCTTCAATTTCTTCAATACGTCACAGACAAAGTGGGATCGTGACAAAATAAAATCTCCCTATGACATATTACAAACACAGTTTTGTTCACGGAATTAAGTCAAAACAATACATGGAATCAATTGGAAATTTATCTCCTTAAAAATCTCCCCCTTTAACTATTTTGGGACAAAACTAAACCAGTGAAATGCCTAAGACGGGCCGTCAAGCCGTATGACACCTAAATCCCATCCCATAAACCCAAAATTTAAAATACAGGACACGGACTAGTATATGTACCACCAGCAAGCATGAATTGTCTAAATGTGATGTAGACTTGAAATCTCGAATCTCTTAAGCAAACCTACACACATGAAATAGACAAACAAATACCTAGTGAAGTATGGTGGAACAAATGAAACCAATATATATATCCAAATAATACCAATGTTACAATAGATACCAATATGAATAAACTCTGAAAAATCATTTGTTAAACAATTGAGCGACAATATGATACCAATTTGTAAAATATGTAATCAAACAACATTTAAATCAAATCTTAATAAACATACTCAACAAATCTCCCCCTACATCACATACATCTCTCCCCCTTTTTGTCTCGAAAGATAGCCTAGTCAAAAGATAAACCAATCAACAAGTATCTAGAATGCAGATATACATAACAAAAATCGCTAGATAATCATGAAACTAATAGCTAAATATGATCAAGTAATGACAAATCAGTAGTTAGTAAACAAAGGAATCACACAAAGAATATAACAAACTAATCAGGTGTGATAAACGGAATCATATGCAAAATATCAATTTTGGAACAATATAACCTGCATATAAACCAGTCAGTCCAGAAATCTTATAGAAGTACTAAAAAATATACCACAATAACTAGGGTGCTGCAAACAAAAAGTTGTAAATTCCAAGACTGTCGTTCGAACGAGCCAGGAACATCGCTCAAATGAGATGAGGATGTCGCTCGAACGAGGCTTCCCGTGACATGGTAATATTGCTCGAACGAGGTTTTCTCACGACATAAGATGTCGTTTGAATGACTTCTTACGACAGCCAAACTTTACCAGATTCCCAGAAATATCATATATTTTTTCATAGTGAAAAAATTTCTAGAAAACATTCCAGGAAGGGGTTGACAGTAGAAAAATAGTGCTAAAACAGTAAGCTTTTTACCCAAAACGCATAAAAACTAACAATGCGAGTTACACGCAAACATAGTGTTTATGTGCTCAAACATGGACATGGAATGTATGTGCGTGAAACTACAACAAATGAGTCATAATTCTAACACATCGAAAAGATCTCAAGAAGCTCTAATTGATAGTGATAAATCATCAAACTTTATCATAGACATAAGACAATTAAAGTGTGAGCTTAATGAACTAAACATACTACATGCACACAAATCCATATTTTTGACGATTCTACAAACAATAACATCAAATTGCAATGTTTCAACATTAGTATTAGATGTGCAAACCCGTTTAATTATCTCCAACCAAACTCCCTCACACACATACACACACACACACACACACACACACACATACATATATATATATATATATATATATATATATATATATATATATATATATATATTCAAGTTATTTTGAGTTTTTTAGCAATCTCAACTTAGAGAAAATCTAATTGGCCCTTTTCTTAGCATTTTTTTTCTTCTTTTGGGCTCTTTTAAACGGTGACTTTCACGACGAGTCAATTTTGAACTCTCGCAACCCTTTCCCGTGAATCACTCATCATTTTTTTAATTTTGATATGAATACAATTCCTCACGGTAAACGATTCTTACATGCACACTTCTCCTTAAGTCTACTTATGCATAGATGGCAAGATTGAGATACGAACGCCTCACCAAATTCAACTATGTAAGAGAAGTCAAACATCGATATACACTCGTGCATATGTGCATTGATGGAATATATACAAAGTCGAATCAAAATGCATATCAACCTCGAAACAACCCCATATAAACAATGGTTAAGATCATTCTAAGCATCGATAATAATGACCAAATGTCCTAGCCACATGGATATGAAACGATGGGGGTCCAAGCACACTAATATGCCATATCAAACATGTAAACTCAAAAACAAAAGAATCACAACCAAACAAGAAAACAAACTATTTTCGGTTTTTCAAAAATTTTATCAAAAATAAAATCTTTTTGTATTTTTCATATAAGACACAAACAAATAAAAAACATAATACAAAGAGATAAACATGTCATAACACTAGGAATAATATATCATGAAGAAAAACTAGAGTATGACAAACAATACCATGCAAGCAATTATCCATGAGAAATAGCATGTGATGAATGATGTGCAACCATGTGAGAATCAACCAACCTAGCATTTAGCATCTCCAAAACGGATTTCTTAACCCAAATCGGTGTATACCTAACCAAACGAGTTTTGGGAATCATCGAGACACTACATTTAAACTTTCTCGGGTCCTTTTTAAGATCATAGAAAAAACTCCTAAGGTGACCTTTCTTACCACAATGCGAACATGTGTAAACTCGACAAGGAACATGACCTTTAGGTTGACCTTTTCTAACACCCTCGAATGTGATTGATACTCTAAAACAAGTAATGGTTTTGGAATTAGCAACGGAAGCATTTGAACAAGACGAGCCATTACCATCACTGCATAAACTACTTAAGTCATTTGAAACACTTTTAAACGTAAAAACTTTGGACCCAAACAAAAAATTAAGCTCCTCAAACTTTAGGTACTCCTTCTTTAAATTATCAATTACCCCCAGAAGGTTATCTCCCCCCCCCCCCTCAATGTGAGCAAACATATCCCTAATAGCCTTTTTTCGTGCCACAAAATTATTAATCTATTTATTTTCCTCAATGGCACAATCCCTAGAATTTCTCAAATCCTCTAACTCGTTTTCTAAAATGAGGACTCTATCATCACTCTCCTTTTTGCCCAATTTTAACATATTAAAATCATTAAACAAGGAACCAAAATTCTCACGACAAATATCTCTTTGAATTTGAAACGTTTTCAAATATTCAATCATATTTTTAAAACATGAATTTTCTCTCTCTAAAACTTTAATACATTTTGCAAACTTTAAATTCAAAAGATATAAATCGTCAAAGCTTAGAGAATCCATCGAGAGAAAACAAACACAGGAGAGATAAACAAACACACGGGATCACAAAACAAATAAATTATGTTTTCTAGCTCTGATACCAATTTGAAAAGAGTGTCCCTACACAAGTGTGTTTCAAATCAAACCAATTTTCACAAAAAATTATCCAACTTTTAGTGTGCACCAAACCAAGTTGTGGAAAACCAATTTTTACTTTAAACCAATTTTATCTTAATTAATCCTAAACATGAATCTAGTGATTAAAGCAAGTATAGTAAAGTAACGAATACTCACAACGCAGGATGTATGAGGAAAAACCCAAGACGGGAAAAAATCTCGGACGACCCAAGCCAGACAATCACTATGAATGTGGAATTATAATGAACAGACAAAAGACTCACTCAACGACTCGATTCCCACGGGTCTTGACGCTCTTCTGATCTTCAACCACACCTTTCACAGTGTCCACGCATAAAGTCCTTCTTCCATGATACTTGTCCACAACACACGCGTCCACGTATGTCTCGGTGTCCACCAAATGGCTTTGGTACATCTACGATGTCGAACAAGAAGTCCTTCTCTTTTCTTCACCGCAAAACCCAGATGTTCAAGTATAGAAAAAACCTTTTTGCTGCATCAAGATCACATTAACATATAGTAATGATAACTTGGATCTTTGCAAACTCTAAGGATGTGTTTAAGCTTTGAAAACTTAGAAAAACATGTCCAAAACTCGTACTGAATTGAAAACTATTTTTCAGATTGCACCTCCTTTTAATTTTGACGAAACCACGTTTTAAATAGAAAAAATTAACAGCCTCAAAAAATGTGTCGCTCGAACGAGATTGACTAGTCATTCTTGCGACATAGCCATCTCGCTTGAATGAGATACATCTATTGTTTGAACGACCCGCGAGTCAGTTTGACTTTTTATTTCGAACGTTTCTTCCAAAAGATATCCAATTAAGTCAAACTCTTTTTCGAGCTTATCATAATAAAATGAAGTGTAAAACATTTAAAACACTTTTAAAAATATTTTAAAACATTTTCCTTATAAAAATTCATCCTTATCATTTTATAAAAATTATTTCGTGCTCTATTAATTATACACATTCATACCTGTGTGATCTTGGAATGCAATAAACTTGAAGACGAATAAACTTGCACCAATTAAACTTCGGCATGATTAATTCTTTGAAGCTTTCCCGCAATGTCTTCAATCTCTTCAATACATCATAGACCAAGTGGGATCGTGATAAAATAAAATCTCCCTATGACATATTACAAACACAATTTTGTTCACGGAATTAAGTCAAAACAATACAGGGACTCAATTGGAAATTTATATCCTTACAAGGTACCACCTATTCATTTAATTCTCGAGCCCACTTTTAGTCTTTTTGAATTTTTGACAATCAATGGTCATCTCGGCAGGGAATTTTATCCTGAAGTTTAAGAGTTGGTTCAATATAACTGTTAACTCCATATCTCCCCCCTCAGATATGGTGCAAACGATATTGCAAGCCCTCATAAGGAGTGACTAAGCTTGATCGATGAAGCATGTATGGTGTAGGATAAAATATGGGCAAACCTTGAGTAATTTTAGTGAGACTATAGGGATGATGGGTGCTTTGCTAGGCACGATTTAAGTAGATGGGTTAAATTTTGGGTCACTTTCTATAAAGATGGCATTTGTATGTGTTATAAGTGGGTTATGAGTGGTATTTAGTTTAGGATTAGCTGGTGGGGTGATGATACCCTAGTCAATTAGGCATTAGATCACATTCCTAAGGTGGAAGAATTATCGATGGTATGACCCGTGGATTGGTGGAAATCATAACGGGTATCAAGTTTGAAGTTTTTAGGGAGTGGATTTGGTATTGGATGGGGGTCCAAGGGTTTGATGAGATTTTCTCTTAACAGGCTCTAGTAGACTTTGGACAGGGGAGCATGGAGCTCGGTGTACTCTTTTTTGGTTGGATTAACGCAACTTTTTGGTGCCCAAGAGGTAGCAGTTTGCAAAATGTTATTAATGGTTAAGACTCTGGCAGTATCAAGCTTCTCAAACTTTCGAGGAGTGAACTATCCGATCACTTTCTTTGGTTCAGATTCCACTTTGGTCACACCTTCCTCTATTTCTACACCAGCCTCTCGAAGGCCTCAAAAGTGTGGGTAACACTATCCTCCCATAGATGCTCGAATACGAAGCAAGAAGTTCTTCTTCATAATACTGACTTGTTCCTCCTCAGAGGGCCTGTTGGTTATGGTGACAACTTTCTCTCTCCACCTTACTATGAAGCTACTAACTGTTTCCCTAGGTTTTTTCTTAAGAAACTCTAGACCTCTGCACGTAACAATTGGGGATTCATTTCCCCCAAATTTCTTAAAGTTTCGTATTTTGAACTTCCTTGACAATCTAGCTTTGGGATAGGGGGCCATATGGATGTAGTCCATGTAGTTCTTGAATATCTTGACTTGGTCGAGCTTCTTCGATAGCAATTTGAGGTCTTCCTTAACCTTATTTAGTTCCTCTTCTTTGGTATCCGCGAGTACTAGAAGATTAGTCCCTAGTTGGGCAAGGTTCAAAATAGGGAGTTGAGATGGTGGTAGCCTATTTATAGGTGGGGTACGTAGAGCATATTATAACTCTTCTGGGACCCAAACAGGCTTGAGAGAAGGTGGACCCATGGCACAAGGAAAGAGAACCTCAGGTTCTTCGAGAATCTGGGCCCGATCCGATGATGCTGCATTTCATGGACCTTGATTTCAAGGACCATCAAATTGGGCTAAAAATTTGGTGCTTGGTTAATGTTCTACGTAAAGAGCTCATGGAGATAAATCCTAAATTTTGATGAAGTAGCAAAAGAGGCGACGGAGCTTCATGGAGATTTGACGAAAGACCTAAGCCAATAGAGAGCCAGGAAAAAATCGGGAATGCGATCGACCTGAGAGGGAAAACGATTCGAATTTATTTTTGAAAGAAAGAGGGAGAAAAAATGTTTATGATGTTTTTGTTTTTTTAAAAAGGAATGAAAAAGAGAGGAATCTCAGCATGATTATTATTATTATTATTATTATTATTATTATTATTATTATTATTATTATTATTATTATTATTATTATTATTATTATTATTATTATTATTATTATTATTATTATTAGGTTTTCATTTGTATTAGGTTTAACTAAATGCAGAAAAAATGCCGAGCAGAACCCGAGCCTGGGAAAATAGGGTTGGAAAATATATAAGACACGATTTGACTTGTTTTCGGGTAGATGGGGTCCTATTTTGAAAAAAAGATTAAATATCGTGAAAATTCGAACAGTTTACTGACCTAAAACTTCAGCAGACTTTCACATAGTAATCGAAAAACTAAATATGAGTGCCCTAGGCTTGATGCCTATATAATGTATATGCAATTTTTTGGTTAGTGGAAGCGTTCCTCCCTTTGGCATGACTTCCATGATATACATTTTGCCTATAAGGTCAATCATACATCGATACGCCTGGACAAGCCATTTGATATATGTGAGTGTACGTGAATTGCCTCATTATATATCTCATGGGGATAATACATGCGAGAGAAAATTTGATAAAATCGACGTACATGAATAAGTTCTCTACTATATACCTCCCGTCGTGAATTCGGTCAAGAAGTACGATGAGGAGGAACCGTTCGATATATCTCAAAGGTACGATGCCAATCGAAGGTGAGAATCATATTGCTTGGGCTAACTGTGCCCCGCAAGACTAGAGCCCATCACAAAGTGACCCCCCATCACGAGATAATTTTTTTGTCAATATTTCCCTTCTATTGGTGATATAGTGTGCAAAAACATAGGAGTTTTAATTAGCATATTATGAAGAGAGATATAGTATTTTTATTTCTATGATGAGTAAAAGGAGTACTACACTAATGAGGGAGTGTATAAAATTATTATGAAAAGTAATTCTAGCATGGAGACTATATTATGCATGATGTAGTAATACCCCGTAATTTTAAATGACTTTTAAAATGGGTTATATTTTAAATTAATGGATTAATTAGATTTTATTATTAATTAATTCATTCAGGTTTTATCCGGACGGTGGATATTAAAATGGATGATTCTGAATATTACTTAAAGATATTTAGGTAATATATGAATGTTATGTCATTGATATGACTGTATGATATAAATCCGGTAATTTATATTTTAGTCAGACTCGGTATGGGACGTGTCGGGACTAGTTTATTAAATTAAAAAAGAAATTTATTTTCTATCGACCTTATAGTCATTTCGACTGCGTAGTTGCGTCCGGAAGGTTCGAAATAGTTAGAAAAGTCTATTTGGATGTTAATTTTGAGTCTCGGGTCATTTGGAAATGAATAGACAACCCGAAAGGGAATTTTGGTCATTTTTCTAGGGAGGATGAATAGTGATTTCGGATTTGGTACTATTATAAGTATTGGTAGATTCAGTGTATGGGGGTTATTCATCTCCACTTCACAAATTAGAGAAGCCATCTTCCTAGAGAGAGTGTAAGAGTGCTTGGGAAGGAAAAAGCCTACTTGGGAAGGAGAAGAACAAGAACCAAGGTTCACCACCACCAACCACCATCGGAGTTTGATCGGAGAAGGGACAACCAACTGAGATATACTACACCAAAGGATCAGACCTTCAGTAAAGGCAAGTGTTTGATAATTGCAACTTAAGTTCGTATATTGTCCATGTTAGAATAATTATGAAAATAGATGATTTTCTTGTTTGGAAGACATAATGGAGTTGTTATATGGATTTATAGAAACTGAAATAATATAGGAAGTAAACTTATATTGTAGGATGATATTAATCCACGAAATGATCATGAATATGTTGAAGAAAAATCTGAAAAACCATTGAAGTGTTCTTGAAGTTAATATGTTGATGATTTTCTAGAAATAAGGAGAGAAACATGCTTTTAATCCAATCCCTTGATGATTCTAGGATGATTAGAGTATTGGAAATCGTTCATATATGTTGATATATCATGTAGAAATAATTATAACTCATTTTGGAGGTTAATATGAATGTTTGAATGAGTAAAAGTGGTGAAACCCGTAGTTGCAGAAAATGCAGAAAACCAGGCTTGGACCTGAGGGATCGATCGATCGACCCCTGCCTTCGATCGATCGACCTCCCCAGAATATGTAAAGTTGTTTCTTTTTAAATGTTGATTATTATCCCAAACCTTTTGTTGATCTTTGGTGATTATTATTTGGATATTACGGGACTTAGAAAATATCAGTAAACCCTTGATAATATTTGAATTAATTTGATTTGGATTCAAGTGATTTAAATGATGAAAATTATATTGAATGGAATTTCGGTTGCTAGATTCATTTGTTAAATTCCAAATGTAGATGTATGAGGATTTAAGATAGGACCAGTAGGGGTGATTGAATATAACACATGGGTATCCTTAAGTTTACAAGAGGGTTTAATCCAAAGTGAAAGAAGATGTGTTTATAAGAGATTTGAAAATATCGATTTTAACCTTAATTGAAAGGAGAACTAAACGCGTAGTAGTTCGGGAGAAATAATGTTATGGACCAGTAGGATATTAGTGACTTCTTACTGAATATAAGATGAGGAAAATCCTATTTGAATCTTGTGAGATGGGAGTTTAGAACACATTTGGTTGAAAGAAGATATAAGGTTATCCCAATCGCATAGTTGAAGTTTTCGGACCTCCTCGATCGACAAAGTTAAGTAGTAGTGTATTGGAGGGGTTCCTTGTTTGGATTTCGCTTTGCGAGACGCTGCGCGCATGAACCTTAATGACGTCGGGAGTGGAGAGATGCTATTGGATGCGAGGATAATTAAATTATGAAGTAAATATATGATACGTGGAATTTAAAAGAGATATAATGCTACGTATGGGAAATATCTTAGGGTAGTGATAATTACCTTATTGATCTTATATTATAGGTATGATAATACCTATTGGATTGATTGATGATTTATGTGTATGACATACCTAGCTTACTTGCTATCGGTGGGAGGTTTGCGCGTGAGGGCAGTCATATCTTGATGAATCCATGGGATCTTTCATTTGTCGCTCGAGAACATAGGTCAATGAAAGACTTATCGGGGAGTTGATAAGTCCGCTGACTGTGGGTACGTAGGTATGTTCGTGACCCATGGATACGAGAACTATGTTCGCCTCCAATTTGTTTGTTGTTGTTTGTGGTTCGTGGAATCTTACCGAACCTTTAGTCCCCTGGACATGCGATGATGGGACATGATAGCAGAGTAATGCATTGCACCGCAGCTGTGACTCAGGGTGCCGTATTATATATGAATATTTATATAATGGATTAAATGAATTAATGGATATATTGTGGTTAAATTTATCTACGGTGATAATTGTAGATAACGGTGAATAGAGACAGATAATGGAATTAAGTTAATGAATGTTTATGCTTATAGAATTGAAAAGCTTAACTCATGTTAATGAGAAACGATTCATATTAATGAGTAATGATTCATTTTAATGAGAAACGATTTATATTAATGAGTAATGATTCATGTTAATGAGAAACTTATCATATAAAGGAGAAATGTAAATGAATAATAATGTGACGTATGGTATGGTACATACGGGGATTATGATATGGGAATGGAATTATAATATGGAGACTAGAAAAGAGGAACCATTAACTAGGAGGTTAATAGGAAACGTTAAGTGTGCACTCTAGTTGAGAGGTGAGAATTGGATCTAACATGTACATAATAAATGCTTTATTACACTTGTTAAATACTTGCTGTTTTAAAAATCATCTACACATTCGGGCTCTGACCCGTTTCCTTGCATATTTTCTCTTTTATTGTATCTCTATATCATGCGTCCAGCAACAGGGACGCCAACCTTAGCGGATTATGACAGGCTATGGATTTATGGAGTTTTGCTTAGACGCCTATCTTCATTTGATTCACAATATTCTTATTTAGGGCATGTCGCCCAAAGGATTTCAGTTATCTTTTCTATCGAGGTCAAATACTATTTTATTCCGGTCTTTTTAATAAAGTTGTTATTGATGGGATTACTGTAATGGATTACTATTATTTGGGAATGTTTATTTCAATTGCATTTAAATTCTTTTGTGTTATTTATTGGGTTATCAGTGTTGTAGAATAAAATGTGTTGTGTTATTCTTAAACTAAAAAAATGGTTTTGTTAAATTAAAATTTGGAAAGTTTTTAACATCAGCTTAATTGGGTATTGGGTGTGTTGTAAATGTTTTCGACAGTGATGCTAAGAATGAGCCAACTGTATATTCTGTTTTAATTTGGTATGGGACTGGCCACCCGGTATTTAATTAGGCGGGGTGATATAGATGTTGGGGACTTATAAATGTGAGGGAATGACATGTGAATATTTATAAGTGCGGATGTGTGGTAGTGAGCCTATACATGGATCAACTACAAGTGGTGTGTGGTATGTGTAAATGAGTATGGAGATATATACAAGTGTGGGAAGTGTGTGTGTGCGCCGGAGAATCCTAAGCATGGGTATTATTAATTGTGTGTGAAGCATGTGAGTAAAAGAAAAGCTAAGCATAAGTGTGTAAAGTCTACATGGAGAGAATATACAAGTGTGTGAAGTGTATATGTGAGTGAAAAGTGATATATACATGAGGCAGACATACACAAAAAGTAAATTGTGGAGAAAATGGAACATTTAGGTAGGTGCATACGCACCCATGCAGACAAAAATAAAACCCATGCAGAAGTAAAGTCTAATCCTCTTAAAATGTCCCCAGCAGAGTGTCCACTACGTCCATCTCGAGGGTGGATGGGAAGGCTTCCTTCTCTGGAATCTTGGGGCACTCGGTCGTCGTCAATGTGGGGGTGATATATAAAGATAGAGTCTTCAGCCTATTTTTCACAAAACATGCAAAAGAAATGTTGCCTCCTCTAGAGAACGGCATCAAGGACAATATTGATGCTTGCAAAGCCCATTAATTGAAAGGTACGGGGACTAAGTTACTAAATGGAAAGGTGTTAGGCAACCATCCAACCCTTTACGTCTCTCACAGGCGTGTGTCAATCTTCTCATGTTAGACTCTATGAAGTGTGTGCTTATGTGCATAATATAAATGGAGAATGGAATCGTTCATCTCGCGTCATGGAAAAGGATGGAGTGAATTCATCCTTAGGAGTGTTCCCAAAATAATAATTCAAAGTATAATGTAAGTGTTTTCCAAGTAGCAAGTCGTTATGGAAGACACAAGCATGAATGAACATGGCATCCATTAAGAATATAGATATAATAAAAATAATATAACAAATGAGCATAAGGGAGGACTCAAATCTTAGGGTTTACACAAGACTCCTACGTAACCCAAGGGGTATCAATGTTTGCATAATTAGAAGATAACATAGGGTGGGGTTTAACCCATAAATCCAAACAGGAGATTTCTCTTATTTTTGTGTGTAGAGATAAACATGATTTAAGTGTGAGGATGTGCAATGGGAATCCCTCTTCTTGAATTTATAGATAAACCCTCTTTTTCTTGTTTTTGTTTTTTATAAAAATAAATCAAGTGCAAATACTACAAATAAAAGTTTGAGATTAAGGTATGTGATGTAATGAAATAAAGCGCTAAAGTAGAAATAAAATAACTAATGCTAAAATAAGAGAATTTAGAGAAAAGGATGGAGAATTAGACCTCCTTATGAAGACTTGAAGTGGATCTTGAGTATAAATATACTTATCCTGCAAAGAGACGATCATGGTATGTGGAGATGGGGGCAATTTACTAAATGAAATATAAAAATGATGAAAGGAATGTGGGAAATTGGCTTTTTAGGAAGGGAACAACTCTAAATTCGAGATAATGTTCTCTGAATTGCTGAGAAGGGGGGTACTTTTCAAAGTGAGGTCATTGCTTATATTTATAGAGCTAAGGGGTTTGACGATTGGAAGGGTCCTAGACCTGCCTATTAGCATAGAACCCCAGACACATCGCCAATAGGTAGGGTCTTGAGTGTGCCATTCGGTAGTCTCAGTCAGATTTCTTGGAAAAATGAGTTTAAAATGTGAATCATATGTCATAATCATGCATGGGAAGGACCGTTAAAGAGGGTATTTAGAACCCCTTAATAATATATTGAGCCAATCATGGGTTCGGGAGTTGATCGAGGTCAAATGGGGCTTAGAAGTGCCCGTTGGTCACTAGACAGGAAGTTTTTGGAGGAAAATGGATCGTTCGTCCGAATCATAAGGTTGATTATTGCAAGGGAAGAATATTTGGAAAGGGTATTTAGAGCCCTTTGATATTTCATTCAGCTTTCTTCAATTCGGAGAGCTGACCGAGGTCAAATGTGGTTCGAAAGCGCCCGGTGACCCTTCTAAGTAAAATGGGTCGTTTGTCCGTACCGTAAGGTTGATTCACGCACAAGGTGGACTATTAGAAAGGGGATTCAAAGATCTTTAAATATTTACTAAGATTTTCTCAATCTGTAGAGTTGATTAGAGTCAAATGGGGACCGAGAGTGCTCGATGGCCTTTAGATAAGTTTTTAGGGTAAAACGGATTGTTCATTCATACTGTAAGGCCGATTCACGCACGGGGTGTAACATTGGAAAGGGAATTAATAGATCTTTGAAGATTAATTAAGCTTTATCTTAGGAAAGAAATTTGATCGGGGTCAAATGGGGCCTAGGAGCACCAGATGGTCTGTAGATCAGTTTTCGATAGTGAAACGTACTATTTGTCCAAAACGTAAGGCCGATTTACGCATTGGGCAAATCGTTGGGAAGGGGATTCTAGGCCCTTTCAAAATTTATTGAACTTTTGCTCAGGCGAGAAAGTTGAAAGGAGTCAAATGGGGCCTGAGAGTGCCAGGCGGCCTCTAAATCGGTGATTAGGCATAAATTCTTCACATTTATCCCCTTAATTTCGGTATTTTTATGATCCCGTGCATTGCAAATAGCCTGTATTTATCTTATATTTATGATACTAACCCTTTTTGGTAAGTATTTCATATTTTATGTATCTCTTATGTATTTTATAGGTATTTCATGCAAATTAGTGCAAAAGAGAACGCAAAACAGTGAAAGAAAGCAAGAAATGGGGAGTTCAAGGGCATTTTTGTAATTTTATATCCATATTACGAAGGTGGGGAAAACTATAAAGTTTAATAACTCTAAATTACAAGAACACAGGAAGAAACGACAGTCAAATCTAAGCTTTGGATCAAAAGATATGGCAAGTCAAAGTTGGAGAAAGAAAGTCAAAGTTGAAATTAATTTTGGAAGCTGAAGAGTTTCAACTCTTGAAATTTCTTGTATAATTACTTTTTATTAGTTGTAAAACGTGGAGAGGCATGGTAAGAGTCATTTTTGAGATGTATAAAAGGGCAAACCCTAGTAGGAAGAAGAAGAGGTTTTTTACTTCACGTTGTAGGAGGCTAGTAGTTAGGGTTTCTTTGTAGTTAGTTTTTAAAGAATTTTTGTATCGAAGAACCCTAGTTTTGAAGTTTGGCTACTATTCAAGATTCAAAGATCTATTTAAGATTCATCATTCATCCATTGCAAGTAATTTTAATTGATTGTTTTTACTGCTTTCATAGTTAGTTTAATTAATTGTTGCTCTCTAGTTTTCCAATCCCAATTCAAGTCATGTTCTCAATTTTCTAGATTTAGTTATGGATTCCTACACTTTCAGTTTTAAGTTTTCTTTTATTTTAATCATGTTAAGCTAAGTTTTTAAGGGTTGGGATGCATAAACTTAACCCGATGTGGTATGCATAGATATAAAATTTGTCCTCTAAATTAAATAAGTGATTAGATCGTGTTGTATAATTTCACAACCATTGTAGACCTTTTGACCTCATTTTCCCTAGGTAACTGGGGTGCTTAAGGATACAACGCGCATGAACTATTGCGACACTTCTTTACACATTCTTTGATTATGTATGATGCGGTCTTGAACCTCATATATGTAATGCTTTGGAGTACTAAAGACTGGGTCTGATCAATTATCTAATTTATGACTAATTTTGTACTAGCATACACACTAGGGTTTGGGCGAGTGTATTCTTAGCCCATTTCTTCATTCATATTAATTCCTTCTTAGTTAGTTAATTTTGAATGCGTAGGTTAATTTAATTGAATTTAGTTAATTCATAGATAAAATACAAAAATCATTCATCTTTTTCTTTTCTTTTCTTTTCTTTTCTTTTCTTTTCTTTTCTTTTAACATCAACTTTAGGATTAAACTACCTTACCTTTGTCATCACGTTCACACGCCCTAACTCCCTGAGGATTCGATACCCAGACTAGCCACTATACTCCGCAAGAGTGCTGTTAATGTTTAGGTTTTTGTATTGTGGTTGGAAGATGATAACAACGACTAGCGTATTTACACGGACGCTCGATTTACGGTGTAGTTAAAGTTTAGTTTTTTCTATTCCGGAGTATGACCTAGGGTTTATGGTTAACGAGTGAGTTCTAGGGACATAAGGAGGTTCTTAGGGGTCATAGGATGGGGCATATATAGTGACAAACGACATATCACATGGGAAGATATGCATAGGCAATTTTTGTAAAAGTTATTTTTAACAGAGGACGAATTCACTTTAAGACATCTTGCACAGGAGATGCAAAATCCCGGTGAAGATTTAATGTACTGTATCAAACACTTTAGAAAAAGGGCATTGGATGTTCATGAAGATGTAGTAGAGGCTATATTGCTCCAAATCTATGTTGAGGGTCAGGTGGAGGAATATAACACTGACTGGTCAATGAGACCATGTATGGAACTTTTAGGGAGTTTACTAGAGCGACCAACAACATTGCCATGATTATAAAACCCATAACCCAAGGTTAGAGAGCACAAGTGCCTTTAACGGAAAGAATATTTCAAATTTTTATACGACAGGCTGTTAACTATGTTAATGGTAACTCCAAGGGAAAGAAGGGAGTGAAGGGGTTCAAGAACGAAATTGCTAAAGGAAAGAGAAAATTTGGAGATTATGTCCCACCACTTCTACCTTGTAGTGTAGAAGACGCTATGGACTATTATTACACATTGGTGCGAGAGGGGGTGGTAGGTCCCCCCATTCTAATGGACAAATATCAACATTGACAGAGAAAGAAGATACCAAGTTTTATGAGTTGCATCAAAGAGTCCAACATGCCACTAAGAGTTGTTTCCATTTAAGAAGGATAATTGGCAAGCAAGTGGCTAATGGCACATTACAAATCCCACTATTATATATCAATGAAAACCCTCTTTCATCTCACCATTATGGCATAGTAAACATGGTGGTAGCATATGACTAGGAAGGAGCTTATGAACCTGAAGAATGGTGGAGTAAAGAAAAAGTATATGAGGAATGGCTAGATGACTTAGATAGAGAAGAGCAAGAAGATTAATGGGGGGAGAGAGTAAGTACCCCAGGATCAAGAGTGGATGTAGTTCTCACTTTAGATGAAGTGGGGACATCAGAAGAAAAATATGTGTGCAACGCACAAACATATGATGTTAAACTTAATTCAGAATGTGCAACGATTGTGAGGAGCCCAAAAATTAAATGGTTCTTCAACCAAATTAAAGTAAAGCATTATACCCAAATAACAATCACTAATAAGATCCCTAAAGTAGTACAGTAATGAGGGTATCCCACTCTTAATTAACATGGTCTTATAGGGAGGATGACTAAAAGATACATGTCTGATGTAGTGTTCTATGAGGTAGACATGAAGGTACTCTACTTACATAATCGTCCGTTGTATGTTATAGCGCTAGTGAATGGAATTAGCTTTCCAAGGAAACTTTTGGATAGGGGTCCATTGATTAACATTATATCCATAAGCACCTTGTATGAGACTGGTAACTTCCAAGAGAAGATTATGCCAGTGCAACTTGTGATCTCTGACTTTAATAACACGGGGAATAAAGTCACTCGGATATATAAATAGTGGGATCAAGTTGAGAAACTTCGCATCCCATATCAAGTTTCACTTTATCAATGCCAACACTAGCTACCAGCTCTTGATACAACTAGTGTGGATGCGCATGCACGAGATTGTGCCATTGAGATTACATTGATGTGCGAAAGCAAACATTTGTGGAATAAAGATTGTGATCAAAGCATTTAAAAGTCCATTCTCGGTGGAAGAGTCCCACCTCGTTGATACAGCGTTTTACACTGAGTTGGATAAAGAGAAAAGGAATCTGATTAGG
This sequence comes from Sambucus nigra, assembly GCA_949130495.1. Lineage (NCBI taxonomy): Eukaryota > Viridiplantae > Streptophyta > Magnoliopsida > Dipsacales > Adoxaceae > Sambucus > Sambucus nigra. Next base: position 457,964,827 of record OX422208.1, on the reverse strand, counting down.
GTTTAGAGGAACCCACGTGGCTAAGGAAGGTGTCCAACTCAAAAGCTAGTGCATGAGAGATTGGGCGAGCGAGTGGCCCCTTCTAAAGGAAAAGAGAAAGGAAAAAGGAAATTTGAAGATGAGGCAAGGCCACCACGGGATTGTAAGAAAATCATTTTGCCCCAATGGAAAAGCTATCTACCTTTTATTACGGTCTGCGCGAGCAGAGTTTTGGGATGAAAGCGTCGACCCGACACCTGAATGCTTTTAATTGATGAGTCCCATATAGTAGAGAACGTTGAGGAGCTAGAGGAAACTCCAAAATGTATGTAAGATAGACCAGGGGAGAAACTCCAGGAGTTGGAAGAAATAAATTTGGGAATAAAAGGTGGTGACGAGTGACCCATTTTCATTTCCAAGTGTTTAGAGTCCCAGTCAGCTGGAAGAGATCGTCAGCTTACTCAAATAATTCATAGATGTGTTCACTTGGAAATACACAAAGATGATTAGGATTGATCCAAAAGTGAGATCTAATAAGCTGAATGCTTTGCTGGTAAGATAAGCCACTTATACCTACAAAGTTGAACTAGAATTGAAGATCAAATAAGAGGTAGAGAAGTTACTCGCAACGGTATTCATTGAGCCTATCGAACACCAAATATATGTAGATTGTAGAGACCTAAATTGTGTTGGCTCGAAGAATGAATTCCCATTGCCCAACATTGACAACTTGGTAGATGCTATAGTTGGCCATGAAATATATAGTTCCATGGATGGGTATATGGGTTATAGCCAGATTAGAATAGATGTAGAATATACTGAAAAGACCGCGTTCAAAATGCTTTTAGAAAATTTCCATTATACGTTCATGCCCTTTGAATTGAAAAACACAGGCTTCACTTACCAGCATACAATGATGGAAATATTTCACGATTTATTTCATGACATATTATAATTTGACTTGGATGACTTGGTAGTAAAACCCAAGAAGGAAGGTAAACATGTGCAAGATCTAAAGAGGGTCGTTGAGAGGTGTTGCAAGTATAAGAAGATTATGAACCCCTCTAAGTGCAATTTTGGGGTAATTGTAGGAAAATTTCTAGGCTTTGTCGTAAGCAGGCAAGGGATGCAAGTCAACGCAGAGAAATAAAAAGCCATTCTAATGATGCCGATGCCTAAGGAGACAGAGACAACTCAAAAGCTTATTAGGGAAAGTTTCATACTTGAGAAGGTTCAAACCAACTTTAGCGGAGGCCACTCACCCTTTTGTCCCTCTTATAAAGGAAAACACTAAGTGGAACTAGGGGGAGGAGAAACATATGTCCTTTGAGAGGATAAAAGCAATATTAACTTCCCCCTCGACAGTGATACCAACAGAAGTAGCTGCACCATTACTTCTTTATCTAACTTCAATAAAGCAGTACATAGGAGCATTACTCACCCAGGAGAAGGCATGGATAGAAAAGCCTATATACTATTTGTCATGAGTAATCTCATGCACAAAATCTAGATACACCAGTGCAGAGAGGCATTGTTTGACCCTAATTTTCATTGTGCAGAAGCTAAAACACTATCTTCTCGCATTCACGATGCATATTGTCATAAAATGTTATCCTATAAAATATTTGCTGGAACGAAACATCAAGGTTCTTGTTAATATTGTCTGAATATGATTTGAAGTGTGTTGTCTAGAAGGCCATCAAGAGCAAGGCAGTAGCTGATATATTAAATAACTTCCTAAGTTAGAATTTTGAGCCTCCTAGTGAAGAATTGCCACGTGAAAATTTTCAAGCCTGCTTAGCAGAGGAGACGGAAGAATGGAAGATGGAATTCAATGGCTCTTGTTCTCAAGGGATAAGTTGGGATGACTTCATCCTATCAAATGGAAAGGAAAACATCACTCTTTCCTTCAAGATGGATTTCAGATGCTTCTACAATGAGGTAGAGTATGAGGTTCTCATACTTGGCCTATTGGAGGCACTAAGGAGAGGAATTAGAGTTTTGTGTATACGAGGGGACTCTAACTTAGTTGTAAAGCAATTTAATGGAGAGTTCACCCTCAAACATGCCAACTTATCCCTGTACATGTCAATTATTCAAAGTTTATTTGGTCAATTTTTAAAGGCGAAGATATAAAGACATGCGTGAATAATGAAATTCACCTAGATGCATTGACAACGATAGCCCGAAAGTTGGATATAGAGGAGCAAGAGGCCACCATAACAGTCCGACGGAGGATAGTTCTAACAACATTGAAGTCATTATTTCCATGTGAGGAGATAGAGGACTGGAGGTGCCCAATAGTAAAGCAGTTAGAGACAAGAGAAGGTAAGATGAAGATGTACGAACTGGTAAACTACCACCTTCTCTAAGGGACCCTTTACTTCAAAAGCCTAGGGGTATTCTGAAAAACATGTGTAGGAGACGAATAAGTAAAAGAATGTTTGGCAGAAATGCATGAGAGACATTGTGGGGATATTGATGTTCCTTTTATCGATGGCTGTAGGGAAGGGGATATTTTTGGCCTAGTATGGCTCGTCTTCAAGAGGGATGCTTAAAGTGCCAAACCCAATTCGACCAAACCCCTGAAGCTAACTTCATAGAAAAATTTAAGGATTTAAGAAAGCCTTAAGTAGACACCCAATCCTAAGACCCTCATAATAACCTCCTTAGCTCCCTAGCACCCACTCTTTCACCATAAACCCAAGGTTATACTCCGAGTATCGATCTAGAGGCCATCGGGAGCTCTCAGGCCTCGTTTTGACTCCTATAAACATTCTCTCCTTAGATAAAGATCAATAAATCTTTGAAGGGTTCTAAACCCATTTCCAGCAGTCCATCCTGGGCATGAATCAGACTTACGGTTCAGACGAACATTCCATTTTACTCTAAAAACTAATCTAGAGGCCACCGAGCGCACCCAATACTCGTTTCACTCCAGTCAAATTTCTAGCCTAAGTGAAATCCTAATGTATCATTGAAGGAATATGAATCCCCTTTCCAATGGTCTACCTCATGCATGAGTTGAGCTTATGGTTCAGACGAACGATCCGTTTTACTCCAAAAAACTGATCTAGAGGCCACTGGGCGCTCCTGGGAACCGTTTGACTCTGGTAAACTCTCCATCTTGCATGAAGCCTAATGAATCTTTAAAGGTCTCTGAATAACCTTTCCAATGATCTATCTCATGCATGAATCATCCTTATGGAACGGACAAATAACCCATTTTATTACAAAGGGTCACTAGGTGGTGCATTTGCACTTAGTCAACTCTCCTACCGAAAAAAACTGTATGAAGTATTGAAGGGCATTTAATACCCTTTACAACAATAAACCCTTTGTACTAATTGGACTTATGGTTCAGAGGAACGATCCGTTATCTTCTGAAAACCTCCCATTTAGAGACAATCGGGAGCTTATGATCCCTATTTGACTTTAGTCAATTCTCGGATCCGGGAATGGCTCATTGGATTCTTAAAGGGACCCGACTACCCTTTTCAACAGTCCTCCCTGTGTGTGATTTTGACTTACGATTTTTTTTCGAAAAAATTATTTTGGACTGCAAAATGGAACCCAAGGTACCCTGACTATCGACAATGTTCCTGAGGTGCTATGCTGATAAGCAGGTCTAGACTCCTGCCAATCGACATTTCCCTTGGCCCTATAAATAAAGTCCATGAACTCACTTTAAAAGGAACCCCTTGAACACCCTTCTAAGTAATTCAAAGAAGATTCTATCGAGTTCAATGTTTTTCCCGTTTGTAACACCCCATTCTCGCCCGGGGAGAGCGGGGCGGCGCGCTACTCCGATAAAACTATACTAAATCAGTGAACAACAAGGTATAGAGCATCTAAAACCCACAATATAATAAAATAATCAACTAATCTCAAATTGCAAATTAAATACAACCAAAAGTATCTCTAAATAAAATAACTATCTATCTCGAAATAAAATAAATCTCCAATGCACTACATAAAAAATAAATACAATATTCTCATCTTGTATTCTTCAATATTCTTCCTAAAATATTCAAGCTAAAATCAATCTCCATATAAGTCCCAAACGCCCAAAATCCACGCTAACTTTCCACTAAAAGAAAATATGGGGAAGTCCACAATACGACAGGAAAGATGCTCAACAAATATTAGCGGTGAATAAAGCGTAACAATACGAAGATGAATATCCAAATCAAATGCGAATCTCATAAGTATTTTTATCAATATAATTTCTCAATAACAAATTAACTGGGTCACTAAGCCTCACCATACCGCACCATACTTTATCAAGTAACTGAAACAGGAACCTTGGCGGGTGCCCAACATCAGTGCCATATTAAAATCTCATGACAACATGCCCAACACAAATATAATATCACATGAATAAAAATAATTTCAATAATTATTTTTTCGGATTTCAATGAATTTAACAATTCAAATATGAGTTCAATAATCACATGAATTCACAGGGAATAACTCTCGCGAGATTTAGGAGCACATTGTATAAAACCCCATACCTCAAACCACTAAAAAGGAACCAACATAAATCTTCCCAAAAAAGTCAGATTACTCCATCAAAATCATCTCCCTAAAATTATCAAAACTTCTCCAAGAGTCAACACTAAAACAACCCCAAGAACACCTCCAAAAACTATGGTTGAATGCATAACATAAGAGTACTGTTTGTGCATAAAAAGAGAGGAAAGCAAATATGTTTTCTGGATATTTTTGTGCCAAAAGTCTATTCCAAAATAGTCACCCACGCCCCTTTTAAATAAGGAAAAAAGATAAGAGTTTAAACCAAAACCAACTCCTCAAAAACCTTGCAGCGTACGAAATCTGTTGGGGTCGATCGATCGATTCCTGGCGTCGATCGATCAATCGATCGCCCAGGAAATCTGGCAGTTGGGCCAAATTTTTTTATAAGGGACAAATATTTAAAAAAAATCATATGAAATCCGTTTTAACTCCGATTTCAAAACCGTTTGAAATTCTCGCCTTTAAAAATAAAATCCAACATATTTGAGCAAGAAAAATAATTTTATCCAAAAACTTTATTTTCCTCTATATTTTGAAAATACCCCATAAATTACGCGGGTTATTACACCTTTTTCAAAAAACCCATTTCCCCACATTCCCTTCCATCACTTTATTGTCTCATTTGGAAAATTCCCTTCGCCTCTCCATACTACTTTCATACCAGTAGAGGATCAACATAGTTACATCCAAGATTAAAATAAAGCATTAATAAGGAGGTTCATGTCTCCACACTTATTTCTAATTCTCTCATTTTAGTATTACTTGCTTTATTCCTACTTTAGCATTTTATTTCATTACATCACATACATTAATCTCAAACCTTTATTATTAGTATTTTCAGTTACTCTTTTTTAATAAAAGGCCCAAAAAGAAGAAAATGAGTGCTTATATATAAATTCCAAAACAAAAATTCTCATCTCACACTCTCACTCTTAAAACACATTTTCTCTACACACATATATAAAGAAAAATTACCCCTTTGGATTTATGGATTAAAACGCACCCTATGTTTTCTTCGAACTATGTGGACTTTGATCCCCAATGGGATACACAAGTATCTTGGTTTAATCTCGAGATTCGCATCCTCCTTTATGCATGTTTATATGTTTTCCTCTTATCATATATATATATATATATATATATATATATTCTTTATGAGTTCATATTATTTCATGTCTGTGTTTCACCTAATGTATACATCCTCTCTTCCATAGCGACTTGTGATTCGAAAAACACTCATATTATGTTTTGAATTTTTATTCTCACGAACACTCCTAAGGATGAATTTACTCTGTCCTTTTCCATGACGCGAGTTGAATGATTCCATTCTTCACTTATATTATGCACATGAGCAAACAATTCGCGGAGTTTAACAAGAGAAGATTAACACATGCCCATGACAGACTGAAATGGCGGGATGGCTTCATAACACCTTTCCATTATGTAACTTAGTCCCCTAACCTTTGAACTATTTGGTTTCGCAAGAATTACTATTGTCCTTGATGCCATTCTCTCGAGGTGACGATATTTCTTTTGCCTGTTTTGTGTAAAATAGGTTGGCGACTCCGTCTCTACACATTTACCCCAAATTGATGATGGCCGAGCGCCCCGAGAAAAGGCGCAATCCCCCCGTACTCACCAAAGGGAATCTATAAAGGGAGGCCCAATGATGGCCATTATGGAGACTCTTTCGAGGACTATTTTAAGAGGACTAGACTCTAATTCTACATGGGGGTTATTCATTTCTGCAGGTGTGCATGTGCTCATACCTGTATTTTCCGTTTACTCCTCTATTTTCGTATATCTACCTCATACTTATATCTATCGTGCTCCCTCCTCATGTATATATCACTTTTCAATCACATATACACTGCACACACTTGATTATATTCTTGATGTTCACTTCACACACTTACACTTGTACATAATTTTACTTCTACTCACATGCCCCACACACCACTTAAAGTATCCATGTTTACGCTTCATTAGAACACACCCACATTTCTCACACTTGTATATATCTCCATTCTCACTTATACGCATCACACACCACTCGTAGTTGATCCATGTATAGTCTCACTACCACACACACTCAGTTCCAAATATTCACATGTCACTCACTCACATGTATATGTCCTCATGCTTTCCTATCACCATGCTTAGTATAGTTTTTATGCTTCATACTGGATTTAAATTTGACAACACTTGTATATACTCCCTCATTAGTACAACACTCCTTTTACTCATCATGCAAATAAAATGCTCTCTCTATAATATACTAATAAGACTCATGCATTTTTGCACACTATATCAACATGAGCATGGCAATATTGACCAAAATTTTGTCATGTACCGGGGGGGGGGGGGGGGGGGGGGTCACTTTGTGATGGGAGCTAGTCCCGCGGGACGTAGTTATCCTAAGCGATATGACTCTCACCTTCCATTGGCCTAGTTCCTTCAATGTAGATCGAGCGGTTCCCCTCGAGGCATATCGTGAGGCAATTCCTATACACTCATGTATATCAAATGGCTTGTCCACTCATACCGATGAATGATTGCCCTTATAGGCAAGAAGTATATCGTGAAAGTCATGCAAAAGGGGGAAACCCTTACACAAACCCAACAAGTGCATAAACCTTATATAGGGGTCAAACCTAGGGCACTCATATTTAGTTTTTCGATTACCATGCGAAAATATGTCAAAATTTTTAGTCAGCATACCGCCCGAATTTCTGCGCTATTTCTTTTTTTTTTTCAAAATAGGACCCCACCTGTGAGCCTGAAAACAAGTCAAACCGTGTCTTACATATGTTAAAACCCTATTTTTCCAGGCCCGTGTCCTGTCCGACATTTTTCTTTCATTTAGGCAAACCTAATACAATTGAAAACCTAATAATAATAATAATAATAATAATAATAATAATAATAATAATAATAATAATAATAATAATAATGAGATTCCTCTCCTTTTTTCCTCCTTTAAAAAAAACAAAACATTTTTTTCCTCCTTTCAAATTACCAAAAACATTTTCCCTTCATTTTCTAAAAAATACCAAAAACTTTCTCCCTCTTTCCTTCAAAGATAAATTTGAACCGTTTCCCCCTCAGGTTGATAGCATACCCGATTTTGTCCTGGATCCCTTCTGGATTCGGTCGTTCGTCAAACTGCCTCGAAGCTCCACCACTTCTTCTGCTATTTCTTCCGAGTTTGGGATATATCTCCACTGACCAAGCACTGAATGTTCAACCAGATCTAATGGCCACCCTAGCCCAAATCAGTGCCAAGGTTGACAAACTTTAAATCGAGGTCGAAGAAATGAAGCGACACTGGGACTATATTCCCAACGAACCCGAGGTTCTATTTCCTCATCCTACTGCTCCACCCACTCTCGAGCCTGCCTATGACCCAAAAAAGTACCAATATGTTTCGTGTGCCCCGCCTGTCAATGGGTCACCACCAATTCAACTCTCTATTCCAAACCTTTCCCAACAAGGGGCTAATCTTCCAGTAACCATGGATCGTAAAGAGGATTAACTGAACAAGGTCAAAGAAGAAGACTGAAAGTTGTCCCAATCCTGCCAAAAAAGAGTATGCTGAGCTCCATGCTCCCCTGTCCAAAGTCTACCAAGCTCTGAAATCTCATCAAACCATTAGACCCTTGTCCATTACCAAATCCACTCCCTAAAATCGTGCCCATCAAAGCACCCATTATCCTCACAGTCTCACCTAAACCTCCTAGGGTTTGCCTGTCTTTCCTCTTGCACTCTATATGTCTTGCTGATCAAGCTATGTCACTCCTTACAAGGGCCTGCATTGCCATAAGTACCCGATACAAGGAGGGAGGCTTGTAACTACCCCCTGTGTTAGAACAACTCTAAGGGTTTGGTTTGAATTGCCCACCGAGATGTTCCTCGATTATAAAAAAATTAGCGTATCATTCATAGAAGCCCAAAAGTGTGCCCAAGAATCAGACGAATGGATAGTACCTGTTGAAGAAGTAAATTATATGATGTAGTACATATCATGGCCGATATGTTTTAGCAGAGAAAGGAAATCTGCAGCCTCTCTGAGTTTCTCACTGCTTTGAAACTTCAGGGACGGTTGGTCCCTTCACTCCTGCACTTCCCCGCTGAGTGGGGAGACTTATATGATGAAGCTATTGAGGTTCTTGAGTGTATTGATTACTCTTGAAAAGAAGACATAATCACCATTGAATAGAGGATAACTTTAACAGTTCATATGATGAGTCGAATCATGAAGAAGCCAGTCCAATTGCTAGTTTATGTGGAACAACCTCTTTTGAGGATTTTTTTTGGGAGAAATAAATAAAGTGTCCATTCAAATCGAGATAGATAAAGCCATAGGGTTTTTATTCTTCCCCTCCTCAATGAACCACATGACCCGATCAAGGCGGTACTATAAAGACCCGATTTCTTATGCAACTGAAATAGTAAAGGGTGTGGCCTAATAACATACAATGCTAAAAATTACCACTGAGGAGGGCTAAGTTCTTAATTATATCAAGAAGGCCCAAGACAATATCACCTTATGGGGACTTCTCATGTCCTCTCAGATACACCATAATTCTGTGAAAAAATTCCTCACTCGACCCACAATTTCTCCCTTTACTACACCTGAAGAAGCCATAAATATAGTTGGTTCTATGACCTCTTCCAGACTCATCTCCTTTTATGAAGAAGAAATACCAAAGTTTGACCCTAATCATAATTATGCTCTCAACATCTTCGTCGAAGTCTTGGGAAAGATAGTCCCACTATCACTTGATAATAACGGTTTTGCTCTCAATGTCTTCCCACTCAGAACTTTCAACTTTTTGGGATTGAATGTCAGTGATCTCAATCCCACCTCTACCACCGTTCGCTCTTATGACAACACTCCCTGAGAAGTAACGGCTCCATGAAAATCACACTAAGGGTTATCCCTATCAATTCTTTGACATAATTCCATGTTATTGATATACATACATGCTTCAATATACTCCTTGGTTGTCCATGGCTCCACAACATCCGAGGGGTATCCTATTTCTTTCATTAAAAACTGAAGTCCTTTACTAGAGGTTAGGTTATCACCATTTTAGGGGACGATGACAACGCAGAAAACGAAAGCACTAACAACCCAATATAGGGGATTCAACATGGGATCAATGGCATGCTCCTCATCAGTTTCAAAATTGATTCGCTTCCCATCTAAGTAGGGGACAATTTCAAAGACCGCGTCTGTCCAAGCATAGCCGTCATGGCAATATCAATGTTAATGTGATTCAGATGTTCAAAATATATGCATTACATGCCTAGGATAGGGCTAGGCCGACGTTATCAAGGAATCCTTAAGGCTATTGTTCTGAAAGAGGCCTTTCCCCTATGCTGCTTGAGTTACTAACCTTCACCGGATGAACTCAAAGCGCTCCGCTAACTAGGATCGAAATGATATCTAAAAGATGAAAATATTATTTTAGGTAACTTATTGAACGAAATATTTTTCAAGGAGGGTGAAGACTTCCCCTTATATGGATTTCTTGAACTATGGTATGACCATGTTGATAAGAAAATGAAGTTGGGCCTATAAATCTAGTTTCAAGAAAGTATCTCTTGGGCCGAATAATGCGAACATGAAGTGAAACCTCTCACCAAGAAAAACATAATAATTGCTAAAAATTCTGAGGAAAGTGACCTCAAATAATCCTTCGACTTGTAGACACTAGGGATGAGTCTTTCTGCGATTCTCTCAGATGCCGCGCGTCGGACCCATCTGCTAAGATCACGATTGCTGACATGCCTCTCATCAACAAGAATGTCGTACCAGTCCAATCTGCTCAAATTCAACCCAACACTATTGTTTCCCCTATTCAAGTCTCTTCATCTCTTAATATTTTTCCTTTTTCCTGATATGAATGTAACTAAGTCCTCTTTTGACGAGGTTTTCAATGTTGTTTTTCCTGAAAATGAAATAAACGAGGATTTTGAGTATCTTGTTGTGCCTTGTATTAATTATATTGATTTTAATCAAGCTCATGATGATGATGATTTTGCAAATGAATAATTCTTAATTGATCTTAATAAGGAAAATAATAAACAACATAACCACGTTCAAATTAATGATGATGACATTATTATTATTATTAATCTCGGTTCTAATAGACACCAACATGATATTAGGATATGGTCCAACCTTAACAAATATGAGTGTGCATAACTTGAAGAACTACTGAAAGAATTTGCGGACGTCTTCGCATGGTCCTATGACGAAATTCCCAGCATTGAACCAAAAAGTTTAGCATGAGATCCCAACTTTTCTAGAATGCAAGACGATCAAACATAAGTGAAGATATATCCATACCGAATGGTCACTCAAAGTCAAAGAGGAAGTGGTCAACCAATTGAATGTGGGTTTAATTTGCATTTTCGAATACCCAATATGGCTCGCCAACATTGTCCCCATGCCAAAGTCAGGAGGAAAAGTCCGCATGTGCATCGATTACCGGGATTTAAATAAAGCATCCCCTAAGGATGATCATCCGTTACCCAAAATCGACATGATCATGGATAACACGTCTAACCATGACTTAAAATAATTTATTGATGGATTCTCTGGGTATAACGAGATCAAGATGTACCCTGACCATTAGGAGAAACTTCCTTCATCACCCCATGGGGAACCTTTTTCTACACTGTCATGTCATTCGAACTCAAGAACGCGGGGGCTACTTACCAAAGGGCTGTGACAACCATCCTCTATGACATTTAAAAGGAGGTCGAGGTTTATGAGGATGACATGGTCATTAAATTTAAGACTCGAGAAGGTCATATTCCTACCCTAGAAAAGTTCTTTGAGAGGATGCGATAATACCAAATGTGGATAAATCCACAAATGTGTGTTTTCAACATCTTTAAAGGAAAACCCTTGAGATTCATGTTCAGTGAGAATGGAATCAAAGCAGACCTTGCTGAGATGAAATCCATACTTGAGATGCCACCACCACGAACAGAGAATGAATTCTGAGGAATCTGGGTAAACTATAGTACATCAGTCGGTTCATTAGCAACTAACCTTTATATGCAAACCAACTTTGAAACTTCTCCAAATTGATTCAACTAAAGTCTAAACCAAGGCCTGCCAAGAAGCCCTTGACCAAATTAGGCGATACTTCACCCGACCTCCGGTTCTTATGCTTTTGTAGCAGGACCTCCCTCTCCTATTATACTTGACCATCATAGATACCGTAATAGGGGATTTACTATCCCAATATAGCGAGGAATCCTATAAGGAAAGAGACATATATTTTGCCAGTCAAAACCTAATTAGGTACGAAGTCAACTACACTATTTTGGAAAAAGTATGTGTTTCCTTAGTTTGGGTCACAAAGAAGTTACGGGACCACGTGGTTGCCTTTCTTATCAGATTAGTGTCCCTAATGGATCCCATCAAATACTTTATAGAAAATCTCTCTCTGTCCAGCCAAATGGCTAGTTAGATGATGTTACTAGTCAAATTAGATATTATGTACGTTACGTAGAAAGCTATGAAAGGGAGAGCTATCTCTGACTACTTCACTGATTACATCATGAAAGGAACCGAAGTTTGGGTATCTGAATTCCCGGATGAAGATATTCTATGCACCTCTTAGGAATAACTTATATTGCAGATGTTCTTTGATGTAGCTGTCAATAAGAAAGGATACGACATTAGGATACTCCTGATCGCCTATGATGACTCTCACACCCCCATTGCCATCAAAATAGACTTCCCTTACACCAACAACATGACTGAGTATGAGGCATGCACCGTAGGCCTCCAAATTGCCATTAAGAAAGGTATCAATCACCTAGACGTTTATGGGGACTGTGCCCTCATTATCATCTAAATCCTTAGAAAATGAAAGGTCAAAGACGAGAAACTCTTACCCTTCCATGCCCACCGAGAAGAGCTAGCCTCCTAATTCAAAAACGTCTTCTTCCATTACCTGTCGCATACGAAGAACAGTCTATCTAATGCCCTTGTAACGTTATCCTCCATAGTTAATATGACCAAAGGAATAATAATGGCCTCTTTCCTAATTCAAAAATAAGCTATGCCCCTCACTACTACCATATTTAGCTTGTCTCTGAGGAAGATTCCAACATGGTAGGGTTATGGTAACATAACATTTGGAGCCTCCTCAAACATAGTAGGTATCCCCAAGACACATACAAGAAAGACTGTGCGACCGTTTGCAAATAGCTTCCTAATATATTATCTGTGATAATGTACTTTTCAAAAGAAACTTTGATAGAAACCATTTGCATTGTATAACAGGGGCTGATATTAAGGGAATGATGTAAAAGATCTACGAGTGGGGAATGAAGGCCCCATATGAAAGGTCACATGCTTGATAAGAAAATCATCCGTTAAGGGTACTATTGGATAAGCATGGTTCAAGATTGCACTACCTATGTTCGTAGATGCCTTAAATGTGCCAATCTCCAACACTTGACTCCTCGAGAACTATACAACACGACCTCTCTCTGGCCCTCTCCACCTAGGGTATTGACACATTATGGAAGGTCACTCCCAAAGATTCTAACGGTCATGAGTTCATCTGGTTTCCATTGATTACTTCACCAAATGGTTTAAAATCGAGTCATACGTAGTGATGAATGCTAAGAAAGTGGCCAAATTTATTGGAAACAACATCATTTGCCAATACGGGGTTTCCCATGAGATAATATTCGATAATGGACTCCACTTTGAATTCGACATCATAGAACTGGTCAACATGTATGGGATTCAAAGACACAAATATTCTCTTCACCGATCACAAAACAATGGTGTTGTCAAAGCCGCCAATAAAGGCCTTAAAACCATCATTAACAATATCATCGAGAGTTGTAGAGATTGGCCCGAATGGATCCCATACGCCCTCTAGGTCTACCACACTTCAATTAGAACACCTACCGGGACTACTCCTTATTCTTTGATATACGACATAGATGCAGTCCTACCCGTTAAGATAGAAATACCTTCCATCTGCATCATGCTCGAGAGCAAAGTTAGCAAAGACGACTGAAATCAGAACCGCTATGATGAGCTATTACTCTTGGATGAAAAAAGACTTAAGGCTCTGTACTATATATAAAGGTATCATCGCCGGATAGCGCAATCATTCAATAAAAAAGTCAAAGACCATGGTGTTCAGGAATGAGACCTTGCCCTTATGGATATTGTAAAACCCGTCTATGACACAGAAGGAAACTTAAACCAGATTTGAACGACCCCTACATTGTGAAGAAAATTCTATCAGGTGGCGCATCCATGCTCACAAACCTCGATGGAGAAGAGATGACACATCCAGTCAGTTTGGACCGTCTTACGCTTAAAGTCCGAATTCTCAGCGCACTACAACTCTTCGCATCTCCCTTATATTTAAAAAAATATATCTTCATTTCCCCCTACCCAGAACTATATGGGACCTGATCCACTAGAAAGAAAATTTTATTTCAAAATAAAACTCATGAAAATTTTCAAAAGCCCCATAGGTACATAGGCAACCCATATGCTATACAAATCTATGGTTATTTTTCATGAAATATTATACTTTTTTAACCTCCAAGAACGACGGTCCATTTTTTTATATACATGAACAAAAGGATTATGTATTCCTTAGCGATTGGTATATATAAATCAAATGCAAAACTCATCAAGAGTCACTACAAAATCTGATTAAAATCGTTTTTATTTCTAATAAAGGAATACAACCATTACATGAAATATCAATGAAGGGAGCTAAACAGACAACCCTCCTTTCAATGATAAAACCATCTTAAACAAACCTACCTAATCCTTACTAGCATTAGAAAAAATATCCCTAACCCCATAGGAAAACACCAAAATCACCCAAAACA